>OY728122.1:1404238000-1405533283 GCA_963277665.1 Viscum album | reverse complement strand
AATCATCTATTTTAACATACAATTTATTATTTCTGTAATTCATATAATTGATGTAAATTATGTTTTAAGCTATTTTTTAAATGGGTTATTATTGTGGTTTGACAACATAATTTAACATAAATTAGATCACATATCGAAATTTAATCTAGAAAAATTGGCTAAATATTTTTAATTAGAAAAATTTATATAATTTTAAATTTTTGACATTATTTTTTTCCATAGTGAGTAGTAAACATATAAAAAAAATTCAAACGGTTAATGTTAAAAATGTTTTACCGGTGGTTAAACTAAGAGATAAGTGTGCAATTGACACAAAAACATATCTTATTAATAAATGATGAATGTATTTTAAACATATATTATTCTGATATTTAATATCATCGCATTTTGATCTAACTTCTTAATAAATTAACCTTATATCTTTGAAATATCTTTAGAAATTATATGTGTATCCCACACCTCACATATAAAAGGGATCCTCATACCCTTATGTATTCCAAAACATTAAGCTAACTATGTTTGAAAATACCAGATGAAAAAACTTCCTCAAATCATTTACTTCATCCTAGATTTTCTGCCTACAATGAGCTGCTTTGATGTGGGTTTTTATTACCTTCACATTTTCCATTAGTTACTCAACATGTTCATGATGTACATGTTTTCTTTCACCAACATCATCCCAACATGTTGGTGTATGACATCTCTTTTCGTATAACACTTCAAATGGTTCCATCTGAATGCTTGAATGGAAGCTATTATTATATTAAAATTCTACCAGAGGTAAATATTGATCCCACATACCTTGAAAGTCATGTGATCATGATATCGACATGTCGTATATGGTTTGAATAGTCCGTTATGATTTTCCATCAGTTTGAGGATGGTCGGGAGTTCTCAAACAAAGTTCAGTATCTAGGGCATTCTAAAGACTTTTCTAGAATATTGATGTAAAACATGCATCACGAAAAGAAATAATCGACAGGGGTACTCCATGAAGTCTCACAACATAATTAACATATAGTATTACTAGTCATTCATGTGGTAAATCTCTCTTATATTAATAAAATCTGCTGGCTTGGTAAGAAGATCAGCAATAACCCTTATTACATCATTCCTTATAGGAGTCATTGGTAGTCCCTCAACAATGTTCATCATAATATTATATAATTTCAACTTATGTATTGGAAGAGGTTGATGGACTCCTCTAGGCTATTTCCTTCAAGGTTTCAATTTTTGAAAAACAATTCATCTTAATAGAAAATCAGAAATCTCCATCTTCATGTTGTCTGGCCAAAAATGTTCCTTCAAATCACTATATATCATAGTGATACCAGGGTGTAGAGAGAAATTGGAACTATGAGCATCATACAAAAATGCTTTTTTTAGAATAGGTATATCAGGAACACAATTTATCTTCCCAAATATCAAAATTCAATATTCATACACAATGTCACTCAATCTCCCATCATTCACAACTTTAATCTTCTTTTGAAATTCCACATCATCAGCATGGAAACTTTTTATCATTTCTAGTAAAGATGTTTTTCCAACCATTTGAAAAATTATTGATGTTTCACCTTCCATGGTTATTCAAATATCCATATTTTCTAGATCCATGAATGTTGGATTCCTTTCAACTCTCATAATTTTCAAAACTCTGTGATCCTTTCTGCTCAAAACATTGCCCACCTTAATTTCCATCCCTAGGAGGTAGTGTATGGTGCAATAATAATTTGTGAGTTGTTCAACCCATTTCCTTTGCCTCATGATGAGTTCATTTTGTGGGAATATATACTTCAAACTCTTCTGATTAGTATAAATATAAAATTTTCACCATTGAGATAATGTCTCCATATATTCAATGCAACAATTACAGCTGAAAACTCAAGATCATGAGTAGGATAGTTTTTCTAAAGAATTTTTATCTACTGTAATGCATAATCAATAACCCTATCATTATACCTAAGGAAACAACCATGTATTTTATTTGATGCATCCCTATAAATAACAAAACCTTCATTCCCTGATGGTAGATTCAAGATAGGAGCATTGAATGATATTCCCTTAAATTATTCAAAACAGTCTTCAAGCTCTTTTTTCCAAAAAAAAAATTAACCCCTTTAAATGTGAGCTTAATTAATGGGTTATCCAATCAGGAAAAATTCTGGAGGGAACACCGATAATAACATGATAAACCAATAAAACTGCGTACCTTAGTTATACTCATCGGTGCTAGCCAATCTTGGATTGCCTTGGTATTTGAAGGAGAAAAATAGATTCTATATTTAGAGACAATATGGCTAGGGAAAAAATATCTTGAATCCAGAATTCACACTGGAAAAATTTCCCATATAATTCATATCTTTTAAGAGTTTTTAGAATAATGCCCAAGTGATTTTAATGATATCCATATCTTTTTGAGTATAACAGGATATCTTCAATAAATATTACCACAACATCATCAAACTATTCCTTGAAAACTCTATTCATTATATCCATGAAAATAGAGGGAGAATTAGTCAATCCAAAAGGAATTACAATAAAATCGTAATTCCTATACTTGGTTCGAAATGCTATTTTTAGAATGTATTCCTTCTTCACAAACTACGGATGATATCCAGATAGAAGTTCAATCATTGAAATTTTATTAACTACATGAAGTTGGTCAAATAAATCATCAATGCAATGTAGGGGATACATGTTCATTATTGTTATAGAATTTATCTCCATGTAGTTAATGCAAGTCCTCATCGATACATCTTTCTTCATAACAAAAAGAACAGGGGCTACGCATGGAGAAACACTAGGGAGAATAAATCCTTTTTTAACTCAATTCCTCAAGTTTATTCTTTAGTTCCACTAATTCCACAGTGGCCTATCTATAAGGGGTTTTCAATATTTGCATTGAACCAGGAATTAAGTCAATGGAAAACTCAATTTCTTGTTCTGGAGGATGTTTATGTAAATCTTCTGGAAACACGTGAACATATTCTTGAACGATTAGTACATCCTCTATTTTAACATTATTTTCCTCACCAACAATTAATTTGTTCTCTTCCTCCCCAATAATTCAATTTTGTTGAGCTATTGGGGTTGGATCCAGATAAGAATGAGGTGGAGACATTTTGGCACTAAAGATAAGGGGTTCTTTATCATCATCATCAAAAATCGTAACATCCTTCTTCTTAAAATAATTTTTTTCATCATGGTCTTAATGAAAATCCATACCGAGGATTATATAAAATTCAATCATGGGTATGGCGATGAGATCAGCAGATAAATAACATTTATGGGCCTTAATTGGGACTGATTGACAAAACATGGATGCAATGATACTTCCCTTAGGAGTTTTTATTGACAATGACCTTGTTAAATAGAATTGGAAATATATAATTTTCTTATCAAAGTTGGAAGATATGATACAATGCGATGATCCAGAATAAAAAATAGCATTGGCTAAAATTCAAGAAACCATTAAATTACCTGCCACTATGTCTATCTGAGCATAAACCTTAGTAGTAGTGATAACATAAGCATGTTCTTGATCCCTTGGGATTTTCAGAGATAAGTTCCCCTATCCCTTAGGAAATTAATTATCATAATTTCTCCTCTCTAAACAATTGTAGAATTCAACATTAACAACCACTTTTATCCCCTTGCAATCGCGTTCCTGTCGGCCTTTTTCAGCACACTTATAACATACTATCAATTCCTTCTGGCAAGAACCAGTGTGTTTCTTACGACATATACTACAAGATGGATATTCAAAATTTCCCTTAATCCCTTTATTTACATTTACATAGTGTTTAGAAGATCTATTCTTCTCTTTCATTTCTTTAAATCCATAAGACATAGTGATTTCTTTTTCTGTCTTGATAACACATGAGACAATGACTTCATATGATGAGAAGGGCAATGAGACTAATGCTAGATAGAGAAACTGTATTAACCCATAAAATAAATGATCAATATTACTTATTTAGTTATGTATATTATTTGCTGCATAACATTATACCCTTGTATGGTTAGGTTTATAGTTTGCGGAATTCTCATCCTCTTTTGGCCTTAGACTCAGGAATTTCCGTTCCATATCCATTCGATGTTCACGAGGAAAGTATTTTTCTAAGAAAATATTTTTAAACTACCTACATTATATATTTGATACTTCATCATATTCCATTATGTTTTGAATCAATTACCACCATTGATCAACATATATAGTGAGGCGGTAAACTTCCATGAAAATTTTTTCCCTTTCAGTACTCCATAATGTGTGGAATCTTGTTTCTCTAAAGAATATATACATTTCTCAGCTACTAATGGATTTGTACCCCCATTTAATGTTGGTAGTTGTTTCCTCATTAAGTGATCAATCATTAATCCTCCATGTTGTGGATCAAGGTGGTTTATATGGGTAAAGTTATTATTCATAACCTGAGTGACTTGTCCCAATATTGTGATAAGGTGATCAGCACTAGTTGTATCACCAACTCCACTATAATTTTCTTGAGTAGGAGGGAAATCCAAACATGGTGTGCATACATTTATATGGTTTCCTTTCCTTCCACTAAGTGCCATTTCTAAACAATGTAACACACAAGATTAGTTTATGAATCACAATACATAATTCCAAACTTATAACATACATAACATAAATTGAAAATTTTATGGATATAATTCATAATGATAAAAAAATGTTTTCATGGAGGAGGTATATAATCATAAATCCTTCATAATGGTTTGTAATGAAAATGTGGATTATCCAAAGAATATCCCCTGGGAGTGTCGTAATGAAGATTGTTGGAAGTCATGTCGTCGTGTACCAAGATACCCCAGGTGAAAACATAAACTCCTTTTTGATGTTTTCACTACAAGGTACATTTGTGCCAGAGCCACCTCTACCTACTTGTATCCTGATAGGGTTTTATTTCTCATAAAATACACCAAATATATACATTACCAAAATTCTAGGATGTTCTTCTATACTAATCCTGAATGTCTTTCTTTGGGTAATGTGAAATAATCAGTGTTTTTCTAAATCTAGTTTCCATGGTTAGTACTAAACATCCTCTGATACCAAATGTAATTCCCTGACCTTAGTTACCCATAGTCGGTGCATTATTACATAACATTGGCACGACACATGGAAATCATGTCCCGAAAGACTGATTAGTTTACTATCCTTGGGAATACTAGATACATTCATTTGTTTTACATTTAATTTTAAAATGAATAACTAAAATAACATTGTTTCCATAGACCACACTCATATCCCCTCATTCTATCCATACAGGTCAGTCATAGAACATTTCTTCACATCCTTGAAAAAATAAAACATAGAAATTGGTGATCTAAGATGCACATTAAGGATAACAATATTGCAGAAACATTGATAAATAAGCATAAACATTTAAGGAAACATATAAGACTAAAAAAAATTCTTTTAAACTTGATATTCACAATAATATGTCAAAGATAAAATCAAATAATTCCATTTTATTATTTACATAGATATTCTACTAGTCGAATAATCATATTAAATATCAATAGAAACATTCATAATGATGGAATGAAAAATGCCAGACTTCCTAACCACATATTCACGACCTTGTGCCAAGACTATAAAAAAGATTTTGTCATGTCCTTGTGCCAAAACACTAGTTTGCCTCATGAGACCTACCGATGCATCGAGGAGCTATAGCAGGCTACACCCGTCACTTACTAAGTACAATGTTTTCGTCATATGAATAGTTTTAAACATAACATAATCAATCGTATTAAAACTAGGAAACAATATGTCGATATTTTATCCACAAAACATGAATGGTAGAAAAATAACACATCCACATTAAAACATATAACAAAACCATAAATAAAAAATGGAAGATTTGTATCATCATAAATCAACTTCAAACAATATTAAAATTCCTTAAAGGATATTGACATAGATGAAATCAAAACTATTTGAGGGAAATATCTCATTATTTTTTAAATAATGTAATGTTACATAATAATAATAGAAAACATTTATCCTGAAAATATTATTATAATCATGTAAGGGAACTTTGATGATGTTATAATGGTGGAATATAGCCACACACACCGTATAAGATAACAAAAACCTCATTACCATAATTTTGTGGAAAAAGGTCAATAGAGTAAAATGACTAGAAAACGACGTAAAGAATACTTTAAAAACGTATAATGTCAAATAAGGGTATAAATTAATTTAATACATAGTTTATTATATAGTAAAAATGTTGTGGAATAAATTTTTAGAAAAACACAGATGTGGATGATAAAGAGGTCTCAATAGATAATTACATATAAACAACCATGAATAATGAAGTGGTTATAGAATTAACCATTACCTTTTAATTTTCCTTCATTAAGGTTATGTTAACCACCTTTATAATAGTTAAATCATTGTTATTAATTTTTAAAATAACACTATACATAATTATTATATCATATATGATCTTCTAATTATGCTTTGTTAGTAATATTTTAGTATTATTGTCGTTTCATGTGTTACCTGATTTATCTTCATTTATATATGAATTGTAAAGTTAGTCATGTTTGTCATGTATGAGTTGTATCTTATTCCGTACGTACGCACAAGAGACAATATCATTCTTTTGATATTTAAATCATATATAATTGGATGGTATATAAAATATACAGAATAATTAACATGTTAAGTTAATTATCTACATCAATTATACAACATTATTATAACCATCTAAAAGTAATATATTAAATAACAACTACACCATGACATGGAGACGGTAAGTCGTACGTACTCACATATAGAGATTTTGTCATTAATAATATGGATGGAACAATGATATTCTTGTACCATTTTGATAATAACATCAAAAGATATAAAAGTAATTGGATATATTATTTTAGAATGGAAATAACAATGAAATTGAATGTGGAAGAGTAAAGGAACTTGAAAGAGGTGACGAAATATTTACCTCTTATTCAGGTTCGTCCTACTGATTTGATGAAAAGGGTTCCATTGGTTGGATTTATTACTAAATGGGGGCCTCTATAATGAAGGGAGGATATTTAAGAGGATATTTGCGGAGGGTTTTTTAGATTCAAATGGATTTTAAGGTGTGAATTAGAGATAAGGGGAAATTCCCTTTTATAACAGGGGTTAGGGGCACCTTAGAAAATGATTGAAATGTTATTTGATAATAAAATCATTTTAGGTTCATAATGGCTCCAAAATGATTTTTTAAAAGGTAAGGTTAGTATTTCTCTAAAACCACTCAACCAGTAGGTTTTATACTTGTTTGGGTCACTATATTAACCTTATCTTGTATATTTAACTCTAAGTTAAATAGATTAACATTCACCATGCCACATTGTATTTTTATATTATATAGTTAATAAAATTACAATAATATTTCAAGTGAACCCCAAATGGTTAATTATTGATACACATATCATTATATAAGTATTTTGGCTGAACCATGGATTTTTAGGATTATTATATCAACAAATAATACAGTATTGGTTTTAAAAACTCATTAATGTCAATTTTGACATTATTTAATAATTGATTTTTGTTAAAGTCCAACCAACATAATTACTTCGAACTGAATACATTTAGTAAACCCTAACATGTCACATTAACCTATAAAAATCTTGGATGGCATCAAAACATTCAGATTATATTTATTGTAACATCTATAATACCATTTATTTGATTCATTCATTAATAAGGAAATTATGCATCATCAATGTGTCATAAACAAATTTAATTATTAAAATTCTAGAAATTATAAATAAAATAAAATTATGCAGGAAATTTTATTGTATTTATAAATACAATTTATGGTTTAATAGATCAATTATATATCCTTATATTATTTTTTTACTAAAAGATAATTGCTTTTGTTATTTTTGACATTATTTTAGATTATTTAATATAAAATGTCATTGTCACTCCCATGTGGCACCATGGGGTCCCTAAATCGACCCAAGTATGCCCATGGTCGGAACTTTTTAATCCAATAGGGTTAGGGCATCTGTCAGGGTAATTTAAAAATATTATATTATTATTTTTTTACCCATATATATTGGATTTACCCATTAACCATTGTATATAAAATATTTACCGAAATAATTATTCGAAATGTCTTAAAATAAAAGTAACATATTTAACCAATTTGGACCTACTGATTCTAAATATTGAATACATTTTTCTAAATTCAAAACTCATAACTAGCAGAAATTAATATAAAATTTATTCGTGTTTTCAAGACAAAAGGTGTGTTTTTATGAAATAATAACTATCAAAGGATTGACACTTTCTTATTGTGGTTAAAATGTGAAATTAAATCCAATCACCAAAATTGAATTAAATGGTAAAAATATAATCTAATTATAGTTGAAAACCAGTAAATAATTTATTTTAGCACCAAAAATTGTTTTTATTAAAAAAGTTGTTTTTAATTAAAATTTAGAATTTTCAATATTCATAAAAAACAAAATGTTTTCAGAAAAAAAAAATCACCTAATCTGATTTAAATAATCCAAAACCTAAAATTATATCCATTTTGAATGATAAAATTGATAAATTTTCAAAAATTGGGTATTACTATTCACAACAGCTAGTTTGAATAGTCGCATTGTGTTATAATATTGAAGTCGCATACAACACAAGGTATTGAATTATTATAAGGGAAACATACCGAGGAAGTGTGGGGTGTTACATTTAGTGCCATAAAATTGATTAATTACCTTATACATACACCCGCTTTCCCCACTAGCAACTTGGTTTTACCAGTATGGATTTGATGTTATAAATGTCTATTTTTTATGCCACGTCAATGTTTCTTATATATGAAACATGTGGAATCTTGATATTAATTATCATATCCACCTATATCTCCATATTACATGAGATAATGTATATAAAGTTATGGTAACCATAAATAAGTAATGTTGCCTTTGATTTGTCCCATTAAACCCTTTCAACATCCATTTGATTCTAAGTACAATGAATTTTATATTAATTTATCTTCACAAAAACATCATCTTACCAAATTTTGTTGAAGCCTCATCTCAAGATGATTGGTGTCCTCTTGTATAGTCTCCAAATTTGTGAAACTGTTACCCTTGCTTCACTTTCACACTTTCATGTCACCTATTAGTCACATCAGTTTCATGGCTAAACCATTTGGTGTATTCACATCATTTAATTGGCACAAAAAATAACTAACTATTTTTAGGAAACCATTAATTTTTTACTAACTTCATTTGTATATAACTCACTCAATCCCTCTATTCCTATGTTTTATTTTAATTCCAATTGGAGATTGGTCATAGAGGGACCAATAATTAATCACCATTTTTATGATTATTGTAATTTTCTGTCTTATTTTCATACCCTTATACATATCATATAATCACATATGATCATTGATTGATATCTCTAATTTTGTTAACTAAAAATCTAATATCAAAATCACTTTGTATTAATTTTCTTAGGTTATGAAGAAATGATTCAAGTATGATATATCTATGAAGTATTCTAGTTTTTAAGTACATAATTATTAATTACTTAGTTGTTGATTAACTTTATTATTAAGAATCCACATTTCAAATATAATTAACATGTACGTTTCTTTGAAGTATCATATTGATATGTAATTAATATTCTAAAATTAAATTTTTTTATTTTTCGTATTAAATGTTTGGGTCAGTATAGATTTAATTGATCATAATTTATCATATGACATTTAAAACTTTCACACTTCAATTATGATGTATTTATGACCATTAAGAAACATCTAATTAGTTACATGGGTAGTTATACTATGGTTTAAGTGGATACAATTATTCATGTTCTTAAGTTTAATTTTAAATGGTTTAATGAAATATTTACTCATTTTTATACATGGATAACTCGCTCCACAATTTTTAGGATTTTAGGAATATAAAATCCCCATTCCCCCGATTAAATATGTTTTAGTGATAGAAATAGAGATGAAAATAAGGTCATATAAATCCCTCATCCTTGGATCAAGTCACTGTTCTTCAAGTGATTATATGGATTTTTAAATAAAATTTATTTCTTATGTGAGAAACTTGTAATCGAGGAAGAATAATCCTTGAGATTTGGTGAACATTTGTATGATCTAGGAGAAATATATATTGGTACCTTCAAGCTATAAAATTACAAAATTTATTAGATCAAATCATTATTTTTAATTGAAAAATTATACCGTTTTTATTTTAATTTATTTTTTTCATGATTTAATAATTTTTCATGTTATATTGGGGTGAATCTAAGTATAGTTTTTGGGAATTAATTTTGTGACATGAATTTGATCCCATAAAAATTTTATTTTTTCAATATTACATAGTTCTACAGGACCTGAGTTCCTTAATAAATACCCATCGCCAATATTAACTATGATGGTAACATATTATTCTACCAATGATGTTCCATGTTTATAGCTCATTCAATTTTTTATTTAAATGTGGAGAAATATGTCATTCCTCCATATGGTATGTTCATAGGCTATATAAATAAAAACTCATTTCAAAACTATCAAATGAAGTTCTGGTCACCTGTTTTTTGGTGGCATCACTCCTTGTGGTCAAGTGTTATTTAATTACTATTTTTTACATTAATATAATATGATTTCATGAATCTATTTAAATTTACTATATTTCTAGGGAAACAATTTTTGGATTAATATTATGTTGTATTAACACTCATCATGGGCCACATTATACACTTGAAGACTTCAAGTTTCATGAACTATATAAGGGAACCTTCCATAAACCATTGGACATTTATATTAGGGGATCTTATATAGAGATGGGAGAAAAGTATGGGATATGACTTGGGATTAAATGGGTGATGTACACATTACATTATTTTATATTTTAGATTTTATATATGATCTGCCGACATGGGACCTCTGTATAATTGTTTGTTTTTTAGGACATGTATTGCTATATATTTTTATATATCATAATGATAAAATTTACATATTACTAGAATTTTACTATGATGAAAACATTTATATTATTTCATTCTATGAAAAATGATTTATGATTTTTCATTCATTGTATTTATATTTATCAATACACGAGGTTATAATCTTCCAAAGTGAAATATATATCATCCCTCTCCATAGTTCCAAATAAAATTATATATAGGGAGGCACACATATAGGGAATTAAACTGCTACTAGTAATAGTGGTGTAAACTAGGCAGAGGATATAACTGACTAGTTGGATCACAACCTATAAAACTATGTAAGTTATTTGATGATGTTGTTATAAAGGAAGCACCAAATTGAAAAATTAATAGGATAATCCTTGGGGGAAATGGTGAAGAGGTTCTAAGAGTATTTTTTTTAATTCCCATATTTATTAAATTTTATTCGATAAATTAACATAATTAGTAAATAATATATGAACCAAAATATTTTATATCATAATTGTTTAACCAAGCCTAATATATTTTTATATATTAATAATTTTTAAAGAAATATAAACATGTGAGATGTTAACATAAACATGAAATAATTAATATATTTCTATATTATTATAAGATTTTTCAAATAAAGGTTACATAACCATCATGATCCTTATAATAAAAAGATAAATTATAAAAAATAAAAAATATCTATCAATATTTAATATTTTAATGGTGGATAATATCTAAAATGTAGAAACAATACAATATTAGAATTTAATAGAATCCACTTCAATTATATTTTCCTAATTGTTTTAAATAAAGTTGGGAACTTATAATGAAAATCATATAATCAAGTAGTGTGTATTTAAAAGAAACATTATTAGAATTAATAAATATACATGTTTTCATTAATGGTATATTAACTACCTATGATATAATATTAGAAAAGTAATTTCTCAAATTGAAAAAGAGTTCAACAATAATGACTAACTTTTTTGATAAAATATATCACACCTAAAACCATTATTTATAGTTAATAATAATTTGTATTAAATAATACATTTTAACATTGATGTATGTTAGTTTCACAAATTATATAGATATATTTTTATTAGATAGTTAACTGTTTTTATATCATTAGTTCTTTATTTTTGGAAAACAAAAAAAATTGTGTCTAAATATTAAAATAAATTTTTTAAAATATATCACTATATAATTCCATTATATTTCAATAATAATGTTAATATAAAAAATTTTCCTATTGGTTTTAAAATATTTATTTCACTGTAAAATTTTATTTTTCCAACTACTAATTTTAATTGTAACAATTATTCATAATTCTATAGTCAAAAATGTATTTAATCATTTTTATAGATATATATCTCTATGGAAATTATATTTTATAATATATAGTTTATTCTAATGTGTAGATAAATGATTCTATAAAAATGAGTTTCCAAAAACAAGTTTTAAATGTTAATGAACTTACCATAATCATTTACCATTGAATAGTGCATTCCAAATATTTAAATCATTAAAACACAAAACGTTTCTTCCAAAGGATATGAAAATATAATAATTCATAATTATCATCAAAAAAATACCCATATAAACACATTTATCTTCAATATAAGCCTCTTGAAAAAATATTTACTATTTTTTATCATTGATGTATATATAAATTATATTAAATAAGGTTCCATTTTTTAAATGATTTTATATTTTTATGAATAATAAATTTTATTCTTATCCTTTTTCTATTATTTAATTCATTAATTTTACCTTCTTTTCATATATGTTTTTATTTATTACAATCTGTGTGTTGTTATGCCAATTATATGTTTTTTAAATACAAGATGAAATTCAATCATATTTATATGTATGGTATATTTGGTTTAGCCCATTGCAGGTTGTTTTAAAGTATTTTTATTATTAGAAATAAGTTACTATTTTATATTTTAAATTATTTAATATTATGTATTTATTGAATAATTTATACATATAATTATTCTATTGAATCTATTTAGATATGCACATTCTAATGTATTGATTTTCTAGGATTTACTCTCTAAATAATTATCATAAATAATTTGAATTATTAAAATTGTACTAGATTAACCAAAACTATGATTCCTTTCATATGGAATAACTAATCAATTTAATCTATATATTTTTGATATAACAGAATAAAATTTTTCTTCTATTTTATTAGCTAAACACAAACTTCCCTTACTTTTGGGTTATCAATTATGTATAAGCTCATGTTATAACAGATTTATATTTATCACTCATTTATGATTATTATTATATGTTTAACATTGAGTTCCTCATTTTTAGTTTTTTCCCAATGAATTATATAAATATATAATTGATAGGAGAATATTTCATATTATGAGTTACAATTAAGGGGTATTGGCCTCTATCATTACACAATTTTATATTGTAACACAGATGATGTCCTTATCTTTATGAACAAAGGAGATTATCTTTAACCACTTGATTATGATATTTTTATTAATTTTAATTTATTTATATTCCTTATAAAGGATACTACTGATGAATTTCTATCATAAAATTAATTCAATATGCATATGAATATTCCTAATGATGATAATATTATTTTTAATATGAATCCTACTATAAGACTTATTATAGCTTTGAAGCATGCAGTAATAAATATATTTAAAAAAATTGAATGGTATACTATATATTTACCATGAATAGAATAACATAATATTTTTAACATTCATGAAATAAAAATTAAAACATAATTTTATGATATTTAAAGTGGTTATATGGTATTTTTTTTTATAGATATGAATAACTATATGACTGGCTACATTGGTTAAAGTTAATTGTATACGAATAGAAAAAAATTATATTTTCATCCATGGATATCATAATTTTAAATGCACACCATTCATATTGATGATCACATCACATCCCTTTAGATTTGAAAATAACCTTTAAACCCCATATTGTATATCTAGAGATACATTAAATAAGGGTTATATAAACATTGAATGAATGTTAGGAACATAAACTCTATAAAAACATGAATAAAAATATTTCATTTTTATTATCAAACAAAAACTATCCCATATTTCCTTCAGGATCCTCTACAGAATAGAGTGATTCTTTATATAATTAAATATTGTTTCCATTATAGTAAAAGTAGTATGATTTACAATTTATACTACTATAAAGAAGATTTTTCCCAAAATAATGTAGTTTTGGAGACATGATAGTCATCTTAAGATAACGACATAAGGAAATTATAACTTTGAGTGTTTATGAATCATTGTGTAAGCATTAATAGTTTATCAATATATTAATTCTGTAAAAACTGATAAAAAAAATATATGGGAGTGTAAAGACTCAATGCTACCCCATCATAAATATACCAGCTGATAATGTAGGATATAATTATTATTACAACAACATTTTAATATATTTTTTATGTATTATGTTGATGATTAAGATATTTGTTATAAATAAAACAATGTTATGTCATTTGGAGAGAATAATATAAATACCTTAATGTTGGGTATGTCACAATTGTGGAATACCATATGGTAATAATAAAATCACGTGTTACTACAAACATATTATATAATATATTCATATGACAACATTTAAGAAACAAAATATTATTAATTAATGATCTGGGAAACAAAAACTCTGATGACTATATTAAATTTTGGAAACTATGATAAATTCTGTATATAAAACCATATTATATAAACTTAAAATTTTGGTGAAGTCTACAAAAATATTTTATAACAGAATATTAAAACATACTAGTTGATGGAACTTTTGAAATATTCAATTTCATACCATGAATTCCATTATACTAAGGTATTTTCATTAATTCAATAATGATAATTATCATTGAGTAAAGCGATATTTATAGATAATATCATTGATTTTCTTCTATTTATTATTATTCTATCTATTTCTACTATATTTTATCTAGAATTTCATCTATATTTATTATATATATGTCTTATTATCTTCCTTTCAAATATTATTTTTTGTTCTAGTTGTAACTGAAAAATTGCGAAACCATTATTATGATTGGTAATACCTGATGAAAAGGAATTTTATGTGTTTCTTTTCCAATATATAAAATTTTATTGTTCATGTTGGTTGTAAATCCCTTAATTTTTCTTAAACTATAATATGTTCATTTGTGGGAGTTGACAGTTTTGAAGAATAGAAAATAATTAGTCGATTCAAACAACTATAAGAAACATTTTTTTTCATATTTTAAATTTTATTATTATAAATTTTATTCTATATTAAATCACCTCCACTAAACTCTTGAATATTGATATATCCTTGAAAATAATTTTAATCCAAGTGTTTCTTATTTTGGATATTGTTTAGGATATTATGCATATCCAATAGCATGAAATGACAAAGTGGAAAATATTTTATATATGTAATTTTCTTGTAACTTCATAATAAAAATTTTAATCAATTTAAATGAATATAAACCATAATGAATGATTCAAAATTTCAGTAAACACTCATAAATGAAAAAATAGACATAATGAAAACCCAAAAAAATTAATAAGATAGGATATTTTAGTGTTTAAATGGTACTAAAAGACGGGATTGTAATAAAATGTATCATGATCTAGAGGTAAAAATAGGTATCAATGTTTTCCAAAAACACACTAGAGATAATATAAAATATCATATCCAATTTAAAAAAAATTGATAAGAATAAATTCCATGACATAGAACACCATGAACCAACCATTAATCATGATTAAGAAAAACCAACAAATAAACCATATATAATATCATAGCCATACTAATTCACTATCGAGTCTTCTCTATAAAGATTATAATCTATGACATTATGTATATCACCATCACATGTATATAATACATCTCAATTTCTATTATATATTATCTGAATAAAACAATCATGGTAGAAACCTGTAAAAAAATAGGTAAATATGATCTATGAAACAAGAGAAAAATGAATAAATTTGATATATCATTTACACACATTAGGATGGGTAAAATAAACTATATGTTTCATCCATAAGGTAAAAATGTATTTTTCACTAAAATAATAAAAAACCACAAAAAACATCACACCAATACAGAATCTATTCTAGTATATTTGATAAGTACACAAGAGAAGATAATAATTTGTTATAAAATAAAAAATGTGCCTAGAATCACAAACCAAAAAACAGGAACACAAAAATCATGTAGAATGTAAAGCACATGAAATTAAACTACACCATCTCAATAGAAAAATTCCAAAAAACATCATCATTATTGATATCATTCAGAGAATAACATGGTGGGATGAGCACCATGAGTAGAAAAGGATGAAGAATGAATCCTTCATCTATAGAAATCCTCTGCACCAAACAATAATGAAACCAATACAACATAAAAATAAAACCATCATCACATTTAGGCGACCCAACCCAAAAAAATGGAATCCTAGGATATGATGTCTTTTTTTAATAAAAACAATCAATATTTGATTTGAGTGAGTATAGTGGTTGTAAATATTGGATGCATGTTTACATCAAGAAAATTGTACCTGAAATTTTGACCTTAATTGTAAAACATTATGAAATTCATAATATAAAAATTAATTAACTTACATGTAAATATGTACATAAATATAATCTACTCTATAAAAACATGAATATTATTTATTTTCATTCTAAAAAAATGTATTATGTAGTTTTTTGTATTATTAGACTACCCCTGATATTGGTATGTTTTTTCAAATTACACATTATGATATATAATAATGATAAATAGGACAAATATTTTTCTATTTTGGTATTAACATGAATACAAAAAAATGATAAATAATGAGTATGTGACCAAAATATTACAGTGATTTCAAATAGATTTTAATGGTATGTTTATAGTTGGAAAAAATTTGATAATATTTTCTTTTTTGAGGAACATATTAGAGTACTACCAATGATAGTTCATAATAAGAAGGAATATTGTGGTGGATTAATTAAATTAATGTAATATATTCTTTAGGTGTTTATCAATTCTCAACTGAAATTTGAATTATAACTGAATAAAATATGTAAATATGAGACAATATATTAATTTTATATATTTCAAATCAGTAAATAACTTATCATTTATATAATTAAATTCTATAATAATAGTTATGTGAAATGATAATGTAGCTCAAATTTTGAAATTATAATACAAGTATATAATGAAAACCTTGTTTATAAAAAACCCATTTAGAAGTGATAATCAAATGGATGATCATAAAAAAAATGTGTAGTTTAAATACTCATATAAAAACGTAATACATTACTTATTAGGAATATAAGATTATATAATAGACAAAATTAGATTAAATAATATTAATGAATAAAATAAAGGGAAATATGTATTAGAAAAACGTGATAATCTTAATTTCTTTTTGTAAAGCATTAATGCGGATTCAAATTCAGGTGAATAATATTGAACTGAGTAAGAATATGCCAGTCCTCATCTAATGAAAAATGTTAATGATGTTATTATTTCTGGTTTTCATTGTGACTATTTCAAATTATATAATTTATTATTGTAAAATTATTTTTGATGAATTAATTGAAAATAATAACATTCTGTAATAAAATATTTTCAGGTTTTTGTGTTAAATAATTTTTTTTTGTAAATTGATAATTTTTTTTGAGGAATCTAATGTATTGAATGAAAATGAGATGTTAGGGAACAATTATTCCCATATTAATGGAACTATATTTGGTTATTTATAGGATTTGTAGAATTACATTAAAAAATAAAAAGTTCATATTCAATGATTGAAATAGTTCATTGTATATTTTTTTTTTGATGTGAAAATATTGGAATGTTGATGTCATTGAATAAGATAAACTAGAATAATTATGGTCGTGGATACAATGAGGAATTTACTAATATATACATGAATTTATTTTTTGATATACAGAAACATATTATCTCTTTTGATACATGTTTTAAATTAATAATGGATTGTAATTATTCTAGAATATGTCCCCTAAGACACCCATAGTCATTGGTATATAAAAAAAGATATATCAAGAAATCTATATCTTTTTGGTCCCCTATTAAATAAATTTTTTAATGTATATCATCACATTAGAATAATATTACTAATTCCATTACACCCAATGTATCATTGGTACCAATATTTTCTATCAAATGATGTTTTTATGAATATGATTTGGAATTATGATGATAAATTTTTCATACATTGAAGGGGGATACTCTTGAAATGTGAATAGAGACCCATCATAATTTATATCATATGACATATGATTTTTATGCTATGGAAATTTTTTAGGTGATTTTAAAATATTGATAGATGGATTTATTTTGGTTGGAATAACTAAATTTGTTATTATAAAAAACAGACCAATATGATAAAGGATTATAAAATTATTTTCATAGTATAAATCAATAATATTACGATGGAATAAATATTTTGGGTATCAAATTAGATTTTCAATGTTTTATTTTTGAATGTAGAATGGATTAAATTCAGTGGTAGGTGTTGAAATGACAATATATTCAACAGCCTGGTGATCCTGGGATTAATTTTTAAAATATGTTACATATATTAAATATCTAAATATCATATGTTTCTTGAAAAATGTAATAAAATATAATCAGTGGTTCAGATGATAAATCAATGGCTAATATTGATTTCAAATTTGGGGTTTTACCATAGAAATAATATAACCTTGTAGAATTTAGATGTTTTGATTAGAAGTGGACATGGGAGAATTATTAAAAAAATAAATTGAAGAAAATAATTTTCTTATCTAAATCCCATAACCTAATATCATAATATATATATATATATGATAATATATACAATTTAAAGGATATGTGAATAACCCTACAAGTTGTGTGTTGCTATTGGAGAGTGTTAGAGGATCCTCTATTGTGGAATTATGATTAGAATCTAGAGAATCAATCGGTGTGAGATGAAACTCATGGGTCTCACCAGTGAAAAAGAGAGAGAATTGTTCAACCTCAGTGGTATTGTGAGTAAGGTTTTATCTACTGGAATATCAACAGATTTTTCTATTTAATTTGGATTTTCTATCATTATTCTAATAAATATAGACCAAGGCCAACCAATGATGACCAATTTTTTTCCACTTTTGTGTGTTTCATAGATTTGTTACACCTTTCTTATTTCATCAGCAATAGTTCATTTTACCTCAGTTGAATATATATTGGCCAATCAATCATTGTGAACCTATTTCTTGTTAAAATATATTGATTTTTTATATCTGAGTTCAAATCGATGATGAGATCTATATGTTTTTATAAAAATAGAGTATATATATGATGAATTTTGGATTCATAGTTTTTTAAGTATGTGTGATGGAAATTGGGAGAAATAATGAAAAATTTTCCCTGCCTTTGGATGTCAGATTTTGATGAGTGGTGATGACAATGATCGACAGAGATTATATCTGTTGTTATTAGAGAGATTTATTGTGGAATCAGAGGAAGCAATGGGATGAATGTACATTGAGAAATATTCCATTAGTTTTTGTAAATCCTATAGTACATGTGGTTTATTTAGAAACTTAATGTCATGTGGGACCCCCTGTGCGAAACTATGGACCTATGGAAATTTTAAATATCATATGGGGTTCCATCTATCATAAGAAATGCGACTCGTAAATACAATATACACTACATCAAAACATGCCATTAATAGTGCTAATATTTATCATCGCTAGTAAAATGCAGTGATAAAAACATCTTAATCAGATATAAAGAATGTGATGATAAACATGACCCGATATCATTTGTTTTTTTTTTGCATTGTTTAAAGACACCCTTTATCAGTGATTTATTTCAAGCACTGACAGAGGATAACCTTCAATAACGAATCTGTTTTAACACAAATAAAGACTAACTTTTTTCAGCACTATATTTATAGCTCCGATAAAGGACTATACTATTAGATTTTTTTTTGGAAATTATAAAGATCTAAAAAATTGTTTAATGAAATAAATACAATATAAAATATGAGTTCATAATAAAAATATTACAAATTTTAGTAATTAAATAATTTTTGATAGAAATAAAAAAAATTATGATACATATAAATTTTATATACTAAAATATAGTATATAATAAATATATCTTATAAAAAAAATAAAAAAAATATATATTAAAAATAATTTAATTGAGACAAATATAATTTTTATTATTAATTAGAACATTATTGATAGTGTTAGTTAAAATTATATATGTAATAAATATATATATATATATATATATATATATATCTATATAAAAATGATTTTTATAATAAAAAATATTTTCATTCTTTTTATTCAATAGTAATATATTTAGTGAATAATGTTTTATAATTAAAATTTAATAAGAATTACAAATATTTACTAATTTCATCGTGTAATTGGAATAATTTAATTTGGTGGGATTTTTCAATTTATAACACAAATCAATCCTTTTATATTGAATTCACATATATGTAATTAATTCATTTTTAGACACATATCCATAGAAATATTTTTTTTTGGAAAATTAATCAATTTATATTATTTAATTCATATATATTTATTTACTGTGTTTTAATATTTTCAAAATTTATTCTTCTTTATTTCAATATATATTATTTTTTATGATTTATATTAATCAATCATAACCAAATTTTCAATATTATACTGATATTTAAATTTTCATTTTTAGTCATTTTTAACATCCATGAGCTTAAGATTAAATATTTATTAATATTATAAAAAATAAATTGGTAAAAAATTTATAATTAAATTTACTAATAAATGCACATTTTCAATTTTTTTATATTTTTAATTAATAAATCAATATATTATTTTTTAAATTATTATTTATATAATTATAAATAATAAATTATAAAATTATAATAAATTTATTTAAACAATAAATAATTTTTTATATGTATATATATATATATATATTAATATAAATGTATACAATGATATAAATATAATTTTATAATAAAATAATTATATTATTTAAATAAGTATATATTAAAAAAATTATAAAAAAATTATATTATAATATGTGATACTATATATACTATAACTATATATAATAATTATACTTTTCTTGAATGAATTATATGTATTTATCTATGCTAATAATCGCTATAAAAGATTAAATCTATTATCACATATTACCATTGTGCTGATAAAAGGTATTGTAAGGACCCAATTTTTTATTAATGGATATCTCTTATTATAATTGTCACTTATAGTATAATCACATAAGATTACATATAGAACACAACAGAAACCTTATAAATGTAGAATTATTAAAATTAAAGGTATATCTAGTGGTTAAAGAATATATAAAGATTAAATAGTAACATGAACTTTGGAATACTAATATGACCCTTATGAATATTTAACTGACCATTGTTATTGTAATCTCACCAGTGATGTTATAAAAAAACTTTGACCATCTTAAATGTGATAATATTGTGTATTTATATATTATATTATATGTAAATAAATATATAAAAAATTATTAATCATGTTTTGGTATTTTTTTTAACTCATGTATATTTTATTAATTTATATCATTAATTTAATAATTTAAAAGAATACTAAATTTCAAAAATTGTATTAATAAAGAATTATTTTTTAATATTAATGCTTATGAGTTATTTTTTTAAGACCCCAATTAATTATCAATGTTTTAGAAAATAATTTTTTATTTTAAAATTAGTTTTTTTTCATTTAAAATTATGTATTTAATTAAATGTTCAATTTATCGTATTTATTTTTTTTTGAAAAAAAGTTAATTTTTAAATACATCACATCAAAAAAAATGGTTGGGTTTAATTTTTGGGATTTTTCTAAAATACATGAAATTTTTATGAGTTAGGAAATACATTTATTTATCTTATATAAACATTATGAGTTGAATACACTATTCATGTCATAATAGATGATTTAAGAAACCTTCGTTCAGACTCTCATGGTCTATTAACTATTTTTCATCTTATGAATCTTTTATATTTCATGATTTGAGGAAAATAATAAACTAATTAATTAAATATTGAGAATGTACATTTCTCCTCATCATTAAATACCACGCTCATCCCCTCTACTCGTCACTCCTTTCAAGTAGTGTGTCTTATTTAAATTATACTAAAATATCCTCCCATGCTCATACCAATGCATAAAATACTTTTATATCATATAATGAATGAACCCATTTCCCTAAATAGGCTCTAAAGGGATATAAATTATGATGTAAATTCTTATTTTCCTTACACTTTATCATTTCAAGATCATTTAATTTTTTTTATTTCCATTACTTTATTCATCCAAATGATATTCTAAATCCATTACCATAAAATTTATATAAATTTTTTTGATAACGAAATAAATCATCATCCTCTACACATTCCCCTCATTTTTTATTAGAATGGAAATCACTATCTGAGAAATAATAATTTATCACATTCTTGAGTGTGAGGTTTACATTTTCTATTACAATACTCAATTCTGGTCATGAAACCATTTCAATGGTCGATCCATACTATGATATATGTATTATAACTTATGTAAGGTTGTGAAATCTTTTTTAGAGTATTATATTAATTTATTAATAAAAATGTATTTGTTGTGATGAAAAAATAAACAATTAACCAAACTGGTATCATTAATAATTCATCATCACTCCAAATAACCAAATGAATTTTATAAAAATGTAATCATGTGTACATTTAGTGATATAATAAGATTTCAATTCTGTAAAAACATTCTTGTCTTAAAATTTTATCATTACACGTATATAAGTAAACAAATCATTATATCAAAGGAATCAAATGCTCCAAAAATAATGAAATTAAACCTATTAACCCATAAAAAATTCAATTAAAGAACATAAAAAGGTTATAAAAAAT
Organism: Viscum album; assembly: GCA_963277665.1. Taxonomy (NCBI): domain Eukaryota; kingdom Viridiplantae; phylum Streptophyta; class Magnoliopsida; order Santalales; family Viscaceae; genus Viscum; species Viscum album. The sequence continues at coordinate 1,405,510,388 of OY728122.1, read as the reverse complement.
CAACTAAATGTATAATAGGATTATTTAAATAATAATTAATAACTTTTATTTTGTTATCAAGGAAATTATAATCATGTGAAAGACAACATCAGACTTAAGGTAAGGGATTCTAATAGAACCTCAATCATTCCATTGGGTTGATCTATAATTCATTTTACCTTAATAAAGTTATCATTTTTATATAATTATTCTAAATTCTTTTTATATGTTCCATAATCATGTATCATGATCCATACATAATTCTGTTTTAGGTAAATAAATGTTTTTATGTGGATACCTTCTCAATTCTTCCCAACAAGTAAACCAGTTTTATGGGAAGATTCCGAAATCTTTCCATTTTCTAGTACAAATTATAATATATTTTAATGAGACCATTATTATTATAAAATAAATATTTTTTTTATGAAAACACTATTGTTTCACATCTGGTTTTATATTAATGATTATTCTGTTTTTTTACTATAAATACTCTTTAGTATTTTCTTAAAAACCACAGTAAATTATTTTAATATAATATTTCCAAAATAATATCCTAACTTGATGTCACTCTATTTGACATCAGATACCATGATATATGATTAGTTCAAATATGAATATCATGTATGCTTTAATTACATTATTTCAAGGAAAATTGGATGAAAAACCAATACATTATTCATTATGACTTTTTATGATTCCCATTTCTTTCCAAGGGGACCCTTATGTTTGTGTATTATCGATTATATATGATTAATTATGTCTCAATAATATTCATCAATATTTTAATATGGGTTTGTATAGATATATCTCCAATTAATTGGTTAAGGTTTTGTCTTATGAGACATTATGAGGAATGGCCCTAGTGGTTAACATGTACTCATGCCCCATGTTCAATAAATTGTGATTATTGAATGGAAGATAAATATTTTGGTATAATGGAGTACCATGTTTTTAGGATTTTTAATAAATAATATATATTAAATATTATTTTATTAAATAATATTTAATTTAATTAGAATTTTTAGAGCCTGTTAGGGAAATTATAATAATTTTATTATTAGAAGGCATTAGGTTCTTCAAGAGATTAAATAGAACATGTGAAAATATTTATTTCTAAACATTAGTGTTATTTAAACCCGTTTATATTACATTCCTAGATAACCAATTCATTTAATTTTTTTAGAATGATAACCAATGAAAATCCACTTAAGGCATATTGAGATCCATATTCATGAATGATCCATATAATATAGAGTTATCTTCTTCAACCTCCCACTCTTGAGTTTAGAGAGATCAAAGGGAATGTTTCTAAAGTGATTCTAATGTTTATCAATAGAAAATGAAAAATGTAATGGGATCTACCATGATATCACATGGAGATTCCTACAAAAAAGTTTAAATAATTTTTTAACATGCCTGATTCTCTAACGGATAAAATGTGTTGTTTATTCCTGCATTGAATTAATGGTACAATGAATATCTTTTATCACATCCATCAATGAATAAATAATTCATAGAATAATATTTTTAAATTTATTTAATTAAACAAAAATTATTTTTGATGCTCTTGTTCTTTTTATAGGGTTTTATCCCTTGTCAATTTTATTTTATTCAATTCCATGGATTACAATATTCACCATAATCTAAATGTTAGATTTTTTATTGATCTTGAAAAAAATTGGTCATGGCCCAAAACATGCTTCCAATATACCCAAAACCTACATCTATTAGTTTAATTATTTCCTATTTAATGACTTTTCATATTTTTTATCTTACTAGCCTGAATGGCCTGAAGGCCATAATTTTTTATTTATTTGTGATAACCCCCCTTTCAAGGGATGAGGGGAACCCTTACAAAGCCAGTAGGCTCGGTGATTACATGGACCGTAGGCTTTAGATATTACATGACTCGAAGGTCTTAGGGAATTTAACCAGACTATATACAAGGAATTTCTTCTCCCCTCAATCTCTATCAGGATAGTAGCTCTCCACCATCGCATGGTCGTCTTCTTAGGATTCCAATTAAAACATAGTATAGTCCCATTGGCATATCCATACCATCTTATTCTAAGAAATTTATTTTCTTCTGCTATGGTGAGTGACCCTTCTCTAAATCCTCTTTTAGGGGTGATATATTATTATAGAGTCTATTTGGGGAAAATGCATGTGGCTCAAAGGCCCTGAGGTGGCCCGAAGGCCTTAAAGGTGATCCCAAATCCATACTGACATGATGGCCTAGGTGGCCCGAAGGCCTTAAGGAATCAAAGCCCAAAACGGTGGCCCAAGTTGAATAGTTACTACTACTACAGTGCTGAATACTACCTACTACATTAACTTCTACAGTGTCCGCTACAGAAATAACATAGTGTACAGTTCAACTACAGTACCTGTAATGTTTACAGATCTTCTATAATACCCACAGATTATATAGTTCTTCTATAGTATAGCTACAGTTCCTGGTACAGTACCGCTACAGTAGTATAGAAATATTCCTCTACCAGGTTTGTAACCTATGTCTCATAGTTGTACATAAGGATACGTCACCAACTTGGCTGAGGATCATGTACTTTTCTCTTACTACACTTCTTCATATATGAGGGAGTCCTTCTATATATGTATATACTCACCCATTTATCGTATTTTCCTAAATTATTCTAATCTTCTGTAGATGACAGAAAGGTCCATGACGTTTTTGGAGGAGAACATGTATATTTGGTGTTGTGGACCTCATATGGTTGACAAATATGTAGATTTGAGGCTGAGCTCACTTAGTAGTTTCATAATCCAGTTTTGTCAAGTTGTGACTTGTTTATAGTTGGGTGTGTATTTCATTCATTTTATTTTCAATTTATGTAGTTTTATAGTTGTATTCCCAATAGTATATTGTTTTCATGGATTATTTTATAGATATTTCATCTTTTACATTTACTACTCTTCACTTTTGTAAATTTATTACTAAGTGTATTGATGTTATTTATATTTTAATGACTTATTATATTCCCCCTTTTCTTATTTTATATGAATTGTGCATAATTTGTGTGAAATATTAATGTTTTAATATTAAGTATAATATTTGAGCATTTTTAGAAGTAGTCAAATTGAGTCAGTTTAATGTTTTAATAATAACAATCATTATAATGATCCAAATTGTGTGGTTCTTGTTTTTTAGTATTCTCCATTAAATATAAAACATTTCATTAGAAGGCACCATGATCCAATTCTGCCATTTGAATGGTCATATGGTCCTCACAAACAAGACCAAAGAATCTGTGAACAAACTGGACCAGCCTTGAAGATTGATTTACTGGGCACAATACAGAAGTCCAAAAACATTAACTCTCCACCATAATTCGTGGGACACTACATTTCATCTTGGATAAAAATTTCGAGGCCCAAATCCAAGTACAAGGGGCCCAAATGAATCTTTGAATTCCAGCCCACCATTCTGGCCGAGAATTAAAATCAGTATAGTATGCATGACATATCACCTGATGTAAGCATCCAATCGAGATGAGATTTTTCAGTGTGAAATAGGAGATATAGGTGGCCGACTTTGTTGAAGAGGTCATTCGAATTTGAAGGCATCTTCCTGTTCAAAAATCCATTCACATGTTGGCCATCGAAAAAGAATGGATAGAAATGGACAGTTTACCTTTGTTTAATAAGACCTCCATAACATTGGCTCCACTTGTCCAAATGCCTCCATATTTTGACAGTAGTCGGAAAACATTATTTTCTACAAATTTGAAGAAGGGGATATTTGAAGATTCGGCTGTCTGAATAGCCAAATTGGCGATGCAAGTGGAGGGACAGATTGGGAATGCAAACAGTCCACTCCTTGGGCTATAAATACTCTCCCCTTGTCTCCATTAGAGGGGTTGGCATTTCAGAAGAGAAGAGATCATATTGGCACGACCAAAGCTTTGCCAAAGGCTTGGGAGGACCTTCCATACTCATGTTTTCACTTGAGAGACATTTCCTCCTCTCTTTGTTTTCACTTACTTTTGTGTTCTTCATTTTTGTAATCTTGTAATTCTCTTTCTTTGCAATTCTGTTTTAATGCAAGTTACTTATTCAATATCTCTTATTCTCATCCACCTTCTGTAGTTTAATATTTATGTTCTTAAAATAGTTTAAATTCAGTTCAATCCCCTTCTCTTCTTTTGCTTCCTCATTCAATCGAAAATCCGTTTTTAATTATCATCATCGTTCGTGTGTGTGTGTGTGTAAACGTACCACTCTTTTCTAATCCCTTTCATTTTCTTATATTCTTAATTTATCTTCATAATTATTTTAACCATAATATTAAACATCCAAATGGCTGAGTAAATATCTCATTGGGGTGAGTTATAATTCGGGGATCTTAAGTGATTGAGAGTTTTGCTCGATGAGTATTCTTTAAATTAATATTGTGTATGTTAAACATAATATGTCATGGATTAATGATATGTTTTGTTTAATGAGTGGTTTCAATGGATTATTGGAACCATAAATACACTACCATAAATAATTTTTGATTGAGATTAGAACCCTAGGTTATGTTAAGGCTTGGATAAAAGCCTTCACACTTAGGAATTCTAATCAACATCAACTTATGACATGGGTGTTAATTTAATGCAATACAAAGTAAGGCTCAAGGATATCACATGCTTAACTCCCTAATGATGAAATCACCCAAATATTTATCAATTTGGTAAATTAAACATCATCCATAAATCATTTCAATTAATCTCTGCAAACAAACCCCCCTAATCAAAATACAATCAACTAAAAACAATCGACTATTACGAAGTACCATCGCCGAGGATTCGATCTGAGTGCTGCTATACACATTAGCAGAGCACCGGAACATTGACCAGTCTATAGGCAACAATCGGCCGTGCGTTTCAAATGGCGTCGTTGCCAGGGATGGTGCTTTAAGTAGTCATTCGTTTCTGGTTATTGTCAAGAAAACACAAAAAAAAACAAATTTTAAAAAAAAAATTGAAAAAAAACAAAAAGAAAAACCCGTCTTCTCATTAAAATCATAAACTGAAAAATTAAAAAGAAAAACCCATCTTCCTCTTTCTTCCAAAATCTCTCTGAATGCCCCATAGCCTTCCAAACAATCCCTCAAATTTGTTTGACCCTGAAATTGATAGAACTCTTCGTCGAATTAGGAGGACCATTAGGGATAACCAAATCACCCAAGAACCAATCATTGCCCTACCAATTGAATTAGATATGGCCAATCCTAGGGAACAAACATTGTAAGAACTTGCTGCCCCAGATCTGAATTACCAACCTCTTGGTATTAAATATCCAAACATTGAAGATGACTTTGAACTCAAATCGGGTTTGATTCATCTTCTCCCTCATTTTCACGGGCTAGCCGGAGAGGATCCACATCTCCACCTTAAAGAGTTCCAAGTGGTGTGCTCTACCATGAATCCTCAAGGGGTTTCTGAAGAAAAAATCAAGCTTAGAGCTTTCCCCTTTTCCCTAGTGGATTCTGCCAAGACTTGGCTCTACTACCTCCCACCTGGTTCCATAAACTCATGGGTTGACATGAAGAGACTTTTCCTTGATAAGTTCTTTCCCGCTTCCCAAACAGCTTCTATCCGAAAGGAAATAAGCGGCATCCGTCAATTACCTAATGAATCACTCCATGAGTATTGGGAGAGGTTCAAAAAGCTTGTGGAAACTTGTCCACACCATCAAATCCCTGACCAACTCCTGATCCAATACTTCTATGAGGGGTTATTGGCTATGAAGCGAACTCTCATTGATGCCGGAAGTGGCGGTGCTCTTGTTGACAAAACTATTGCAGCTGCAAGAGATCTCATAAGTAACATGGCTACAATCACACAGCAATTCCATACTCGAGATCATGCTCAAGTGAAACAAGCCCAAGAGAATCAATCCATAGAGCCCAACAAGATGACTGAGTGGATGAGTGAACTTACAGGTCTTGTGCGTCAACTAGCGGTGGCTACCAAAGCCCCAACCTCATCTTCTCCACAGTCACTATTCCCTGGACCTATCAAGAATTGTGGAATCTGCAACTCTCCATCTCATCTGACTAACACATGTCCACAACTTCAAGATGATCCATCTGATTCATCTAGTCCAATGGAGCTCAATGCGGCATATGCTCAGCGAAACTTCAACCCTCAACAATCAGTTCAGTTTGTTAGAAACTTCAACCAACCCCACTCTGAGCCCTTCTCTTCTACCTTTAACCCACCTCTGAGGTATGGTAATCCCATTTCTCGTCCTCCTCAGTTCCCTCATCAAAATCCAAACCAGTTCCAATATGGTCAAAGTGGTGGTAACATCCATCAACCTTATCCTTTTGTTCCTCAACCCCAAAGGAACAATCCTCCTCTTGGATTCCACTATCTTAACGAGCCTTCCCAATTCCCCACCCAATACAATCGCTTTCCCAATAACCAAAATCAAGGCCAACCCAATTTGGGACAAGCCTCTTCTTCTAAAAAACCATGGGAAAGTGTTATAGAGGATCTTGCTTCCTTCACCCGTTCTAGCCTCAAGAACATTGAAACCCAAATAGGTCAACTTGCATCCCACCTTATCCAGCAACAACCATCCAATTCATCACAACTCCTAGCTCAACCATTACCCAACCCTAAGGGTAATGTAAGTGCGATTGCACTTAGATCGGGAAAGCAAATTTCTATGCCCCATGCTGATTGCTCTACCTAACCTTTCGATGTTGATCTAGAAAATGAAAAGAACAAAAAGATGGAAAAGTAACTTGAATCCACTCCTTCACCTCCTTCCATTCCTCTAAGGAACCCAATTCCTTTTCCTCAAGCCATCTCCAAGCCTAAGAAGTCCTTTGAACCAGATCCTGAAATTCTTGACTTGTTTAGACGTGTTGAAGTGAACATCCCCCTCTTAGATGCCATCAAACAAATCCCTAAGTATGCCAAGTTTCATAAGGAATTGTGCACCCATAAGAGGCAACTTAGGAACATTGAAAATGTTTCAACCGAACAGTCCATTCCCATGAAGTGCAAAGATCCAGGGACCTTCACGGTTCCATGTCAAATAGGGAGTTCCAACTTTGATGATGCACTCATAGACCTTGGAGCCTCAATAAATGTCATTCCCAAATCCATTTTCTCCAACCATGGTCTAGGTCCCTTGCACCCAACGGGTGTTGTCATTCAATTAGCCAATCGAAGCACTGCCAGTCCTGAGGGGATAATTGAGGATGTTCTTGTTCGGGTCAATGATCTTATCTTCCCAGCTGATTTCTATGCCCTTGACATGGAAGATGAGACGAACTCTTCTCGATCTCCCCTAATTATAGGAAGACCATTCCTTATGACATCTAAAACCAAAATTGATGTCCATGCTGGCATCTTATCCATGGAATTCGGTGACCAACTGGTCAAGTTCAACATTTTCCAAGCCATGCGATACCCATCTGAGGATCACTCTGCATTCTCAATCCATGTTTCTGAAACTCCCTCTGAGAGTGTGTTGAATCCTAATCCATCATGTTCTTCTTGTTCTACTAATAGAGGAGTTTGTGAATATTGTATCCTCATTAACCAAGTGATTAATGGTGAAATTGATGTTAACATTATAAATGCAAACTCCATTGATCTAAAGGATCTTGAAATCTCTTTGGAATCTCATCTCACCTTTGACCTCCAATGCTCCAACATGGATGGTATTGAGAAAAATTAACTAGAATTCTCATTTGTTGATTCAGATCAGATTATCCCACACTCAACCTTTCCTATCCATGATTTTGAAAATTCTGTTATATGTGAAGTGAACCTTGAACCAATGTGTTTATATTGTCCTGATGGTAGTGATGTTTGTGATATTTGTACCCTAATTAATAAAGTGATCACTGGTGAGGTTGAAATTGACCATTCTTTGGCGAACAACATTGAAGTAAAGGATATTGAAAATTTTATTCAATCTTACGACTCCACTAATCCTCATTACTCTACATCGGTATGTGATGAAATAAATGATTTAAAAACAATTGGGATCTCATACACTACTTTTGTGTTATCCGAACCTTACAGAAATGAACCATCAGAATTGAGACATCTTCCTGAATTTACAAGAATAGAAAATCATCACTTTGTGGATAAAATAATTCCTCACATTGAAGACCAAAGGGAGGATAGTCATATTCTCTTTCCACCCCCATTGAATTGCAAGCACACCAACAAGGATGGGAAGAAATTATCCGATGAATCATCAGGCCTCCCAAAGAAAAAGTTTTTCTGGAAGCACACTGGAGTTGAGAAAATACGATGGCCACTGTCAGACTATGGGTAGTCCACTGCAATTGTCCAGCTGTAGACAAATAAATGCAGCGCTTCTTGGGAGGCAACCCATGTTTTCTTTTACTTTTATGAAATTTCAATTTCTTTTTAGATTTTAATAAGATGAATAATGAATTTTATTTTTCAGGTAACTTCCCACTGTCCTGGAACCACCTCGACTTCCACCGAATCCCCAAATTCTCTAGCCGACCCACCACTAGATGGAGATGGCGACCCACCAAATCCAAACCAGGGGGCACCTCTTTCCCTTTAACTCTCTCTCTCCTCAATCTCTCTTCCCTCTCTTCTTCTCTCTATTTCTTCTTCTTCCTCTCTCCCTCTCATTTTTTTACAACATTCTTCCACAACCTTTTTTTCTATTTTCTCTTTTGTGTGGATGTGTCATTAAAAATAAAAAAAAATTAAAAAAAATTAATTAAAAAAATGAAAATTAACAAAAAAAGGGGTGTCATAATTACTAATCATCCAATATTGAAATTCTGTCCAACCATTTTGGGGAGTCAAAAGGCTTGTTTTAAACTCAAATATATTGAATTTTTATCTCAAACTTGGGTAAACAATTTTGTGTCAATAACAAAAATTTTGAATGAACAATTTTTGGTGGAAAATGATTCTCCCCTACCGTGATGAATAACATTAGCCTTCATGCCAAGGTCATCTATGGACATCTTTTTCATTGTGTGTCTTCACCACTAATTGTGAGTCTTGAGTTTGTGGACCTTCGAGCTTAATTTCTATCTTTTGTGTGCGTTAATATGATAGAGGCATTTTCTAAGCCACATGAGAATCAGAATAGCCAAATAGCCTCCCATTACCTTTACATTCATCCTAGTTTTGACAGCCCCTTTGAGCCTATGAAAACAATTCTTTTGATAGCCACATTACAAGCCTAATACCTTGTCCCACCCAACATCTTCATGGATTTTCATTGTACAATTTATTGAAATTTAAGTGTGGGGGGAATGGACTTCATTTTTGGGCGTATTTTCATTGATTTCCAATGTGTCATCATATGCTTGATGGCAAGCATCCTTTCAAGTGTGGGGGAGAGGTTGTAATTTTTTGAGCTTTGGGGTGTATATGTGTAATTTTCATTTGTACAAAAGTCATTGAAAAGTGTTCAAAAAATGAAAAAAAAATTATATTAAAAAAAATGAAAAAAAAATAAAAATAAAAAAATGGAATGGGTTGTGTCTTGGGTGGGTCAAAAATCATTCATCATCAACCTTTGATCATGTTATAACTACTAAGATTAGTTCCATGAGGAGATCAATCATGGGTTGGGAGATGACTGTGAGACTTGTTTCAAGCACAACTTTCGAAAAAAAAGAGCAAAAAGAAAAAAAAGAACACTTGAATCATCTTGTATTGTGTCATTATTGGAAGTCTTCCATGTTGTACATATTCCATCATTTCACCCTATTCCATTTTCTATCTCCCTCACTTTTCATTCATCACACATTCATGCCCTTGTAAATATGTGTTGCTATTTCCTTTCAAATCAAATTTCAAAAAAAATGTGCATTGATTTTTACATGTTGGTGTTTTTAACCCCTCTTTTCCTTTGGAAATTATATACCTACCGTCCCATAGCCACTGAAAAACCCCTTAAAAGACCTCTAGATTCTTGTACACATTAGATTTTGGAATGGAAGCTGAGAGCTCTTACAAACTCTTGATTTTCACTTTTTGTTGGTGAATGAGTGAACCTCCTAAAATACATTTTTATCATCTTGAGAGGAGTAAGTTTTGAGTGCCTACATTTTCTAATTCAAACCTTGAACATGAAAAAATGAATTGTTTCTGATGCATTATTGTGAATCAGATTTGTGATGGAATTCAATATGGATGAGTGAAATATTCTAAACCTCCCCTGATTGGAGAAAACAAAATTTTAATATTTGTTGGTGAGTGAAAATGATTTTGACATTTTTCATATTTGTTGCACATGAGGACACGCGCAAATCTAAGTGTGGGGGAGTTGATTTTATGAACATTTTCATGACTTATTATATTCCCCCTTTACTTATTTTATAAGAAATGTGCATAATTTGTGTGAAATATTAATGTTTTAATATTAAGTATAATATTTGAGCATTTTTAGAAGTAGTCAAATTGAGTCTGTTTAGTGTTTTAATTATAACTATCACTATAATGATCCAAATTGTGTGGTTCTTGTTTTTTAGGATTCTCCTTTAAATATAAAACATTTCATTAGAAGTCTCCATGATCCAATTCTGCCATTTGAAGGGTCATATGGTCCTCACAAACAAGACCAAAGAATCTGTGAACAAACTGGACCAGCCTTGAAGATTGATTTACTGGGCTCAATACAGAAGTCCAAAAACATTAACTCTCCACCATAATTCGGGGGACACTATATTTAATCTTGGATAAAAATTTAGAGGACCAAATCCAAGTACAAGGGGCCCAAATGAATATTTGAATTCCAGCCTACCATTCTGGACGAGAATTAAAATCAGTATAGTATGCATGACATATCTCTAGATGTAAGAATCCAATCGAGATGAGATTTTTCAGTGTGAAAGAGGAGATATAGGCGGCCGACTTTCTTGAAGAAGTCATTCGTATTTGAAGGCATATTCTTGTTCAAAAATCCATTCACATGTTTGCCATCGAAAAAGCATGGATAGAAATGGGCAGTTTACCTTTGTTTAATAAAACTGCCATAACATTGGCTCCACTTGTCCAAATGCCTCCATAATTTGACCGTAGTCGGACAACATTATTTTCTACAACTTTGAAGAAGGGGATATTTGAAGATTCGGCTGTCGGAATAGCCAAATTGGCGATGCAAGTGGAGGGACAGATTGGGAATGCAAACAGTCCACTCCTTGGGCTATAAATACTCTCCCCTTCTCTCCTTGAGAGGGGTTGGCATTTCAGAATAGAGGAGATCATATTGGCACGAACAAAGCTTTTCCAAAGCCTTGGTAGGACCTTCCATACTCATGTTTTCACTTGAGAGACCTTTCCTCCTCTCTTTGTTTTCACTTACTTTTGTGTTCTTTATTTTTGTAATCTTGTAATTCTCTTTCTTTGCAATTCTGTTTTAATGCAAGTTACTTCTTCAATATCTCTTATTCTCATCCAACTTCTGTAGATTAATATTTATGCTCTTAAAATAGTTTAAATTCAGTTCAATCCCCTTCCCTTCTTTTGCTTCCTCATTCAATCGAAAATCCGTTTTTAATTATCATCATCGTTCGTGTGTGTGTGTAAACGTACCACTCTTTTCTAATCCCTTTCTTTTTCTTCTATTCTTAATTTATCTACATAATTATTTTAACCAGAATATTAAACATCCAAATATCTGAGTAAATATCTCATTGGGGTGAGTTATAATTCGGGGATGTTATGTGATTGAGAGTTTTGCTCGATGAGTATTCTTTAAATTAATATTGTGTATGTTAAACTTAATATGTCATGGATTAATGATATGTTTTGTTTAATGAGTGGTTTCCATGGATTATTGGAACCATAAATACACTACCATAAAGAATTTTTGATTGAAATTAGAACCCTAAGTTAAGTTAAGTCTTGGATTAAAGCCTTCACACTTAGGAATTCCAATCAACATCAACTTATGACATGGGCGTTAATTTAATGCAATAAAATGTAAGTCTCAAGGATATCACTTTCTTAACTCCCCAATGATGTACTCACCCCAATATTTATCAATTTGGTAAATCAAACATCATCCATAAATCATTTCAATTAAGCTCTTCAAACAAACCCCCCTAATCAAAATACAATCAACTAAAAACAATCGACTATTACGAAGTACCATCGCCGAGGATTCGACCCGAGTGCTGCTATACACATTAGCAGAGCACCGGAACTTTGACCGGTCGATAGGAGACATTCGGACGTGCATTTCATGTCTGCATAAATTTAACCATTAAATGGACACCCCTAGTTATTTATTTATTTATGTTCTTTTCAGAATCCCCTGGCCTATAGAGTTGTGAATTTTTGAGTTACTTCTCTTGCTCCACATGTTCAGCTAATGAATAATTAGTATTAGAAGTGGTTTGATTCATGGAATGTAAGATAGATTAGTCCCATTAAAAGTATTTGGTATGGATACAGGGAAATAATATTAGTGTTTCTTGAGTGAAATTTGTAGATAAGGAACCCATGATTGGTGTGGCATGATAGATAATCATACATCTAGAATCTTATAAACTGCAGGTGGACTCGATAAATCGAGACGTTGGTTATAGGTATCAATAGTACGTGGATCATATAGGATTGTGACATTAACCTCCATTATTAGGTTAGATACCCATATATATTAATATATATAAATATTAAAATTTGACTATGATACGTCCGGATAACATTAGATATGTATTCTCAAAGAATGCTTAAGATGTTTCTGAATCTTGTTTGTGATGACTACCAGATGAGTGAAGTAGCCTCATTTAATGTGAAGTTACACGTGGTATTTCTCCATGAATGGTATGTATAAGTACCCCCACCGATGAATAATTATATTTTTCTAACATAGAATGCAAAGGATGAATCCATGATTTGTGATCCCCATGTGTTCCTGTTCTAGAGGCTACAATTTCCACGATGAAGAAAAATCCATAAGTTATAGAGGATAAGATTGAGTCAGAGATTCATGTTATCAAACATGTGTTGATCCTAAAAAATTGAATGGTTTTCCTCACAGCCACTTCTATTTTTAGACCTAATTTAAGTTCTAGTTATAATTTTAGATGATGTGCCCATGTCGAGTACACATTATAGGCTTTAGAGAAGGAGATACCTAAGGTTTCTTATTGAGAAAGACACCCTTATATGATGGTATTTGTCATATTGTTTGGATACCACGCTCATACGGGACCCCATTAAATGGTAGTCCTTATGATGAGTCTACACCAGGGTGATGTGGGGAATAGATAGAACAATTTTTTTGGTGATTATGGATGTGGATATAGACATGAAAGAAAGATAAAAACTTCCCCCATCGAGACACATTATTGCATGGTAATTTAAAACTGTGAGGAAAGGTCAGTGTCGTTCCAATGAGGATAGTATATTGTTGTGGTTGATGAGTTCCTTTGAATTTAGTTTTTTTTGGTAATTTAAATTTTAATGTGATAGGTAGATCACTAGTTCAGGTGAGAAGGATGGAAGGATAAATAATAGCTTCATGTGGTATGATCTTGTGGCTCTGTGTCTTCATGTGTGGTTTGGGGAATTGAATTCATCTACACTTCTCTAACTTCACAACTAGAATAGAGTTGTATGAAACATTTTTATAGACATATCCCATATTCCAGACCTAGTGATACTGTTGGGGGCCCTTTTTTCTCAACCCCTATGCAAGAGGATCATGTAGACATGACTAGTGATCACAAATTTCTATAAACAATGATACTTGACATTGAAATGAGAGGGTGTGAGCTCACAATAAATCCTTCTAGAAGTTGTACAGGGGCCCAATGATGTTTTGATCACTATAGTCTAATTCATTACCAAACATTATAAGGTGATTTCTACTAGGGAGTGTGTTAGTTTGTTCCATTTTTTTGTGATGGATTATTCATCCTTTTTTAAGGACTTTCCATTTGATATGGTGGGATGAGCACATTCGCTAGATGTTACAACTTATTCCTTTTTAGTTTTCTAGTATTACCGATAGAAAATGGATGATTTTACATTTCATTTTCAAATTGTAACACCAAAATATTTTTTTACTTATTTCCATTCTAATTAATAAATTATTTTTGATATTTTTAATTAATCTATATATTAGATATAGTTATATATACATAAACAAAAATACAAAAATTCCATTTACATGACAAAAACATGGATTGAGGTACATTCTACACTAACATGGATTGTTCTATACATAACAATGTGTTTTCAAGTGCTCCTTTGAAGAAGAAAAATGAATGTTTAAAACATATATAAATTTAAATCTACATAATAAACATCATTTTTTATTTTATTATTCTTAAAATTATATTGGGTTTAATTTTTAGTATTTTTTAGATGAACATCATTTTAATATGAATATCGAAAATACCACATTTTAGTTAAAAACATATTTTCGTTTAAATAATTATAAATGTTAAATTATACATTAATTTTTTATAGTAACATTATTTCAATTATACATTTAATAAAACATATTTGTTACATTATAATAAATTTAACTATGGTATTTAATTTAAAAACATAACAAACATTTGATCATTTTAATACTTCAAAAACCCATTATTTCAGCTCTTCTACCAGAATCGTTGTTCTATTAATTTTTCCACATATATAAACTAGATTTCATAAAATGAAAATTAAACATTTTAATTAGTATAATATTTATATTCTATCTATATCATTTTATTTTATGGAAAATATTTATAGTAATAGTTATTAAAAATAATCATAGAGAATAAGGTCTCCCCACTATTGGTGGTGGGGTGGTAAGGGTTTTGGGGTGTGGGGAAGGTCATGGGGTCAAGTCCCAGGGCTTGCAATTTAATGTAATTGTCATCCTGTTGTTGTGCGCCACTTTCGCGGTTTTACCCATTTTAAATAAGGTCAAATTATACATAATTAGAAGTTAAACATTAATATTATGGTATAAAATGACCAAAAAACATTTAAAACCCATTTTTAACATATTTAGGTCAAAAAACATCCATTCATGAATTTGTTTTCTTTTTTTTGCTACTTTTTTGTATGATCATATATACACTTACCATGTTTTCATAAATTAAATGTGATTCCTTTTCCTTCAATATTATTGGCCACCACTTATCCCTATTCTTTACATTTCCCCAACCTATTAGATTCAGAAAATATCTACCTGAAACACTTATAAACATACGACCATACCTCGTTGATTACATTCCTTGAAATTAAATCAATCCAAGTAATCAATTTGGTTCAAACCAAATGGATATAACTGATTAATAGGTAACCTCTCCTCTAAAGTTCATTTCTATTATTTTCCTTATATGAAAATAAAATTTATTTATTCCATTCCTTTATAATGAAATAGTACATTAAATATAATATTATGTCATTATATGGAGGTTACTATATATACAAACACACACATCCATCTAATGGGTAACAAACATTTCGTTTATGTGAAAGGCGAACATCAACGTCACTAAAATTGATTCTTTATTTTTACATTACCACTTATGATGGTGTAAATTATGATAGGAAATTTATTTATATTATTCATATGTTATATATATTATGAATTCACGCATCCTTATTCCTCTTACAAACCATATCCTTTTAAATTACATTTTGTTTAAATATGATAATTTCATTTCAGGAAATGTGGACTACTGCACCCTCAAAGGGATGTGATTCGTGCACACCCTAAATGGAATGATTTAATGATAGGTTTAGTGAACTTATATATTTAATATAATATAATAATTATATATTTAATAATTATATATATCCATATTTAAACATATATGTCATGTAATTTTTTTATTTGAAAACAAAAATAATAATTGAATCATCATTCATGTGTTTGTACGGTGTACCATCTCTATGAATAGGGTATTCCATTTCATAATTCTATATTATATATATTTTTATAATTAAAATATAATTTATTTAATATGTATATATATATATATGATTTATTACATTATTTAAATCATGATATAGGCATAAGAACCAAATATATAACAAATTAAGACACGTGTAGAAAACAATGTGAATATTACCCAAAGCACATCCTTAACATGAAATTGATGACAATCTAGTAATATAATGCAATAATAAATCCATATATTGTTTTAGATATAAGAATACATTTCTTTAAAATATTTATAATTTATTTATATTAATAAAAATGAGTTTTGAACGAGTACTACAAGATTAAATACCCACGGTACAGAGATAGCAACTCACTTTCAATTTTCATGAGATACATTCATTATTCACCACCAATTCCTTTTCTCTAGGATTTATACTGAATATGGATGTTATAAATGAATATTATAATTAAATTTATGGTAATTTACAATTCCATTTTATGATCATTCATTCATGGGGTTTAGGTTTCAAATGTTATCGAATCGGTAAAATAATTTGGTCTCAATATTACTTCATTCAGATTTATTGTTTTTTATCATCATAAATTAATTTTTGTCTTAAATAAACATCCATTTTATATTTTATATCATTAATTTTATTCATTTAGTAATATATTATTTTTATTCTAATTTACTTTAACTAAATGGATAGTATGATCCCATGAAACCAAGTTATAATAGATTTTTGAAACAATTTTGCTGTTTTTTGACATAGTTAATGATTATGCTTCATGGATAAAATATTATGATACATATCTAAAAAACACTCATAATTTCGTTTCCATTATTATTTCAATATATATACATATTGTAGTACCATTTACCAATCTATTGTAATTTAGATAATTAATAAAATTTTGTTATGAAAATATGGTTTTATATATCTCTTCTATTGGAAATCAATTTTACTTAAAAAACCAAGATTTCAAAAAAAAGTATATAATTTATTCAAATGATCCTTGAAAATAATTTTCATGGAAAAAGTATTTTAAAAATGTTTAATTATTCTAAAATATTTATTTATAAATTTCCCATGATATTATAAAGAAAATTAGTTTTCAAATGGTTTTATGTTTTGTAAATCATTTTTTAAATAAAGAAGGATATTTTCCTATATATTTTATTTAAAATATCATTATTTTTTTAAATATAATATAACATATTTTTGTGTTACTCATTACTTTAATGGTAATTTATTAAACGTTTCTATTAAATTTGTTGTTTTAATTAATTATAGATCAATTTCATGATGTTTATGAAGATCGTCTCTCTTTCGAGAGTTATATGCTTTTAAAATCGAGTTATTTTTACGAGATATGTTTATGATGAAATGATTATGAAATTTTTTTTTACATATATTATAATATTATCACCTTTTTATAATATTTATTTCATTTAATGTATTCTGATATGATTTTTCTAATATTGTGGCACATGTATATTTGATTTCATTATAGGAATAGTGATAACTCTATCTATATATAATTAATTCAGTTATGATAAATTCTTTATGAGATAAAAGTGTACACATGGTGGGATCATATTTCCTTAACATTTTGGTTTATGGGATAATATAAGAATCCCAAAAAAATATGGTATACATTAGGACATCCTATGATTGAAACAAGATGGTGAATAAGATGACATCCCAAGCCACAGTCAAGAGGGTAAATTCGATGAAATCCTATACCTGAAACCTGAGGAAATGTAAGAGGATATTAAAGGACCAAAAAAATTAGGTTACACTAGAGGGTATCCAATTATCAACGAAGGAACATGGGTGATTAACCCAAAATTGATGTTTTTCAATGGCCGTAATAGGCCACCTTGACATAGGGATTTTATATGATTATGTGTATTCCAAAATTCAATGTTATATTCCCTTGTTTTGATTTCATAGATTATGTCAATTATTACCTCATATTTTTTTTCTTATGAAGTGAAAATTTTTATTATGAACTATTAAATTTATGCCATGATCTGAAAATGTTAATCTAAAGTTCCAGATTCTTTTTTTTCATGTAATGCTTATAATTTTATTACTTACCTTTACTTAACAAATAAGATCACCCCTTTCTATTGTTACCTACCCCAAGGTTATGAATAATGGATTTTGTTTGATGTATGAAATGTTGGTATATTTATTGTATATGTTTAAAATTTCTCAAAATGATAGATTATTTGGTTTCCATGTTTCCAAATACACTAAACTATTACGTTCCATGGAAATGTATTTTTGCAAAGAACTAAATATTCTTAAAAAATGATGTAATAACCATGTATGATAATCCTGAGTCTATAGTTGTTATTAGAGAAATATTTTAGTCATTCTCCGGAATCCTGGGTGAGAATGTTTTAGTGTGATCCCAATGAATATTTATTTGGATATTTATAGTGACGACTCGAAGGATGAGTACAATGATGAGTTGATGTTTAATAAAATTACCCCTAATTTTGGTAATTGAAAGATTATATGGATTCCATGTAATACATTCATTTATGGGTAACATAGGTGGTTGTTTCTCTAGCCAAGATGTAATTTTCTGAAATTATGCGGAAAAGATGTCTCGGGCCACACTTGGGGTAATTTGTTAAATGAAAATGAGCCTTACTGCACACCTAGTTTAACACTCCCAGTGGATATTCTTTGTTAACTACAAAAATCATCATGAATAATCATTAATTATTAAAATAGATGTTGTATATGATGAACTATTATTAAACTATGGTTATTTATATTAAAAGGGTGTCACACATTGGACTTCTTAAAAGTGACTTTTCCTTATTATGTGGTTCAGGTTAATGATATTTGTTTCTTACTTGACATTATCTGGTTTTTTTAAATAGAGGGGACCAAAATGAACATTTCTAATGGGAAATTAAATAGACAATGAAATGATGACCCCACCTAATAAACTGAATGTTTAGGAATATGGAGTGAAAAAAATCATTTCGATGACCATATAAAATTATCAGGTCATAAGTCCTAATAAATTTCCTTATAACTAAATTAGGGATCAATATTTTCTCGAATCATTTTTATGGATACATCAATATTCATTTTGGGTAATTACTAATCCACAACATGCTGAGGAATGTGTTTCTACCACTAAAAATATAATTTTCATCATCTGTTAATGGAAACAAAAAATGTTATGGTAAGAACATATTTCTTAGAAGGTGAGGCAGAGTAGTGGTGGAGCATCATCATGATTACGAGGTAGTAAGATAAAATTTAATCCATATATTGATACTAATTCAAGATAATTATTTTTTACTAAATACCTTCCCCATATTCTTATTATAAAATTTTTTATTGAAGTTTATCATTAATCTCTTCATTATGATAATTAAATAAACCTATAATTCAAAGAAAAAACTAAATAATATATAGACAAAAATATTAGATTTAGTTTATGTTCAATGTGTTGACGTAAACATATAGGAAATTATCTTAGAGGAACAACTAAATATTTTATGTGTGGAAATAAAGTGAATCAATAAGATTAATTTTTAGGTAATTGGAAATAACTGAATGCTCCCATGAATGAACATCCTAAAATTCTATGTATCAATTTTAAATATTATGGTTAGTATTCTTGGATGTTGATAAACCCCAAGGTTAATGATGAAGATCAACATCAACAATATCTTATGTTGGATGATAAATGTAAATCCTATAAAATCAAAATGGATGAATTAATTATCATAATTAGGGAACACTTATCATCCACTACTATGCAAGAAATTTAATGTTTAATTTTGTATGAATAATCTATATAAATGTATGATTGTTTAGAAATTGGCGATATTTAATTTGATTACCATACCATTTAGGAATTGTTGAATAATATATCCAATTTTAATATTCTATGTATAACAGTATAGACCATTGTTTCTAAAAAATGCTATGGATTTGATATAAGATATTATTTAAGGAACAAAGGGTGTTTTTTATTTTTTTTGGAATGGGTATTAGGTTTACCATTTACATAAAGTTTAAGTTAAAAATTATATGAATTCAGTAATAGTGTGGTGTTATCATTCAACATGAATTTTGTTTGATATTAGATATCCAGTTCAAATAGACTTCTATTAATGGTAACTATAATTCTTGTGCTCAAAATAACCAATTTTTATCATTTAACTCTTTTGATATATACCTCTACAGAGCAATTGTTTTTTTCATACCATATTAACCAAGGTGTTAATTTATAATTCAATGGTTTTTCTCATAACGTCCCTTACTATTAAACATCAAATAATTTATAATTCAATTAATTAAAATTGAAAATAATATTATGACTCTCATAAAAACCAAAATTCACTATATATGGATATAATATATTTAAAAAACTCATTTTATAAGGGAAACAAAATAACACCATTATTCATTAAAATTAGTCGGTCTAAAAAATAAATTTCAATAAAATATCTATATTTATGAATGATTTATATGTAAATATGACACTGATAAATCATTCACTCATCCACTTTTGTTAGAGTAAAAAAAAGAACATACATATTGATGAATGATTATTTAGTTTCATCTCAAAATAATAATCTCGAAAATTTACAACACATAATAGTATTTAAAATTCAACATACCTACCCTTGAAAGAAGCACATATAATATGGAAATATATGTTGGACTTCACCTAACATAAAATCATAAAAATCATTTCCCATAATGATGGAAATATAATTAATTTCAATATGATAAATAAGATAAAACAAATAAAAAATAAATATAAAACAATAAATGATGACCAACCACCGATTAATTAAATAAAACTATAATGGTTAGGTGTAATGGAAAAATATCTCCAATCAAAATTATCTACCTTAAATAGATTCCGTAAAATGATGTTATTTTTGGATCAAATAAAATTAATATGAAATAATAGTGGTCGAGATTGATAAATTTTGTATCTATTTTCTATCCAAAAAACCATGGTACAACTTCATGAAATAATTGAGGAAAAAAATAAATATATTTTTTGGTGATTATGATACCCCATAATAATTAAAATGGCTCTGATTAGGGTTTTAATGAGCCATAGAATATTTGGTAGCCAAAAATATACTCTTAGTGATGGATGTTACCCCCGCCATTTTATCCTGTAGTAATCTAGTTTCCTATACTGAGTTTTTCATAGATTCTTGTATTTTTTATTAAATAAAAAAATTATTTTACCTTACTTAAATACAGATTCCCAACATCACTAATTTTCCCTATTAGAGAAATTATTCAAATTTATAAAAATAATGATAATTAATTTAATCAATTTACTCAATCGTAATATTTTGATCATTTTATCAATTTACTAATCTGGTAAAATGTTCTAATATATACATATTAAATAGGTAAAAATTAAAAAAAATATAACTGAATAGTATAATAGAATATCGGGGAAGGGAAAACAAGATTATATATAAGGTACAATGCAAGTTTTAGAAATTCAAGGAATATATAAGAAAAATTGTAAACATATTTTTATCTTTTCTCAGTATATAATAAATTGCCAATATATTATGATAAGATGGGATATAGTCTGAAAATATCATATATGTCATATGTAATGGTTGATGTTACAAAAAACTATTGATATTTGGGACATAAATTCAAATCCCATGTAATCTATTGCAAAATTAAATGAATAATAATAATATCCAGATAAAATTCGAAATCACTAAATAAAGAAACATATTTTACAATATCATATCATGAAATTATCAAATGTTGTACAAGTGACTACAATATTGAATAAGGAATAATACTTTAAAAATATTATAACTAATTCAATAATGAATATAAGAATGATTATATGGTGATTATATTAGTATCACTTATAATATTATTTAATATTTTATGAATTTATAATATATTAAACCTATATTAATTTAATTTACCAAAATTGTCATTTAAATTTAAAAAATGCGGAGACTGTGTGATCATTTTATGAAAACCCCCCATGATACTCATTTTTTAATTATATGAACACCTGTATAATTTATATTGATTTTTTTCTTATTGAATTTTGAAATATATTTCTTAAAATTTTAAATATTAAAATTATATTTATATAATATATAGTTTGATGTGATATATATTATATCATTGAATCCCGCTATAATAAATGTTTTTATTCAAAAGGAAAATTATTTTAAAACACATGATTATACGAGATATAAAGAATATTATTGGATAATATAACCAATGAATATTAAATTATGCCCAAAAAATTTTACTAAATTATTTAGTACTATAAAATATTTAACAGAAACAATTTCATTTTAATTTTAAAAGCTATTTTATTGAGATCGGAATAGGTAAGTGACCTTATTGTACCTTGAAGTCTAGAAATAATGTAATAGTGTTCATCATTTTTAATAGTTATATTTTTAAATCAATTAAATTTTTAGACAAGTAAATACGAAAATTATATTATTTAATAATAGATGAATTTTTTTCTCGCAATGAAATTTTCAAATAAAAGTATTTTTTTCCTTTGAAGAGAAATTGGTAGTTTCTATTCATTTCATTGCCCATTTTTTACTTCTTAACACAGTAAAACAGAATATTCTAGAGTTGTTATTTTCTCCAATTTTATATAATATTTATGATAATATATATTTTTAAGTCATGTTATGAGGACTTTTAATGTATGTGGGTTATAGTTATATTGAGTATTGTGACCTATAGGTTCTATTAAAAATCAATATTTCCTATAATAGTCAAAATAGAATAATTTAAAGATATATGAACTTTTTTATCCTACTATTGTAGATATATAGGTGTCATATTATGTAACACCACCCTTTTTAGGTAAGAAACCCTTTATTTTGAATTTTTATGGATTTAATGTATATGGGTGATGTTTGGGAGAGAATGGATAAATATTTTTGTGTTTTTTGGAATTTTAAAATGTTATAGATTTGTTGCTCCGATTTTTAAAATCATGCAACACATATTTGAAATTATACAGACATTGAGAGGTGATAAATTGTAGGTGTAATGGTGTCACATAGTTTTTCCAAAGTATTAAATAGCCTAATGGAATCCAAGATTATTGATAAAGTTGTATTTATAATGTTTGGTGAATTATTTGGAATGCATTTATTCAACCATGTGAGGTTCAACATGGTGGTAGTGGTGGGCACACTATGATTGCATGGTTCTCCGAACCATGCAACCAACCATGAACTGGTTAAAAGTGAGATCCAAAAATTGTGTAGGTAACATGTTTTAATCTTAAACTCTATCTTTATTCAATATATTAAACCCTAACTCGATATTATCTCTTATTAATGGAAAAAAGAGGCCTCTCTCATTGACACGTAAGTGATTCAATTGATTCTCATAGTGTTTAATAGCTATATTCGTGCGATAATTAATCATTTTTTGTTGTTATTGGTGGGTTTTCATAAATCTAACTATATATATCTATTAGTTTCATATAAATACATCCATTTTGTATGGATCTGAGATATTGTATTCCAAAAATTATTATATTTGGAATTTTTAATTGTAGGGGAACAGATCTAAGTGGGTTCTTTAGATATTCAAACTCGATTCATTGGAATTTTTGGTATAGATATTTGTTTCATCATAAATCCCATGGTATGTGGGTTCACTATGGACTAATCAATATAGAACATTACGGTTTGATTTAAAATTATGTTTTTTATTGATATTGGTTGTAAAAAAATTTATTTCTTTTTTGAAACCCTCGTTGTTTATTGTTTTTATTTTTTCTCAAATTTGGTGTTTTTTTTCAATTGGCATTGTTAAATTGATATCAAAATAATTATATGAAAATGTTTGGTTTTGTTTCATGTAAAATTTATTTCAATTTTTTTTTTCACATTTAATATTTTTCATTGAATGGTTTTCAATAATGTATATATTTATTGAGATGGTTGAAATAGTTGTTTTGGACATTGTGATTTTTCATATTGGTTGTCTGTGTTCTTGTACATTAGAACGGTAAAGTGTAAGAAGTCTTCATCATCAATAGTAGAATTTATAAGGGTCTGTGATCTCCTATATTCAAATGGTTATAGGTAAGATGTCTCCCCATTCATTGTTGGAATGGATTAGGGCCAGGAAATTCTGCTTCCAAAGTGGAATTTGTGAAATGAAATATTATTTATTGTTGGGTAAAAATACATGGTTATTGTATTTTGTTTAAAAATAATTTACCATAATTTTTTTTCAATATTTTGATATAAAATGTTTCGAATCTATATATAAAATTTTATTTATAAAAATTTTATAACATATTTTAGCCTAGTGGAATGACTAATGATGTAATTTGAGGAAATCCTAATGAGTTTTATTACACACCCATGAATTTGAACATTGGATATTTTTTAGATATGGTTCATTTTGTGGTTCTAAAAGGAAATATATTCCACCTCATTAGTGGTGTATCCTGATAGTTTGGCTATTTTTTTAGAGTGGATCATTGAGCGATATAGAGGTTGGGACTTATGATTCTAATTTAGTTTGGTTAGTCTTATAGAAATCAACTATATACATTGTTGTTTTGTAGTATTTCACTATTGTAATCATTGGAGATGGTAGATAGAATAATTATTCTTTATTTTGTCATTAATTTTCTCCATGAATCATGTATTAGTTTATCTTGTTATGTTTTCTGTTATTTATTTTATTCTTAAAAGGATAGTTATTCCCTAAATGTATCGAAGCACATTGTTATTTATTTACATTATCTAGAATATTGGGGTTGTTGCATAATTCCCATTAACAACCTATCATATTTTCAAGCTACTGAGAATAAACAATAATTTAGAAGATTTCTCATCTGGCCCTTCCGAATTCCATTTTAGGGAATGTTGTATTTCTGTTTTTATTGGTTGTTTGTTGTCACATTCAAATTAATTCTGGTGATTCATGATTTGGGATCACATTGAGGAGCAGGATTATCAATACATGAATATTACTTCATAAAAGGACAATGCTGAACTTTCTATAATGAACATCACGTTATAATGGAATTGGGAACATAAATTTTTGGGACATACATATAGGATTTGGAATCTAATTTTCATGGGTTTAGACCTTGAGATGAGAATGAGATATATTATAGGATTCAATTCCCACTACATGTGCATATTTCATTTTGAGTACTTATTTGGATCAAGGTGTATAATTTTGAAAAATGATAAAATTATTTTCAATAGTGCGATTTCTAATAGAGTAACATTGATAATCTGAAAATTGTATGATATTTAAATTCAAGAGATACTTTTAAAAAATAATTTATTGTGGAAAAAGATTATTTTGGAAAGAATTTTTTATTGTATGATTGTGTATATTTTGAAAATTTATTAATTATGATTATAGGGAGTGAGACATATAGATATTTCTAAGCATATAGTTAATGAACAAAGTATATGTCATAAAAACACATTGATGGAGGTTGATAATAATGTGGGTTCATGTGCGACAAAACTAAACCAATTGTTGATTGAAATCATCATTCATGATTTCAATCCATTGTGTTATGAATGAAAATACATACTATTTTTACAAAAACTATTAATTTTGAAAATACATGTGTATGAGTTATGGGTTTCTCCCCCAGAGGATGTGAAATAACAAAAAATAAGATAATAATAATACAGACACATTTTCTAGTAGAGTTGTAACACATCGATGTTACAACCTATGATCAATTTACCTTTTTCAATTATCAATGAAAAGACATGGATTATTTTATTGTTTTTCACTCAGTTAGATCTAGAAAAGGTGTAGCACACCACCCAGATCATGACTTAATTGCAGACATATGGGGAATAATCATTTCTATTACCACATTACTATGAGGCCGTGTGTTTGGGGCACCTATCAGGTGTCTCAGGAATCATATGATTCAACATGTTGAGGGTATAATAATACCTCATTCTAGATGAATAGATCTAGAAATCATTAATAAAGGAATAACATGAATACTCAACAAGGGAATTCTCAAAAGTGAAATGATGTCCATATGAGGTGATGAATGTTTTATATAGAGAAAAATCGGTTATTGTAGATGATCATTCTAGATCATCTATGTTGAAAGTATGATTCTTTTTTTGTACCATTATGCAAGTGTTGTTTTAGGTGTATCCCTTTACATTATTTCTTGTTGTGTTTTTAAGTATACGATTATAAAACATGAGATGATTCATTTTTTTGATAAATCATCAAACTCATATAGGTCAAGGGAGTGTCATGCCTTTGTGTATAGATAATATTCTATAATTATTGATTGATCCAAGATGAAATGTCATTTATATGTTCATTATATGTATTATTTTTATTTAATTCATTGTATGGATTGGTTGATAATGATAACAGATCACATTGATTATTATAATATAATGATTCATTTTACAATGGAAGATGTAGTCAAGAATTCCTTTCAAAAAGACCTGAATGTAATGGATGGTGAAGCTAGATTTTAATTACAAGGAATTAGTACGATATCATATTAGTTAAATGTTTTTTCATTTTCATTGATGAAAGTGATTGAGAATACTTTATTTCTAGTAGTTTGTTATTAGATTCATGAATTTCTCCACGATGATTTATCATCATTTCCACCTTTCATGGAAGTGGATTTTACAATTGATATCCTTTCGTTGATAGGTCCTATTTCCCTTTTTTATTATCCAATATAACCCTCATAGTGTATGAAATTAAAGGTCCACTGGGAATATTTATAAATAAAATGGTTTATTCAACCATGAAAATCTATGTGGGCAGCACTGGGCATGTTTTTATATAATTTCAATATAATTATAAAGATGTGTATGGATTACCACAAGCATAGCCATGTTATGATAAATAATTATTACCCAATTCCACTCGTTGAATATCTTTTTGATCATTTTATTGGGGATCAGTGGTTCTATATGATTTACATGGGATTAAGATATCCCTAATTGTTGGTTCAGAAGGAGTATAAATCTAATTATATCTTAAAAATGTAGATATGGCCATTACAAATATGTTGTGATTCTTTTGGGTTTAAAACATTCAATAGATGAATTTATGTAATTGATGAATAGAATATCTCAAAGGAATGTAGGTTCAATTATTATTTCTATTTGGTGGTGACATAAGGGTGTATTCAAGGACAAGGTTTGAGAATGGGAAACACTTTGCTATATTGTCATAAATCATAAAAGATCATCTTCAATATTCCTAATTATCAAAATGGATATTTTGTGGATTCAAGAGATATTTTTCATTGGTCTTGTAATTTATAATCAAGTAATTTCTGTATATCCATAGAAAATATGTGTCATTTTCACTTCGTAACTACCAATGGTCGTCTTTGAGTTATAGTGTGCCCTATGTCTAGATTGTTTTTATAAATGCTTTGTTCATTATTTTTCACAAATAAATTCACCAATAAATTATATGAAAAAATGTTACATTCCAATGGAATAATGAATTCTATAATTCGTTTAATGGGAAAAAATTTCATCTTTTCTTATCAGCAATCTTGGTTTTTTGGGATTCAAGACATGGGTTTGTGGAATATTCTAAATCATATGGATATGGGATGGGATGTGTTCTCATGTAGGGGTCATGGTGTTACTTATGAATAAAGGATGTAACCATCTGAGATGGGTTTCCCTCAAACCCAACACCCAACCCAATCTATCACATTCTAAAAGGGAATTCCTGATCAACATAGGCTGCCAACAAGCAACAGGTCATCAAATAAAAAACTCGAGGGAATGATTTCACCCATCATGAACAACCACATGTAATATATATAGTAGGAATGAAGGGAACATCAGTTGACTAACAAAATATATATTCCATAACTGTTTGAATGTAGATGAAAAAAAACTACTATAATATCTACTAAAAACTCCAAAAAACAAGTATGACTGTAAGACACTCAAAACTAATTACTACACAAACAATGGAATGGATGAATGAAAACTATCTCACCATCAGATTACCATCCCAGCAGACACAATCGTTGTTTATTCTCAAGAGATCCTTTCCTTTCCCTAAATTAGAGTGCAAATAAACGTCTTCATACCACTGATGAAGTGTGCAGTGTGTGAGCTAATAGGCTCACTAGGATCCAACCTAGGTTTTCCTTAAATATTCATTGTATAATAAATCTTGTTTGCTCAGTTTTAAACAAAACATGGCATGATAAGTAATAAATCAGTTTTATAAATGACATGGTAAACATTCTGTTTTCTGCAGTTCTAAACAAAAGAATGTATATCAATCTCCCATGCACTATTCCATATCATTTTTTCACAACAATCATCATTCATATACATGATAATATTGAAAATGATGCATTATATTCAAGAATATCTAGTATCAAAACAAAAATTAATAGTATATGTATTGGAAGTAGAGTAGTCATAACATAATAATCATGTGCAGAAAACATATCCCAGAAAAACAGGACAAGGAAGAATAGGATTACCCAATGAGTAACCCCCACCCCCCAAATGAAAACATTGGTCCTCAAGAACAATATTCCTATGAAATATAGGAAATCCCCCCAAACAAAAATCCTTGATAGAAACAAATAAATTTATGATGGAGTCAAGCTAATCCTTCCAAAAATGGTCCAAAGGTAACCCATGTGCAATTTTTCACACACCCCTTCCAAAGTCATGAAAATCATTCAAACCCATTTATAATTCATTAATTAAAATAAAGTGAAACCCATTGTTCATTCAAACCACTTTTTTAACACATAAAAAATTCATGATAATTACATAAATAAATTATAATGAGCTTTTCAAATCAATAAAAATAGTTTAATTATCATATGCTATTGATTGAACAACATACCTCAAGGTTTTGGTCACACACACCCACAACAGAATCCAATACCTAGAACAAATCCCAAAAACACCAACGCGTAACCAATGATTCAATAAAAGGCAATATTCATTCAAAAATAAACAAAAAAGGTCGATATAAGAGAGGAAAAACACATAATAGGAAGAAGGATACCCAACATAGAAAATCCAAATAAGGAAAAAGGAATCTGGAATGAGAAATAATAACATATATAAAAGAAGATGAATAGAAACATCCAACACCGATTAGAGGATCCAATAACACATTTCTATGGTTCTATAAAAATCTATCTCATGTATGAATTAGATAGAACACATACCTAAAAAGACACATTGTAGAAACAATGATGAACTATAGTTGATCAGATCGATCTTGAATTTGCGATACCTATGAAAAACACTAAGGGAGAGTCCAGGGTGGATATCCATGATGTTTTCATAGACAAGGACCAATCACAACTCCCAAACACATGACATTAAACTGGGAACAAGACTGGTCATGATCTTTACCCCTTGTTAACGATGTGATGGCTATGTATGATATGTTATGATGAAAAACACATCACCTCATGCTATAATACATATATATAACTACAACATGATGTGTACCTCTGGTACACGATGTGTTCCCACTCATGGCATGACCACCACATCACGAATATAATATATCCTCATATACATGATGTGTACTTAAGGTAAATAGTGTGTACATCAGTTACATGATGTGTACATATCTTGACACCTACAGTAAACCCCAGAAAACAAGTATAAAAAACTTTTAAAATGTGAATGGAACATAGAATGTGGGAATACTAACCCAGTAAAGGTTTCTTGATGTTACGAACTCCCCAACATAAATAATTTCCATCACTATGTTTTCATTTTTATGTTTTATCTTCAAGTCATAGATGAGTCCACTACTCCATCATCAATGACTCACATTCCCAAATCTCATAAGAATATGATTCATGTTTCCCTATAAATATGAAAAATTGAATCATATTTCCTCGTAATACTTTCTTCTGAGATTCAATGGTCCGAACTACATTTCCCCAAAAAGTATCATATGGTACTAACTTAGTTTATTAGAAACAATGAACATTAGTGAGTTCAAGGTGATTCTTTTTGTGCTTATATGTGTGTAAAAATCATGAATTTTAATTAATTGATCTAGAAATGCTAACTGATAAGAAATGTTCCCAAGACATTCAGTGATCTCTAATGTTCGAAAATATCATCATGCCAAATTTCCTAATTTTACAACTCAACTGTGACCCCACATGGGAGAATGATTCATGAAAAACTAGACACCAATGAAAGAATCCAATGGAATACCCTTCTAAACTGCATATGATTTATGTCGACTTTGGGCTGTAACCAGATGTCATCACACCTCTAGAATCAATGTCGATGTATCTTGAACCAAATTTTGCCCAACCCATGTAACATTTCCTAAAATTGGTTACTGTAGTTGTAAAAAAACTCATCCAGTCCCTGAAGGCTATCCCAAGATCACCCGAAATCCAAGACACATGCACAAAGAATATCCTTTAGGAAATAAATTAAATGACATGTCTGGCCATTAGTCTATGGATGGTATGTTTTTCTCAACTTTACCTGATTCCACATTTCCCCTTGAATACTCCTTCAGATCCTTGAGGTAAACCTAGGATCCTTATCTGAAATAGTGGCAGAAGGACTCCTAAATAACGTCAACATCTCTTGTAGATACAACTTACCAAAATCATCATCGTTATTGTTGTAGTTTTTCATAAAGATGTGATAAGACTTCATCAATAGATCAATGACCACATAGATTTCATTTTTCTCTCTGGGCATTCATGGAATCCCTACAAAAAAATCCATGTATTCCTCATCCCACTTCAAAAAAACACTGGAAGAGGTAGAATCATACTAGAGAACACAAGGACCAAGCCAATGCATGGAGAGGGACCGTATACAACATCCCCAAACAACACACAATTCTTGAAATTGGCCAAAATATCTTCTTGTGACCAGATTTCTCACACTGGTAGTTTAATGTGAACTCCCTCTTCTAAGAGACTATGAAGTACTGAGATGCCCTCTTTGAAAATATCCATATTCACATCAATTCTAACAACCCCAGACCACTTCCACCTTCAGAAAATCTGGAAACATAAGAATCTAAGGTCTCTCTCATCCTTCCATGATCACTCTCCTACTACAAGAGGATACACCAACAAAATAAAGGAAATGGTGTAGGTTCAATCTAAAAATATCAAGAAACATATTCCTTACATTGATCAACTATAGGATCTTCCAATGGCGAAACAACATATGATGCACTTCAGTTGTGCACTAACCCTAAATAGGGGTGTACCTAATCCAATGAGAGAACCCATAGACCCAGCCAACCATGTCCATTGGTCAAGACATAACACAAAACAGATCCAAACACATGAAGGGAACTACTGTAACAGAATCACAAAAATATTCATTGAAGAGACCAAAAACCGGCCCTTCAACACATCATACCAACCAATCAAAAACCCAAAACATAGTTCAAACAGGAGGGGTTCTTGGACTCAAAACATTCTAGAACATCACCTTTCACAAAAACACAAAATAAACCCCATCCCAAAACACTCATTAACACATCTAGTTTTCCTTTTAAAAACATTTCTTCGAATAAAATCAGTTTAGCAGTTAGAGTATCCCCCTATGGTACACCATGGGACCCAAACATGCATGTTTCCGTGCCACACTGGGCACCCTCCTCATATCCATCCTAACACACATCCAGTAATGATATTAACCATAAACCATCCCATATAACACCATTAATGTGTTCACTAATGAAAATACCAATGGTTAATACCAAAACTCGTTACACTTTTCAAAACTAAAAAAATCAACCAATACTTCCTTCTTTCTCAAGACTACTAACCATGAAATAAAAATCAAATTACTGCATTAAAAACAACTTTTAAGAAAGGCACCATAAATCCTGTGAAAAATCACATTCATGTAATTCACATCAATTTCAAAACATCTCATCCCATTAAAACACATTTTGATTTTTTAGATAACTCTATTGGAAACACTTTTTCAAAACCAACTTCAGTATAGTTTCTGCTTTCAAAAGATGTGTAAGCACACAATTTTCCATTTCAAAATAATTATTATGATTCAGTTCCAAAATTTCATAAATAAAACCATTACATATTTATTTCAAAATAATTTCACAAAAACTATACACTTCTTAATACCAGGACACTTTAAATCCAATGTTCCATGATTTAAAAACAAAAGCACATAAGAAAATGCGAGAGGAAACTAGTTTCAGAGGGATACTTGGGAATATGGTTGGCGATCATATTATAATCACATCACTATCACAAATAGTGTTCTTGGGAATATCCCAAGCTCCACATGGCATGTTAGACCATGTGAGCTCACTGAGACCATTAACCCAACTCTATTTTCATTTCCCCTAATCATCATCAAACGAAGAAACCCAATTTAATTAGATAAGTCCCATATTCCCCTGGTGAATTGAATCACGTCATGATGTGTGGTGATCAGGAACACTACCCATAACTATAATACCATGTCCCAACAATCCTAATATCAAACTATCCGGACTGTTACACAAATAACACGACCCCTAGAGTTAACCTGGACCACCTTTGATACCACTTTGTCACGATTCAAATCTTGTATCCACCAAACACAGCCTCAAACAGGGCTCGTGACAAGGCCCGAATGGCGTTCCCGATCCCCATGGGCTGGAATAAATTCATGTGTATCATATAATTAGAAATAGTAATTCTTTACCAGATTTTATAAACATTAAACCACAAACAAACTCAACAAAATAAATCAGACTTTTTCAAATTAAACTATCTTTTAAAAAATATCATTAGAAAATTACATAAGTTAAATCTATGTTTAAAGAAAATTAAAATGGTAAAAAACCAAATAATGACAGCCCAAGTACCTCCACTTGGAACGAGGTACCTCCCTCAAGCCATCCCCACATGAATTCACCACCAAGGACCTTCTAGAAACCCGAACCACTGGCACTAAAAATTGTACCCAACATGCGACAAAAAAAATATCAAAGTATACATACACCCAAGGGTGTAAGTAGGATGTCAGCCAATTCCTAGAATGATATAATTACAAAGAGATTCCCTGTGATAAACATTGAATGATGACAAGCTTGCAAGTTTTCAGCAACAGGAAATCCTAGTTACAATTTCCAAAAGGTGCAACTTAAAAATTAAAAGATTTTTTTAAGTGGGTATCACGTAGAATGAACACATTTAGAAATAATGTAAACACTAATGAATTTTCCATCCAACCATAATGTGTGATGATGGTAATAGGAGATAACCCCTAGGCACTAGCTTTCTGTGGGTCCTAGGTACCTCGTATCATGGTGACAGTAACCAGCACAAATACAGGTTCTCGTGCATGAGCCAATAGTAGGGAACAAAAACATAACCTAGTGGTCCCTGATCATCACCATCATAGTTTATATAGATTTGTAAGCTTCAATAATGCTTTGTGGAACTGAGTCCAAACCCCACATATTCACTAGCATACTAGTACACGTCCACCCACCTAGATACCTGAGTTTTCATTTTATGCTAAAAAATAGTTCAACTAGTCAAAAAATATACTTTTCACATGAAAATATCATTTCCACATTAGAAATTCACCAAACATCCCACATGTATACAAAAAAAGTAACAAAAGTCCACTTTTCATTCATATTGATTTTGAAATCCAACTCACACCAAAATAGATGACAACACATTCAATTTTCATTAACACTTCCACAAATCTATTAAACAATTTCATAAACCATTTTCAAGGTAATACACATCACATAACATCCCACACACACATTCAACATAATACCCTTTTACTTACAATATCATTTAATCACTAAACATACACAAAACATCCCCCAAACACGTTTTCCCCAACATCACAATTTAATAAAACATTTCAGGAATTCACAAAACATTATAAAAATATTTGACAACACAAAACATCACTTCACATTTCAAAACCCCATATAAGGTGAACACACACACACACCATACAGTACATATAATCCCTTTTCCCACTTTTTTTAACCCACAAAATACTTACAATTTTCGTAAAAAGAACCCAAGTGGTTCAACTAGATCTTGAACACCAAACCCATTATAAAACATGCCTTTAAGACCAAAATCATACCAATTCCAATGAAAAATATAATGGATGCCATGGGGACATTTTTAAAACCACTTTCATGTTTTATAAAATCACCACGACTAATACCACAAACGATACAAAAGAAACCACACATTTTCATAAAATTCTCTCAATAATTATAACAATGATTTACACATCAAACATTTTAAAAACCCTATATTTTTAGTGCCACATGACACTGATACATTACCAAACCATAATTGGTAGGGAAAAAAATATTTAGTAATCCAATTCAATATGTTATACAATACACCCAAATAATACCCAATGAGTTACACATGAAAACACCAAATTTCAAGTTAAAAAGCGAAAATAAAATCAAACACTTAACAAAATCAATCATATATAGTTTTCACACCCCACCGAACATATTACGAATAATAAAAAATGAATAAATATAGAAAGATAACTCATCAATAATTGTTTATACATGGAACAATCTATTTAAAGTTTCAAATCCCTCAAAACTTGGTGTGAAACATCAACTGCACCACTACCGTACCACAAGGAAGATAAATCAATCCCTAGAGAAATATATTTGATAAAAAAGACCCCAAATCAACATGTAGGTTCGAACCCTAACTTTTGGACATTTTATAAATTCATGAATGAGGTAGGAAACCCTTAGAAGAAGGAAGGAATTGAAGAGAGAAACACATACCCAAAACAATCTTGAAGAAAACGACCCAAAATCTACCAGTATCTGAATTATAAAACAGATAAAAATTTAAGTGAGGTTCTAATAATACTTCAAATATCATTTAGGAACAAGAATGGGGGAAAATAGTAAAACTAGTGGGAGTTTTCAAAGAAACAATTTACCTCTTCAAATCTGGGCGATTAGTGAAATCCTGAGAAGTTTCTCCAAATTTCGTGACTCTATTGAGATCCAATTTGGGGGAGGAAAAAATGGGGGCATGCCTTAGGTAAGTAGGATATGGGGAGAGTTGGAATCACTGAACAAAAATAAAAATGAATGAGTTATAAAAAATTAAAACTTAATTTTAATGCAACAAATGGGCTTTCAAGCAGGAACAATCCCATAAATAAAAACTCAAATCCACCATGATTAGAGATTTATAAATGGTCCAAATTAATTTTGTGGTGTTCATAGGTCAGAGTATGCCATGTAGGGATACAAATGGAAGAATGTTATTGAAAAATAAAGGATTTATAAATGAATCTAAATTTATTTTTAAATCTAGAATTGTGCTCATAGTCTGGCCCAGTTAATGAAAACTCACCCATTCCTACAAAAAACCATGGAAAACCCACAAAAAAAATCATGAATAGAAATTAAATGAAATTTACCTTTAAAATAAGTCATATATCTAACAATTACCCCCACCATGAAAACTTTTCATCCCCATAAACCCACAGTAAGTCCAAATTCAAAAACCAAACCCAACCAACAAACCAAGACGTACTTCTCTACCACCCCAAAGTCCAAAACACCACCAGTGATCAATTAACGTAGGATTAATCTAACAACAAAAATATAAACCACTATCTTGGAATGATCAATCACATTTGTACTTTATCCCAAAAGAAAACTTTTCAATCATTTATCTGAACAAGACTCAAGCAATTCACCTAAACCAAAAAAAACCTCAAACAAGGTTACACTTACCTTAATTTAACTCTACCACTGGGTACACTCCAATACCGATGCTTACATAAGGTAGATTATGGAAGCGAGATAGTTCTGAATGAGACTTCCTACTTAAAATCCATGACCATGGATACATCTATGTTATTGGTACGGGAGGACATAAATAGTCTCCCATAGAAGAGACAACATATATTTTTCCAAGCCAAAATCTGAACACTAATAGAGGGAGGCCTGAACGGACACCCTAGTACAAAGGGTATACTTCCATTCAAAATTAACAAAGGAACATAGATGAGAATCATAATGGGTCTCCCCACCATACGAACTACCCACCGTAACAGACCAGCATGGACCGGTACAGAAAGACCCAAAAAAATTTAATGGTTTGGGAACGACGCATTGTTAGTACACATGGTTTGGAAAACTGTGCACTAACTATGAAGATCATTCATTCTGCATGGCTTCCTCGCACACTATCACTACCAATCATGCACAAAATGTGTGCTCAAACAGTCTATCCAAATTTCCAACCATTCTTCAATGAATCAGTGGATACAAAAGTGGTAGGGAATGACATAAGGAGATGACATTGGTATAAGGCCCTCCACTTTTTCCCACCGAATGAGAACAATAGAAGAAAGATGATGACACCATAGGATTAATCATTTCCTATCTTTCACACTGAGGATATGACATTATAAAAGGGTTTAAATGACCCAGGTATTTCACCTATCTATGATTTCGCTTATCTCTGAGACCGATGGCCGGAGATCAAATGATCAAAGCATCTTTAACCTCACAGTTTGTTCTTGGAAACCCCCTGAACAAGAGTTACTTTTTTTGGTTCCACAAAAAACTACACTTCAATCCCCGATAAGATTTCCAATACATAACACATTCCAAAATCAAATTACACAAACCCAGTATTTCAATTAATCGCGGGCTTAGCAGATGCACACAAATCACACCTTGTTTCTCTAGGTGAGAAACAATAGAAGTAAATAACACCTATACACACCTTCCTCAAAAATTGATGTTTTTTATGTTTTTCCAAGGGATACATTCTCCCAACATTACAAAGAATCTCATAGTATAGCATGAATTTCACATTTATGTTCAATCGAGCACATGACATCACAAGTAGTCATTGAAGATGACTATTATGATTGATATAAACAATTCATGGAGAGGGACCTTATACACCATCCCTAAACAACCCAAAATTCTAAAAAGTGGCCACAATATCATGTCGTGGACATATTTCTCACACTCATAGTTTAATGTGATTTACCTCTACTAAGAGACTACGAAGGACTGAGAGGACTTCTTGGACAATATCCAGATACTTATCCATGATTATAAACCCAGACCTCATCTACCATCGTCAAATAAAGAAACCTGAGAAGCTAAGGTTGCTTTCAACATTCCAGGGTCACTCTCATATGACAAGAGGATACACCAAACAAATAAAGGAAAGGATGTAGACTCAATATAAAAATCACAAGAAACATATTTCGTACATTGATCAATTGGAGGATCATCCAATGATGAAACAACCTAGTTTTCATTTCAGTTGGGCACTAAACCTAAATATGGGTGTACCTAATCCAATGAGAGAACCCAAGGACACAGCCAACCGGGTTCATAGTTCAATAGATACCACAAACCAGATCAAATAACATGATGGGAACCACCGAAAATGAATCCCGAAAAAAAATCATATACGAGACCACTAACCAGCCCATCATCACATCATACCGACCAAACACAAACCCAATACACAATTAAAACAGGAGGGGTTCATGGACTCAAAACATTCCAAAACATTAAATTTTCCAAAATCATAGAATACAGAACATCCCAAAACACTCATCAAGAAAACGATTTTCCTTTTTAAAAACATTTCTTTTAAGACAAACGGTTTAGTTGATAGAGTACCCCCTATGGTACCCTAGAGGCCCCACACATGCATATTTTCATGCCACACTAGGATCCTTCCTCATATCTATCATAGAACTCAGCAAGTCATTCCATTATATATACATCATATCATGTAACCCCCTGAATGTGGTTTATCATGAACATAATAAAGGTTAATACAAGAACTCATTCCAATTTTCAAAACCAATACAATCAACCAATATTTCCTTTTTTTCAAGACTGCTAACCATGAAATCAAACAAAAATTAATGCATTAAAAAAACATTTTAGAAAGGCACCATCAATCAAATGAAAAATAATTTTCATGTTATTCACATCAATTTCAAAACATATCATCCCATTAAAATATCATTTTATTGTTTAGATAACTCTATTTAGAAATAATTTTAAATAACAAACATCAGTATAGATTTTTCTTTCTATAGATCTGTAAGCACACCATTTTCTATTTTGAAAAAATTCTGAAAATTCAGTTCCACCATTTCATAAATCACACCATTCCATCTTTATTTGAAAATAATTTCACAAAAACATTACACTTCATAAAATCAAGTCACTTTAAAACCGAAGTTCTATGATGTCAAAATTAAAGAACACATGAAAATCCGAGAGGAAACTAGTTTTAGTGGGTGACTTGGACATATGTTTGGAGGCCGTATTCAAATCACTTCACTACCACAGAGAGTGTTCTTGGGAATATCCCGAGCTCCACATGGAATTCCAAGCCCTGTGAGCTCCTTGTGACCATTAACACAACTCTCTTTTCATATCCCCAAATCATCATCAAATGAAGAAACCCAAAGGAATAAGATAAGTCCCAAATTCGCATGGTGACTTGATTCTTGTCATTTGGTGTGGTGATTAGGCATAGTACCCATAACCAGAATACCAAGTTCTAACAATCCTAACTCCAACTATCCCAACTGTTTCCCAAATAACATGACCCAAAGAGTTTACCTTAACCTCCTTTGATAACATTTTGTCACAAACCAAATATAGTATCCACAGAATTCGGCCTCAAACCCTACCTTTTATAAGGCCTGAAGGGCATTCCTGATCCTCAAGGGCTAGAACAAGTGCACATGTATCATATATTCAGAATTGGGAATGATTTAAACGATTTTATAAACATTAAACAACAAAAAACTCAATAAAACAAATCTGGATCTTTCAACTAAAATCATCTTTTTCAAAATTTCATAACAAAAATACATAAGTAAAATAACTGATTAAAGACCATTAAAAAGGTAAAAAACCAAATAAAGACATCTCAAGAACCTCCACATGGCAAGAGGTACCTTCCTCAAGCCATCCCTGCAAGACTTCACTATCAAGGACCTTCTAGAAACACGAACGACTGGCAGTAAAAACTGTACCCAACCGGCGACAAGATAAATAACAAAGTCTACATACACCCAAGGGGGTAAGTAGGGTGTGATCCAATTCCTAGTAGGATACCACCAAAATGTGATTCCATGTGATAAACATTTAGAGATGAAAATCATGCATGTGTTCATAAATAGGAAATGCTAGTTAAAATTTCCAAAAGATGCAACATAAAAATTAAAACATTTTTCAACTGGGCTATAATTAAGAATAAACAATTTTAAAAATAATGTAAAGACTACTGAATTATACATCCAACCATATCGTAAGCAGATGGTAAGCAAAAAGTAACTAATGAGCACAAGCAATAGGAATTAACCCCTTGGCACTAGCTCATTGTGGGTCCAAGGTACCTCGTATCTATGTGTGAGTAACCATCACAAATATCTGTTCATATTCAAGATCCACTAGTAGGGAAAATACCCATAACATAGTGGTCCCCAATTATTATCATTATAATATTTTATTTAATGTTTTAAGCTTCAATCTTGCTAAGTGAAACTTAGGCCAAACCCCACAGATTCACTTGCATACTAGTACACATCCACCAACCTAGATACCCAAGATTTCCCATTTTTTTCAATGAAGTTATTGAAGTCAATAAATTTAATTTTCACATGAAATTTTCATCTGCACATCACAAATTAACCAAATAGCCCACATGTATACCACACAAGTCACAAAAGTCCACATTTCAATCTAATTGATTTTGAAATCCAACTCACACCAAAATAGCTCACAACACATTTCCATTGTCTTAACACTTCCAAAAATATATTAAATGATTTTATAAAACATTTATAAATTCATACACATAAAATCATATCCCACACACACATTCCACATATTACCCTTTTACCTTCAAAATAATTTTATCACTAAACATACACAAAACATCCCACAAACATATTTTCCCCGAATATCGCAATTTAATAAAACATTTCAGAAATTTAAAAAATATTATAAAAATATTTGACATCTTAAAACCTCATTTCACCTTTCAAAAACCCATATTTGGTGAAAACACACACCAAACATTACATATTATTTCTTTTCCCACTTTTTTTAACCAACTAAAACATTTTCAATTTTCATAAAAAGTACCCAAGTGGTGTAACTATTTCTTGCACACAAACCCCATTTCAAAACCCTCATTTAAGACCAAAACCATAGAAATTCATGTCCAAAATAGAATTGGTAACCCTAGGGATATTTATAAAGCAACATTAAATTGTTCTGAAATTACCTTGAATAATACCACAAATGATACAAATGAAAACACACATTTTCAAAAAAATGCTCTCATGAAGTATTACAATGTTTTACACATCAAAACTATTTAAAAACCCTTCTTTTTAGGCCACATGACTCTAATTCATGACCATAGCATGATTAGAGGGCCAAAAAAGATTTATTATACCAAATCCATATGTTATAAAATACAACCAAATAATACCCCATGAGTTACACATGAAAACACCCAATTTCAATTAAAAATCTACTATAAAATTAAAAACTTTACCAAATAAATCATAAACAGTATTAGAACCCCACCGAACATATTGGGGATAATAAAAAAATTAATAAATACAGAATTATAAATCATAAATAATTGTTCACCCATGGAACTACATAATTAAAGTGTTGAATCCCTCAAAAGTTGGTGCGAAACATCTACCGCACTGCAGTCGCACCACAATGAAGATAAATCCAGCCCTAGAAAACAATTTTTGATCAAAGAGAATCCAAATCAAATCCTAGTTTCAAACACTAACTTTGGTAAATTATATAAATTCATGAAATCGGGAGGAAACCCTAAGGAGATGGAAGAAATTGAAGAGAGAGACACTTAACCAAAACAATCTTGAATAAAACGACCCAAAATCTATAAGTATCTTAATTTTCAAACAGCTAAACATTTAAGTGATGTTATAAAAAGGGTGTGGATATCATTTATGAACTGGAATGGAAGAGAAAGAGTAAAAATAATGCGATTTATTAAAGGATCAATTACCTATTCAAATCTGGGAGATTTGTGAAATCTATAGAAGTTTATCCCAATTTCGTAATTCTATGGACCTCCAAATTTAGGATGGAGAGAATGGGGGTTTTTCTTATCTAACTAGTATTGGGGGAGAGTTGGAATCACTGATAAAACATAAAAATTGAATTATTTATAAAAAAATTAAACAATATTTTTAATGGAGGAAATGTGCTTTTAGTCCGGCCCAATCTCGTAAAATAAAAACTCAAATCCACCATGATTACAGATTTATAAATGGTCCAAATTACTTTTCAGGTGTTCATAGGTCAAAGGATGCCAAGTACCAATTGGAATGGATGAAAAATTTAAAAAAATGAAGGATTTATAAAAAAAATCTAAATTTATTTTTAAATTTGGAATTGGACTCACAGTTTGGCCCAATTCATGAAAACTCACCCATTCCTCCGTAAAAGCATGGGAAACCCACAAAACAAAGCCTGAATGGAAATTAAATGAAATATGACTTTAAAAAAAGTCATGTATCTGACAATTTTATAGATATTGGAATAGTTAAGTGACCTTATTGTACCTATAAGTCCAGATATAATGTAATATTATTCATCATTTTTAACAGTCACATTTTTATGTCAATTAAATGTTTAGACTAGTAACTACAAAAAATTTATTATTTAATAAAAGATGAGTTTTTATTCTCATAATGAAATTTTCAAACAAAAATAGTTTTTCCATTGAATAGAAATTTCTGGTTTCTATTCATTTCATTTCCCATTTTTTACTTCTTAACACAGTAAAACGGAATATTGTATAGTTTTCATTTTCTCCAAATTTATATAATATTTATGATCATATATATTATTAAGACATGTTTATAAGGTCTTTTAATGTATTTGGGTTATATTTATATGTAGTATTGTGACCTATAGGTTCTATTAAAGAAACTATCATGCCTAAAATAGTCAAAATATAATAATTTAATGATATAAGAATTTTTGTATCCTACTATTGTAGATATCTAAGTGACATAATAGGTATCACCACATGTTTTATGTAAGTAACCCTTTCTTTTTTCATTTTATTGATGTAAATAATATGGGTGATGTTTTGGAGAGAATGGAAAAATTAGTGAGTGTTTTTTTTAATTTTATAAAGTTATAGGATTGGTGCTTTGATTTTTAAAATCTTTCAACACATATTTGAAATTTTACAGATATAGACATGGGATAAATGGGAGGTGTAAGGGTGTCACATTGTTTTTTCAAACTATTCGATAACCTAAAAAATCAATGATTTTTTATAAAGATGGATTTATCATGTTTGGTGAATGGTTTTTTAAGCATTTATCCAACCATGTGAGATTCAACATGGTGGTAGTGGTGGGAAAACTATGAGTGCATGGTTCTCCGAACCATGCACCTATCCATGAACTGGTAGAAAGTGAGATCCTAAAATTGTGGAGCAAACACGTTTTAATCAAAAACCCCATATTTCATCAATATATTAAACCCTAACTTGA
This sequence comes from Viscum album, assembly GCA_963277665.1. Lineage (NCBI taxonomy): Eukaryota > Viridiplantae > Streptophyta > Magnoliopsida > Santalales > Viscaceae > Viscum > Viscum album. Next base: position 1,405,467,904 of record OY728122.1, on the reverse strand, counting down.
TATTATCTCATACCGAAGGAAAAAATAGGCCTCTCCCATTGATACATAAGTGATTCAATTGAATCTATTGGTGTTTTTTAGTTGTATTGGTGTTGTAATTAATCTTTCATGGTTGTTATTGGTGGGTATTCATATATCTAATTGGATACATCTATTATTTTCTTGTATATAAATCCATTTTGTATAGATATGAGATATTTTATTACAAATATTAATATATTTAGCATTTTTAATTTTAGGGGATGAGATCTAAGTGGGTTTTTTAGATATTCAAACTCGATTCATTGGAATTTTTGGTACCGATCTTTGCTTCATTATAAATCCAATGGTTGGTAGGTTCACTATGGAATACTCTATTTAGATCATTAAGGCTTGATTTATAAGTAAGTTTTTTGATAGATATTGGTTGTAAATAAATTATTTCTTTTTTTAAACTCTCTTTGGTGATTGTTTTTAGTTTTTTTAAAAGTTGGTGTTTTTTTGAAAATTGGATTTGTTAGCATGATTTTAAAATAATGATATGAAAATGATTTTTTTTGTAAATTCTAAAAGTTATTTCAATATTTCTTTCACATTTATTTGGTTTTTTGAATGGTTTTGAATAAATTTATGTATTTATTGAGATAGATTAAATTGTTGGTATGGAAATTGTTATTTTTCATAATGGTTGTGTGTTTTCTTGTACATTCTGATGGGATAAGGGTAAAAAGTCTCCATCATCAGTATTGGAATGTATAAGGGTCTTTGATTTCCTCTATCCAAATGGTTAAGTGTAAGATGTCTCCACCATCATTATTGTAATGGATTAGAGCCAGGAAATTCTGATGCAAAAATGGAATTTGTGAAATGAAATATTATGCATTGTTGGGTAAAAATACTTGGAATTTGGATTTTGTTTAAATTAAATTTACAATAATTTTGTTTTTCAATATTATGATATAAAATGGTTTAAAATATTTTATATAAATTTACTTATATAAATGTTCTAACATATTTCATCCTAGTGGAATGAACAGTGAGGTAATTTGAGGAAATCCAAATGAGTTTGATTACACACCCATGCATTTGAACATTTGATTTTTTTTAGATATGGTTCATTTTATTATTATAAATGGTAATTTATTCAACTTCTTTAATGGTGCATCTGAATTGTTTTTCTATTTTTTGTAGTAGAGTATTGATCAAGTTGGTGGTTGTGACTTATAATTCATATTGAGTTTTGTGGGTCTTAATGAAATCAACTATATACTTGGTTGTTTTGTAGTATTTCATTGTAGTAATCATTGGAGATGGTAGATAGAATTATTATTCGTTAGTTTGTCAAAAAATTCTCCCTGAATGATATAGTAGTTTATCTTGTTATGTTTTTTTTGGTTATTTATTTTATTCTTAAAAGTATAGTTATACCCCAAAAGTATAGAAGCACATCGACATTTATTTCCATTCTCTTAAATATTTGGGGTGTTGCATAATTCCCATTAACAACCTACCATATTTCCAATCCTGTGAGAATAAGATGGAATTTATAAGAATTATCAACTTGTTCCATCTGAATATCATTTTAGAGAAAGTGGTATTTCAGTTGTTATTAGTTGTTCTCTGTCACATTCAAATTCATTATGGTGATTCATGATTTGGGATCATATTTAGGAGTTAGAATGTCAAAACATGAATAGTAGTGTAGAAAAGGACAATCCTGAACTTTTTATAATGAGCATCACGTTATAATGGAATTGGGTACATTGGTGTCTGGGACATACATATAGGATTTGGAATATATTATTCAAGGGTTTAGACATTGAGATGAGCATGAGATGTGTTATAGAATTGAATTCCCACTATGTGTGAATATTTAATTGTGAGTTATTATTTGGATCAACGTGTATAATTTTGAAAAATGTAGAAATTATTTTCAATATTGTGATTTTGAGAAGAGTAACATTGATATTTTTCAAATTGTATGATATTTAAAATCATGGAATATTTTTCAAAAATCATTTTTTGTGGAAAAAGCTTATTTTGGAATAAATTTTTTGTTGTATGATGTATTATATTTTGAAAAGTTTTGAATTATTTTAATAGGTAGTGAGACTTATAGATTGTTCTGAGTTTATATATAATGAACAATGTATATGTCATAAGAACATGTCAATAGAGCTTGATAATAATGTGAGTTCATGTGAGACATAATTGAACCAATTGTTGGTTGAAATCATCTTTCAGGATTTCAATCCATTGAGTTAGGAATGAAAATAGATAATATTTTTACAACAGCTATCACATTTGAAAATCCAAGTGTATGAATTAGGGGTTTCTCTCTAAGAGAATGTGAAATCACAAAAAATAAGAAAATAAGAATAAAGACACCTTTTATAATAGAGTTGGAACACGTCAATATTCCATCATAGGATCAATTTACCTTTCTCCAATATCAAAGACCAGTCCTGGATTATTTTATTGTTTTTCACCCAGTTACATATAGAAAAGGTGTATCACACCACCTAGATCATGCCTCAATTGCAGTCATATGGGGAATCTTCATTTCTATTATCACATTCCTATGAGGACCTGTGTTTGGGACACCTATCAGCTGTCTCAAGAATCATATTCTTCGACGAGGGGAGGGTATAATAATACCTCATTCTAGAAGAATAGATCTAGAAATCATTAATAAAATAATAACATGACTACTCAACAAGGCAATTCTCAAATGTGAAATAATGACAAGAGTGCGGTTATAGATATTTTATATGGAGAAAATAGGTTATTGTAGATGATCATTCTAGATTTTCTATTATGAAATGTATAATTATTTTTTATTCTACCATTATGCTAGTGTTTTTTGATCTGGGTGTATCACTTTACATTATTTCTAGTTGTGCATTTTAGTTTATGATATTAAAACAGGATATGATTCATTGTTTGATAAATCATCAAACTCTTATTGTTCAAGGTAGTTTCATGCCTTTGTGTGTAGAGAATGTTCTATAATTGTTGATTAATCCAAGATGAAATGTTATTTCTATGTTCATTAGATGTATAATTTTTATAAAATTCTTAGTATGGATTGGTTGAAAATGATAAAAGATCGCATTGCTAATTATAATAGATTGGTTCATTTTATAATGGAAGATGATGTCAAGTATTCCTTTCAGAAAGACCTGATTGTAATGGCCGGTGAAACAAGATTGTAAGAAAAAGGAATTTGAATTATATCATATTTGTTATATGTTTTTTCATTTTCATTGATGAATTTGATTTAGAATAGTAGATTTATGGTAGTTTTTTTAGTTTTATGATTTGATTCCCAATGATTTATCAGTATTTCCTCCTTTGACATAAGTGGATTTTACAATTGATATCCTTTCATTGACTGTTACTATTTCCCTTTCATATAATCCAATAGAACCATTATAATTAATGTAATTGAATGTCCACTTGGAATATTTATCATGAAAAGTTTTCATTCAATAGAGAAAATCTATGTGGGAAACATGATGCTTGTTTTTCAATAATGCCGATTGAATTCTAAAGGTGTGTATCAATTACCACAATCATATCCAAGTTATAATAAATAATTATTTCCCAATAACACTCGTTTTTGATCTTTTTGGTCAATTTATGGGGGCTCATTGGTTCTATATGATTTACATTGGATCAAGATATCCCTAATTTCTAGTTTGGAAGAAGTATAAATATAAGGATATCCTTAAAAATTTGATATGGCCAATACGAATATGTGGTAATTCCTTTGGGACATAAAAATTCACTAGATCAAGTTGTGGAATTGATGAATTGAATATCTAAAAGGTATCTAGATTCAATTTTTATTGTGTTTAGTGATGACATAAGGGTGTATTGAAGGAGGAACGTTGAGAATGAGAACATTTGGAGATATTGTCAATAATCTTGTTAGATCATCATATATATTCCAAACTATTAAAATGGACTTTAAATGGATTCAATAGAAATTTTTAATTAGACTTGTAATTTTTAATGAAGTAATTATTGTTGATCCGTAATAAATATATGTCATTTTCGATTCGTAAATGCCAATGGTCTAGATGGTTGTTATAAATGATTTGATCATTATTTTTCCCAAATAAATTCAACAATAAATGATTTGAAAAAAAATAATGTTCCACTACAATGGAACAATTAATTCTATAATTCGTTCAAAGATATAAAATTTCATCTTTTCTTATCAGCAATCTTGATTTTTGGGATTCATAACAAGGGTATGTGGAAAATTCTAATTCATTGGGATCTGGAATGAGATGTGTTCTCATGTAGGGGTCATGTTGTTACTTATGGATAAAGGATGTAATGAACAGACATGGGTTACCCTCAAACCCAACACCCAACCTAATCCATTACATTCTAGGATATAATTCATGATCCACATAAGCTTCCAACAAGCATCAAGTCATCAAATAAAAAAACTGAGGGAATGATTTCCCCCAACTTGAAGAACAACATGGAATATATATACAAGGAATGAGGGGATCATCAGAAGACTAACAAAATATATATTCCATAAGGGTTTGAATGTAGATCAAAAAATACAACTATAATAGCTACTAAAAACTCCAAAAGACAATTATGACTATAATGGACTCAAAACCAATTAATACACCAAAAATGTCATGGATGAACACTAACTATCTCACCATCATATTACCATCCTTGCTGACACAATATTTGTTTCTTCGTTGTAGAGCCTTTAAATTCCCTAAAATAGAGTACAAATAAATGTCTGCATACCACTAAAGCAGTGTGCATGGTGTTATCTGTGAGGCTCACTAGGATCAATCATAGGTGTTCCCTAAATATTCAATATATAAAAAATCTTGTATGCTCATTTTTAAACAAAACATTGCCTAATAAGTAAAAAATAAGTATTATAGAAGACACGATAAAAATTCTATTTTCTACAGTTCTAAACAACAGAAAGTGTATCATTATCTCATCCACTATTCTATATTATTTTTTCACAACAATCGTCATTCATATCCAAGATAAAATTTAAACCAATGAATTATAGTCAAGAATCTAATTTACCGAAACACCAATAAATAGTATATGTATAGGAAGCAGAGCACTCATAACCGAATAATCTATTGGAGAAAACATATCAAAGGAAAAGAGGCTTAGGAAGTATAGGAATACCCTATGATAATCACCACCACCTAAATGAAAATATAAGACCTCAAGAACAATAGTCCTATGAATCAGAGGAAATCCCATAGAAAAAATTCCTTGGTGAAATGAAAAAAATGGATGATGGAGTCAAGATAATCTTTCAAAAAATGTACTAAAAGTATCCCATGAGCTCTTTTTCATACAACCTTTCCAAAGAGAAGAAAATCATTCAAGACCATTTATAATTCAATAATAAAAATAAAGTGAAACCCATTTCTCATTGAAACCCTTTTTAACACATGAAATATTCATTCTAATTTCATAAATAAATTATAATGAAATTTTAAAAGCAAGAAAATAGTTTAATTATAATAGGATATAGATTGAACTACATACCTCAAGGTTTGGGTCATACACACCCACAACAGAATCCAATACCAAGAAAAAAATCCCAAAAACACAAACTAATAACATAGGATTCAATAAAAGGCAAGATTCATTCCAACATAAACACAAAAGTTCGACAGAAGAGGGGAAAAACACATACCTTGAAGAAAGATACCCGACGCCGAAAATCCAAATAAGGGAAAAGGCATCTGGAATTAGAAATCATAATAGATATAGAAGAAGATGAAAAGAAACATCCAAAAATGATTAGTGGATCTGATAACACAAGTCTATGGTACTATAACAATATATCTCAAGGAAGAATCAGAGAGAACACATACACCGATAGACACAACGTAGAAACAACGATGAACAGAAGCTGATCAGATCAATCTATAATTTGAGATACCTATAAAAAACACTATAGGATAGTCTAGGGTGGATAGCCATGATGTTTTTATTGACATGGACCAATAAAAACTCCCAAACACATGACATTATACTGGGAACGTGTCGGGTCAAGATGTGTACCCATTGGTAATGATACGACGACCATGCCTGATAAATTTTGATGAAAAAACCATCTCCTCAGGCTAAGAAACCAATATGTAACTACTACACGATGTGAACCTCTAGTACATGGTGTGTTACATCCCATGGAATGACCACCCCTTTACGAATTTAATCAATCCTTATGTACACAACATGTAGTTCGGGTACACAGTGTGTACATCAGTTGCACGATGTGTACATATCTTGAAACCTATAGTAACCCCAGAAAACTAGTATAAAAAACATTTAAGACCTAAATGGAACATAGGATGAGGGAAAACTAATCCATTCAAGGTATATTGATGTTACAAACTCCCCAAAAGAAAAAATTTCCATCACTATGATGTCATGTGGATGTTTTATCTTGTAGTCCTAGATGAGTCCACCACTCCATCATCAATGACTCACGTTCCCAAATATAATGAGAATATAATTTTTGTTTCCTTATAAATATGAACACGGAATCAAAATTCCACATAAGAAATTATTCTGAGAGTCAATGACATGAACTAGTATTTCCTAAAAAGAATCATCTGGCACTAACTCAATTTATTTCCAACAATGATCATGAGTGATGTCAAGGCGAAACTTTTTGAACTGAGATGTGTGGATGAAATCCTGAATTTTTTTAACTGAACTGGAAATTATTATGGATAATAAATATTCCCAACCCATTCAGTGATATCTAATGGTTGAAAATATCACCAGGCCGAATTTCCCAATTTTACAACTGAACTGTGACCCCACTGAGGATAAAGATTTATGAAAAACCAGCCACCAATGAAAAAAATCCAAAGGAATACCTTGCCAAACTGTATATGATTTTTTTCGACATGGGGCTATAACCAGATGTCATCACACCTCTAGAATCACAGTCTATGTCTCTTGAACTAAATTTGGCCCAACCCATGTTACATTTCCTACCTCTACCCAATAATTAGTTGATCTGCAATAGTGACCATACAACATTTCAAATGGATCCATTCTAATTGAGGACTGGTAACTGTAGTTGTAAACAAACTCATCCATTCCCTTAAGGCTATCCAAATATCAACCAAAATATATGACACATTCAAAAAGAATATCCTTTATGATATGAATTAAATGCTTGGCCTAGGCAATTTTCTATGGATGGAATGTTGTAATCAACATGTTCTAATTCCACAGTTCCCCTTGAACACTCCTTCAGATCCTTAATGTAATCCTAGGATCCTTATATGAAATTGTGGTAGACGGACTACCATGTAACATCAAGATCATTGGTATATACAACTTACCCAAATCATCACCATTATTGTTGTATTTTATCGGAATGATGTGATAAGACCTTATCAACCGATCAGCGACCACATAGATAAAATTTTTCTCTGAGGGAATTCATGGAAACGCAAAAAAAATATATGGATACCTCATCCCACATCCAACCCAGAACTGGAAGAGGTCAAATCATACTAGAAGCATTCAATGGATATTCCTTTATCCATTGGATGGTGTAACAATGGGACACATAATCATTGATGTCATGATTCATACTCGACCACCAGAATAGTCTTCTAATGTTATAATTCATTTGTGTAGTTCCATGTTGAGTGGTCTATGAAGGGACATGGCATTCAAATAAGACTTAACTTCTCATAGTTTCTAGAATGATGAATAACTTTTTGATGTATATAATGCCATCATAGGAATGAGACCAACTAGGAACTTTCTCCCCACTATAATATTTATCACAAATATGATGAAACTCATCAACTTGTTGTTGACATTTATTGATAGACTTCAAAAGAGTTTATGAAAACTGAACACTAGTCAGATTAATCATTAAAAAATCATGTATATCATCCAAGTGAAACTGAGGAAAAATACCCATAATATTCCACTTCTCCCACGATTCTTGAATATCATGTGATGATATGTTCTTCCTTGGATCGTCTATAACAAAATTCCCTTTCACTATGGTATGGGCGATGTTCGATACAAATGTATGAAGGTATTCTACCAATAATATTTCTTTGATTTTCATGATTATATGTAAATAGATATAGCTCAGACACTTATGATCATCTGGCATTAGTAAAAATAACAAAACTACACAAGATGCCTCAAAAAACACCATTTACACCTTTCCAGGCTTAGGTATGATCATAATAGGTGTTGATTTCAGATATCATTTTAGTTTATCAATGGAATACTAACATGCTTCATCCCATGATAATTTTACCACATTCATTGTATGAGAAGTCAATGGTGATTCCATCCAATAGAAATCCTTGATGAACCATACGTAGTATATAGGAAGACTATGGATGCTTCAAAAATCAGAGAAAATAGGTTGCTCCTTCCAGGATAACACAACTTTTACCTCCTCCCGATCAATTGAGAAACTCATGAATAAACCTTTTCTGCCCCATGCATTTCACATCATGAATCTATAAACTACATTTTCAATCCTCTCCATACAGATGATGATTTCTCATAATCTCTAGAACCATACTCGGATTGGGCTCATGCTCAAAATTGGATATTAAAAAAACCAGAATACCATGCACCAAATCAACAATACAATTTCCCGATATTGGTGGAATATCTGATTCATAATGGTAATAAAAACTACAGAACTGTTAGTTAGAACAAAATCCATTAGATGATATTCATAACGACCAAGCATGCTCCTAAAGTCCATCTTAGGTATATCAGAATCCTAGAAACATTGATGATGATAACCAGATCAAATATCGATGTTTAAAAACAAATTTTCTCCCTTCAAATGATCAAATAAAATCAACCATATGAGGTAAATGATATATGTTCTTATCCATTAACTGGTTTAACTGTTGATAGTCCACACATAACCGAAGTGAACCATCAGATTTAATGGAAATTAACACAGGGGTTACTAGAGAAGAAAAACTATGGCCAACCCATCCATTAGCTAAATGGTACTCCAACATTAGGTTGAGATCTTTAATCCTCTCTGTTTGGAGGATGAATAGAGATTTCAACTGGGAAAACATCAAGACAATCTCGAATAACAAATCGATGATAACAACTAATGAAATGTCATTGATCACAAATGAAATAGAAACCATAAACATCTATGCTCATGGAGGGATGGTCTGGCATGACCATACATCTAGTCCCACTCTCCAAGAAACACATGAGGGATCCAATTAGCCTCATGAAATGAAATGGAAGATGATAAAAATCAACTTCATCTTAATGAAATTCATGAAAATTCATAGAAATGATTAAATTAATCCAATCATGATAATGAAGGAGAAAATCACTAACCAACACAGTGGAATCCATCCTAAACGAACACTATAGGAACATTATCCCATGCTCTTTCCTCCTACCAAGAGGTGTTTCAAACCCCATTTTAAGGGGAATTTTTTCAGTTTGATGTTAATGAATATAGAAAAATGTATAGATATAAATAATTAAGAGGAGCCATTATCAAACATGTCTATAGCTACATATGATACAATAAAGATCATACCTCTCATTGTTACTGGACCTCCATCAAAAAACATTGGACACTCATCTACTGCTTGTCAATGCTTCACAATTGAGGAATATGTCTAGAGCCCTATAGTCTTTGAAGCTTCTGACTCCCCTGCTGTAGCATTTGGAGCTGATGAACAATGACTATAATGAGGCATATTAATCGCCTGATACAAACACTGTAGATGACCAACACATCTATAGTTATTGCCCGTATTCACTGGATCATGAAAAGAATATCTGGTATGACACCAATTTCCGCACATATACCATGTTAGTGGAATAATGACAACTATAATGGACACTGCAGAGGATGCATGATACTAAGACACACCTCCACCACTTCTGCGATGTTAATACCACTTCTACGTCTTCCTCTACACACCACTGAAGCACTCACTAGTTAGAAGATAAGAGGTAGTACCACCAAGCATGCAAGCAATGTCCATATCTACCATACTATTTTATCCAAAATCTATAAATAGGTAGAAATATTCAAATTGAACACCCATGATCTAATGCCTATTAGAAAACCCTGTAGGTACTTTTTCACCTTTAGATGGTAATTCCTTACAAAGTCTATGGAAAAATGGACAAGATCATCAAAAAGGTTGGTGTAGGAAAACACCGAACACTCTCAGTGATGCAACTATAAGATCTCCAAATAATTTTCCAACAATAGATACTCTCGAAAAAACATCTGAAAGGATATGATTTTTAAAACCATTTGATATAAGCCCACATGAATGACTTCATTGACCATAGAGTCCTATATACGCTTTCTGAACCCCCGAGATTGAACATCATGCACTTCACCATGATATTCTCAGTTTTCTCCATGTAGTCAAAGATTTGATCGATCATTTATAGAAAATACTCCACCTCTTGAGGGTCAGTAGTCCCTTTAAAGGATGGTGGCTTCTCACACATGAATTCATACGATTCGTCTCTTTCTCCTCCAACTCATTGTTGTACTTCTAACAATGCATTCTTAACTTATGGAACATCCTAATCGACCACACAGACTACCCATATAATCGTCTCAATGAGATTATAATCCATATGTGTATTTTCATTAGTAGTATCATCCCTAAATTCCTCAAGATCCTATTGATGATTTCTCATATGGATAATGATTCATACAAAAACATAAAAACAATCAAAAATTGAAAAAATATGAGTTCACACTATAAAACCCGGAAGCAGAAATTGAGATTTAAATATTTAAATCCAACACTACTGACATATATCCCAACATACCATGGTAACACGAGTCTTGTTAGGATGATATCTGGCCATAAATTTATCGAAACATACCTCTCAAGTCCCACCAAATAATATAGTCAGTCTAACAGATATCTTATGAAATTTTTATTGAGGAAATAACACATTTGATAATAAACTGTAATAAACCGACCTGGTTTAACCTCCAATATAGCACCTGCCCCAATCCATCATATACCCAAAGGTTATTCGCGATCCCTACAGGCTGGAGATAAGAACTCAACCATGCAAAAACAAAACATAAGGAATGATTTCTCCCAACCTTAATAACCACATGGAATATATATTCAATGAAAGAAGGGATGAGAAAAGACTTTAAAAATATATATTCTATATCTATATGAAAATAGCAGAAAAAACAACTATAATATTAGTTAAGAACATCAAAGGGCAAGTTCCACTGTAGGGATCTCGAAACCAAATACTAATCCATTGATGGCATGGATGAACTCCAATCATCTCACCATCAACTACCCATCCCAACTGACAGAAACATCATCACCTCACTACAACGCCTTTCCATTCCATACACTGGATGGCTAATAAAGGTAAATGAACCACCGATGTAGTGTTCAAGGTTTGAGTAACAAACATATTAAGATCCTATACAGGTGTTCCACAATAAGTCTCAATATTAAAAAATGTATACTCATTTTTAAATAAAACATGGCCTGATAAGTATTAAAGTAGTTATATATAAAACATTGTAAAAATTCCCTTTTCAAGTATTCTAAATAAAAGAAACTATATAATTTTCGAAATAATTATTCCTTGTCATTTTTCTCAAGATTAAACATGCTTATCATGTCTAACATTGAATTATAGCCAAAATAAACTAGAATAAAAGGATTCACAACACAAAGAAATACAACAGTTATAGGGAGCATACTACTCTTACAAAAATAATCAATTGCAAAAAATTAATCATAAAACAACGATAATATAAAGCAGATAAATACCCCATGGGTGACCCCCCAAAATGAAAATATAAGTCCCCTTTAGAATTATTTCTAGGAAACATAGGAAAAACCCAAGACAACCCACCTTGGTAAACACAATGCAATGGACAATGGCATAAACATAAACATTCCTTCTATTTACCCAAGGAAACTGGTGTGCTATTTATCAAAAAAATATTTCAATGCCTTGATAAATATTTAAGAACATTTTTAATTTATTTATCAAAAAATAGGGAAAACAATTTTACAATGAAAACACTTTTTAACAAAAACCCAAAAAATTTTAAAATTTGTAAATTAATTATAAATAAATTTTCAATACAAGAAAAATAGGTTCATTATCTTAGTCTAGAGACAGTACCACATAACTCAATGTTCCAGTCACAACCAACCTACAATGGAATGAAAAACCCTGAACAAAACCCATAAACATCAACAAAGACCCTTAGATAAATACCCAGAAATATTGATTCAAACATGAATACAAATGGTTAGATTAATATTGAAAAACCACATTCATCTAAGAAGGATTCCAACCGCACAAAAACTAATGATGGGAAAATCCCTCTAGAATGTGATCTCCTAATAAATATAGAAAAATAAGTAAATAAACATACATATAGGATTAGAAGATCATATAACAAATGGATAGGGCTTTATCATGATTAATATTATGGGTGAATGGGAGATAAAACGTACCTAGAGAGATGTACTGTGGAAACAAGGATGAACTGGGGCAGATCAGATCGATCTGGAAGGTGAGATGCCTCTGAAAATTTTCAAGGGAAAGTATTGGGATGAGATCCATGATGTTTGGAGAGACATGAACCGATCAAAACTCTTGACTGTGTGACTTGAAACTAGGAACAGTTTGGGTCAAGATATGTTCCACTTGGACATGGCGTGAAGGCCATGCTAGAGAAGTTACATAAAAAACCCATTGCCTCAATTTAACAACCTAACATTTAACCACCACACTATGTGTACCTATAGTAGACAACATGTACTAGCTCACGACATGACCCCACATCACGACATGAGTCTGTCCCCAAGTACATGGTGTGTACTTCATGTTCACAACGTGTACCTATCCTAAAACATGTAGGAAACCCCAGATAATTAAAATTATGGATTTTTAAAACTAGAAGGTAACTTATAATGATTGATCACTATCCCAAAAAAGGTAATGGGATGTTACAAATAATGTTTTATGTTCCTGAGATGAACTACAAAACACATGATTTAGAGTAATATTTCTTATTCCATGTTTTAAAGACATGTAACCATTATATCATTGGAGAGAAATTAATTTTGTTTACATATCTTAATGGTTTTAATAATATTTTATCATGATTTTATATTATCCTAAAAATATGATGGTTGGAGTATCTCTAAATGTTTCAATTTTACTTGATGTATATTGTGGGTTAGTGAAATTTAGTGGATGATTAATTGAGGAGAAAATAATATTCTCAGTTGGTGAAATATCATTCAGATCAATGGAATTTGATGTTAGTGATAGTAGACACGAACATGGAATGTGAATACCAAGGAGATGTTGTAGTATTCATTTTAATTTCATAGGTTCTAGATTTTGTGGAGGCAGTCAATGAGGAACAAATATGTGATTTAAAATGAGTGGTGGTGAGGAAAAAATATAATGGTGGGGTTACTATTGAAGGAACGATGTAATATGGGAGTTTATTTTTGGGTTATGAAGTTAGATGGTCATACAAATGGCCTTCCAGGAACAACTTCTCCATGATTACAACCATTCGATATGGGGTTTTCATCTAGGATAAAAGATGAGTCATATAGTGTTGGAAGAACTTTTTTTATATGTTAGCATAAAGTAAAGGTGGATGTGTTTATTATTAGATGCATAACTTTCCAGCAGGCTAAGGCTAAACATAAATAAATAATAAGTATGATGTATTCATTATGTATTTCTATTCATAAATATAAGTATATCAAAATGGATTTTATAATAAGTCTCCAAAAAAATGTTCATAAATATGATACCATATGGGTTATACTGGAACAACTCAAAATTCAGCTCAATTCATTCGTATTCATGAATCTCATATGGTGGAGGACATTTCAAATATCTATATCCATGAATTGGTAAAGAGGAATAAAATACAATTTTTGTATGTGTATGAAAAAGATATGAGGTTTATGTATCATTTCATGAAATAATAATGAAAATCCCATGTGACATAGTTGACTATGATAATGGAGTATCATCCTCCAAAGTATGGTAAATCTGAAATGATGATACAAATGATAGAAGACAATATGTCAGTTTTGGTAATGGTATATACTGGCTCAAGGGAAGATGATGTTCCATTAGGGGAGTTCTTGTATAACAACTTCAAAATGTCCAAGATAAAAATTTATATATTTGAAGCATTATATGGTAATCCTTGTAATTATCCAATATGCTTGATTGAAAGAGTTTATATTTTAATGGTTGGGATGACCCATTTCTCCGAATCAAGGTAGAAGATATAGTTGATCAGGAAAAGGATAGAGAGTCACATAGTAATAATAAATGATATGTGAAAGATCATCAAGGACTATTTTAATTCACGGTTAATGATCATGTGTTATTGAGGATTCTATAAGTCTTGTACATCATCATTTTAGTAATAATTTCATGTCATATTATTGATAAATATACCCTTTAGAGATATTGGAAGAGGATTTCGTGGTGGATTTTCTATGGGAATTACCACTATGTTTCAGTACGGTGCATATTTTGTTAAATATATCTCAATTTAATGGTATCATCCTGATCCTGACCATGTGATTCAATTGTATCATGTTGAACTAAAAAAGAATGCTTCATTAGAACATATCCCAATATAGATCGTGGATTGGAATGGTAAAGTCTTGTGTGGAAAATTAGTAGTTCTAGTGTGGATTTTATGGAAACATTTTCAGATTCCGGAAGATTATTTGGATCATTAGAATGAGATGATCGAGAATTGTTTTGAACTATTTTGAGATAGCAATGGTTTTTTCATATCCTGGTGATGGAAAGGAAAAGTTTAGGGAGAATGTTTCACATCCAGTTTAATGTATGCAACCCCTTCATTATAATATTTAAGATACTAAATTATATGGTTGATGTTTTGGAAATTTTTGATAACAAATGGTGGGGTTTTTTGTTCATATATAATTTATCTGGGTTGGTGAATGGTTTGAAGAATCCATGAAACTCCAACATAATAACATTCATAGAGATGGGATAAAGGGATAGTACACAAGTGGAACATGGTTTATCAAAATTTAGTGAAATCCCATGAGATATTGAGATTTTTTTAAAATTTGGACTTGTAATAGTTGGTTCAATATTTGGAAAATATTCTAGAATAATATGAAAGGAGCATATTTTAGGTATTGTCTTGTGCAGAGTTAGCGCACAATTTTTTTAACTACGTGAGAATTTGTGCACATGTAATAAGTGAAATCTGAAATTGTTGATCTCAAACATTTATATCATTAACATCATTTTTTCCTCCAATGAACCCGTAATATGTGGTTCTCTCTCCGCAATAGCTAATGAAAAATTATCCCATATATATATGGGTGATATGATGGCTTCTCTTCGGTTATTGAAGTCATTTTCATGTAGTAAGATATCATTCATGGTTGTTCTTGGGGTTCCTTTTTAGATATAATTCTATATTTCTCTATTATTCATAGATTTACTAATTTTTTGGTATTGATATATGATATTTTATCCCAAATATTTTTATATACTTCATTTTTAATGATACATTAAGAGATCTATTGCAGGTTATTAATGAATAAAACTAGTTTCATTGGCATTTTTCGTGCTGGTCTTCATTTCTTCATAAAATCATGTGTTGGGGAAGTCACTCTAGAATCCATACATTAGAACAAAAAATATTTATTTCAAATAAATTATAGTTATATTAATTTTCTTTGATATTTTTGTGTATTTATTGTTTGAAACCCACTTTGTTGAATCATTTACGAATAGTGGAAATTGGGTTTTTTGTGGAAAGTGGAATTAGTAACATGATTTTAAAATAGTGAATTTAAAATGATTTCCCAATTTTTTGCATGAAAATGTGTTTTAAATCAAAGTATGGTTCGTATATAAATGAATAATTTGAATTTTTATAAAAAAATTCTGGTTTTGTTTATATTATCTAAATAGTTGTTTTGGACATTTGGTTTTGGAATAATGGATGTATGTGTTATTGGGAATTCATAAGAGATAAGTGTTAATAGTTAACCCTATAAAAATTGGGATGGATATGTTTATGGGATTTTCCACATAAAAATTTATAAAGGTGAGAATTATCCCCCATCATTATTTGGATAGATAATTGTAAGGTCTTTCCCCCTCTAAAATGGAATTTGGGAAATGGTTTTAAGCTTTGTAGGGTTAATTTCCTTCAAAAAACGATTATTTAAATAATTTTTTGTACCTAAAAACTATTATATATTCTCATATAAACTATTTTGAAATGGTTTATATAAATATTTCTATAGAAATTTTCTAACATGTCCTATCCTACAAGCGAGAGTAGGGATGTAAATTATTGGAAAACAAATAAGTTTTTTACTCTCACTACTTTGGATGATTGGTTCTTTTATAGATATTATTAACCGTGACGTTCAAAAAGCTATAGTATCAACCATATATAATGGAAAATCATTGAAAATTGTTTTTTACGGGGAACACAAAGAAATTCAGGGCTTTAAATTTATGGATTTCATTGAATTTTTTTAGTCTCATAGTCTTCTGTTGTTTACATAGATGTTTTGTAGTCTTCTATTTTGGTAATGTTTGAATTTTGTTTATATAAATGATATTTATATTTTCAATTAATTTTTTCATTAATAATGTATTATATTTTCTATTTATTTATTTTTTTCATAGTTATTTTATTATTAAAGGTAATGTAGTTATCCACGTGCATGAAAGCCCATTTACATTTAATACCAGCCTATGATTCATAGTTGTGTCACATAAGGACATTTAACATCCTTCCACTATATCAATATAATGAGAAATAGATGGACTTTAAATGAACAATCATATAATATAAAAATTTAAAAATTAAATTGTCTCTTTATAATTTATATTTATCATTTACATATCCACTTTAATAATTTTTATATTGATTATTTTTTATATTATTGACACTCAAATTTATCTATGTAGTTTTTTATATTATTATATTTTACTATATATACATATCAATTGAAAATCATAAATCTTGATGATGTGAATTTATATAATTTATTGAATATTTATGTTACTAAACATCATTAAATATTTTTTAGTATTACAAAAAATTGTTTTCATTGTAATTAAATTCGACCATATTATTATTTTTTTCCTGGATAATAAATTATGTAACAGATATTTACTGTTCTCATTCATATTGATAAAAACAAAACAACAATTGTTATGAAAAAAGTGAATTTAATATTGATGATATTAGACAATTTAATGATACATTTCACTCAAAGGATACATATTAGATGCTTTTTTTGTGCACCTTTATCTATTAATGGAATGTCCCACTATTATTATCATAATATTTATTTTTTTAAAAAAATTCCTTGATTCACTATAAAATATTTTTCTAATAGCATTCAATGAATCTAGGAATGATTCATTATTATTCCAACCCTTCAGGTCATATTGGATATCATATATAACCTCAAAGTTGAAATTTATGTGGGTATATGTTCCATGAACCCGATTAATGTGTATATAACTCCTAAAAGTCATAAATGGTCCATGCATAATTATTTTATATTTTAACATTAAAATGGACTCTATTTAACTTTATTTTATTATTTTTGATGCATGTTACTAAATATGATAAACTGGATTTATTATTTTTATAATTTAATAAATTTTATACCCAAGACAATGTTTGGTATTATGTATTTCAATCATAATACCATATAGTATGACTTAATTGTTGGAATTTTAATGATTATATATATAATAGGGATGATATTTAAGATATAAATCGATAGCTACAGTATTAGTAGAAGAAGTAGTAGACATGAAGATATGAATACAATGTTATAATTAAAATTATTATTAATGGTATTAGTATGACATTGATGACATATATATAATTCATAAATCTATGAAAATTAAGTGATGATAGATTATTAGAGGATACCAATTGTAGATATGGAATTTATGGTTTTGAGTAATGTACAAAAAGAAAGAATATAGTTTACTATATGGAATGTATGTCAAAATAATGATTTCATAAAATCTAGATCTAATGTTCATCAACAAATCTAGAATGAGTAATAATTACCTAATAAGGGTGAATGAAATAATCAGAATGACAATAGTGTGAAATTAATCTCAGTCAGATCATGGTTAGCATGTTGTTTTGTTATTTAAATCTCATGAACATAACCATCATCTCTTGGATTTGGTAATATATTGATTTCTATAAAAAATAAGATATAATAACTAAAATTATGTTCAATTTAAAATTTTTTATGATTTCAGATAAAAGGAAGAAGTTTTGGGAAGGATTCATGATTGCATCAAAGTATGTAATTTATAACAATTAATATTGTGTGAAAATGTCAGATGAAATATTGGAGAAGTGAAATGCATCATGACTAATTGAGTTTAATGAAAATTTTGATAATTTGGAATAAATGGATTCATGTATTACATCTATGGTAGAACATCATGGAATATATACTTCCATCAACTAGTATTCATTGGTGAATTGACTTTCCCACGAAACATGGATTATTGGGGAAGTTAATTTTCCTAAATGATGAATTATGGGGATTTTCCATTTTTCATATTAATAAATCACCCTGATGATAAAAATCAAGAGAGGAAGTGATTGTATTGGCCTGTGGTGTTTATAGATAGAAAATAGATCTTAATTTACCAATGATTAATGTTATGGGGGAGTTACACAATCCTTTTCGTTTCACAAAATAACATCCCTTAAAAATAGAGTTTTACCATAACAATGTTTGTGTGATATTTTTTTTGAAATATTTTACATTTTCTAAAATAATATTTTGGATATTGGATCATTTAATTGAAAATATAAGATTATATTTTTTAAATGGTGGTGTTTTACAAAATTAGAATTTCCATAGAATATAAGAGTTTGACAAAGTTGGATGTTACATAAAGAGTGGTTGTCGAATGTATATATTACGTAAATAGTTCTTTTATGGAGAATCAAATCATTAAAATGATGCATGTAATTTCCCATTCAAATATAGGAAAAATACATATGATTCCATTATATTGAATGATACCAAAATGTCTATAAACAATGGAAGTACATTCATCAACATAGTGCACATAGGTTGGGAAAATGTAGTGCGCTTTGAGTGAGGAGTTTCAAAACCCTAAATATTGTATTGGAATTGTTCATGTCATATTGTAATTTTTTTTGAATCATTGGGTATTCTCAATGTATTTTTTTTACAACCAATACAATGTTAACATTTTCTCCATGGTCAATTCCTTTATGGATAACCAAGTAAAAAATAAATATTTTTCATGGATGTTGTAAATTCAAATATAATTTTCCCTCTATGAGGAATAAGGGGAACCAATAATAAAGTGAAATACAAAAATATGTTCCTTAAATTATGGGAACATGATCATAAATGAAATATTACTAGACTACAAATAAAATTTTAAATATTTTCATTATCCTGATTCACCACCATTGTAGGGTTTATCTTGTAACAAAACTATTCCATAGGAATTTCATTAAAAATATATTCAATATCATATAAAATAAATTAATAGATAATGAAATTAAAAATTTATGGTATCTAATGTAAAATGGGATATTTTGGATTGTGAAACACAATATTTTAAACAAAAAAATGTGTATAGAAAACAACTTATTCGAGTTGACATGAATTAAAATATTATATTATCACACTAATAAATATTCTATAATCAAATTTATATAATAACTAATATTTGACAATTATGATTTTGTTTTTGTTTATTACATATATAATTTTTGGCTTCTAGATTCTTTTTTTTTATTTTGAACTAATGTTTTTCCATAACTAAATGTAAGTGATTAATGTTCAATTGAGGTTTGAATTTTCCTGAAATTCATATATAACATTAAAAAATAATCCTAATATCATATTTTTTTTAACAATTATAGCTGATCAAATTTTATGATTATTTTTAGGTTTAAATATTTTTAATTTTATGTTTTAAGAAATTATATTTTTTATTTGGGGATTCTTATACCAAATGATTCATAATAAATTGATACTCATTCAAAAAAAAATTGCATAAGGAACATTTTATATATAATTAATTTATTATTTTGTAAATTTATGTCATAAAAATATTATTCACTTCAAATTTTATATTGAAATTGATATTTTTTTTATTTTTGAAACTTCTGTCATATTATCTTTTCTCTTATTTATACATTCCATAATCTTCTAAAATGGGATTAATTTTAGTGATTATATATATATATATATATTGGAAATTAAGAGTTTTTAGTAAATTATCTACTGATGAAACCCCATTATATCTCATATTTTATTAATATGTTACTCAAATAGAATAATAATTATAATCCAATATTACAATTCATAATATAAATCATTATCATTAAAAAATATAAATGATATTTATTTAATATTAGAATTTTAAATATTTTATTTAACCCGTATGATACCTTGAAAGTAGATTATATTAACAAAATGAATTTATTGTGATAATAAAATTTTTATATTTTGGTTTAACATAAAACCTCATGTTTTCACTATTCAATATAAAAATGTAAAATGCAAAAATTTATACATACATTACTGAATGTATATTATTATAAAAAATCTCAAAATTTATGTACCCTTTAAATTATTTAATATCAATTATGCCTATTTATTTTAATATGATTCTATAAAACATAAATTATATCATTTATCAAAATTTAAAACAATTATATGATCAATTACTCTATGTGAATATAATTTTTCTTATATATTTTAATTAAAAAATTATAATTATAAAAAAAAGTTGAAGGTGGTCATACATAATTTACAAACTAATACATAGTCTAATGATATACATGATAGAAATATTTTTATTATAAATCTTATTATGAGATATCGTTTAATTTTATACAGTCTACAAGAATTTTCTTTTTAAAAAATAAAAATAAAAAATATAATATATGCCTCTGTAGAATAAACCATGTTGTATTTCTTAATTCACACCACAATCAATTTTTCAATTTAATTAAAATTGTTCTATATATAAAAACTTCTAAAATGGTTATCCATTTTTTCGAATTATAAAAAACTCACAAAATATTATTTAAATAATTTAATATATTTTTAGTAATAACATCTTATTCATCCCCTTCATTCATAATATTCACATACTGGTTACAATTTCTATATATAATTATGTGTGGATGTCTGTTTGGTCATTTATATTATAAAAACAATAATTGATCTGGGTTATTACCTCCAATAATTTCTTTAGAATAAGTTTTTTGCCTTTTATATGTAATCATTTATAAGGATTAAAGAATATGTCTTGTAAATTGGAACATTTTAAATGGAAATTTTAAACACATATATAATTAAAAAAATTCCAATACAATCATAATTTTTGATGGATAGGTGAAATGGATTTATTAAAATTGAAAAATATTAAAAAATAAATATAAATCACAAAAAACATTATATTGTTTTAGGCCAAAAGTTCCCCTCCAGTGTTTATAACCCCACTCACTCATTTAGATATATTGATCACACTAAGAGATTAATGATTTTCAGAGAAATATATAACACTTAATATAATTCTTTTTCTAATGGTTTAATAACTAAGAAATCCTTATTTTTGTTAAATTTTCATAACGTATTACCCTTTAAAATTTTAATGAAATATGATAATTTAGAATATACAGCATTTATTAACGAAAAAATAATGGAAAAACATATTAATTATAGTAAGTAAAATCAATAAAATAATTCAAATATGAGAAGTACCACAACTAATGTGTTCTAACATGATCAAAATGGAAAAAATTTAATAAATTACCAAGGGTTATATGTATTTAGATCTATTATTAATATAAATTGAAAATTTAGATTTATCTGTTTTTACACTCTATATTGTACTCCTTCATCATCCAATAATTATCACAACCCATGAATTATTTTTCAATTATCATTTTTAATGAATTAATCTTTAAAAGTGATCTGAACGACATAATTGATGTTTGTATTTGTAAAATCATGTACACAATAACGCATCAGTTCTTGAATTCTTCACTTATCTATGATTTATATAACATTGTGAATAATATATGGTTTTGATAAAAATAAAAATAAATTATTAAATATGTTCAATCATTTTGTTATAAAATGATACCATAATTGATTTATGAAATTTACAAATTTTACATTTAAATTAGCTGTTAATAATATAATTTATTCTATGTTTTTTATTATAATACATTTTTAAACACCATCATTGGCTTTCATTTGGTTATGATTTTATGTTGAAACTCGGAAATTTTTTTGATTTTATATTAATTAAATCATGAAATGATATCATAGTTTTCATTGTAATTATTATACAATAATATGGAATTTACTATTCATATTTGAAATAATTCTTAAATTGAGTCACTGAATATAATCTTGTTAAAATATAATATATGAAAATAAAATTATATTATTTATATTTTGATCTAATTTTTTCCATGGTTAGAACTCAATATAGTGACACCTTGATTCTTTAACATCATATATAAATTTCAATATCTCCATAAAATCTAAAACAATTTAAAACCTAATTGGTTTTAATAAATAATCAATATTTAATAAGAAAGTATTAAATAATGTGTACAGATATATGTATTTCAATATTATTAAATAATTAAATAATGAAAAAATATAATGTTAATTCATGTGATTAAATAAATGATTTCATTTAAAATATATATATACAGAGTCCTTAATTTCATATTCCACAAAGATTCTATTGCCACATACATCATCATGTGGTTTTTCTGTTAGATATTTTGTCAATAAGTGTATTAATAAACCAAAATAATTTATAACAAAATTTAAACCATAATAAATATATATCTTGAATAAATTTTATTTTAATTGTCTGAATAATGAGTTAAAGTATCATGAATAAAAAATCCGTATTTTTATAAGCCAATTTTAAAAAATGTAATAGGATATGTTAAAAAATATCATATAATTTTTTTAGTATGAATTTGAAAAAGTGATATAAAAAAATTAAAAACATTTAAATGGAAATTCCCATTATAAATGATTCCTCTCTCAGAATACTTGATCTTATCTCCCTTTTATACTTATCAAATTAAATTAAAAAGATTAATAAAAATATATAAGTAAGAGTAAGTCATTTTAGAAATTATAAAATAATTTAAATTTATTATAATTTATACAAAGAAACAAAATACAATGATATTTTTAAAAATAAATAAAAATATTAATGTTGTAAAACATGTTTATCTTCATTCAATTCCATATTTTGTATCCATAGTTTTCTTACGTTTCCCTTCAACCATTTTCATATTATAAAAAATATTTCATTTCACTATATAATTTATCATTATATATAATTAGTTTCTCAGCAGTATAAATTTTTCAGTGTGGTGCTTGTTTATGAATTCTATATTTTTTCAATAATCCGGGTTTATCCTCTGAAATAAATGATTCTAATTGATTGTTAATGATGGATGAGTGTATGTTATCATCTCTTAATGGTATATATATATATATAATATTATGTGTACAATGAAATAATTTAAAAATGCTATATCATAATACATTTTTTAGAATATAGTTTATTCTATATTCTATGAAATGTGAAGTGATTTTTTGTCTGATAATATTACTTATATTTTTGATTAAATAATTTTTTATTCAATAATATTATATGGATTTTAGTGAGTACTAATTTCGGCATATGTGTATTTATTTTTATTATAATTTTTTTATAAAAATAACATCAACATCACAACAACTGAATTAGGGTCCCACATGCCATAGACATGACTTACCATATACTAGAGTTTGTTGACATGTACTGATGTTCATAGGGTGGGTAATGGGAATGTTATAATCTATATATAAAAAATACTATCATGTAATAAATGATGAATATTAGAAATTATGGATGATACTATGTTATAACAAAACACAAGGTATGTATTAAAAATATTTACAAATTAAAAAAATTAATTCAAAATATACATGTGTCTTGGAAATACTAGGAATTTCATTAAAACCTTCATAAGGCCAATTGAAAAATTCATACACAATGTCATTACTATTATCTAGATTTGATGAAATTTTACATTCTTTTTTCATAAACAATAATGTATCAATAAATCCGGATGTGCTTGTCTATGGTGTGATTGTAAATATAGTAGGACACAACCAATGGTGTCCAATGAAAATATAAATATATAAAAAATTTTATTAAATTATCATTATCTATTATCCATCAACATGAACAACATACTCCATCCTTTTCATGACCATCCATGGATGTTATATATTTCATAATTTACTATATGTCTAAATTAGATGAAATAGCTATTGGTTTTGAATCATAATTTATACATGTCTGTCCAACCCAATTTATACATCATGGTGATACATGCCTACATGTAACCTAGACAATTATCCCAATCCATAGGTTATTATTTTCCAATGTATTTGTAACACATCTTAACAAAATAATGAAATCATCCAATGTTGTTATAATAACCGTCTCAACATGCTAATATTAACCAGATAACATTAAGAAACCACTCCCAAATAGTGATATGTATCTCCACCTACACCACATTTACAACCATGTGGTGTACCCATTCCTTATATTTTTTATCAATATAAAAACATTAAGATAATAATCAATAGAGGACACCTTTTTGAAATTAGTTATTAATACTACATTATCATCCATATCATGTATGAACACAACCTCAAAAGTATTTATCCAATGTTATGTGGTAATCACCAATAACATGTGACTGTAACTCAATGAAACATAATCCCACTGTACAATGTGATCAACATCACCCACATCATAACAATGTTAGAAACGAAATCCATGGTTATGGATCATTCCTCCCTTCTAATACTATTGAGAAAAATAACCACATTTCCTCACAAGACACACTAACAACGTTCAGAAAGAACTACATCATGATACACATACCAGGAATCCACACATGAATACTCTCTATATCAGTCATGTCAATAACCAAGAATAGACAACCATGAATGAATAATCTATAACCAACGAAAACCATATTTGACAAAAGTGGACAACCCTTTGTAAACAAACATAGAAAAAGTTAAACTCAATTGGATGAATTTTGTAACACCCATATGACACAAAATACTCATTATTTACCCATAAAAGATAATCCCACAAATAAATCATAATGAGTGTAGGGCCCACATACCTAATACCACTAAAGGATCACATGTTGAACTATATATCTTAATAGGGATTATATACATAAAAATGAATATATCATTAAAAAATACCTAATATAAATATCATTGTTAAAGATCACTGTACTGGAGACCAAACCAGAAAAAAAAATAAGAGTGACAAGGGGGGATCACCTATATCAACTCCCTATGATGAAAATAAGAAGAATCAATTGCTGACATGAAATATTTATTCTTGGATAAAATATTTATGTGGGGAAGGGGACAATCATTTTATAGATTAAGGACAAATCGATTTCTATATTTAAATCATAATAAAATAACTAATTAATAGTAGAAAATTACATGAACCCCTGATGGCCCCACAAAACACATGTGGCTTTTCTAATAGAATATGGCTATTATTATGAAACATATATCTCTAGTGGGATCTACTTAGAATCTCTTAGGGAGTGTAGTTTGATAAAATCTATTCCAATATATTATTTCTTAGAAAATTATTATAGCCTCCTATGTCCCCTCTAACACTATAGTTATGTCCAATTATTAAAGGATGTGGTACTATAATAGAAAAATTACCTCTCTAAAATAAAAGGGTTTTCACCACCACACCACCATAAAATAACTTTTCCTTAACAATTCTAACGGAACACACTATTCCACAACTATTCAAACAAAACAATCCCACTATCTATTCTCGAAAAAATTAAATATTGTCAAAATAATCATTATATCCATTATTAACATGTTATAAACACACACACACAGGAATGTTACTGCAATGGGATCTCCCCTCAATAATATTCACTTACATAGTCTCACCACAACATCATTAAATGAAACACTTATGATATTGTATTACCCATCCACCATCTTGAATTCCAACATTATCCAATATTACATATAATCACTAATCATAATCTATAACAATATAATTAATTAAGTCTAATTTTAGTACCAAAAATATAAAATCTTATATCTGATTTAAGGTATTCCTAAAACACTTTCTAGGATGAGAATTTTAGGGTTTTATTTGGAGTTATTTTTGGTTTTTATGAATAATTATGGAAGTTTCAAGGCCAAAGCATGGTATACGCTTGACCTACACATGGTCATGAAAACTGTGTTCCAGTTCCATGTTTTGGATAGTGGGATCCACATAGTATATGCATGTAATTCCCTAACCGTGCCAAGTATTCAATGAAAACCATTCGGAAGAGTTTTGTAGATTTGAAATTTTTATTAAAATTTCACAAGACCAATTTTTTGGTCCCAAATGGACCTCCTTTGACCCAAACATGTTTTTAACTGACATAGTTCTCCCAGATGGATACATAAAATATAATTGGAATGATACAAAGAATATTATAATCCCCCTGGTTCAAGGATGACATCTAAAAATAGAGAAATGTTTTATATGTTGTATAGTTATTTTTCTCGAAAAATAACTTATAGAGAAATTTGATTAAAATGTACTTCTATGATTTTGGTAGAAAATAAATTTCAATATAAATGTTCATTAACTGAAAATGTGTTTTGGAACAATCTTTGGCATTATTTTTGTGTGAATTCATATTTCATTTAAAGGTTTTGGTTGAAAAATGTCCTTTTCCTCCATTACAAATGAAAACTAGAAAAAATTATAATGAACTTGTGATGACTTGGTAGATCCACGAGAAACCACTCGTGAGTATCGAACATTCACGGTGTATCATGTGCGATTGGTTTTTTGGATATATCGAATTAATTGGGTATTTCATTTACTATTGAAAAATTGGTATCGATTTTAGGTTGTTCAATATTTATCTTGAAGTATGTAAGGAAATTTGAGAATATTGATCGGACATAGGAGGTAGCTATAATTGATTTCCAAGACCTCTCTCACCAAAATGAACCATAAGACTCCATGGTTGGTAAGGGAAATATTCCTTGTGGTTTTGTTCTAGTCCTTTCACTTTCCTAATCTGGATAACATGAAATTCAAATCTTGTTCATCACATCAGTTGGGATTAATTTCACCTGTTTATCAATTCAAGAATTGAAAAATGAAATCGTTATTGTATGTTGATTTTTTGTATCATTCAACCTCTGAGAAGATGTGAAAGTCTGACCCATAGGGAAGATACTTCTGAACCTCAGTGAAAGAATCCTATATTGAATGCACGAATGAATGGGGTGATCATGGACACTATCCTTGCTCTGGGATAGGTTCAACCTCCAGTTATCATTCTGACTCCCACTATGGAACCTCAGAGGTAAGTTCTCAAGATTAGTTCTCTAGAGTTACTTCTGCATAATCAATCACCATTTTAAGGAAAAAATGTCTGTTATGGGGTTGAAGAGTGGTTGAGCAGTTTGGAACAATTATTTGGGATTTTGGAAACACCTGATAAGATTAATGTGAAGTGTTCCACTTTAATACAAGAAGAACCGAGTAGAAGATGATGGGACACAATGGTTATGGTAATAAAACATGGGGTAATAGAGTAGAAAGACTTTAATTTTATTTTCACTTACTAGTTCAATCCATATTCAATAATATTGGGCATGTCAATAATGTTTTTCAAATTGACCAGACTGACAGGTCTGTGACAGAATAGGAAAACCATTTTGCTGAGATTGTGCAATTCACGCCGGATATTGTATCTAATGATTGGATGAAGACTCATTGGTTTGAGTTAGTAATTTTCAATGATATTCAATATCATAATTTCTTCATAAATCTTACCTCTTTTGATAATGTACGAGATATAATACTGATGGTTGTGATGGGACTGGAGGGTATGTTATTATTCCCACTATTATCATTTTACCCCAGGGGATGCAAGAGTAACTTCAATGAAATGGAAAGTAAGATGATTATCGTTAATGATAATTATGAAATGGGTGTATGATATGTCCTACAGTACAAGGTAAAGGCCCTATTTTTTGGTACGAGTGGGGAAAGATAGGGATTTATTAGAAGGTTTGTACTGATTAACCCAAGAATTATGGATTCTACAGGCATTTAGGGAACATACATAGTTTCATCCTTATTTTCTACACTCCACATAGTGGGAAGATATCATATTATATTCCTAAAAGCTTGGGGGAAATCAGATGATTCATGAAAAAAGGGTTCCAGCCACGTGCAACTAAAACACTGCAATTTCTTATAGTGGAAAGGTCTCTAGAGAAAGATGAAATGGTTTAGACGATAGTAAGAGTTACCTTCATTGTATCATCATCATTAGGGACTAGTTTATTTGATAGATTTGTTCCTTATTAATTTATTTCACTTTGTCTTTTTTTATCTTGTTAACCATCCCATTGAGCTTTTATCTTCTGAAAAGGAAATTACTACACCCCTTGGTACGAAATGATAGTAGGGTCTCCATAGTAGCTCTTGTATTTTCTCTCTATATGAGGCTGAGTTATCTTGGGACATTCTAGTTCTTGACATGAAACCATTTGATATCATCTTTAGAATGGATTGGCTCATGGCCCGTAAATAGAGGAATGATTTTTATCTTCTACTATTTTCCTTCACTACGCCCAGTGGTGTGTCTCTCACGTTTCAAGGAGAATGGGACCCTCAGTTGTGCAGGGGTTAACATTCATATTCATTGATGTGGAAAGTAAAACTAGTGTTTGTTATTCATCTGGATTGTGTTCTTTTGAGTAGTCATATCCCTCTTGTCATCATTGAGTTTCCAAATGTGTTTCCTTTTTTACTTCTCTAGTTTTTTACTAGTAAGAGTTGTTGAGTTTTCCTTTGACATGATACATGGTAATCAGATTGTTTCAATTCCCTATTACTATATAGAACCATCCAAATTTAAGATGTTGAAGTCTTAGTTATAAGATCTTCTTGATATATGTGTTATGAATATGAGAATGTCACCTTGGGAAACAAAAGATTCATATTCCATGAAATCTAATGGTTTACTCCTCCTTTGGGTTTATTTCCAAATGTTCAATCAATTAAAGGTAATGAATAAGTATTCATTTCCACAAAATTATGATCTATTTGATCAATTGAATTGTGAAATTTGGTTTTTGAGGATTAAAATTCTCTTGGGATACAATCAGTTTAGGATCAAAGAATCTGAAATTTCCAAAAACCGCCTTTCAGAGAGGGTATATCCATTATGATTACCTTGTTATGTCATCTGTTCTAACCAATGATCCTATATTTTTCATGGATTTAATGAATATTATTTTCGATGTGTCTATTGTTACGATTCTGGTTGTGTTTTTGGATTATATCCTTCTCTACTCAAAATCCTTTAAAGATCATGTGCATCATCTGAGAACCTCGATGTGTTTCTGAGAAATCATCAAAACTATGCCAATTTTTCAAAGTGTGATTTCATGATTCGAGAAGTGAGGTTCTTGGGTCACATTGTGTTAGACCATGGTATTTCACTTGATCCTGAAAATGTGAATTCATTGATGACATTGGAACAACCATATAATGTATTATAGATTCTAATCTTCTTAGGATTAACATGATATTATAGCCGCTTCATGATATAATTCACAATTTTTGCCTCTCCGATGACTTTTCATAGTCAGAAATGAGTTAAATTGTTTTAAAATGATAAATTTAAGTGGTAATTTATTGAGATGAAATTTCTTTTGACTACTTCTCCAGTCTTGACTATCACAGAGGCTGGTCGGGGATATATGATATTTTGTGAAGCATCGTGATCAACCATGGGAAGCATTCAAATGAAATGGGACAATGTTATTTTCATATGGATCACATCTGATTAGGAATCATGAGAAGAAATATATTTCCATTGACATTGAACTTGTAGTAGTGATGTAGTGTCTTATGATTTGGAATCATTGCCTGTATTTCAAAAGGTGTACCATTTTTAATGACCCCAAAATCATGAGTTACATCTTCTCTTCAAAATATTTGAATCTATTACCAATATTTTGGGTAAAATTAATATAGTATATTTATATTCACATTTCAAATACCCCATGGAATGGTATTGTTTTCGTAGATTCATTAAGCATAATGAATCCAGTCTAGGTAGTGAAAGAATCTTTGGAGGAGTCGAACATGATGGCCCTCTTTTCACAATTTGATAAGGGAGTTCACGAAAATTGTATGAGGATTAATTAGACAATTTATAGATTACATCATATATTTGTGAAATTATTATTTAGGATCAACAAATTGATGATGATTTCAGTAGCCTTTGATAATCTATTAACAGTAAGAAGAGATTTACCTAGTGGTAGTTCTACAAAGAGGGAATTTTATTCTATCAGAATAGTTTTGTGCTATCATCTTCAGTAATGAAAGATGTGATGATTGATTTCTATAATTAGCAGTGTGTTATACACCCAGAAACTGCAATGATGTTCTAATACATGAGGCAGTAGTTCTACTGTACAAATATGTAGTGAGGCATTGTTGAGTTTGTCTCTCTTTGCAATAAATTCCAATTGGTGTAGGAGGAGACACTGAAACCATTAGGCCTTCGTCATCCACATCCAGTCCCTACATGAAAGTGGGTTGAGATATCTATATAATAAGGTGTTAGGTTACCACATTACCATAGGAGGAATAATTGTATTTGAGTGGTGATCAATTGGCTGACAAAATTTTCACACTTTATACCCATTTGTGACACACCCAAAGATGAGGAGTGTGTAAGTCTCTATGTGAAAGAGATTGTTTGGTTTCATGGTGTTCCCTCTACTATAGAATCGAGAAGACATCATCAGTTTATTTTTTTCTTGTGTATAGGCCTTCATGAGGCACTTGGTTCTCACATACATTTGAGAACATAATTCCATTCACATTCGGATGGAAAAAAACAAATAGATAAACATATTCATAAGGACATTCTCTAAGCATGTGTTCTAGTCATTTGTGGATCATAGAAAGAACATTTGGGGCTAGTTTAGTTTTCTTATAACAATAGTTAACAGTATGCAATCAGGATGGATCCTTTTGGAGCCTTGTATGTCCATCCCTATAAATCATTGTTCTGTTCGGAAGATATAGGTTAGAGTTCGTTGGTTGGACTAGACTGGTCCATGAGATGACATTAATGATTGAGTAGATTCAATAGGTAATGTACACAACTCAAATCAGAAACAAATCTTATGCCCAACGTATTTTTAGACATTTGATGTTATCAATTCTTCTAGAGGTGTTCTATAAAGTTTTGTCGTTGTTTTTTATCGATGGAATATGATAGAAGGGATGCATTCTCTTCGTTTTCATGGTCCTTTTGTGGATATTGAATATGTGGGTAATGTTTTATAGTAGTTACCATTACCACTAACGTAGACAATGATACATAATATGTTTCATGCCTCTTTGCTTCGAACATTATTATACGATCCATCTCCTATTTTGAGTAAGTGTGTTATTAAAATGAAACCTAATTTATCCATGGCTGAATAGACAGTCAAGATAGTTGATTCTATGTCCAAGGTCCTTCATTGGAGAATGATAACTCTGGTATGTGTGTTATAACATCACGATTTTGATTCTGATGATACATTTGAGAGTGAGGCCTTACGGGGGAGCAGTGGCCTCATATTTTTAATGGGGACATTTATTCATATTCATTATAAGGATAAAAATATTATAGGGTGAGGATGTTGTAACATCCCAGTACCATTTTTAGGTATTCCTAAACTCCTCTTTTACTTGATCATTAGTTAGGTTTTTATTGGAGTCATTTTGGGTTTTATGAAAATTTTGGTTGTTTCTCGGCTGCAACACTATTTTCACATGTCATGCTCATGATTTTGAAAATAGTGTGCTATTTCCATGGTTTGGATTGTGGGATCCACGTAGTTATTTTCATTTTTTCCCTTATAGTGGGTAGTTTCCCAAAAAACCATGTGGATGTCTTTTTATAGATCATATATTTTTATTAAAATGTTAAATGAACCCATTTTATGTTTCATAATGAACTACTTTTACCAAAACACGTTTCTCCAAACCTTGGATCTCCTATTAATGATTCTAGGCCCCTCGAACCCCTTCTTAATGTAATCAGAAGCTAGAAGAGTGTTAGTCGATCACCATCTTGTTAATTTCATCCTCTTGTTCTTTTCCTTTCTTGATATATATCATTCTAATTAGGGTTCCATAGATCATGTTATTGTTTTGTGGATATAATACCATTTGTTTTTAGGGATCCTAATTCTATGATTGATTCTCATTGATGTCATCTTCGTTCTTCATGGAGAAATTCTTATTTGGGTTTTGATTTGCGAGATCTGTTCAATTTTTATGTGGTTCAATTATAGTGTCGTATTTTTATTATAACCATTTGCATTGATTTTTATTCAATTGATTGGATTAAAATGAATTTTCTTATATTTGAATCAAATATCTTTCAATCAATATTTTTTTTAAAACCCAATTTTGAGGAATTGTGGTTTTTGATGAGAAATGGTTGTTTGGAAAGGAATTAGAATTTGGTGATATTTATGTATTTTAGTTTAAATTTATTTTTTTATAGTAATTGATTCAATTGAAATGTTGATTTTAATTGAAGAAAAGTTTATTTGATGTAATTTTTTTTCAAAAACCCCATATTCAAGTGAATTTTGGGATTTGTGATTTAAATTATGGAATGATAGAATTATAATATGGAATGGATTATAAAATTTAATGATTTAGTTTCAAATCCAATTTTTTTTCGAATGTGGATAATTTTTTTCATGGAATCCTTAAGGTATCATGTCCTTTAAAAGGGGGTGTTTATTTATTAAAAATATGTTATGGATATTAATAAGAATAATTTAATATTTTAAATGGTGGATAAGATGAATTGTATTTTCTATTATAATATAAATTTTCCAAAATTGATTTCTAATTGAGCGCATGAACTCCATATGTAGATATTAAGATATTTTTTATGAAACATTATGATTCTACAATTTTATTAAACCTCATATAATGAAATATTATTCATTAGGAAATGGTGATGAGCCCGTATTACATTATGCCATAAGGTGAATATGAACATAGATTGTGGTATTAACAATTGTATGATCCCAATAACAGGGAGCTATCATACAATTTTTTAACATTATCATGTATCTCACCTGGTTGATATTTCTAGTGTGTTTATATGCCATTATTAGAACCTTTTTTTTCATGTCTTGTGATTTTATATAAACCGTTTATATGAATAGCTTATTTAATCAAATTGTGAGAATTCATGTTTATGGAAATTATCCATTGATTAAAGGAAAATTCCATCTTTTGAAATTTTTTACACCATTTGAAATGTATAGCATGATTTGATAATGGTATTCCTAAATTTTAAATAGTGGTGTAATTATTTTAATTCTTATTTATTAATGTGAAACCAATTTATTTAATATAAATATCTTTTTGGTTAAACCAATAATGACATCTGTTATGGGTTATTGGGTTGAAATACTATTGTTTATTGAATCAAGATATACTTATAAATTTGAGTATTTTTATATTATCTCCTTTAATGTTCAAGGAATCAAAAAGGATCTTATAGAGGTGGATGTGGTTATTGAACTCAAGCCTTGGTGAGTTGTTTCCTTATGATCTATGGGATGTTTTTATATTTTTGGTACTTGGTTTTTGTTACATTGGAGGTTGAGCATGTTAAGGATCTCTAAGGAATGGATACTTGTGTTTGGGTTGGAGGAGGTCCATCCGAAAATAAAAAAGGTGGCTCAAGAAATTTTAAGAAAAATATTGGATTTATAAAAAACCATCTTCATGGTTTCTTGGGAAATTGCGCACAATAAAAGAAAATTGTGTGCAATGTATGTATAGACCACTATCATAAACATGGAATTGGAGCATGATTTTCTAAAATATGTTATGGCCGTGATAAATATTTGATCTATAAAATAATCCTCTATGATTTTTAGAAAAAAACTCATAACAACTACAAATGAAACATATAAAATTCCCATCCAAAAGTGTAGTTTAAGAATACATAAAAATGGTAATGGAATTTTATGCCTTCATGGGAGCTCTGAGGAAGGAAGAAAAATTATGGGGTCAATGGAGGTCCGTCCGAGACCTATAAAGGGGTCTTGGAAAATTTTAATAAAAACATTGGATAATGAAAATCCCACACGGATGGTTTCCAAGAAAACTAGGCACGGTTAGGGAAAACCTTGCACTATCCATGTGGAGTCCAATATCGAAAACATTTATGTGGCAAATGGTTTTCCAAACCATGCATAGGCCATGTAGAAATCATTCTCTAGCCCAAAGACATCAGATATTTTCAGAAAAACTGAAAAAATCTCCAAACAAAACTTAGACAATGCTCAACCAAAAAGGGGGTGTATGAATACATTAAATTTGTAACTGTATCTTACAACAACGAAAATTTTTCGATCCATTTACACATAAGACACACCATGGATAAATATTCATCATTAAAAACACAACATTATCATGCAATACCCTTGGACATAAACACCTCTTGAGACAAATTGTTGACTGTTCGATTGACCACAATGAACAGATTCAATAAAAAAAAGCATGATACAAGCCCTATTATTATAATAATACCTTGTGTTATACATTATATAAAATTATTACATTCGAAGTCACCTCCCTAATAAATCATTTCAGGAAAATTTTGTCTACAATCCCCAACATAACTCTCAATTCTACACGAAGTTCTTCATTATAACCAGATTTGTGACATCTACCATATAATGAGATTATCTAGAAAAACCTCCCAATATTCAATATTTATAAAAAATTTATTTGAAACACTTTTCTGATTGATCAAACATGTCATAAACATGTAATTTATTATCCTGAGAATAATAAATCATTAATAACAAAACTAATTCTATATTACGGACAACATGTTGGGTCTCCACAAACACTACTCCAAAATATGAACACTCATAATGAATGAAATAATATATTCAAAACTATTGGAAAAAAATATTATATATATTTTTATAAATAATATGTATCCTATCATAATGTATTTACAAAATAGAAACATTCTCTTCATTTAGGATGAGATATACTATAAATTCTTTCTTCATTTCCCGAAAAAATAAAATCAACCACAATATATTTTCCATTTACCAAAATTTTTTCTAATAATAATGCATTAAAATGAAAACCTTATAAATATAATCATCTGATAATATCAATCCTTTATGGAGATGTTATAATAAATTCACAGATAATCCATAATCCAATGTCCCCCTTATACCAAGTTCAAAAAATCATGGACGTAGTATTCCCGCAATATATTTGGAATGTTGTGCAAGAAGGAACATTCAAAAAATTCTTTTGAATTAGTTCCATCATTATTAATTTTCCAAAACTATACCGAGCATATGTTTTTGACTAGTCCATTTTGAATATATTTTTCTATATTTACCCTCTAAACAGGTGTAATTTTAAATTTAATCGATGATAGTCTATATAAACATGATCAAACACATAGAAACTTTGGGTCACCCACTCTATGAATAAATAGAGGTTATTGGGTATGAAACTATTATTTAAAATTTTCTAATGAAGTATTGGTTACATGAACACACAAATTCAGGTGGTGTATAACACAAACAATTTATCTCAGAAAATGTCATAAAACAACCTCCACATCTAGTCAATACTTGTTTCTAACATGAGTTCCATAAATCCTTTACATATTGATAATTATTTCTTATACCCTAAGGGTATCTAAAAATATTAGTCCATAGTGTAACCATATAATTGACCATCTTACACACCAAAGACACCCATCAGAGTGGAATACCAATAAGAGCCACAAGTGAAGCTCAATTTTTATATAACCACCATGATATCATAAATGGGGATAAATTTAGTTCTTTTTTCCCATCCATTTAGTTGATCCCTTTATCTATTAGTGGGGAGTTTTATTGGATTGGAAAAATTATTATGAAATGAATGGTTAATAGTTCAAATATCCCTTCACACTCATTTATTATTTATTCCAAGGTCCTTTTTTGTTCCACTATTCATCACTACATTACCCTTCACGTGCCAATATTCTTATTAACATAGTCCCCATACAATAATTGTTTTTTGTTTCCCAATTCTTTTTTATTCCCTACACCCAAATATCATTGTACACATCTACAATATAATCCAATGCCCTTTATTTTGCAACTCATTCACTTTCTTGAGTCCCCTTAAATTATATTACCAGCTTAATTATTTGTGAGGGGTGATTTTACCAATCAATATTTTCTTTAACCTCCATTTATCTACAAGTAGGCCTAATTTCTCTAATTATACATAAATAATATATATCTAGAGGTACCCAGATCAAAATTTTGGATGATACTATACTTTTTATGTACCCTTTCCACCAACAATACTTCATGGGATTTCAAAAATCAACCCAATATTAAAATAATAGATCATTTTGATAAAATCTTCATACCAAATTACCTATAATTCAACCCTATAGAAAGTACACTTCCCCTATCAACATTTAAATTAGGGGTAATGGATCCCAAACTAGAACAACTACACCATGTAGTTATACCTCCCATATATCCCAGAAAAACAATATTAGGGTGATATATTATCAGGTAAACTCATAAACCCAATACTATAATAATGAAATCTTGATTCATAGAGAATATGATTTAATATTGTTAGATAATCTCACATCATCCTAGAGTTCACATTTTAGCGATATAATTTACCTATTCATACATATAAGAGTGATAGTACTTCCAGGAAACTCTAATAGGGGGAAAATTCCCCCAATACTCAATTCTATGGTGATAATAATTAGATGCCATTATACGTGGTTAACCGTTTAACCATGAATCCATAAATGTGTGACAATTTCTCAGGCATATATATGAGTGAATCTCTTTTCATTGGCCAATATTTCGTAGTTCATTCCAGCATGTGCCATATAAATACTCTCTCATTCATCTTATCATTCTATAATAGGGTTTTGTTCTTCTAGACCACAATGTATGAGTCTATTATGGAGTATATTTTTTTGGTCTCCTATGTGGATGCTTTATCCACCCTGATCACATAATTAGGAACCCATTCCACTAATTCCACCTCCCATGACCCCAAACAATACACGGATGGTTTATGAATAACTTATTTATCCCGTTGAATCATATATTTCACTAATAAATAAGAATGGGAATGTTCTTATAGATTGTGGTCAATGTATTATTCCTAACTAATTTGAACCTAGTGGTTTCAATAACCATGTATTAACTTGATATAGAGGGTTCTTGTTAATAGTTCATTGATTAAACTGTTGTGGTAACTAGTTTCTTATCTTGGATATCCCAAACTAGTCTCTATCACTATCATGAAATCAATATATATCCTGAAATTCTATTAGTTAATGGTAATTCATATGAAATCATTATCTCAACCAATACTTATTATATTGTATCACCCGAATTCAGACTTCATTTAAATCATAGTAATTAGTAGATAAATTGTAGACATAAATATATTGACCTTTTATATATATAATATCAAACCATATAATTATTTTTGATATTATCATTGTGATCCCAATTATAGGGTAATGTGACAAGAACCCATTATTATGTATAATACCTAATTATTCCGTCTCATTTTTTGTTACTAATAGATAAGATAATCAAGAAATTGTTTCCTGTGAATATATGTTACACCAAAGACTTTTAGGTTCCTTATAATAATTCATCCAACTCGTATGAAATTAAATTTCCTAGGATATTGTCAATTATACAAGATTTGGATCTTTTTGGAATATATATTGGTTTCATAAAAAAAAAGGAATGTTACATGGTCTTGGATGAAGAATCTTAAATGTAAACATAATAATCCTTATCACACAATATCAAATAGCATTTTTTGTTAATTATGCCACAAATCATTATATGGGTGATGTTTCCCATTAAATGTCTATATTTGAATTCATTCTTAGGTACCCAATACCAATTCCACAATAACTACCGTATAACAAAACATACATTACATACATTGATATTACTTAAAAATTTATTGATATTTATTACAACATATAAAAAAACCATAACCGGGAATTATAGGTATAATGTCATTAAAAACTATGATACATAAACAAATAGATCATTAAACATCTATATTATATATCATTGATTTCATCCTTACTAGAATAAGTTTTGGAATATCATACATAATACCCTTATCCAGGGCTAGGGGAAATAATCATGCAAAATGGTGATCTCAAATTATCAGTA
The DNA here is from genome assembly GCA_963277665.1 of Viscum album. NCBI lineage: Eukaryota > Viridiplantae > Streptophyta > Magnoliopsida > Santalales > Viscaceae > Viscum > Viscum album. The sequence goes on along the minus strand of OY728122.1, from coordinate 1,405,429,343 downwards.
ATGGTAAACAAAAGAGATATCAATAATATATAACATTTGAAAATTATATCATGCATATATGAGATCATAATATCATATCATGAGATATATCATAGAAGTGAAATGTAATCCCAATAATCATATCATATGACATTAAATATTTTCTCTTACACAAATAAGCATCGAAAATCATTTCGTTTTAGTCCATTATATTTTCCAAGACCATCATAGTGGACGAAGTCCATTACTGAACTAAGTACTCTCCTCATTCCACCCCTATATCACTGAACCAGATTAACAGGCCATTCCAGCCATATCAATATCATGAGTTATAAATATTTAACTAATGAATTAAAGTGAGATATAGTTCCCACCCATCTCATAATCAAATCATTCTTATATTTTCCATAAAAACATAAATCATTATTCATAGCATAACCCATGAAATAAAATGGGATTCAAAAACATTATTACATTATAACATAATCTTTATAAGATAAATGGAATTATTAAACATAATTCCATAAAAACATCAAGTATATGTAATAATAAATATAGAAACATAACCCTATGTCATATTATTTTTGAAAAAACACTTGAGCATAATTCCTGAGGAAAATATTTTTTCTTCTTGAAAAATCATTTCTATTCTAAAAATGTCATGATATTTTAAAATAACATAATTTAGTTGAAAATAAACATGAAAATTTATTGATAATTCGAAATGTAAATAAGGAGTCAAGAAGATGTCAAAATCATTTCTTGTCGTATATGTTAAAAAATTGTTCTCCTCAAACTTTTACCGAAAATGTCAAAAAGTAGCTCATATAGAAATAAAAAGAATGATTCCTTCTATACCATGTATTAAAAGTCAAAAATGGGTAAAAATAAATTTAAAATTACATAGAATAATATTAAAAAAATTATAATTTTATTTCTAAATCATTGATAGGGAATATAAATATATCCTAGGAAAATACTTTTTTTAAACAATCTCTGATACAAATGAGAATGAAAAATTCTCTCTTACCTGAAGTATAATATGATTTGTATATATCAAATCCTTCTGTATAATGATTTAAATAATGTTACTAATTTATTCCATAAACATAACAATTTTTATCATAACTTTAATGATCATATTCTCATCTGTTTGTTATTAACATTTAATTGTTACTCATTATTCGAGTATTAACTGCTATACTTTCTTATGTATGTTTTGTTGGATAAGTATATATTCATCATTTTAGGATGTAGTTATATAATTTAAATCAAGATATTATTATAATATATATAATATATATTCTTTTAATTCATTTAAATAATCCTGGTTTAATGATGATTATGAAGAATGAATCCCATCGCCCTGTGGAGACGGTAAGTCGTACATTTGCATGAGCGACAATATCGATCCAATAGTTATTGAATTGTATTGAAGTGGGTGGCATATAATATATAATAATTAGTATCATTTTATAATAATAATATATATTTATTATTTTCACCATTATTTCCATTCAAATAAGGTCGTGGTCAAAAGTAGATTACACCACGACGTGGACACATCAAGTCGTACGTAGGTTCACGCGGTGATTTAATTTTTCATTGGATTGATTTAAGGTGAAATATGGTTTTTTAATATTTATAATAACATATAAGTATATTAATGATTCTTATTTTATTACATTAAAATAAAGAACAACTAATGAAGTTGAAGTAGAATAAGAAATAAATTTAAAATAATTAGTAGAAGAGATTACCTCTTCCTCGACGTTCCTATATTAAATTTCCACTTTTGAAAAACAATTAGTTCTTTTGAGAAGACCATATCCTCTATAATGTAACTGGGGAATGTTATATGAGAAATAGGTAGGGTTTTTCTGACCACTCAGGTTCAAAATGGAGTGAAGAGGAGAGGGAGATTTTTCCCTTTTATAAGAGTGGATAGGGGAACTTTAGGAAACATTCAAAAATATTAATTTGTAATAACATAAATTTCAACTAAAATTGATCCAATACATATTTAATTCAAATATATGGTGATTATGTTTTAGATTCCAATCATCTAATAAAATTTTGTCATGTTTCAAATTTTTTTATCTTTATTATTTTGGTTTAACCCTTATTTTACCCTCTTTAATATTATTGTGATATCAAATTATTTACACATCGTGGGTTAATATAATTACGATATCATGTCAAACCACCCCAAAAAATATTTATGAAATTTTTGGAATTATATAATCCAATATTCAAATTTTTATATTTGTAGTATTTTAGTAACATTTTATTAACTATTTTATGTCTTATGTTATAAATTGTGTCAACTTTGGAAACTATACATACTTGAATTTTTAAAAACATAATAAATAATTTATTCTTTATAAAATAAGGCATTATATAAAATCTAATATGTCCATTTGATCCATATAATTGGTTAAAGAAACAATAATAATTAAATTACATATGTTTTAATATTTATAAATTCATTTATTTAATGATTTCATTATTGAGATAATCAATACATCATATCTATGTCATAATTAACACTATTTATATAATATCTAAAAATTATAAATAAAATAACATGATGTAAGAAGTTGTTTTAGATTTCTAATGACTATTTATATGAAAATATATCAGTTATATAACCTTATTTTAAAATATATTAATAAAAGACTTATGTTTAGGTTATAAATAACATTTCATTAAAATAATTTTTATTAAATTCCATTTTCACATCCACGTAAATCCATGGGGCCCCAAAATCGATCCATGGTTTTTCATGTTTGTAAATATATCATCCAATAATATTATTACATGTTTTAGGGTTGTATTATATTATTAATTTATTAATTTTTTACACTTATTTACCTGATATACATTTTAACCAGGGTAAATAAAATAATTACTCAAATTCTTATTCATAACGTCCAAAAAATAAAAGGTACCATTTCACACAAATTAAACATTATTATTCCAAATATGGAATCCATTTTTTGAAATTCAAAACACAAAAGTTTTTGTTATTCATTTAAAATTTATCTCTTTGTTGAAATGAGAAACGAGTTTTAAAAGTTAAAACATTGTAAAATCTTGAACTGTTTTTACCGATGAATTCATTGTAAAATAAATGATAATGACATAAATTATATTATATATAATCATATATTCTATTTATATATTATAAAAATTATTATTACATTTTAACCTTATAAATATTCACAATGAAAATTCTTTTTTAATTAAAATTTACAATATTCTTACTATTCATCAAATCGTGAAGGTTATCATGAAAATATCAGGCAATTTTCAATAGTAAAATTTTAAATTCCACATCAAAATAACATGTTTATTTTTTCATGTATTAATTATTAATGTACAAAAAATTTATTTTAAATTGGATTTTCCTTTCAATGTTATAAAATTGACCTTAAAATGAATTGGATCTTATACATAAATATAGTTTTATTCATACCATTTGACAATAATATTAATAAGATGAATATCAGAAAATATTTTATTAATTATATAACACATATTAATAATTTATATCACTACCAAATGTAACTAAATCAAAAAAATACATATATCTAATTGAAAATTATTTTTTATAAATAATTAATATCCAAGGAATTCATATTTCATTTTCATAAGATATTTATAATTTCGTCTGCTATCCTAATGACTAGGTTATTACTAGAATTTTATATTAAAGGCATCTTGTGGTTTGTTTAAACTCAATATTGTGTGAAAACTAGTTTACTGATAGATAAAAATTATTTAATGACAATATTTCATAGATACATCTGGGTGTTACATTATACCTGACTTAAACTAAATATTATTCCTCAAAATTCATCATTTGAAAATAAATAGATAATGATACCTCTCACTCATCATATCCTAAAGTTCCCATGTATCTTCTTCTAATTGTTTGTTCCTCTGTAAATTGTAAACCAAGGGAGTGTTCTTATTTTCTATAACTATTTTTCTACGATCCAAAATCTCTATATGTTGTTCTTCATAAGAAAGTTCGTTCTCCAGTAATATGACTTCTAAGCATATTACATGTCAATGATAAGGAATGTACTTTCTCATTAGGGATACATGGAACACATCATGAAATTTAGATAGATATGGTGGATGATCCAATCGGTATGCTACCTTTCCAAAACAGTCTGGAATTTAAAAATGACAAATATACCTATGGCTTTGTCTGCCCTTATTTCCAAATCCAATTAAATCTTCCAAGGAAATATTTGTACGATCTCTTTATCACCCACATAAATATCAATGTATTTTAATCAGTTGTCAGCATACCTTTTTTGTCAACACTAAGATACTCATATGTGTTGTTGAATAGATCTGACATTTTTTTCCATTCCATTAATATGATTCAGTAATAATATGATTTTTCCCCAACTTCATCCCAAAAAGATGGATTTATTGACTTCATTAAAAGAGGGCTTGCTTTGGATCTATTTGAATACTAGAGTGAAAGCTGTTATTGTAAGAACAGTCCACCAATGGAAGGTTTTGATCCCACACACATTTTAACCCCATAAGAAATTATCCCATCATGGCTTCTAGAGAATGAATTGTCCTCTTAGATTGACCTTCTATCTGAGGATGATAAACAATATTGAAATATAACTATGTATACGGACCATGTTGAAAACTTCTCTAGAACACCGAGGTAAACCTCATATCCCGATCAGATATAATGGAATGTGGTACACCATGATATCATTCCACATAATTTCCATATATTTGGGCATGCTAATCCAGAAAAAAATACTCTCTAATAGCAATGAAGAGTTCTGGCTTCTTAATGAGATCATCTATAACCCAGATAGCATTGTTTCCTTAGGGTGAATTGGGATCTCTAAGGACTAACTCCATATTAATTTTTTCCCATTTCTATTATGGTATGGGTAATGGTTGTAGCATCCCCTCATACTTCTATCTCACATCCTTAAATTTATAAAAAACCAAGCATTGAGAGACAAATTCAGCTTCATCACTTTTCATTCCATCCCTCGTAATGTACACTTTCAATTCCACGTACATCATAGTGCTTCCAGGATGAATAGAGAATGATGAACTATGAGCCTTATCTAATATATCCTTATTTAATTATGGTATTGGATGACCACAAATCAAATTACAAGCCCATTTGATTTCAACATAATCAATGTTGAATTCTAAAATGTTTGTCACCTTATTTTAAAATCTACACCTTCCTTCTATGCCACTTTTTTCTACACTTGTATTGATGGATGAAAATTCATATAAGAAAGATTATATTTCTCCCCTTACATTATAATTTCATGATCCACCCTTTGAAATTATATAAATATTAGATCTTTCGTGATCGTCATCATGGATAAGAATGCATGGTCATGTTGATTTAATGCATCTGCCACCTTGTTTTCATTCCAAAGATGGTAATCTATTGAGCATTCATAATTTGTAATCATCACCAACCATCTTCATCGTTACATATTCCACATCTTTTTTGGGAAATATACATTATGCTTTTATGATTAGTATAAATATCACACCTTTCAACGTAATGATAATAACTCAATATCATTAAAGAAATGATTATAGTAGATAACTCTTAATCATGTGTTGCATAATTTTCCTCCTGGATTTTCAACTGTCATGTGGAAGAAGTTACCACCATATCTTTTTTAAGGAGAACACACCCCATACCCTTCTTGGATTCAACACTATAAAACACAATACTTTATCCACTACAAGGTAGTGTGAGAATAGGTGCACTCGCTAAACATTTTTTAGATCATTGAAATTATATTCACATTCCACATTCTATACAAACATAAATCCATTCTATGTATTCTAGAGAGTGGATTAGATAATAGTGAAAAATATTTCAAAAAATTCCAATAATCTCCAGAAATAAAAAAGAAAACATTAGATCATAGTAATTGTTGTTGGTCTCAAATATAACTCAATAACCACTATTTTTGATGGATTGATAGATATCCCCTCTCTTTATATTATGTGACACAAAAAATAATTCTTTTTGAAGCCAAAATGATCACTTGGTAAATTTAACATAATGATTCTTCTTTCTCAGTGGCTTAAGTACAATTAAAAAGTGATCTTCATGTTTGTACTTCTTCATTTAATAGACATGAATATCATCTATAATGACTAAAAAAATTATCAAGATATTTTTTATAGACTCTATTCCATAGATATATGAATATAAAATTTTTTTTAGTATGAACAAAATGAATCATTATAAATTTATAGTTTCCATACCTTGTATGAAATGTCATCATTAGTATAATTTAATTTCAGAACCTAAACTGACGATACCCTAGATTAAGATCAATCTTGGAAAAATTATTGAGCTTGACGTAGTTGGTTAAATTTGTCATCAATGAGGGGTAGAATAAATTTTTTCTTGATAGTTATCTTGTTATGTTCCCAATAAACAATGGAGAGTCTCATTGATACAAATTCATATTTGAACCAATATAATATCATTGATTGATCTGGAATATGAATTTTGACATCCCTTATTTTGAAATTGTTTTGATCTCCATATAAATGAAGACAATACATACCATGAATCAAATCAAATTCCATTATAGTAAGGATCACAAGATTAGTGGAATAAACCTTCCCAAAAACATCCATTGGAGAAGAAATATTTTATTTTGATGTGAATAATGTGCAATTAGGTGTTTTCAAATCTAACTAAACATCTAATTGTGGAGGTAATATGATGATACCCATAAGAAAATTCCTTTGATATAAAAGTGTTGGTTGATCTAGAATCAAATAAAAAATTATCTACTTTAGAGTGGATGGTATGTGTACTATTTTCCACATCATTATTGTACTTCATGTCACTGATAGTAATTGCATGTGACTATCCATTTGGTTTGTCCTTAAGATTCAGCTGACATCGATCATCATCAAGAACCCTTGGGTTAGGACATTGAATCCCATGATGCCCAATTTCTGTGAACTTATAATATTTATGTGTTGCATGTTAATTTTTTGTATTCTTTCCTTTTTTCTCATAAGTATACATCTTTTTCCCTTCACATCGGCATTCAATTTACCAATATCCTTCATTTCATCACATAAAACATCTAGTACTTCAATTAAGACAATTCCCTCCATGTTTAATTCCAAACATTGAGAATAAGAGAAAAATAATATTCTTTTCTATGTGGTCTTTAGATTTTCAATTGAATTCCATTTTCACCTTCTTATCATAAATATATGACTGATGAGTTTATCCAATCTCCATATAAACCATGACAACACATCAAATTATTTTATCATAGCTATTGAAGTCCATTATGGCTAATTGACTTTGATGACTTTTTTTTAAACCACTAAAGAATTGATCCATCTTACAATCACGTTGGATTATAATTCTAGAAGTGTACCATGAAATTTTGTAAATTTTTCCACTACGAACAAATGGATTCATAATTATTTTTATAATGTTCAAGTAACACCTTCTCCATCATTGTTAGAAGAACAGAATGAATGTACTTATTGAAAAATACTTTTTGGAACTTGTCACATTCCATAGACAAAATTTCAACACATTGCTCATAATCTTGATAATATTTCCTCATATATCAGCTTATTCTTCTAAACTATATACTAATATGATGAAATTATCCTATCCAGAATATTGTAGAACAAAAAATATCTTTTTCATGGTACTGATCCATTGTTTAGCCTCTAATGGATCAGAAGACCAGCTGAATGGTGGCGGAAACTGCCTCATGGCGGATTCAACAGAATGTGGCTCCATTATTTTCTCATTAGGAATTCAATTATGATTCATAGAATAGAAATATTATGGGTAAATGGATATAAGATTTTTTATTCCTGCTTCCATAACATTTGGTTTCTTAAGGGGAAATAATTTAATTTCTCACCACATTCAGTAATAAGATGGTTCATTTGGGTTCCTTCCAATGACTAAAACCATGAATCATAGTGTGAGAAACACTAATCATAAATAAAAAGAAACATAATCAAGAATAAAATTTAAATTTAGAATACCATAGGATTAATAATAGGTTATTCATGCTCATTTTAAAAACACTAGTTTTGTATCCTATAATTAAACATATACATATTGTTCTTTCTAAGGCTTTCTCATCCTAGTTTCCAAAGAATAACTATACCTTTCCTATGATACCAACTATAATAACCCATACCTAACATATATTGATATTACATCATAATTGATGTATATTTATTACAACATATACCCAAACCATAAATGGACCATCTTCGTATAGTTTCATTAGAAATTGGGAATCGTAAACACTGGTTCATAAAACATCTATATTACGTCCCATTTATTTCAATTTAACTAGACTCTTTTATGGGATATCTTTCATAATAACATTCTTCATGACCGTTGGAAAACAAACATATGAAAGTGTGAGCTCAAATTCTTAGTAATGGTAAAAAAAAATATATCAATCAAATAAAAGAATTGAAAATATTATCCTACATATAGTATATCATAATAAAATGTCATGTTATAAATTATAGAAGGGATATGTAAACCCAAAAAACATTACATTAGAAATAAAATTTTGTGGAATACATATATAACTATAGAAAACCATTTCATAATAGTCGAGTCGCTTTTCCAATACCAACATAGTATACAATGTCTACAAAGATGCATAATTTGCAAGGAAATTTTTTTTTCATAATTATTTGTAAGTTTACGTGGTTGTTGATTTTGATGGCACTTGATTCTGAGGCCCGGTGTGCACGGAACAAATTTACGAAGTTTTGTTCGGGTACATTCAGTAAACGCAAGTTCATGTTTTTCTATCTTTTGAACCGGTGCTCGAAATTGAAATATGAGGACACTGATGAACTTGCAGCGGTGATAAATTCGTAAGGCTACCTTTACCGCAGTTGTGTTTTATGCGGGTTAAGAGTTAATTTTTGGGGATATTGGAAATAGTTAAATAAAATTTTGGAGCACATTTTATTTATCTATGGAAGTTAATTCCTCCCATGTGATGTTATTTTTTGGGCCCGCACCCACATAACTTCCCACGTGGTGATATTTGAGTGGTGGGGCCCACACAAGCCCCAACCTTTCATCTCCCATAACTCTCTCCAAACCCCCTAATTAACTCCACTTCATTTAATGTTCCAAGTCTTCATCGTTTCCCCTTTAATTAATTTTGAAAACACCTTCCATTTATTATTGTTAAACCCCTTCACCTCCCACTCTCCCTAATTAATATGCCAACTCTTCTAATTAATGGGTTGAGCTACTGAATTAAATAATTATATGTGGTGTCCTGAATCCTTTTGAAATATTTTGAATTACATGGCACCAATATAATTATAAAGATCCTATAGTTTCTTAGAGGCTTGGCTATTATTTAAAATGTATTGAAGAATACACCGTTCTTCATTCATCATTTTGTTAGTAACAAATCATTGTTACTCGTTATTCGGGTATTAACTGCTTTATGTTGGTATGAATGTTTTGTCTGATGAGTCATAATTCCTATATATATTATATAATGATAACATTTAAAAAATGGTATTAGTATTAAACAAATCATATATATTATATCAATTAATTTATATTAACATGGTTTAATGAAGATTATGTAGAACAATTCACATTTCACCATGGATATGAAATGTTGTACGTGCAGACGAGTGGCGATATTGTACCCATAATTTTTGAATGGTATTGAAGTGGATTGTGTATTATATCTCATAATATTTATCTTGTTATAGTAATCTTATATATTTATTATTTCCATATTTATACCCATAGATGTATAGTGGTGGTGCAAAATAGATTACACCACGGTGTGGAGACGGTATGTCGTACGTACGCCCAGACAATGATTTCATTTTTCATAGGATTTATAGAAGGTGAAATAATATTTTTCAATATTTATAATAAATCATATGTATATTAGTGATAGTTATTTTATTACATTATAATGAAACAACTAAATAAGAGGACGTAGAAGAAGAAATAAAATGTAAAGATTTGGTCGAAGAGATTACCCATTCTTCAATGTGCCACTAAAACATTTCCACATTAGGAAATAGTATTGGACTTTTGAGAAATCCAAAACAACTAGAATGTTACTATGGTTATTTGAAAAAGAAATGGTTAGGGCTTCGCTGATCATGATGCCTCAATATTGAGTGAAGAGGATAGGGTGGAGGTGCCCTTTTATAATAGAGTACATGGACACTTTAGGAAAATTTCAAAAATATTAATTTATAAAAAATAATTTCCACCATAAATGGTCCAAAACGTATTTTTATAAAATATTAGATAATTTTAGTTTGATTACCCTTAATCTAATAATATTTAGAAATTTTATAACATTTTTTATCCATATCTCTATAGTTTAACCCACATTTCACCCCTTTTAAGCTTACCATGATATCATGATATTTACACATTGTGTGATAATGTAATTACCTTATGATGTCAAACAACCCAAAACAATTATATGACATGTTTGGACTTATATAAAACATTTATATGAATATTATATTTTAGGGAATTTAGTATCATTTAATAATAAATATTTTATGTTTTATGCTATAAATTGTGTCAATTTTGGACACTATTCATACTGGAGTTTGTAAAAATTCATAAAAACATTATTCATTAAAAAAAGGAATTAAATCAAATATAATATCTCAATTTCATACCAAAAATTCGTGGATGATATCAAAATAACCAAATAACATTTGTCTTAGTAATTATAAATTCATTTATTTAAATCTATCATCAATGAGGTAATTACTACTTCATATTTGTGTCATAATGATTACAATTTATATTATCTATAAAATTTATGAATAAAATAAGATGATGTAGTAAATATCTTTATCTTTCTAATTACTAATTATAATCTTATATTTTAGTTATATAACACTATATTAAAATAGATTTAGAAAATGTTATATATTTAGGTAATAAATTTCAATACTTTAAATTTGTGTTTATAAAACGTCATTTTCATATCCATGTGAATCCAAGGGGTCCCAAATTCGTTGCAAGGATGTCCATGGTTGGAAATAAATCATATAATATTATTAGGACACGTTTTAGAGTAGTATTCTTTTATTAAATTATTATTTTTTCATCATTATTTACAAAATTTACCCTTTAACCATTGTAAATAAAATAATTATTGATGTTACTATTCATAATGTTCCAATTATAAAGGGTACTTATTCACATAATTTTTACCATATGATTTAAAATATGGAATCACTTTTTCCAAATTCGAAAACAAAGAAGTATCGGTAATTGATTTAAAATTAATCTTATCGATTAAATGAGAAAACAGTTTTTAAAATCTAACACATTGCAAATGATTGAAATGCTTATACTTATTAATTCAATGTAAAATTAATGATAATGAATTAAATTATATTAAATGGTAAAAATATATACAATTTATAATTTAAAACGATTTTATACTATAATTTAACCTTATAAATTATCTTGATAAAAAGGATTTTTTAATTAAAATTTTCCTTATTTTTACAATTTATTAAAACATGAAAGTATTCAAAAATATATAATAAAATTTTCCAAAGTAATTTTTTTATCCCTCTTAAAAATTATATGTTTATGTTGTCATATAGAAATTATTGATGTGCCAAAATCTTGATTTAAAATGGTATTGTGATTCAATGTTATAAAATTGACCTTAAAAAATATGTTCTAATACATAAAGATATATTTATTCATACCATAAGACTAAAATATCAATTGTATAAAGAAAAAAATATTTTATTAGGTATATAACTCATATATATCATTTATATCATTAAGAAATGTAATTAACACAAAATTTTACAATTATTTAATTGATTAATATTTTTCATAAATAATTAATTTCAAATGAAATCCTAATGCATTTTCATGAGTTAGTTATAATTATTCCCACTATCCTAACAGCTAGGCAATAATGGTAATTTTATATTAATGTTATATCTCGGTTTTTTAAAACTGATGATTATGTGAAACTCAAGCTACTGAAGGATAAAAATAATTTAAATAAATAATTACATAAAAACATACAGTTGTTACATACGAACATCTTAGATGGGAATACATTTTTATGTTCCCAACTTTTACCTTTTAACCATAACATAACCAACTATTATAAGATATACATGGAACTTATAATTTACACAGATTTTTACATTCGCACATGGAAATAATCAAATTCTTTTATTACCAATGTAACCTATTGATTCCCATATTTTTCAAATATTTTTTTATATTTTAATAATTAATGTTATTTTTTATCATGTTCCTCATTTAGATAATTAATTTATTAAAAAATGTGGGTTTTTCATTTAAATAATAATTTATGAGAATTAGTGGTGAAAATGTTGAATTTATAAATTTAATTTATTTTTTAAATTTTGATAAATGTTCAACACCATTACATAGGTAATATGGATACATGAGGAAGTTAAAAATTTAAAATGGATACATGGGAACAATAACTATGTGGGAAAAATATATATGCCCACAAGTACCTAAATAATTTTGATATGTGAAATGATAAATTCTATAATTAACTAAAATAAATAGAATCAGTTTATATTATATCTATCCATTCTCAAAAAACTATTGCAAGACACCCACTGGACAATGTGATTCCATAATGATAATTATTTTTTTAAAAGAAGTATTAAGGTGGTTCTGAATGTTGATATAGATGAATAGTGATGATATAAAAAATTTGGGAAGTACAATTCACAAACTAAATCATATATAAAACAATTTAAAAGTGGATATTATATTGAATAAAAAAATATGAAACAATGAATGATTCAGGGGGGATATTAATTATTTGAAGTTAGGAATTGCTCGAATGTCAAGCTATAGAAATAGAATCAATTTTTTTAGGAAAAAAATCATTAGTATACCATATGCAATGGTTTTCAAAACCATTTCGTAGTATGACATGGGTATATGACTATACCAATGGTTATTAATCAACAATTGGTATTGTACATAAAAAATATTGTTTACAAATGGTTGTTTTGCATCTTTTGGTATATATCATCTATGAACAATTTACTAACTATTATATAACCAAAATAATAGAATTTGTGGGAATGGTTTTAAAAATACATGGTATGTATATTCTTTTTCAACACTATATGACCAATTTTAAACCATTGGTATTGGGATTTTCAAAAATTATTTATAGAATATAGTAGCCACTACTAATTTGGATATAGGACATGCATACCAAACATACTAAAACATCATCAAAAAATTGTATAATGGAAGACAAATATTAAATAATTTTAGATTAATTATAATGATCCCATGTCATTCATATAAAAATATACATTCAATAATTATGAAAAAACAGAACATGATATTTTTATACTGATTTTATCATTATTTTAGGAACTTATATCCATTTTGTTAAAGTTCAAATAGATATTATTATGAAACTGAATGTAGCTAGACAGGACTACAAAAATATAGTACTAAGAAGCACATGGATTAAATCTTATTTCATGGGGACATTATTAAGATGTTTCCTTAAACCTTTCCATGGCGGAGGATTATCTGAAATGGTCTTTTTAAAATATTTTGTTTGTCAAATCCTTTGGATGACCCAAATATCAATAGTTTTAATTACGTTTAGATGATTTGAATTTAAAATTTATAATTAGGGGTAGTTTTAAATTTTTTTCCTACAAATATATTCTTTTGTAGTTCTTATTATATATATATATGAATTTAAATGGATAATTGCGTCACCCTTTGTTAATATATGGAGGTTAGGGTCCCTTCATGAGTAGAATGTTCTATGGGTGTCGGTGTTATCTCATAAACAAATAGGGTTCCCAGGTATGGTGTGTGACTGGGTTAGACAAGTATTTTATAATATGGTCTTATGGGAGGTGAGGCCTTAGGAATTAGGGTTTTGATAGTGTGGTATGGGATCTCTAGTGAGGATGATTTAAGGTGTGGTAAGGCGTGCACGGGAATGCGAGTAGCATGAAAAGATGTAGACATGAAAAAGAAAGGCATGAGAATTTAGAATTCTAAAAAATATGCATTAAAGGGCATGTGATATTTTAATTAGGTCACCTGAACACTATGGAAAAACACCATATTCCATTTAAGGCTTCATATATTTTTTTAATAAAAAATGGGTTCTAATATTAGCTTAAAACCATGCCACTATTCATGACCATTATAACCCATAATATTTCCACTAACTATTTTGAACATGTAATAATATGAGCCTCGAGAATACAATGTTTTGGTAAACCAATCATCTAATTTTATTAATATAATCAAAATATTAATAACATGTTTAGTAAATAATAACCAATCAATTCAATAAAAATAAAAAAATCATTGAATAGATATTTTCTCAGCATAAATAATCTAGTTTTTTTAAATTTTAGGGAAAAAACTAATTCATCTCTATAAATATATACCAAACCAAAAAATGAAGTGATTATGATCTCTATAATTTGGTTTTTATATTCTGTAAATAATAATTTAAAAAAGTAAAATTTCCTTGATATTATCCCAAAATTCTCTCCAAATCAATTTCTTCTACCTTTCCCAACCCCAAACACCGAAGCTATAAAAAACCCTTTTACTATAAATTATATTCTACAGAACCATCCCAAACCCATCCCCAATTCATAGATAGTTTTAATTGCATAAATTTACCCCTCATTCCATTTTTAACCAAAAATTATTATATAACTCACACTCAATACCTTACCATCCATCCCAGTATTATATTTTGACGTTAAAATTTTCTTTTAATGGGTACCCCCAAATCATAGAATATATAACTATATATAAAAAGGTGAAAAGACAATAATATTTCTAAAAAGTCAATTCAACAACAAAACATTATAAATCTATACATAAATTTAAGCATCAAAGATATTCCATAGGCAAAACATATTACCATATCATACAATATTAGAGTACCCATTTTATTTATTGGAAATCGTGAATACATATATTCTTCAAATATAGATCACCAAAGAAAAATTCATATAGTAGATTCTAGATATAATACAATCCCATGAAATAGAGTGTATAATACATTGTACCCTAATATATTATAAATATTGTAAGGATCTAAACTTTTGTTAATTGAAATCCATCATGATCTAATAAAATGTCCTAATATGTGAAATGGTTATACAACATATGCACTTCATTTGATTTATGTTATTTGATTTTAATGTTCCATTAAGAACTGTGACCATTGCAATTATATCTGTTGAACAGTGATCACATGATTAGTATAAATATAGGGCTTTAATAAATACAATTTACTCAGAAAAAGTTAGTAATGGCCTCATCCAATAGACATTCCCCATACAATGCCCATTTGTATTAGCTCGGAAAGGAGATTGCATCTTTGGACTTCGCTCTTCACCATTCCCAAATGAGGATGAATATATTAGGCTCGTAGAGGACCTCTTTTGAGAGAAGTGGAAGTTGATAGAGATTACCACCTATGCGATTTTATCTGAACCACCCCAAGAGTCACTCTCCATCGCACACCATACTCTTCATTCTTATGTGGGTGTTATAAGGGGTTATATAACATGACCATGGAACTATTGTTATGTACATTATTTTTGTATATAATAATGAATTGTCTTTTATTTTATTAATGTTTCATTATAAATAGTTTTTTAAGAACAAATAGTACTTTTAGTTAATGTTCTACTAAGAAATATATTTTGATGAATTTATTTATTTTATAATTAATTAAAATTTTAATAAAATATTATTATTATTATTATTAAATTATTTTTTATTATATATAAATGGTCATATAATATTATGAATGCAATTGTAATTATAATTAAGGTTTGAAATACATTTCATCAACACCTAGGAATTTTTGTTAAATGTCAGTTTTCTAAATTAATAGTGAAAATTTACTAATTTAGAAAATTATTTAGATAAAATGAATATTTTTTTATGGAATCAGGATGCCAAAATTATCTAATGGTTAATTTTTTAAATTTTTTGAGACAGTCAGGTTTTTTTCGTAAAAACTAAATACCTTTTTAATATATAATGTGTTCTATGACACGATAATGAATAAATAGTGATGTAATAAAAAACTATATAAATTATTTTAAAGAAAGATATGTTTTACCATTAAAATAATGTGAATTTGGTTTTGTTTTATTTATTTAAAAATTATTTAGTGTACCCTTCAAGACAAATTAAATATTTGGTCTTTTTAAATTGTTTTCATTGGGAGTGTGACTCACCACCACATATTAAACCCCATTATTTGTAGAAGTTTGGACTTTGGAATAATAAAATATTGTTTTCTACTTCCCTCTTTCAAAATACATAGGAAAAAACATTGTCTGGTGTTTGGTTTTGATTAGTTTAATGTGAGGTGTCGCAAACCTAAATAATAATGAATTCCCTCACCTTTCATATATAAACCCACCCATTCTCCCAATTCCTCCTCACATAATGCCTTTAGAGTTCATCCAACCTCTTCCCTCCTCACTCTAGATTATTATCTGGTGCCCCAATCTCCCATGAAGCCTCTCTCAAGCCTCTATCATGCCATTGGAAGAACACTTCCATTTAAGGAGTTTTTTCCTTTCTAATTTTTTCCCAATCTTCATTAAATTGATAATCTATTTTTATTTAAATTATAAATGAAGGGTTATGGTTTCTCAACTCCCCCATACTTCCCTATTTATGTTTGAATGATGGGAGACCCCTTTCCCTCTCATTAAATTCCTCCCATGTAGACCTGTTACTATACTAAATTTCTGTAAGAAATTTCTCTCTTCTCGTTTACATTCACGAAATTATTTAGTGCCATGAATATAAATTACATTATATTTTTTTGGGAAATCTATGTATATGACCCCATTTAATGTATATGTTATTTAAATATATTGAGAAATACATTTCTCTCTCATCAACCATTTTTATGAATTTTTATGTCACCCAGTTATGCAACTGAAATTGCACCGCGTTTTTCCAAGGCAAAGTCACTGTCTAGTGAATACCTTGCCCATTTATCTATCAAGGGTATTCAACATTATGCACATTTACTTATTTTTTAATGAGTTTAATATATTTATTCCACATTATTTTGTTGACGAATAAAATATTATGTGGAATGATTAAAAGTTTTTGGATCCATGTGGCATACTTATGCATGAAATGAAATTTTTATGAATGGTGCCCCATTATAGCACTCAAATGCATTGGGTAAAGTATAGTTTTTTATACGTCATTTGCAATGGGTGTTTAGTAATTCTATTTCAAGTGCAATGACGGTTTAATCATGTTTCACGTGCAATGAGGGTTCACTCATGCTCCACATGGACTCAACTATGGCTCATGCTAATTCCATGTAAAGTGTCGTTTTCACATTTCCATGTTATGATTGTCATGCTTCATCATGCATTTATGTTTATGATTTTCTTGTGCTCTATTGATATGCCTATTGTGTAACATGTATTTTAATCCTTATTTTATTCCATGATCATTCCATTACTGGGCTTTATATCTCACCATTTTCTTATGCATTCCCTCAGGTTATCCCATGAAATTCTAGGTTCGAGAGAATATAGTGGTCATGTAATGACTATTTTCAATAAAGATTTTTTATTTCATGTATTAAATTGTTATGTAATGATCTTAATTTTTAAAGTCATTATACCTCTCGATCATCATTGTTTTATAAAGTGAATCATATGTAATAAATTCTGATTAATTGTTTAATAAAAGATCAGGGTTGTCATAGTTGGTATCAGAGGATAGTTTTAGTTATTTTTTGGAATAGGATTAAAAAACCCATGTAAAGACTTAGAGACAAGAAAATGTTGAATAAAAAAATCCCTATGTTTTGGTGAGTATTTAGTATGTTGTTTATCATGAATATACAACCCTCTCTGGATACGATCAGGTAGAGGTGGCCCTAGAAAAGATGTATCTTAGGGTTAAAACCTGAAAACACCGCTTTGAGCTAGACCCGAACGGGAACTAGTTCATGACAACGAGCCTTGATGAACCCTTGGGTTCAACACCCCTGGGGGACATGATTTGGTAAATTCAAAAGCATGGTAAGAACCATTATTAAGAGACAAATAAATTCCCTATGAATATACGATAGAATGTAGATCAGGGATAAAAAAGTTTGATGCCAATATATTCATATGTTAAGGAAATTAAAATTATTTACAAGTCATCATTTTTGTACTTGTATTACATTTTATGTGTTACCCCTAACTTTACCTTTATTCTAGTGAATGGCTAGTAATATGAGGACTTGGGATAACAACCAATGCGAAGATCAATGTCATTATTGTACTAAATAGATGCCCACTCCAATGGGAGAGGGATTAGAGAAATTTTTCAAGCTTATCTCTTAGAAAAATGAAGCATTGAATAGAAACTTGTGTCATGAGGAACGTTCAGCCCCCCCCCCCCAAGATTGAAAAAGTCTCTATCGAGAGATTATTGAGACAATGGACTCCTACATTTAATAGATCATATGATCCCTCAATCGCTGTAAAATGGATCTACTCCATTGAAAAGATATTATGCATCCTTCTATGTTCTAAACAAGAGAAGGTTATCCTGGCTACCTATTGTATGGAGTCTAATGCTCATAAATTGTGGACATTGAATATAAATAAGAATCCATAGTAGGAGATCGAGGCATTGGAATGGAATTATTTCCAGAAGATGTTTTTCAATAAATATTTTCAGTGCACCCTCCAGCTTAAGATGAAGAATGAATTCCTTTACCTCAAGAAACAATATGATGTATCTTTTGGAGTTTACAATGTAAACATCACAGGGCATGCACAATATGATTTTGTATTTATCCTTAAACCTAAATTCAATGTTGAATGCTTCTTTGGTGGGCTGAAACCTAGACAGTGGAATGTGTTTGCGAGTCGTGACTTTGACAACTATGATGAAATTGTCTGATGTTCCCACAAGGTCGAAATGGATTTCAGAGAATCTCATGGGTATCATGGGGATAAGAATCGTAAGGTGAACATCAATGATGGAAGTCCGATGGATAAATCCAATAGTACTAAGAAGATTCATCACCCCACATGACAATAGTGCGGAAAGAAGCAACATGGAAATTAGGGAACGAGATAATGCTTTAGCGGTGGAAGAGAAGGGCACATAGCTGATAACTATCATCAATAAAGACCCTCAGCTGCGTCAGAGGAGATGTATTCTCCGTTTCAACAACAACACGTGGTTCATTTCTATAAATGAAAATAACTAGGGAAACTTGAAAATCACTGCCCTAAGCCAAGGGTTTTTGGAGGCAACTAACATACTTCAAGGTAGAAAGGGTAAGCTTTTCTAATTACTACCTTCAATATGAACCCCGGAAATGATGTGGTGACAGGTACGATAGTTATTCATTCATGAATATCAAACAATGTTTTTGATTCGGGTTCTACACATTCTTTCATATCTCCAAATTTAGTAGAACAGTCCCAACACCACCACAAATCATGGAAGTGAAGATATCAGTGAGTACGGAAAATTGGGAATTCCTTGAATCCCATGAATATAACTCCTCCCCTACCATGATCGTTTGATTAAACATCCCAGAGAACCACTTCATTATCCCTATGCTGTAATTTTATGCAATTATTTGCATGGATTGGGTTTTCCTTATAAAGATCCAACATAAATTGTCGTGTGAGGGAAATAACCCTCCATGTGGATAATAGACCCACAGTTCTATACAAGTGCATGGAGGAAGATGAGTCTTATTTAGATCAATCATCTTAAGAGTGGATATTACTACGCTATGAACACACATATCTGGATCAGATAATTGAGTCCATGGAAGCAACCGTCCTTTAATATGTGACCATTGTGAGGTAATTCACTGAAGTTTTTCCCAATAAATTTCTAGTTTTCCTCCTAGAAGAGTTGTTGAATTCACAATTGATCTTATTTCTATGGTGTTGTCAATAACAAAGACTCTGTATATAATGACTATTGTGGGGCTTGAGGAGCTGAATATACAACTATACTAGAATCTGAATAAATGGTTTATATGCCCATATTCTTCACCATAGGGTGTACTAGTCTTCATATTCAAGAACGATGGGTCAATGCACCTTTGCATTGATTATCATGAGCTCATCAAAATCATTATAAAGAATAGGTATCCTATCCCACGAATTGATTAATTGTTTGATCAGCTGTGTGGAGCACAATACATCACCAAGGTGGATTTCCAGTTGAGATATTATCAAGTATGTTTGCAGAAGGATGATATCCCCACGACATCTTCTCATTCAAGATACGGGCTCTATGAATTAATTGTAATGCCATTTGGACTCCCTAATTCTCCATAAATTATCATGTAAATGATGAATAGAGTCTTTAGAGATTATCTCAAAAAACTTTAGGTAGTCTTTATAGATGCTATTCTGATATACTCCAAAACCATGTAGTATCACGAGGAGCATCTAAGAACTGTACTGGGGAAATTTTGGAAGGAAAAACACTATGAAAAGTAAAATAAGTGTGAGTTCTGGTTGAAGGAGGTCTCATTAATGGGACATATCATCACAAGCAATGGGATATCTATGGATCCCTCCAAAATAGATGCAATTGAGGGATGGTCGAGGACATCATCGGTAATAGATATCCGTACCTTCTTGGGGTTTGCTGGATATTATCGATGATTTGTGAGAAATTTATTAGGATTGTACTACCATCATAAAAAGCTAACTCAGAAGGGATTAAAGTTTTCATGGAGGGATGAATGCGAAGAAATCATCAAGGAGTTGAAAATGAGGCTAATCACTGTGCTCATTCTCACATTACCCACAAGTGGAGAATATTTTGTGGTATTTAGTGATGGTTCAAAGAAGGGAATGGGAAGTGTGTTGATGAAAAATGACAACTTCATTGCCGATGATTTAAGGAAATTGAATGTTCATGAATAGAACTATCCAACTTATGACCACGAGTTGGTTGTAGTGATCTTTTCTTGGAAACTTTGGAGGTATTATCTCTTTGGGGAGAAGTATGAAATATATACATACCAAAAAAGATTCAAGTATATATTCACAGAGAATTAGTTGAACATGAGCCAAAAAATATGGTTAGAGATATTCAAATAATATGACTGCTCAATCCATTACCACCTTGGGAAAAAGAACAAGGTGGTAAAATCCCTATGATGAAAGGTCATCGTGATTCTATCATTGATTTTAATTGAAAAGGATCCAATAATAATTGATTTTATGAATATGGACATGGTAATCATAAATAATGGAACATCATCAATCCGTTCACAAATGATTGAACAAATGTCACTTTTGTAATGGTTAAATGATGCTCAAAAGGATGATGTTGGGATTCATGAAAAAGTGGAAGCAATCAGAAATGGGAAATCATCAGAGTTTATTGTTAAAGAAGAATGAATTGTGAGATTTCAGAAAATATTATGTGCTCCATCAATTTATGAGCTGAAGAAGGAACTATTGGATAATGCACATAGTTAACATTTTACTATTAACCAAGGAAACAAAAAGATGTATCAAGATCTCTGAGAGCATTGTTGGTGGGATAACATAAAGATAGAGATCACTGAATATACATCAAAGTGCCTGGTGTGTCAGCATGTGATGGAAGAGAGGCAGATGTCTAAGGGGAAGATGAAACCATTTCCCATACCAGAATCGAAATGGGAGAACATAACCATAGAATTTGTTATCAGGCTTCTGAAGATATCAAAAGGAAACAATGAAATATGGGTTGTAGTGGATTATCTTACAAAGGGTGCACACTTCATTGCTATTTGGGAGGATTTCTTGTTGGATCAATTGGCACAGATATATTTTAGAGAAGTGGTAAGACTTCACAGAGTACGAACATCTATTTTTTCCGATAGTGATCCAAGATTCACATATATGTTTTGGAAGAGTCTTAAACATGATCTAAACATTGAACTGGACATCAGTACGATGAATCATCCTCAAACCTATGGCCAATTCGAGCAGAATATCCATACACTTGAGGACATGTTGAGAGCCTTCTCAATGGATATTAATGGAGGATGGGATCAACAACTTCCTCTAGTTGAGTTCTCTTATAATAATAGTTTCCACTAGATAATCAAAATGGAACCATATGAAACCCTTTAAAGTAAAAGAAACAGAACACCATTGTTTTTTATGATTTCGGTGAGCGTATGATTATGGGATATGAAATGTTTGAACAAATAGTGGAGAATGTGAAAACCATTCATTAGCATATCATGGTATACTAAAGTAGACAAAAGAGGTATGCAGATAACAGTTGATGAGACCTTGAGTTTAATGATGGAGACTTGGTATTTCTATGCATATCTCCGTGGAAGAAGTTCATGAGGTTTGGAAATAATGGGATGTTAAGTCCAAGGTACATTAGCCCCTTCAAGACTATTGATTGTGTCAAGGATGTGGCCTATCGACTAGCACTTCCACCTACCATGGGAAAATTAAATGATGTCTTTCATGTATCCTTCTTAAAGAAGAACATATCAGAACCTTCACATGTAGTTTTTTAATAGGTGGTATAGTTAGTGGATGATCATTCTGATGAGGAATGTCGAATGAATATCTTGGATCCTAGAGAAAAATTTCTACAAAATAATACAATTCCCCCCATCAAGGTGTTATGGAAAAACCGCATGTTTGAAGAAGCTACGTTGTAATCTGAGGAAATACTGAAGGATAGTTACACATATCTTTTTTAGTGTGGGAAAAGGAAATTTTGGATGTGAAATTACTTAAGGGGGTAATATTGTAATAACCCAAATTTTTTTTATGAAAAACCCTCTTGATATAATTAAATGTCTTAATATGTTAAATGGTTAAACAACATATACACTTCTTTTGTTTTATGTTTTTTGAATTTAAAATATCATTTTGAATTTTAACTGTTGTTGTTGTAGTCATTGAACAATGATCACATGATTGGTATAAATATAGGGATTTAAGAAATCAAATTTACTTAGGAAAAGGAAGCGATGATCTCAACCAGTAGATGTTCCCCATAGGAAGCCCATTTGTTAATGATTGGAAAGAAGGTTGCATCTTTGGGCTTCACTCCTGACCAAGCCGAATCTGATAGAGATTACCACCTGAGCGATGTTATTCAAGCCCCCCAAGAGTCTTTCACCATCGCACACCTTACTCTTCGGTCTTATGAGGGTGTTATAAGTGGTTATGTAAGAATACCATAGCACTATGGTTATGTAAATTATTATTTTTATATAAAAATGAATATACTTTCATTTTATTATTGTTACCTAGTAAATGATTTGTAAAGCACAAATAGTATTTTTTTTAATGCTGAACTATGAAAATGATTTTGATGAATTAATGTATTTTTTAATTAAATAATAATTTATTACATTATTATTATTATTATTAAATTCGTTTTTATTAAATATAAATTACCGTATAATTTTATGAATGCAATTGTAGTTTTAATTATGGTTTGAAATCCATTTTAATCAAAACCCATGAATTTTAGATAAATGTAACTTATTTTAAAAGTGAAAATTAGCATATTAAGAAAATTATTTAGATAAAATGAATAATATTTCTGGAATCAGGATTTCAAAATTATCCAATAGTGAATTTTTCATAATTATCTAAGACGGTCAAATTTTTTGGTATTAATTTAGTATCGTTTAAATGTATAATGTGTTTTATGAAATCATAATGACCCAATAGTGATGTAATAAAATACTATAAACATTTTTTTTGGACAATATATGTTTTACCATTAAAATAATGTGATTTTAGGTTTTTTTGATTTATTTTACAATGCTTTAGTGGACCCTTCAAGACTTATTATACAATTATCCTTTTTAAATTTGTTTCCTTGTGAGGGTGACTCACCTCCACATATAAAACCACATTATTTAAAGAAGATCAAGATTTTGGTTTATAATTTCTCTTCCATGGTCCTTTTTATAAAAACCATGGGGAAAAACCATGGACTGGTCTTGGGATTGGATTAGTTTAATGTGAGGTGTCTCAAACCTATATAATAAATAATTCTCTCACATTAACTATATAAACCAACCCATGCTCTCAATTCCCCCCCACTCAATGCCTTTAGAGTTTGTCCAAACATTGACCTCCCCTTTCTAGAATCCTCCAAAGGTTCCCCAATATCACATGAATTTTCAACCAAACCTCCCTCATGCCTTTGGAGAAAACTTCCAATTAAGGGTTTTTTCCATTATAATTTTTTTCCAATATGCTTTAAATTTTTTTACCCTTTTTATTTCATTTAGAAATGATGGTTTATGGTTTCAAACCTCCCCATAATTCCCCCTTTATGTTGGAATGATGGGATACCCCTTTCACTATCATTAAATGCCTCCTATTTACATATGTTACTATGTGGAAATTCTGAAAGGAATATATCTCTCTTCATTTACATTCAAGAAATTATTTTGTATCATGAATATAAATTCAATTAAATTTTTTGGGTAATGTATCTATATGAACCCATTATATTACATGACATGTAAATATGATTAGACAACACATTCTCTCTCGTCATCCATTTTTATGAGTTCTTATGTCACGCTGTTATGCTGCCAAAATTGCACCCCATTTTTCATATTCATTATGTAGTGAATACCATGCCCATTTCTCTATCAATGGTATTCAACATTATGCACGTTTAAATAATGTTTAATTTTTTTATGTATTCCACATTCATTTATCATGGATTAAACGATTATTTGGAATGATTCAATGTTTTATGATCCATGTGGCACATTTATGTATGAAATGAAATTTTTAACAATGGTGCGCCATTATAGAGCTCAAATGCATTGGGTAAAGTATAGTATCTTGATAAATAATGTGAAATGTGTGTTTAATCATGCTAATTCAAGTGAAATGAGGGTTTACTCATGCTTCATGCTCAATGAGGGTTTACTCATGCTCCATGTGCAATAAGCCCTATCTCATTATAATTCAATGTTAATTGTTTTTCCACATTTCCATGTTATTATTATCATGGATTATCATTCCTTTATGTTTATTATTCTCTTGTGCTATATTGATATTAATATCGTCTAACATTTATTGTTTTCCTTTTATTATTCCATGTTCATTCCTTTACTGGACTATAAAACTCAGCCTTTTCTTATGCAGGTCCTCAGGTTGTCCCATGCAATGCTATGTACGAGGGAATGTAGTGGTCATGTAAACAATGTTTTCAATTATGATATTGTATATATTGTTGTAAGTTTTTATATAATGATCTAAATCCCCAATGACACTACACCTCTCGATCATATTTTTTCTATAAAGTGAAGTTTATGTAATAAATTATGATTAATTGTGTAATATAAAATCAGTGTTGTCATATATATTATGATTATTAGAATAACTGATAGATGAATTTGGAAATATATATTTATATATATGTAATATTATTTCCAAAACTAAGGTTACACAATGGAATATTTCACTATATTTATTCACATTGATAAAAATCAATCACATAATATTTGGTTGAATCTTGTGAGATAACCCATAAATGTTAATCCGAGATTAATTTTCCATGGTCTCTAGATTTTATACTATTTTTTTAAATATCTTAAACTTGGTTTGTCTGTTTTAGATCCCTATAATGATTCAAATTTTTATAATTGTAACTTGATCATTAGACCCCATTATCCAAAAAATTCTCATACAAAATCAAATAATTATCTATTATGGATGAATGAATGTACATCATCCACTAGTATATTATGAATATATTGATACATAATGGGTAGAGTTATGAATTATTAAATAATTTAGTTGTTTTTATGTTATTATACATATAGTAGGGACCTCCACCATTACATATTTGAGCAAATATTTCATCATTTTTAGTAATTATACCCAAAATTAAATAAAAATAAAGGAAGTAAAATTTATCATTAAATTATAAAGTCCAATGATATCTTTTAAAGGGCCCATACACTCACATCACATGGAAATATAATGTTTATTTATTTTCATATTATGTGGATTAAGAGAATTGTTTGATTTCATAGGAATATTTTTTTTAATTTGATTTTAGAGGAAATAAAATATGTTTAGTGACCTAACCTGGAATCAATGAAGAGAGTGATCATTAATAAACATAACACATACTCATGTGAACCATTATAAACATCACAATATAAAATATTAGACACACACAAATATATCTCTTTACCATAGTTTGTTTTGAACTTTTACATAAATATCATAAAACCAATAGCCTTATGCAGCATCAAAAAATATTATTTGTTAAATTTTTATTCATCTAAATTCCCTTTAAGGTTTTTTAGGCATTGGTAAAATTCAACCCTTACTAAAGCCACTATAATAATGTTCAATGAAAATTGTCCAATATGGGAACTGGAAATTGTTATCCTTAGATGGATGTAAAAAGTACGACATTAATAATAAACAATACAGTTAAATAAAAAATAAAATTAATTTTTACATTTATTGTACATTACATTAATATTTATCATAAAAACATCAATAAACAAAAATTAATACCCCAAGAACCTACAACACACATGAAAACTAACAAAATTTATACAATTAATCACTTAATAAAAAATATAACTACTAGAAATGTGATTTCACTACAATCAATAAAGCAATAAATAATTCACCTGTAGTCAGAACTAATAAAAATCAATCCAAAAATAGTAAATGTTCAAAATAACTACACATTACAATCAATACACCAAAAAAATATCATAACAAATCAATACATAAATTTCTGCCAATAAAAAATCCACAACTACCAAAAAAGCAAATACATAAATAATTAAAACCTAATTAATAAATTTATTCACTTAAACATTGATAATTAACATATAAAATTTCACACATATATCTAGTCACAAAAAATCATCAAACATAAAATGCCAGGAATATCAGTCAAAAATATAACATATCAACCCATCCCTCATCTCCATCATTATCATCACCATCATCAATGCCTCCACCTTTTCCTCTTCCTTTTCCATATAGTCATCACATTCCTCATCCATATATTTAACCATGACCTCAAAATGACCCTCTTAATATGCCTTGACCTCATCCTCAGCTTCAACACCTTCCTCATAATAATCCTTTATTTTTCATCACCATATACAAGAATGACATCGTCTCAAACACCACAAGGACTACTATATAGATCACTATATAATTAACACTTCCCCAATATATATCAACCACAATATGTACTAGAATATGGTGGATGTGATGGACATAACAAATTCATTAGTTTCATAAATTCATCATTTCACAGTTAAACATATTCTTCAACCTGTGTGACCATTTTTGGGAGTATTCTATTTTTCCATAATCTTTTAGAAATCGGTGGTTCTGAAACATGTACCTAAATTTTTATAATACGTCATTGGTACTTTACACATCCCATGCCAAAAATGTATTATTCCATCTTTCTCATCTCCCAAAACCTGGTGTAAGTGATCATTTAGCCCAAAAAATATCAGGTACATGTGCAACAATGGTGCCTAAAGAAGCTTAATACAAATATAAATATAATTTTATGTTATAAAATAAATATTAAATGTTTAAATGAACAAATTAATACATACAATATACTTCAATGTTAGTACTCTAACTTATTTTCCATTTATTTTTCATTCTTTTTGAGAAAAACTGTTTTTATTGAGGAACACGTCCATCAATATTCAGTGCCCCCATCTTCACTGATATATAATATAAGAAAAAATAATTTAAATTAGGTTTCTAAAAATATATTCTTCAAAATTATATTATTTCATAAATTTAGAAATCTAATGAATTTAGGATGAATAAATAGAATGTACAATTCATAATGAAAAATTATAAATGACTCTTGTACCTACTTCCTTTCATAATCTAGCATTATAGTATAACCCAAAGTGTTGGGGTATTTTTTAGGATAGATATTTTTTAAATTTTTTATGGTTGATTTATAATTAATATTCTATAATACAAAATATATTATTATTAAGAACATTAATTTTTCATTTATAATCATCAAATATGATTAATAACATAAACATGCTTCTCATCGAATGAGTAATCATTTAACCATCAATTTTTTGTATACAGTCATCTAGGAATGGTATCACCTATATCAATGTGATAACCCTTGTGCACCATCCAATATACAAATAATTCTGATCAATTATCCATGGCTCACATAATTCGATTAGACGTGATGGTCCCTCACCCTCACCCTCATAAAAATAATAACATAGAAAATGACAAAATATTAAATCATATATTTAAAATTATAAAAATAAATTAAACCAAACAGTATTTTTTACCTATATTTGTGCCCAGGAATTAACCTCCATTTTTTTGGAATGTGTCTCCTTGGGAGAGTGATGACAGGAATGGTGTCACATTATTAGGAATGAAAAACCAAAAACCATCATCAATGCTGCCTAGTTTTTTGAACATTTGTTTGTCTTCATTGAATTCCTCCATAAACTATGTACGACAGTTCCACTCCACATTCTTGCATGTATTCCAGATGAATATATGTATATTTATATGTTATAGAATAAAAAAAATTATATCAATACATGTTATTGTGATAGAAAAATTTGTTACAATATAAAATTTTTAAGGCTCTATATATAGACCTGCGACAGTCTAATCTATGAAAACCACTGGATCTATAGGCATTAAAATAAAAACAACCTATACAGGTGGAGTGGGTCCTACTCTATACTCATCTGGAATAATAAATTTTGGATAAGGAGTAAAATATGTAATTTAGAATCTCAAATATAAGGAACTATAATGAAATAAATATTCCATGGTTGGATAGCCAAATTAATGATATGGATGAGGAGTGGGAATCATCATCGGATATAGTAATTATGGGTGAGGATGCTCAGATATAACGAATAGTGAAAACAAGGGAAGAAAAAATATTCTCTGTGTCCCTAATGAAACAATGAATTAGAATGAGTGGTAGATGGTATGTCAGTGGGATTAGAATCATCTAATATGGTACCCTGACTTGAGCACTTATCTCTTGTATGACCAACCCTCATACTGGTTACCTGAGTACTATGACCACTACTAGGCTTCTGGTTAAATAACTATCATCTACGTGAGGGATCCTACATAAAAGTTTTAAAAAATTAATAATATGACACTATACGTTATTGATATATATCTATATATTCGATATAGAATTCCTAAAACATGAATTATTGGAGGAATTCCTATCTCAGCCATTTGAGGATTGTTGTATGTCGTCATTTTTTTAGCATCTCCAAAATTGGTTTCATTTCCTTCGTTTGAAAAAAATATGAATGTAATTTGAAATTGATATAGAACATGTAACCCAAAAAACACGTAATATGAGACATTGATTATTTATCATATGAAATTTATATCCTATTATGGGTTAGGTTATTATTTTTATTTTTTTTATTTTAATGTCAATATATTTATTATGTATAATTCCCTCCCTCTTGTTTTTATTCAAATTAAATTTTTTCATATTTGTTTTTTCATAGGTTTTAATATAATACAATTAAATATTAGAAAATTAAACACTTGAAACAACTGATTTTTAAAAAAAATTACATTAATGTCAATTTAGCTATAAATATTTTTAATCAATATTAAATCATTTGGAGTTGTACCAACCTTAACAACCCTTTTCACGATAAACCAAATGAACTGACAACCAGGATTGTTTAATCTATATATATCCCAATACAATGTCAGGTTCACAATTATCTCTGAAAATTGAGCTATTTGACTTCTCATATGTAATAAATAGATTGGATCCAATGATAGTTGGGATGGTGCCAATTCCATCATCACAATCATCAAAATAATGTATTTTAATTACATCAATAATGACATTAATGTTTTTTCAAGTATGATCATTGGCATAAAAACATTGTTTCATCATTTATTCCAATACATATGGTTCATCGGTAGAAGAGTGTGAGTCATGTCAATAATGTGAAATCCAAAATCATCAATACATGTGACCAACCGTGTCCTCAAATCCAACAACTCGGATTTCATCATAGTGACTCTACAATGAAAGTAACAATCAATTATTATTATTATTTCATTGAATAAATAATAGCATACATTTTCATAATGATATCTATTATCTGATGCACAAACATAATAGTCTTCTGTGGAAATTTTCATAACACCATCATGTTGGGTTGTTAAGTTGTTATCTCATTCAGTGATAATAAATCTATACCCACTAATCCCAATTGATTTACATTCATCAACCAATGTATTAGGAATAAAAGAAAAATCCCTTATTTCCTCAGTGATAAATTTATAAGGGAAACACAATACCAGAAATATAATGAAATATTAAAAAAAATTAAATATTTATTTTTTTAATTTAATATAGCAATAATTATACAATATATATAAACAAACTATACAAATATAATCTATAATGAGTCTCAATTCTTCTGAAAGACTACAAATGAAGATTACTATTTAACATTTCCTTATATTTTCTATAGATGAAAAGAGATATATTTTTATAGATATCTAATATTACAAGGGATGAGATAAAATATACCTGTTAAATTTACATATATGATGTAGTAGTCAAACTAATAATAGAAAAACAACACTATGTGATGTGCCATCTACAAATCTTCATGGATCAAAGTCATTAAGGTATATGATTCAGTAATTCCTCTTATTTCAACGTGTTATGGAAAGAGAGATTAAATTTCACCATTCTATTATTCTTCATTTCTCATTGTTATATTAATTCTTATTTTGTGATCACTCGAATACATTGAGTATAAATACATACATTGATGAGCCATGTAACTGTTCACGATAGAACCATTTGGGCGAATCATGTTATGAACATAAAATATTAATATGTACATGTTTTTTTTATTGGATACATCAAATAAAAAGTAATAGGTACTCCAAGAAGTATATTATTGGGAGAATGGGTAGTTTGATACATCATTAATGTGAATATTTATGGAGGAAATATTTTCCCTAATTTTTTTTTGTCTCTTCCAACTTTTTATACGAGAATGATGTGGAAAAAATCTTAGCACAAAAATATATAAAAAATAGAACAACCAAATAACATTCACTATTACATTATTGGAAAAAATATATTTGAATTTAATTGGAATAAATTAATTTAGAAAGATGTAATAATCATGAGTCTTCAATGATTACATATTAAAATATCTTATGTAGACCAATTTTTGATATATTTCATGAATATACATCAGGAAAAATAATATTCATTAGTACTTTCAGAAATTTCATTTTTCCTGCATTTTCCGTAATATAATAAGAACATTGAACATTCCATTTATTTTTACTAATACATAGATATCGCAATTCGGGTTTCATACCCCAATCCACCAAGTCAACGTAAGATCATATATCATATTTTTTTCATTCCATTGACATTTAGAAAATTTGATAGAAAAATATCACATATATTTTTTTCAATTTTAATCTTGTCAATGAAATGATGTAAGTAATTGGTTGAATAATAACGCAACATAAATACCATAATTCTATTCTTCCAATCTAAAATTTTTTCATTGGAAAAATTCTACATTGTTCTCGATTTCATTTTATCCTTCTCTAATGAAAAATTGGAACCTTGAAATTCATTAAGAACATTAGATACAGACATATGTAGTGGTGGATCATTGTTCACCATGGTATGTTCAAATTGTCAATGATTATTCCTATATGTAAGGTCTGTTGGTTTGAATCAGTGATGTCCAACAAAACAAAAACTGCATTGATATTTCATTCTTCTGCATCATGTATTCTTCAAACAAACAGAACATGATAGGTTTCCCCCCATCCCCATTAAAAACATCACTTCATAAGAAATAAAATCTTTGATCTTCCACATATGTGAAACATATATCTTAAATATTACTTTCAAATATGCATCTTATGTGGGAACACTAACATCCTAATAAAGAAAAAAATGTTTTATTAAAGGATTCATGTATATGTCAATATCATTTTCTTGATCAGAAGAATTATATATGATAATAATAATTAAATTGTAGGGTTTATTCAATCCCAACCCTGGGGGGTGTTTATAAATGTTTATCAAAACTGGCCATGTGCTGGGTGATTTATGAATCTTACCAAATGGATTAAAACAATAATATTATAGACCAAGCCTCACATTACACAGATAAACTATGAAATTAAGGTATCGAGAAGAAATATATTCAATGAAAACCTATTATTAGGATGAAATAAATCATAATTATTATTCTTAATATTTTTTTCATTCCATCATATTTTTAATGAAATTTTATCAAACATGAAACAATTCTTGTGTTTGGGTATTAATTGAATGTTCCACACAACTTTCTATGGCACGTAAGATAGTGTTCAAAAATCATTTGGATTCTACCAGGATGTTCCGTATTTTATACATTCATTTTGTTAAACAGTTTCCTCAACAATTAAGCATAATTAATTCAGGAATATAGGAATTTCGATTTTGGAAAATCCAATTTCTTAAAATAAATACCATTTCATATATAGGTTTGAGGGAATATCTACATCATCTGGATGATTGTATTTTTTGACGGTCAGAATTTAATTGACTGGAGTATTAGTAATCATAAATATGGTTCTCCAATGAAATTATATGAATAAAAATTATATCCTTTTCATCTTACCATATTATTAATATATAAGATTGGTTGTTGATTCAATCTATTTTTTCATCTTGTTGACATCATCATTTTCATTAGAAACACAACAAGGGCCCATATCAATGTATTCGTGGGTCAACATTTTTTCCATATATTAATGACGAATAAATAGAAACTAATAATATAACATTTTCTATAATCTAATCCTTTTATTTGGAGCCACAACTTTTTTACATTAAATTTTCTACCCATTGCAAAAACCCACATAGTATTTTTTTTTGAAAATCATGTTTTTATATAGTAGGTATATTTTTCACAGCTCAACCAAGATCTATCAAAAAAAATTAAATCATGGGAAGTCTATGTGAACACTATTTGAAGTAATTTAAAATGAAAAGTATAAAAATATATTAAATTTTATTGAAAATACATTGATTTCTGATCAGTTTCATAAATAATACTTTTATCCATTCCGTATAAAAAATTATAATTCTTTTAATGAATGAAATTCAATAAGATTGATTTTTAATCTAAAATATATTTAAGTCAAATATAATTATTCTCTTTATATAAAAACTTAACTAACATAGTCCTCTATATGAAAATCATAATATGAATTAAATAATAATATTTATATATATAACAAAATACTAGAAATATAATTTCATGATATTGAATTCAATTTTAAATATAATACCTTTATATTGGTTGGGTTTTGTAATTTTATTTGGATTGGGTTGGTGCATACCAATTAGTGTTGTATTAAATATTTTTCAACTCAATTAAATTTTCATCATAAGTATATAATTTATTTTGGTTATGTTAAATCTAGTTCAAATATTTTTATTTCAGTCCAGTTCAATGAAGTTTATTATTTTTCAGGTCTATTGATGTGTGCATGGGTCAAATCATGTCATTTCAATTCAATTTATTTGGTGTGTAAAATCGGTTCTGTTATGAGATATTTAATATTTTTTAGTTCTATAGGGTTTTAGTATAAATACTAGATAAGTCCAATTCATTTATTTTCAAGAAATGATAGGTTAGTATTGTACAATTTAGGTTTCTAAGGTTCTGATTTAATTAATTTATATTTTGATTATTTAGTGGGTCACCATAATGGAATATGATGAGAGATTATGTGATATAAACAGGATGTTATAGAAAATCATTTTATAAATACCATAGAGGTTGATTATGTCCTTATATCAATGCTATGAAACAATACCTATTATCACTATATTTTATCTTATATTTCAATATAAATCCCAAAATGTAATAACATGTATAAAAAAGAATATTGTGATGATTTAACATGTATTATAGAGATAAAAAATTACATCTTTTTTTACAATAATATTATATCATATATATATCATTAAATACATTTTCATTCATTAATACATCACTCCACTACAACTTCCACCAACTATTGCACCATATTATGTTGACTCAGGTCATATGTTATGTTTATATCCTTTTCTATTATTTTTTATTTATGATCCATGTTTAATTGGGTTTGTTCTACCATGTTAAAAAAGTAATGTTTATAATGAGTTTTAATTCTCAGTCATAAGTTATGTACCTATAATTATTATTTATATATTTATTATTATAATTTGAAGGGTTGATGTAAGGCCATTTGAATCCAATCTACATTAAAAACCATTGGTTCTCTTTTTCATTAATATTTTATGGAAACTATTTACACATCATATACACTTATTGTTTAATGATGATAGAATTTACAAAAACCAAATCTTTTTATATCTCATCGTGATATTTGAACCAATTTGGGGACCGGAATCCACAATTAGTTTTTATTCCATTAATTGGCAACCACTATGACATAACATTGTTTTGTAGCAAATCATGGATATTGTTTTATTATAGTTGATTTTTATTTTATGTTTATGAGGGGTCCCACTAAGCCATACTTGAACAAATAGTATATATTCACTCAATTGTTTATCAAACAATCCAACATTCCCAATATGACCGTCATACCAAGAATAAAGTGGTAGATATGTTTAGACAAAAATTAAGAGACCGACAATCCTAGAAAATTATGAGAAAACTCTTCCGTTATAATGGTATGAGTCTCCTCTGATATCCATGTATCGTATAAGAGTATTAAAATACAAAAAAATGCGGTACACATTATACATAATAATTCTACACTCTATACCAGATGGTTTAAATGGGAGAATCCCTCCAATCAACCAAACATTGAGTTCCCAATGAATTATTTGATAACTACACACACTACATGGAATTAGTCATTTTAGAGACTTCAAAATAACTTCCTAAATAACTAAAATATTAGAAAAAAACATCCAAATTAATAATCAAGGACTGAAAATATTGATCAAACCAAAAAAATACAAACAGGTCTTTAAATCAATAAGAATGTAAAAAAGGGAAAGAGAAATAAATGATAACATATAACTCACTTAGCAATTAAAAACTGGATGTGGAAGAAACAAAAAAGGACTTCAATATTGATCCCCAGTTGGGAAGAATGGTTCAGACACTAATTAGAAGATGGGAGTTCTTGTTTAGGGATAATCAAAATATAATAAAAATAATCAAGGTATAAAAATATAAATAATATATAATATACAATTAGGAAGTGGATGAACAAAAAATTGCTTGAATCAAGGATAGATCGATTATTGGGAAGATGGGTAGGTATGAATAGGAAGAGGGGATCCATGGTATAGGGAAACACATGGGTGGAAGATTCTAGAGGGGTACAAGAATATTTGGTGCAAAATATCACAACTATTTTAGAAGACTTTTGGGATAGGGTGGTCATATCCCAATGGTTGTATGAATCTATTGGTAAATAAATCTATAATGAACCGTAAACTAGAATATTGAAAAAATCATTGGTATATGTTTATTGGTATAGATGGTATTTATAGTAGTGAATACAGTCAATATTGATTGACTAGACCATAGACTTCTAATTCCTATAAATTTAAGGTCTATTCTACAGTTTAGATTTGACACTATACAAAAAGAGAGTGGGATCCTAGAATATTTTTCCTTCTACCTTAGATAACAAACACACACACATATTCTATTTTTATTTATTTTAATATATATTCCCCCCTCAATGAAGCATTATTTATTCTATAATAGAGGGTAAAAATATGATGTGATTGGCGAAGTTGAGGATACCCATTTGTGATATCTGAATCTAGGATCTTGATTTGTAAAATTTGTTCAATTTTTTATTTTAACGGGTTTTAATATTTTTTCAATTCATAATTTTAATACACATGTATTTTTATTAATATGATTATTAATTATTTCATTGATTAATTATTATTTTTCTCTATCTAAATAGATTTTAATCAAATGGATCGATTTTTCTAAGATTGTATGGAGTGTTTAGAGATTACTAAACACAATAGGTATAGTAAGTGATCTAATTTTTTTTAAGGAATATTAATACTATAATGCATAATCCATAAGATGAAAAAATATGATTCATTATTGAATTAACGATTAATAAGGATTGTAGTCCAATGAATTGAAATTTTTTGAACTATTTTTATTCTCAACAAATATTTTCCTACATTAATGTAACATCATATTAGATTAATTTTCATTCAACAAATTACAATCCACCATAAAATTCTAATGATTTACTGTTAATGGAGGCTAAATATAAAATCTTTCTATTTAATTTAACATCATATACAAGGTCTATAATGATCATCTATTATAAAACACTTCATTGACATACCCTATTTAGTAAAATTCATCATAACCTAACACAAAGAAACAAAACAAATGACTATAATAGATTATTAGAATAGTAAATGAGGGAGATGTCAATCATCACATAAGAATTAAACTAAAATAAAGGTATGGAGACATGTTTTAAAATTAAAAACTATATCCTACATAATATTTATCATAATATAGAGTCGTGACAGAAATATTTGCATTTCAGGAGACAGGAAACATTATGTAATCAGATTAATTGGTCCATGAGTTCATAATATTATCATAATTCATAAGTATGATCCATACTTATAATTATAGAAAATAATTTACATATTCAACAATCACTACGATGACTATCATATATTATATGGTTGTATCCTCATTCTATAAATTAATTAGTCAATGTTCACTCCCACACCTATCACAATGGATAGACTAACATATTGAATTTTGTTCACATGTTATACAATCCATTTAAATATATTTAGATATGCATCATTACCCAATGCATTAGTGGGCTGTATAATTTTGGACCCACATTTCACGTAATGAATATAATACATATGTGTGAAAAAATATTAGAAAACATTCGTCATTGTTTAACCATGAGAAGGGAAACAAAATTTTAAATGATTCATCCTATCACCATAGTACAATATTTCTAAAAGAAATAGGTTTCTTAATGGATACATCATAATTGAACTAAACAGTTGGAAAGAAACATGTTTCATTTAACCATCCTTAAATAATTATCATGTTATTCAATCCAAGTAACAATAGTTTATGGTATCATTAGTTCATCACTCAAAAACCTAATTAATAATGTAAATGGGTTTTATCATAGATAAATCTTTATTTTATATGGCTGTTTGAATATTTCTTAAGGAAAATACCATTTTCATTTGGAAATCAAATATTCAAATAAAAAAATTCCAAAATATCTTGAAAAAATTTTCATTTGAAAAACCCCATGAAACATGTAATGTTCGATTAAAATCATTGGGTTTTTATTATGATGTGTCATTTGGATAATTCAATGTACCATAAAACCAATATTAATTTTACTTTTTGAAAATAGTCAAAAGTAACACATCAAAAAAATGACATGAATATTCGATTTAAACCATTTTTAAAATATATAATCACTATTAAAAATAACAATATCATATCATATGGGGATGTAAAAGAATTCATGATATTTTTTTATAAAATATGGGAATCAAATAAATAGGTTTCTTTATGGAGGAGACATATAAATTCAATTTTCATTAAAATATTATATCTATCTCATGAGTTCACAAAAAAGGGATAATTAAAGAAAACCTGAAATATAAAAAATGAAATAGGGAGGAAAAAAATTCATGGGATTTATGAGACAATGGTTATAAATTAAATTCAGTAAAAAATTTATCACAAACATTCATGACAACAATTGATAATATAACATAAATATCTTACATCAAGTTCATCCTACAATTATATAAATTTTACCAAATGGATACCAAATATTTTTTTATTATGATTAAAAAAATATGTTTTCTACATACATATAATATCATATATATTCCACTAATAAAATATCAGCAAATAGTTAATTATAATTCAATATTAAAATATTCATTTTGAGTGTTATCTATTTGTTTTCAAGAGAATTTTGGTTTTATAGTTCTAGTTCTAAAACATTTTACCCATTTCTATAATCTATATAATATGAATAGTGATATAAATATCTTATGAACTCAGTTTTATATTCATCCATAAACATTGAGGATAAAATAATGAATTACACAAATCATGGTGATGGTAAGATGTGCATATAAATAAACACATTTTTCACAGTTTGAGAGATAAAATGATATTGTGTTTCTTAATAATTCACTCTTATTGAATAATTAATATATCATAAATATCATATATATTAACTAAATCCACCCTTATTACCATCAATTTATATATTAATTGAAAAAAATCGCATCACTTCATGAAGGTGGTAGTCCATACCTATAAAAATGCAATGCTATCATTTCCAACAAATTGTAAGGTGAGAAGGTAAATTCTATTTTCTAAGAATAAAAGAATAATTATTTCGTTAATATCATATATAGATTATAAATGATAAATAATATAATATAATTATTTTAAATTTATGTTAACACTTTATTTGTCTAGGGTTTTGTTGATTAGTAGTTCTCAATGTGGAAAAAAAGATACTATAGTGGTGTCTTTTTATAACTGGGGCAGAGGACACACATGAAGATTACTCAAAGATTAAAATATAATAATGGAATCATCATGATAAATGATTTCAAATGGTTAGATATTTGATGTATTTAAAATAAGGGATATAAATATTTCCACAAAATATGAATTAAATATTTTAATTAGAAAAATAAAACATATTTATCAATTTAAACCCTAACTAACTGATTTAAACGCTAACTATAGTTACACGTTTTTACAATTTTTAAAATTAAATTTAATAAAAAAAATTATTCCTTATTAAAAAATTATTACTTGATTATTTAATATTTGTAATCAATTTTATTATTTTTTTTCTAAAAATACAATAATGTGATTTTATGATAAGCTAATAAAATGAGATGAAAAGAACTAATCACGAAGTATTTTTCTCTAAAGTATAATTCTTTTTACCAATTTTACATTGAAATAATATAATTTGAATAAAATTGATAATTAATAATATTTATTAGGTAATTATTCCTTTTAATCCAATATAATAAATAATTTTTATTTTTAGATTCTTTAAACAATGTAACTATTTTCAATTAAAATTGTTATGTTTCAATATTACTCAAATAATAAATATATTGTAAATATTCATAAAAACAAGAATATAATTTTGTAATTTATATTTAAAAAAAGTTTTACTTAAACAAATAAATTTTATAATAGTCTAACAAAATTATTTTATTATTTTCCAGCAAAAATATATATAAAAACAATTTTAGTGGAAAAATGTATTTTTGAGGAAAATAGTGACATTACTATAGATTGGTTACTTATTTGTGTATATAAATGATTTATCTAATTTTTTTCACATAATTGAAATTTAATTATTCATATTAAAAACATCAACTTTATGTCCAACATATAATGGTACACTATAATATAGTTCATTTTATTCTGGGTGCTACATGTAGCACAAGATATATAAGAAATTTCATATACTTAAAATAAATAAAACATTAATCCTATTGGTGTTAAATTATACCCAACATAAAATAATGTTTTCTATTTATATTACCTCTTGAAGATACAATAAAATGAGTGTATCACTACTTTATCACATTATTGCGTTCACAAGTTGCTTTTTCGAACTTATTATTCATATAGAGATCTTAAAATATGAGGGTAATATTGTTATGTATAAATTTATATCATTGAAAATTGATTTATATTGGTTTTTACTTGTATAAAATATCATGATATATTGGTACAAACTCTATGTTTTGTAAATGTGAAGGATTGGGTATGTACATCTTTCAAAGAGATTCATGATAAAATTTAAATTGGGAGAGGTTCTGTAAAAAAAATAATGTGATAGTCATCCATACATACTAAGTAAAAATATCTAAGGGGACAACAAACAAACATCCAAATATTACCTTTTTCTGAATCTCATATATATTTATAATTTATATATTTACTATAATACCTTATCAACAACATCAAATAATATATATTTTTGAAGGTTATTACCATAAATATTATATCTACTCTACGATTCCTTTATGTAGAGATAAATTGATATAAAAATATCAGTATTTTTTACTTCTATACCAATTTGTAATATCTTTCCTCGTCCACCATCATATTGAATATTGGAGTTCAAAAATTCCTTCCACATTGTGGTTTATAATGATCCCTTTGAATTATTCGGTGAAAACTATTTTTATGTCCAATTATCAAGTGGATGGTGTTTATATCATTGATCATTAAAATACATTAAAAAATATTCCTTCAAATCTTATAGGGTTTCATTGGTTCTCTCAGCCTGACTATATATCCATGGATGATTGAATGTATAAAACTAGACTCTATATATTAATCCTACTAAATACATTCCCAAAATTTTTAGGTAAACCTTATATACCAATCACATGTAATAGAATATGGTACTC
Organism: Viscum album; assembly: GCA_963277665.1. Lineage (NCBI taxonomy): Eukaryota > Viridiplantae > Streptophyta > Magnoliopsida > Santalales > Viscaceae > Viscum > Viscum album. Next base: position 1,405,388,668 of record OY728122.1, on the reverse strand, counting down.
CATGAATCCCTAAAACATAATTAATATATATTATAGAAGCATTATCAATATATAATTCATATCAAATTTTAGTAATGTGTGTTTAATTTGGATGTTGATTGATTATAAACCAGATAACATTATATCCATTAGAAATTTTGGGTTTTCTAATAGAAGAATACATAGTGATGATTGATATTTATATTCATGTATTAATAATGATTGTAATATCCCATTATTATTATATCTCTCAAAATTAGCATTTTAATATAGAAAACAAATACATACATACTTTACAATATCACCCTTATGTTATACCACTATAAATAAACATACATATCTCTATAAATCTTCTCAACACCAGAATTTTTAGATAATGATGAACTCTGAGCTTTATAAAAAATCTCATTGTCCAAATCTAGTTTGTACAAGATAGATACATGGTTCAACAACTTTATTAATCTATCATAATAATGGGTTTTCTAGGGAAAATCTACAACCTTCTTTTTAGCTCTAAAACTTCATTTCTTGTCACATTAATATAGGAATTTGAGATATGGTTGAATAATAATTTGGGAAAGATATTATTTCTCACATTTCATCATGACTTATGTATCAATATTTTCAAATCTAGATTTATTTTATATTTTATTGTCATCATAATTGAAAATATTTCATGATCCTTTTCGCTCAAATCATCTTTATTCACTTTCCCTTTCATTGTTTTGTAATATTTTTAGTAGTCATTATATTTATTCAATTTTAAATAAAATCTTTAGTATATATTCCACTCATTTTAGTTATTGTATATATTAATCATTTATGATCAGAATATATGTCACACATTTTTGCAGGAAGATAATTTATCAATATATTTAATGATAAAATTTCTATAGTATACTCTAAACGTTAAGTAAGATATTTTTCAAATGAAACATTATTTTTCAAGTGGCATAAACTGTCACCATATCATTCTACATGAGGATGAATCCCTATTCCATATTCAATGAATAAAAATGATCAAAAAATCATATCCACTTTATGGAACAATGATCACATGTTCATATAACAACATTATCATGAATTCCGTAAATATTTCATCATAATTTTTTGTCTGAAGAAAACCGAAACCATTGTGTAATAATGGTGATCAGATTAGATATCCCAAATATATTTTCCACCAATCATCAATAATATACAATAATGGATAGAATATATGGATCTCAATTAGTATTTTTTGGTCTGTGCCAACATTTAATAAGTCCCATCATTAATTGATCCACCAATTTACAAAATACTAATAATATCTTGCCCAAAAAAGACACTTTGTGTATCTAAATTTAACAATTTGTAATTTTTTCATTCAACATTTTCGTTCATAGAGGGTTATTTAGATTATTAGTTGATCTACACTTTCGTCCATAATTTTGGAATGTCTAAAATGTTATATATAAATTCTTCCATAACATGATCATTGTAATCTATAGTGATTCTATTCATTAAATCAATAAAGATAGTAAGTGAATTAATATAACCAAGTGGAATCACTATAAATTCATAGTGTCTATACCACATAAAAAATAAAATCATTATTATGCCTTCATATTTGAACCTCCAAATATTGTATCCAGATTGAAGAAAAATGTTGTAAAAATATTTACATCCCTATAAATAATTTAGAATATCATTAATATGTGATAGATGATACATACTATTTACTGTGATCATGTTATGTTTTCAATAATAAATTTAGTGTTTAATTGATCTATATTTATTATTAAAAAAATAAAATGTGTTGCTAATGTTAAAACACATGTTTAAATGAATCATTTTTAAAGATTGTTTGACTGTTACTTATTCATTTCATATAACTCAAATGTGGTAATTATATTTGGATTTATTGAAATAGTTGTATCTTTATGTATGATTTCTATTGAATGCTCAACATCAAAATTTCAAAAATATATGGAAACTCTATTGGAAAATATATATATAACACTTGTACAAGGGGAATATATTTGATGTTGTATTTTTCACTAACCATATAAGATAATAACTCAATTTGAACTAGAATCATGAACCATACAATGGATGGAATTTCAATTTGATATTTTTTATTTTCACACAAACATATGTCCATATGTTTTCTGGGAATATTACATTTCACTTCCTTTCGAGAATAATTTATGTTGGATATTTGAAAATAAATACTATCAAGTCCTATGGATACAAACGATTCAACTAACAGAGGAACAATGGGTATTAAAAAACCAAATTCCCACATACTTATATTAGATAAGATTCATAGTTATGAGATGTGATCATTATAATATTTTGGGGTTTTGGTAGTCATTCAACATCTAATCATTATTGATATAAATTAAAACACCTATATAGTTTGATATATAAGAAATTTTTTATGGATAATATCCAATAATATATATATATATATATATATATGAGAAATTATATCACCACCTCATCTTCCTTATTCCATATTAAATCCCTTATTTGAATCAAAATGACTCACATGACTATGAATCGTTTTTGATCGGAATGATTAATAATGAAAAATCATTAAAATGATGTATATATAAGGAAATATTATTTTCAATAAATGATTAAAATCGATAAACCAATGTTATTCATGTTCATCAAATATTGATGTCCGTACTATTTTTCACAATAATAATTTTTGTTAGAATAATAATATTCTCTAGTAGTTTAAAAAGTAATGTGTACTAAGTGAAAATTAGTGTTCACTAGAATTATGGCCAAAATAAATCCAACCAACTATATTGAAGTTATTACAACAATATTAATATATGAAAAAACACATAAACATTTAGTATCTATATAGTGATTAATTTCATGGAAAACCACATAAAAATCCGTTATCGAAACATTAGGATGCTAACATACACTTAGACGAACCCCACATTGTTTAAATAATTTTCTAAAATTTTAAAGATTAATGATTATATAAATCCGACTATGATTTTAAATATAGTGATCCAATATATATATATATATATCATATTAATATATGAATATTCATTTCATAACATTATAATATAATGTTATACCATATCATTTTAGTGTATATGGATTCAATATACATGATATTATTATTTAATTAAATATTTCCACTATATCGCCTACTGTTTTTCCAACATAGTAATATTCTTCTACATACCAAACATAAAACGATATTTTATATCCATGGGAAAGTAATTGAAATAAAGATTGATTTCATAAGTGCGGTAATGGTAATCAATGGAGATATCAATGATAAACATAATCCTGTATGAGAACATGACATATCATTTAAAATTAAATCCTATAATATCATAAATATTACTAAACTTGAATTTAATCGATCATTGTAGTTTAATATACATTAATCATGAAGGAATCAAGGAAATTGTGTTTTAATTACATAATGGTGGCATAAGACAAATGTTTGTGGTATAAAATTAAGTATAGTAAATCATTACATTAGTCAAGTGTCACTACCAAGTATAATATGGTATATTTGATTCCCTCCCTATTCCACTATATCACTATTCTTGGGTCACATCCAATAAAATAAAAGTTTTAAGTGTCCCTTAGTGAACAATTTTTACTCCAATTTCTAGACCTTATTTTTTAATGAGACATAAAAATATAGACACATATGTTGAGGGATATATAATTCCATCCCCACATAGAAAATAATTAAAAACATATATTTTTGTGTGTATAGATCATAAAAAATCATCATATAATATTATATGTAAATGAATAAGGATTGAAAAACATTTCATTATTTCATCATAGCATAAACTCTGGAAAAGGAGAGAGTTTAATAATGGTTTCATCACAAAATAATTTAATTATGTGAAGGAAATTAGGTCTATAAAGTAATAATTGAATAATTATAATCATAATCCAACCAATTAATAAATGTGGATTGAATAATTATATTATATCCCTAGTAAATCATAACTAGCATCAAAGGTATTTATAATAAGATAATAATTCTTCAAAAAATTCATTAGAAAATTTTTTTAGTGGAAAAAACTATAAGGACCTGGACATAATAATTTCCTAACCGTGATATTTATTTCATGGATTTATTCACTTACATACGGTGATATTTTCATATTTTGAGTTTTAGAGAATTAGTATATAAATTATATTTAACAAAACCATGTAATAAAAAGTGAACTCCTCAGACTATTTTACATTTTTCCCAATATATAGTAATTTTTAAAAATATTATATAATTTCATTAAAAATATTAATGGTTCTCAATTTTTCCTCTTAATTTATATTGAAAATCCTAAAATCCTATAAATAAAAAAATATTGAATATGAGAAAAATTTAATGTATGTTATAAAAATATAAAACTATCAGTGCAGTGAAAAAATTAACGATCATGTGAAATTTTACATTATCATTGATGTTCATTGAGAATATGTTATAATCTGTATTTAAATGAAAATCCCACACATGTTTTTATGAAATGAAGCCTTCATAATCGCATAACATGTATTAAAAACTGTTTTTGGAATCATTGATCATCAAATTAATTAACCATTTTAATCCCATGTGAGATGAAGATGGATCCCTATTATATACCTAAGATAACAACTTTGTTTAATCCAAAACAATTTCCTAATGAGACATGGAAAATTACCTAAAGAGATAGACTGTTATTTGGGAAGACTCGTTGTCTAATATGTAATAGGATCACACTATGCTATTTGGGTTAACCCATCTTACTAGTAGTAATAGGATCACTATATCACATCTTGGAACAACCATTTCTATTGTATAATTATTAATTAGTATTTCATGGATAATTGTTTTAGTCCTTAAACTTTTCATCATAAATTTTTTGATAATCAATTATAAATGAATATGAGAAACACTCTGGGATATGAAAATACACATTTTAAATCACATTTACACTACAAAAATACCCAAAAAATTGAAAAAGTTTTCCATTTGTTAGTAAAGGAATAATTTCATAAGAATATAAATATAGTATAATGGGCCAGACTATGTTAAAATTATATTCCTCCATACACATTAAAAAGGAATATTTTTTTTATTTCTTAATGATTCTATATAAAACATGTAAAAACATCGTATTTATTTTTTTAAAATATGAAAATGGGAAATAATGTTATATTTATAAGTATTTCGTGTCCATATAATAAATATGGATAATAAAGTTAAATAGTTGAATGTAAAACACAAAAATAATATTTTTTAAGCAATATCCCTTATGACATGGGAAACACTTGAATGATAATACATATTAATAAAAATTAATTAAAACAATTCAGTTAGAATATAAAATATAATTATAAAATAATTCAATGGGTTTTTATATAAACATAATTAAATAATATCGTTGTGCAACAACAATATATTCCTCAACAAATGGAAAGTGTGATGAAGTACATTACCATAAGTCTGCCATGCCACGCGAGTCTTTATATTCATTAATAATAAACATTTATCAACATTTTAAAAAAATGAGAACTATTTTCAGTATTATTATTACAATTATTTAACTTATAAAAATTTTCGGTTTAATTACATAATGAATTATGTTTATTCGTGATTTGTTTGATTATATTCTGTATGTGTGTTAAATATTAATTTTGTTTGTTGATTGTAATTTAATATGTCATTATTTAAAAATGTCCAAAATAATAATAATGACTTATTTATAATACTTACACTAGACGTATACTTACATAACCAATCATGATTTATTTCATTGAGAAATTAATAATGTTTTATTCATGGTGACAAAATGATTTTCTACGCCTGAGTTACGTTTCCATTTTTAATGATAATTATGAAAAAATTAAAATTTTTATTTTATATTTAAAGAATTTTTATAATATAATATATAATATTTTAGTTCATTAAATATTATTATAAATATCTTATATGTATTGTGCTGATGAAAAGGGAGTAACATCGCTTCATTAAGTCTATAGTCCAAACAATCACAAATGACTTTATCATTTTTCATTGATTGAATAAGTAAGAAGTAAAATGTTGTATTATATTTTAATTTTCATAACTGAGTAATTAATTAAAAAATGATTCCATTTACATACCACATATTCATTGTCATTACAATTTTATCATTCTATGTAATACTTTTGTGAAAAATTAATTACAATGCTTCATGAACAATTGTTCGTCGTATACTGGAATGAAATTTTCATATACCATATGGAATGGAATGTTAGAAAGGTATATATGATATTATCAATATAGAGGTATAATTATGTTATACATATATAATATATTCATTATATGCATCATCATACTCAACCATGATTTTTTGATGTGGGAAAATTAATGACATTATTTAATAAGGCATTAGTCCACCACACACATGAATGATGACTACAAAACCAATTTAATTGAAGAAGAAATGTGTTATGAATAGTGAATTTACATAAAAAAATTTAAATATTTTTAATATATTCAATTTATTATATAATAAATGAATAGAAATTATTTAGGGAGTTGGTGGATGAAATAATATATAAATTCTCACTAATGAATGTTTCCTCTTCTACAAGTAACATCATTTGGGATTAATCAATAGACATTAATTTTTGGAAGTATAGTAAAAATAAGGATAATACGTTGATATGAGGGAATAAAATAAGTTTTCTTTGTAGGAAATGACCGATTTAATGGTTTTTTATGTCATGAAGATTGGAAGATAGTGGCGGCCTTTTATATGAGAGATGATAGAAAAACATGTAATTTTTGAAAAGAATGGATTACAGTGATATTTATTTAATGTAACAAGGCACTAATAATGTAAAATTATCATAATATGTGGGATAAGGTATAAATATTCTCATCTAATATATTTTTCGCCACTATTTTGTTCATTTTAACCATTATCAATTTTGATTAACCATTAGTAAATCAATTTTTAGCAGAACTATTGTAATTATTTTTGAATGATTCCTCTGTAATTGTTGGTGAAAATTTTTGTTCACCATATTATAAATCATAAATTAATATGATTCCTTATGTGAAATAAATTTTACAAAATTTTATTCATATAAGTGGAAAAAAAATTTATAATAATACTCATAGAAGAAATGAAAATATGGGGTTTGAAGAAAGTATTTTTTTTAAAAAAACATGATTATATATGAAAATTATGATTAATAATTATCATTAAATAATAATATATTAATATTTAATGATATATAATATATATCATTCATTTTTAACATTTAAAATCGTGGATCAATTTAATTAATTAAAATCGTGAAACATTATTGATTTTAAAATAGTTTTGAGAATTAATCCAAAAAAATAATTATACTAAAAATGAAAATTAATTAAGTGGATTAAATATAATTAAATAATAAATATATTATATTGAATAACATTAAACACATAAATATTGTTTTAAATAACTAAATTTTTGGAAAAGTAATACAGTTTTTATAAAATTCGGTATTTTCACTATTCATTGAAAAATAAATATTTTCCAAGAAATATAAAAAATTACTACACATAAATATTAATATTATGATATCAATAATGTTGTTAATATTTTGAAATTTAAATTTTAAAATTATTGAATTTAAATTTAAAATAAAATCCATTTAGTTATTGTGTAGTGAAAATAATTTAGTTTTTATTTTACAATAATTACATAATATATTTATAAGGAATATTACTGTAAAATTGATAGTAATATATTTTAAAATAACATATTTTTTCATCATCATTGCTTTTAAATTTTTACCAATTTTAAAATTATTTCTCTATAATTATATTTAATTATTCAACAAGTGTGGATATCATACCTCATATCATTTTCCAATTCACATGTTTCCTCATCAAACATATTGTTTTTTCATATATCCATAAAATAGGAAATCAACTTATTCAGAAACAAATATTTTTTATATATAAAAATATAAACATTATATTATACATTTTAAATGATCTATTCTGACTAAATAGTTTTTGGTCCAAAATAGAGGAGTTTAATCTAACATATATTTCGTTAGCATTAATAAAATATATAAATTGTGTACCCGCTAAAAAATTGTATGTATGGACACTCTATTGAAAATTGGTAAAACATTTTGTAGTATTTCCTAAATTCCATTAAACCATGTACTTACCATCCATTCCAACCACAATTCATAGCATTTTGAATGACGAAACATTGATAATGACTTGATCTCTTAACTAGTAATAATTATAATACATCCATTTTGTGCATAACATTATTCATTCTCTTTGAAATACTTATATTTAATTGAATAATATATACCTTATAATCCATTTATATTACTACATATGGTCGAATTAACCAGGTTACATTTATATCATCCAAAAAATATGGTTTCCATCCCCACATCCCATATAGGTTTTTCAAATGGATAAATATATATATTATAATGGAAATCATTGTTCTAAAAAAACTCCACCAATGAAATATATCGAACCCAATATACTAAGTAATTCCTTGAAGTTATCAGAGAATATATTCCATAGTAAAAATCGTTTTATTATTCTATTAAATAGATTGATAATGAAATTATGTTCGAAAATTTAATTCACTACCCAATGAATTCAAAAGTAGTTTAAAAAAATTAGAAGTGGACTATGATAATGGAAAGATACAATAAAAAAGGAACACAATGTAACTACTCTATATCATTTACATATTTTCATTATAAAAAATCACATGTCTTTTTTTTCTTCAATGGGAAGGAAATTTCTAGATTTATTTAATCTATCAAGAATAACACAAATCGCATTACTACCTTGAGAAGTATTTGGAAATCCTTCCATGAAATCCAATTTTATTATTCCCATTTCTAGTATGTATCTGGAAATAATTTAAAATTCCCTTAAAATTTTATTTTTAACCTACTTACATGTTAAACCCATCATGGTGAATTCAGTAATATCCCTTTTTTATTTGATCCCACTAGAAATTCTCGTTAAGGAATCAGCTTTTTTTTTTGATTCAGTGTTGAATTGAAAATAGAGAACTATGATATTAACTAAATTACTCTTTCCTCATCTGGGAATAAAAAGGAACACATAATATTTTTTTTCATATCCTAAAACACATTTTTTATAAATATTAAAATTCAGGAATACACCATTCTTAATGGATTATACATTTTCTCATAATGATTTATCGTTTTTATGAGATTTCATAATTCATTATGACATGGATGATTTCAATGAAACATGTTAATAAGAGGTTTTCCCTTCATCCACAAATAATCGGACAATTTTTTTAAAAAATCAGTATCTAAAGGGTCTCATTCCAAAGGGAACATGATGAATTTTTCATTATTTTTATGAGTCCAATTATCTTCCCATTTTTTCTCACTTTTAGATGGAAATGAATCATGCAATAATAATAATTATCAGTTCCATCCAAATTTTCTATATTAGGATCAATTATTTCAGATTAAAATATACCTCAATCAATTTTTCATTAGTTTATATTTTATACTTCACACTATACAAATTATTACATAAATTTTTAAAATAAAAAAAACCAAAATATCGAATTCCAAAACATTTGTAAGGTAATTTAACCCATAATTTTTCACCTGATACCAGTCATAATAAATTACCTGGTTTTTATAAATTCAAAAATGGATTTATAATATTGAATTTTTCCAATATATAAAAAATTAACATATTCTATAAAGTAGGGAAACACTAGGGAATTGAATAATATTTTTTGTAATTCCTGAAATCATTCATTAAATTGTTATATAATTATTTATTTACCTCCTCTTGAATTAACATAGTCATCGAGCTTGAAAATTAAGAAATTTATTTATTATACTACTAATTATGAACAAATAATCTATGAAAACTATGAATCACTAAGATATTTTTGGTCATCTACAATCATTAACTACTTTTATTTTTTATAGGATCAAAAGCTATTCCATCAATAATAAAATAAATCAAAGGGAAAACAATTGAACCAAAAATCACCCTTAATTAATATAAACTATAGTTTCATTTATTTTATGGATTTTAAAACAATCCTTCGATGTATTTCATAATGTTATTTCATTTTTTACAATATTAAAAAATGTAATTAATAACTATAACCATAATATTATCTAATACCATAAGAAAAAAATGAATTCATAATGTGTATTAATTTTATAGTCTCATAAGATAACCTAAAAAACATAACTATAGACACAAAATACCCATATCTATTTAGTGTCATGGTATTTAAAATTTCTTCTTCGATCAAGATCAATTGATGGTTCCTACCCTATGTCAATAGTTGATAAATTCTGTACTTCTTAGAGATAATCCAACAAATCATCTATTTGAAGAAAAAAGATACATTTTCATTACAATGATGTTATAAATGGATAAATAATCAATTCAAAAACTCAGTAATGTATATTTTGTTCTAAGCTAAAAAATAGGATAACACCATGGTGATGTGTTTTGATAGATGGATATGTTATATATTAAATCTTATAAGTAATTTTTGAACTCTAAAATCACTTCTCGAGCCATTAGATAATGGGGATTAAAAATAGTTTTAGACTCATTTAATAATTCAACAGTAAAATTAAACTTCTAATAATGAATAACCACAAAAAAATTATTAATAAATAAATCCATGTATTCAATTACTATATGCACATCAATAATATTATGTTTATTAATTTGCCAATGTATAAGTAAGGTAACATTCACATCAACCTAAAATCAATTTCTCATCTTCTTGGTATGTTCTCAAACACATAGAATCATTAAAAAATATTTCTTATGTTTGTAAAAAATCATAGCATGATAATATATAACATAGTCTATTCACATAATTATTGTAAAAATTACTATGTTCAATTAAACAAGATATGTCAGAAACACCGTAAGAGTAATAAAAATATAAAAATTCATAAAAAAATGGGTTTATATAGTATTTCCACCAAGTGATTTGAGGAATTGTTCTATCTTATTTTCATTTTTTGGTCTACCGATTTTACATTAAAACATCTTTTAAATTTAATAATGTGATGTTCTAGAGTCAAATTGATTGGTGTAATAATTTGTGTACATCTGTAACATACATATCACCATTTCATTAGATAACATAACAAAAAAAACGTATTAAGAAATTAATTAACTAAAACTTTTGGTATATAATCATTATTATTTATATCTTGGGTAATTAATATTTGACACATGTTAACCTAATAAACCAATTAATTAAAAATAAAACGCATCACCACTATATATATATATATCGGTTTCCAAATTCATTATTTTATCGAGACACCTTTCATTATTGTCACAATTCATAAGATCTAATTGAACAAACTGAGAACACATATCATATTGATAAAAATATTCATTTCAATGTATTTTTCAATAGTTGGATCTTTTGGGGGGATTACCTATTTAATTTTTAGTGGGATTATTCTATATTTCCATCCATCTAGAAATTTTCTTATTCTTATTATCTAAAAGAACAAAAATGTCATAACACATTATATCATTATTCTTAGTACAATAATCCAATTACACATATATTTTATATTATATAATATACTATATTATTCTTAAAATTTGTTTCAACCCTGATTAAGATCTATTAATTTTTAATTTAGTGTCCTGAATATAATCATGTACATACATGCCAAATATTTTGAGGTTTTATGTATATGAAGATTTCTAATCTTTATTATTTATTCCCGGTTCTATGTTTTGATTTTTCATCTAGAGTTGAACGAAATTATGGAAATTTTTCTCTAGGAAATAATCTGAATATGTATCAGTTTCTATTAAATAACTATTATCATTTTCAATGGTATTTTAAAACAAGGACCAATTTCAATCATCTTCATCTATAAAAAAATATATGAAAATAGTTTTCATTTGTCGTTCTTCTTGATTTGTCTAGAAGGCCTTCATTTTTAATTATTTTTTATAATGAATATTTTAAGGGTTAAAGTGGAACCCTAACATGATATAGTGGCTTAGTGAAATATTATATGACCTGAATTCATTAATGGGGTTCAACCAAAAAAAACTACTTGGAACTGCCCCTCCCAAACATTTTGCACTTTATGTCACCACTTCACCTTCGGAGGGATGATCAGTTAGCTTTCTTGTTTTTTGATTCATTTGTTTGTTCCGAATGGAAATTTGATGAACAATAATTCCCCCAATTCCAGTTAATTATTCTTTGGTGAATCCACCTAATCTGGGTCATTATAAAAAGCCTTGTTCATTTGTAGTCAGTATGGTGGCATCTAAATTTCTTGTGGCCCGATGGCCATAATAATGTTTGGAAACCTTTAGGTGTCCCAATGTCCCTGAGGTGGCCCAAAATCTGTACCATTCATTAGTAAATGGTTGTATTGAAGGCCATGAAGGATCTAAGGACCAATGGGGTGGCTTAAAGGCCGAAACAAATGAATTGTTCTGGATGATAAAACATCGAACATTGCATCCTACAATACATGCTATAGTACCTATTAAAGTATCTCATATATTGCATGATTTAGTACATTTATCATGGTTTCTAAAGTACTATTACATTAACCCCGAAGTCAGACTCTAATTGGGTTTGATCTCGACTCTCTTGTATAAAATTCAATTTTCCTCATCAACCTATCTGAGGATTATTTTCAACTTTTGATTTTTTGAATATCACAAGATATCAAATATATTCTCCATGGAATTAATGCATACAAATGATAACATGGTGTCAAATGATCCACTGAATGATTATGTATTTTTTGTAATATAATTCTCCAATATTATCATGTTCATTGATGGTAGATTAGGATCAGATCATGCAATGAAACTACCATAATGAAGGCCATTTTTATATGAGCCACCATTTGCAATAATTGTTCAATTCCAATAACAACTGTTATGGGATGCAGATATGGATGGATATTTTCCTCTAAATTCATTTCCACTAAATAATCTATATTTCCTATAGATAATACCCTTCCAAATGTAATATTTTAGATACATAAACATATTTATCTTTAAATTGAATATCATTTCATCATAACCATAAATTAAAATCCTTTAAGAAAATATCATTATCATGATCCAAAACATTAATGTTTTAGGAACCTCTCTCTAATGAATTATACAATGTCTTATACAAAAACATTACACAGTACTGACAATTATGTTACAAATTTAATCTATTATATTTTATAAACTATTCATGTATAGATATTTAGAGTATTTTCTAAAACTCATATAGAAAAAAAATATAAAATTGAAAGTGGAAACTTTAGATCTATATTCATTTTTCTTAAAATGAAATTATTTTAATAAAAAACAAGATTTAATTTATTAAGAAATATTCAAAAAATTAAACATGATGACTTCCATTGTTTTCACAATATACAAATCATTTTATTTTTGGTTAAAAAATCTATAATGCGAACTAAAATCTCATTAAGGGATATAATGATAATTGAATCTATTTTTCCATCGAAACATGAAAACACAACTAATGTTTTTCTTTATCAACAATGTTATTTTATTATATGAAATAAATCAATTTTACAAGAAAAATAAACAAACACTTTTCATAAATAATTCCTTTATAAATATATATAATGATATTATTGATATTTTGCATTGTAATAGTGTATGACATTCATTTACAATTTGAAACCTGTGTTATAATTAAATGTATCACAATTAAAACTATAATAAAAAACCTTTGGTATGTACCAATTTGATGAAAATTATAATAAAAAACTTTAACTAATGCACTGAAATTATATAAAGTGGTACCCATTGATTAAGCTAAAACATGATCACACAATACTATATGCTGGAACCCATCATTTATGCTATAATGGGATCACATGTTTCTATATGGTCTCATCTGTTTCACTTTTATAATTCCCATGTACTATATCTTGATTCTTTTATAATTTCACTTTTTTGTGATAACAATGTTTAAGAAACACTTTTAAACTCACAATAATATCACGTTTAGATATCAAAATAACCTTAAACAAAAATATTCTATGAAAAAATACCCCAAAAAATTAAAAGAGTTTTTCTTTTAGTAATAAAAAAAATCTCAAAAAGGCCGATAGTAATAAAATAATATATGGAGTTGAAAAAATTAATTTTCAATTTAAATGTTAAAATAGAACATTTCTTTAGTCATATGTCAATGAATTTGTATAAAATGAAAAAAAATATTCATTGGAAAACCATTGAAATAATGTAACTGTGAAATCTTTTGTAAAATATTAAAAAAATTCCATCTAAAAATCTTCTTAAAACCATTCCAAAAAGCATTTAATTTAAAGAGATTTATTTTTAATGAACATATTAAAACATTAATTTTTTAAAAGACATGTCCTTCATCACTTGGGAAACGGTTAAATCCTAAGACACATTAAGAAATTAGATTAAAAATAATTAAATATCGTGGGAATAGGTAAATTAATGATATAAATTTTCAAAGGGGTTGTATATACACCTAATGAAATAATAAACGTGCATAAAATCAAAATATTACTCAACGAATTAAAATTGACACAATGTCCCTTAACATGAGTCCATATTTTCATGTTTGATTTATCCAAATGAATTATAAACATATTATAATTATCAACATTCTTGATAATCTTCTAAAATTATAATATTATTATTTTCCCATATATCCATGTAATAAATAATTACTGAAAAATTTATATTTACTTCAAATATTTCGACCACATCCAGCTTATGTATCCAAAATTACATTAGTAGGTTAACTATGGTCAATGAATTCATTTTTTAAAATGTCAAGAATTATAATAATTAAATTTATTAAATAAGTATATGAATTATGATTTTATGACTAATTTATTATGATGGGTTTTTAAAATTAAATATGTCACTTTAATGGTGATGGTAGGTCATGTGTACACATGAGTAACAATTCCTTTTTTCAATGATCATAATGGATAATAGGTAAGTAATATTTTCACTTTATCGAAAATTTAAAATTTCATATAAAATATATCAATTATATGAATATAGATAAACATTTTATACATGTGGTGTGGTGATGGAAAGAGAGTCACATCGCTTGACGAATTTCATAGTGTACACGTTCAAGTAAAATGTAATTATTTTTCATTTAGTGAAATAGTAAAAAATAGAACTATATATGTAGAGACTCGTATCTTTACGTACATGGACATTACATTACATTTGCGGAATACTTAGTACATAACAAAAACACACACACAAGGATCGTAATAGTTTAGTGTCTTTGGAAACTCAGAACGTAATCTTCTAATCGTGGTGAAAGATCTTCAATATCTCCCATAAAGATCTTTCCTTTTTTTACCTATAACCTGTCTTTGTATCCTGGGGAAAAGAAAACATAAAAGGGTGAGCTCAAATGCTCAGTAAGGGTAAATAAAAGATAAATCAATCACATCATATTCATAAGAACATAACTTTTGGAAATCTTAACCTGCAAAAGAGAGCATAATTTCATAACATGGGATAAATCATGGAAGTGAAATGTAATCACAATAATCATAACCTAAAACATTAAACCCTGTGGCATACACACATAATCATAGAGAATCATTTCTTGTTAGTCAAGACTCACTTCCAAGTCTATCTTAGTGGACAAAGTCCCTTTCTGAACCGAGTCACCCTCATTTCAGTCCTGTTTCACTGAACCGGTATAACCTACCGTTCCAGCCATGTCTATCTCATGAGATATAAAATATTTACCCAATGAATTAGAGGGAGATATAGGTCCCACCCATCTCATAATGATACCATTCTTATTTGTGCCACAAAATCATAAATCATACATCATTGCATAACCCATGTAGTAAAAATGGGATTCTTAAACATCATGACATCATAAAACAATTCATATACGATAAAGGAATTCATAAAAATAATTCAATCTCAACATAATCAAAACAATGTAATAATAGGGATAAAAACAGAACCCTTTATTATCTTAGATGGAAAATAATTTTGATAAAACACTTGAACTTTATTCTTGAGGAAAATATCCTTTCTACTTCAAAAATACTTTTCCATTCTTAACATGTCATACCGTTTTAAACTAAAAGAAGTTGATTAAAAATAAACATGAAAACTTTTAAAGCAAGATTCTTTGAAATATTGATTTAAAAATCCATTCATCCCGTATAAGTTAAAAAAACATTCTTCTCGTACTTTTGTCGGAAAAGTCAAAAAGTACCTCGTACGAAAAACGACAAAAGATTCTTTCATATATTTTACTAAAAAACTCACTGAAGGGTAAAATTGGATTTAAACAATTGTAGGTGGATGGAAAGAATATTACATATTGAGGGAACATGGATGTGGATGATAAAATACACCCCAGTAAATGCCAAAGTAAAAACAATCTCGGATAAAAATGAGATTGTGATATTTTCCCTTACCTTAGGTCCGATTTGCATCGTAAGTGTCTGAAGCTCCTGTATAATGGTTTAAATAATGTTATTGAATTATTCCAGAGTCATAAATATTTATATGATATCATATATGGCCATATTCTTAGCTTCTTATTAGTAATATTTCATTGTTAATTGTTACTCGGGTCTTTATTGCCTTTTGTTCTTATGCGACTTTTGCAGAATAAATTATTATTCTTCTTTTAAGGATATAGATAACTTATATCCAGAATGGTATTAGTGTAACCTATATCATATTTATTCATTCAATTCATTTATATAATTACTATGTAATTATGATCATGTATAATGAGTCGCATCACATTGTGGAGACGGTATTCCGTACGTACGCACGAGCGATGATATTGTTCCCATGATCGTGGAATTGTATTTAAGAGTATTTATACTATTTCAGTATCAATATCACTTTATAATAATCATATATAGTAACTCATTACACCATTATACCCATCCTTTCAAGGTGATGGTGGAAAATAGATTACACCACGGCGTGGAGACGGTATTCCGTACGTACGCACGCGCGGTGATTTCATTTTTCCATAGGATGGATAGAAGGTGAATTAGGGTTGATTCATATTTATAATAACATATCAGTATGTAAGTAATACTTATGTTATTACTTTATCATGAAACAACTAAATAAGAAGAAGTTCACGAAGAAAGAAATTGAAAATATCGGTAATGGATATTACCTCTTCTTTGAAACACCTCTTTGAATCCTCCACTTAGGGAACTATGATTGGTCTTTGAAGAAGACCAGGACCTCTAGGATTATTCTAGGGAAGTGGAGAAGGGATTTTGGCAGGGTTTGGCCGAGATTGAGTTCTAAAAATGGTGTGAGGAGGAGGGGGAGGAGGTGCCCTTTTATAAGGGAGGAGAGGGGCACCTTAGAAATATCTCATAATATTATTTTATATTAAAGTAAAAATCGGTTTATAATGGTTCCAAAGGGTCTTATTTCGAAGTTAAAGTGGTGAGGGGTCGAAATACTATCAACCAATAGTATTTAGACAAGATTAGGGTATTATTTAAACCATATAAATTAGATTTAACTCTAAGATAAATAATTTAACTTTTACTGTGTCTTTTTGTTTTCTTACACTATATGGTTAATACACTTTCTATAAAATGCCAAACGAACCCCAAATTGTTTATAATTAATATATATATCTTTATATAAGTAATTTGGCTGAACCTTAGATTTTTAGGAATAAAATAACAATTTATAATATAATATTTGATTTAAAAACTATTTTGTGTCAATTTTGACACTATTTGATATATGATTTTTGTTAAAGTCATAACAGAATTATATGTTCGAAACAAGTTGATTAAATCAACACTAATATATCATAGTAACCTATAAAATTATTGTAATTCATAAAAAGTCTCAAATTACATTTATTTGGGAATTTATAACATCAATTATGTTAACATTTCCTTAAAAGGGTACATACTGCATCATCGTTGTGTCATAAATAAATTAAATTATTTAATGTCTAAAAATTACAAATAATATACCATTATGTAGGAACTATTTTTAGATTTCTAATGAATATTTATAGTCGAATTTATCTTATGTATAACCACATATTAAAAATGTTTTAGTTATTAAACTTTGATTTTAACTATTTTAACGATTCATTAAATAAAATAATATTAAATGTCATAATCTAATCCAGGTGGACCTAAATGGTCATATTATATTAATAAGTTCGTTTTTGGTCTAATTACACTTATCCAATAGAATTAGGACATGTTTTAGGGTAATAGTAATATCATATTTACCCTTAGTTACCCAATTTACTATTAACCGCGGTAAAAAAAGTAAAAAGTTACTATTCACCAAAAAATTATTTTTATCTCATTGAACCAAATTTTACTTACTGATATCAACCGTGTCTGTCGGATTTTCGAAATTCCATTCACAGAAGCGGTAAAATTAAGTTTTATGCAAAATTTAGTTTTTAACCTACCACTTAGTGGTTTCACTATTCATCAAAAATGGAAAGTTTTTAGAAAAATACAAAAATGTAACCCTAGGCTAATTTCGGTATTCCGAATCCAAAAAATGAAGTCCATTTTGAAAAATAAAATTTATAAAATTTCAAAAAGTTGTTATTACTATTCATAACGGCTAGTTTTAATAATATTTTAATAGCATATCGTCGTTTAGTGAAACTCGGTATTGCGTACAACGCAAGCTATCGAGGAAGGTCGCGATTGCGTGTAAAGTAATCCATGCTAGTGTGTAGTGAAAGATTCCTATGATGATATATATATAACATAAACACAAAATATTACTCCTAAAAATCTCGGGTGTTACATTCTACCCCCCTTAAAAAGAATTTCTCCCTCGAAATTCGTCACTTTGTATCAAACAGATGAGGATACTTCTCCCTCATCATATCCTCAAGCTCCCATGTAGCTTCTTCAAGTTGTTGGTTCCTCCATAAAACTTTCACCAATCGAGTGGTCTTGTTTCATAGAACATTTTCTCTACGATCCAGAATCTCTATCGGTTGTTCTTCATAAGCAAGATCTTGCTCCAGCGGTACAACTTCTGAGCTGAGTACATGTGAAGGATCAGGTATGTACTTTCTCAGGAGAGATACATGGAACACATCATGAACATGAGAGAGATTCGGTGGAAGTGTCAATTGGTAAGCTACCTTTCCAACACGATCCAGTATTTCGAAAGTACCGATATATCTAGGGCTCAACTTCCCCTTCTTTCCAAATCTCATAACCCTCTTCCAGGGAGATATTCGTAAGAAAACATTATCACCCATTTCAAACTCAGGGTCTTTTCTTCAGTTGTCGGCATAACTTTTCTGTCGACTCTGAGCTGCTCTTATGTGTTGTTGAATAGATATGACCTTTTCTACCATTTCATCAATGAGATCAGGTCCTAATAGCTTTCTTTCCCCAACAGCATCCCAGCAAGTTGGAGTCCTGCATTTCTTTCCATAGAGAGCTTAATAAGGAGCCATCTGAATACTGGAGTGAAAGCTATTATTATAAGAAAATTCCACCAAAGGTAGGTGTGGATCCCAACCTCCTTTGAAATCCATAGAGCAAGCTCTCAACATATCTTCTAGGGTTTGAATTGTTCTCTCAGACTGACCGTCTGTCTGAGGATGATAAGCAGTGCTGAAACTCAACTCTGTATCCAGAGTATGCTGAAGACTTCGCCAGAACATCGAGGTAAATATTGGATCCCGATCATATATAATAGAAAGTGGTACTCCATGCAATCTTACCACTTCCTTTACATATATCCTGTAAAGCTGATCCAGAGACAAATCCTCTCTAATAGCAATGAAGTGTGCAGACTTTGTAAGACGAACAACTGTGACCCAGATAGCATTATTTCCTTTGGATGTTTTAGGAAGTCCTGTGACAAAGTCCATAGTGATATTTTTCCATTTCTATTCGGGTATGGGTAATGGTTGTAACATCCCCTTAGACTTCTATCTCTCAGCTTTAACTTGTTCACAATCCAAGCATCGAGAGACATATTCAGCAACATCTCTTTTCATGCCATCCCACCAGAAGTACTCTTTCAGGTCCCTATACATCTTCGTGCTTCCAGGATGAATAGAGAATGAAGAACTATGAGCCTCATCCAGCAGCTCCTTCTTTAATTCGGGTATGGGAGGAACACAAACCCCATTCCTGATCTTTATTATCCCATCACAATCAAGGTCGAATTCAAGAACATTTCTCACCTTCTTTTGTAACTTGACATCTTCTTTCTGTGCCTCTTTAATCTTCACATGTATAGATGGGTAAACATTCATTTGAGAAAGATAAGATTTTTCCCCTTCCATTATAATTCCAAATCCAACCTTTGTAAATCCATAAATATTGGATCTTTTGTGATCCTCATCATGGACACACTTATTACAACATATGACAAAACCACAAAGGACCGTATAGGTATAGTGTCTTTAGAAACTGGGAAACATAAAAAACTGGTTCATAAATCATCTATAGTGTATCCCATTTATTTCATCATATCTAGGGTCCCTTTTAGCATATTCTACTTAATATCCATCTTCCTGACCTTGGGAAAAGAAAACATACAAAAAAGGGTGAGCTTAAATGCTCAGTAAGGGTAAATAAAAGAAAAATCAATCACATCATATTCATAAGAACATAACTTTTGGAAATCTTAACCTGCAAAAGAGAGCATAATTTCATATCATGGGATAAATCATGGCAGTGAAATGTAATCACAATAATCATAACCTAAAACATGAAACTCTGTGGGATACACACATAATCATAGAGAATCATTTCTTGTTAGTCAAGACTCATTTCCAAGACTATCTTAGTGGACAAAGTCCCTTTCTGAACCGAGTCACCCTCATTTCAGTCCTGTTTCACTGAACCGGTATAACCTACCGTTCCAGCCATGTCTATCTCATGAGATATAAAATCTTTACCCAATGCATTAGAGGGAGATATAGGTCCCACCCATCTCATAATGATACCATTCTTATTTGTGCCACAAAATCATAAATCATACATCATTGCATAACCCATGTAGTAAAAATGGGATTCTTAAACATTATGACATCATAAAACAATTCATATATGATAAAGGAATTCATAAAAATAATTCAATCTCAACATAATCAAAACAATGTAATAGTAGGGATAAAAACAGAACTCTTTATTATCTTAGATGGAAAATAATTTTGATAAAACACTTGAACTTTATTCTTGAGGAAAATATCCTTTCTACTTCAAAAATACTTTTCCTTTCTTAACATGTCATACCGTTTTAAACTAAAAGAAGTTGATTAAAAATAAACTTGAAAACTTGTAAAGGAAGATTATTGGAAATATTGTTTTAAAAATCCATTCATGCCGTATAAGTTAAAAAAAACTTTCTTCTCGTACTTTTGTCGGAAAAGTCAAAAAGTACCTCGTACGAAAAACGACAAAAGATTCCTTTCATATCTTTTACTATAAACTCACCGAAGGGTAAAATTGTATTTAAACAATTGTAGGTGGATGGAAATAATATTAAATATTGAGGGAACATGGATTTGGATGATAAAATACACCCCAGTAAATGCCAAAGTAAAAACAATCTCGGATAAAAATGAGATTGTGATATTTTCCCATACCTTAGGTCCGATTTTCTTCATAAGTGTCCGAAGCTCCTGTATAATGGTTTAAATAATGTTATTGACTTATTCCAGAATCATACATATTTATATGATATCATATATGGTCATATTCTTAGCTTCTTATTAGTAATGTTTCATTGTTACTTGTTACTCGGGTCTTTATTGCCTTTTGTTCTTATGCGAGTTTTCCCGAATAAATTCTTATAATTATTTTATGGTTATAGATACCTTATATACAGAATGGTATTAGTGTAACATATATCATATTTATTCATTCAATTGATTTATATAATTACTATTTAATGATGATCATGTAGAACGAGTCGCATCACATCGTGGAGACGGTATTCCGTACGTACGCACGAGCGATGATTTTGTTCCCATGATCGTGGAATTGTATTTAAGAGTATTTATAGTATTTCAGTATCAATATCACTTTATAACAATAATATATAGTTACTCATTACACCATTATACCCATCCTTTCAAGGTGATGGTGGAAAATAGATTACACCACGGCGTGGAGACGGTATTCCGTACGTACGCATGCGCGGTGATTTCATTTTTCCGTAGGATGGATAGAAGGTGAATTAGGGTTGTTTAATATTTATAATAACATATCAGTATGTAATTAATACTGATGTTATTACTTTATCATGAAACAACTAAAGTAGAAGAAGTTCAAGAAGAAAGAAATTGAAAAGATCGGTAGTGGATATTACCTCTTCTTTGAAACACCTCTTTGAATCCTCCACTTAGGGAACTAAGATTGGTCTTTGAAGAAGGCCAGGACCTCTACGATTATTCTAGGGAAGTGGAGAAGGGATTTTTTCAGGGTTTGGCCGAGCTTTAGTGCTCAAATTGGTGTGAGGAGGAGGGGGAGGGGGTTCCCTTTTATACGGGAGGAGAGGGGCACCTTAGGAATATCTCAAAATATTATATTATATTAAAGTCAAAATCAGTTTATAATTGTTCCCAAGGGTCTTGTTTCGAAGGTAAAGTGGGGGTGGGTCGAAATCCTATCAACCAATAGGATTTAGACAAGTTTAGGTTATTATTTTAACCTTATCAATTAGATTTAACTCTAAGTTAAATAATTTAACTTTTACCGTGTCTTTTTGTTTTATTACACTATATGGTTAATACACTTTCTATAACATGCCAAACGAACCCCAAATTGTTTATTATTAATATATATATCTTTATCTAAGTTATTTGGAAGAACCTTAGATTTTTAGGAATAAAATAACATTTAATAATATAATATTTGATTTAAAAACTATTTTTCTGTCAATTTTGACACTATTTGATATATGATTTTTTTGAAAGTCATAACAGAATTATATGTTCGAACCAAGTTGATTAAATCAACACTAATATATCATAGTAACCTAGAAAATTATTATAATTCATAAAAAGTCTCAAATTACTTTTATTTGGGCATTTATAACAATAATTATGTTAACATTTCCTTAAAAGGGTACTTACTGCATCATCGTTGTGTCATAAATAAATTAAATTATTTAATGTCTAAAAATTAAAAATAAAATACCGTTATGTAGGAAATCTTTTTATCTTTCAAATGAATATTTATAGTCGAATTTAACTTATTTATGACCCCATATTAAAAATGTTTTAGTTATTAAACATTGATTTTAACTATTTTAACTATTCATTAAATAAAATAATATTAAATGTAATAATCTAATCCAAGTGGACCTAAATGGTCATATTATATTAATAAGGTTGTTTTTGGTCGAATTACACTTATCCAATAGAATTAGGACATGTTTTAGGTTAATAGTAATATCATATTTACCCTTAGTTACCCTATTTACTATTAACCGCGGTAAAAAAAATAAAAAGTTACTATTCACCAAACAATTAATTTTATCTCATTTAACCAAATTTTACTTACTAATATCAACCGTGTCTGTTGGATTTTCAAAATATCATTCACAGAAGCGGTAAAATTAAGTTTTATGCAAAATTCAGTTTTTAACCTACCACTTAGTGGTTTCACTATTCATCAAAAATTGAAAGTTTTTAGAAAAATACCAAAATTTCACCCTAGGCTAATTTCGGTATTCCGAATCCAAAAATGAAGTCCATTTTAAAAAATAAAATTTATAAAATTTCAAAAAGTGTTTATTACTATTCATAATGGATAGTTTTAATAATATTTTAATAGCATATCGTCGTCTAGTGAAACTCGGCATTGCGTACAACGCAAGCTATCGAGGAAGGTCGCGATTTCATGTAAAGTAAGCCAAGCTAGTGTGTAGTGAATGATTTCTAGGATGATATATATATGACATAAAAAAAATATTACTCATAAAAATCTCAGGTGATACAGTATATTAATAATTTATAATTATTAATTTGTCTTGCTTATCATAATTATTCAATTTAGATCACATATATTCATTACCTTTACCATTATTTCCTTCCATGAAAATATTGTTGAAAAACTAATCACATCTCTTCATGAGGTTGTAGTCCACCATACACACATGTAACATTATTATATCCCATATGAAATAGAATGTAAAAAAACTAATATATGATATAATGAATCAATAGTAAAATTTATTTAATAAATATCATATATAAAATTGAGATCCATAATTATACCCTATAGTGATAGGTTGTCATGTAAAAATGAATGACATAAGTTTTTAAGGTGGTTGTCCACCGTTTATGCGATTGAAGGCTTTATAATCAATTTGACAGAAGAGTAGAGTGGATTATGTTAATAAATATAACAATTAACCCCAATGTTTATTATTATATATTTTATAATATAATCATGGTTTAATAATTATTTATGGGGGTGGTGTAAAAAATAAAATAAAAACACTTGTTGAATAATGTTAACACTTATTATGGTTAATTCTTTTATTATCCCAGAAAGGACATTCATGGATTGATTAGTGACCAAATTACAACATCTATGATGAAATTGAGAAGTTATATATTTCATTTTGGAAGGTATTGGATTGAAAAAGTGTTTTTTAATATGTTAAAAGTGGAGGATAGTGTGAGACATTTTATGAGCCATGTGACTGAAAAACTTGTATGTTATGAAAATAATGAATTGTACCCATGTTTTTTTCATCTAAAAAAAGAAAAAAATGTAGAATTATAGATAAATGAATACTTATGTTATACATATTTCAATAAAATATATTTTAGACAATTTTTACTTCATTTTAACCATTATCATTCTATTTAAAACACGGTAAGATGATTTATACAATAAGTGCTCTAAGAAATTTTTAATTATTCATTACCAATTTTTTCCAAATAAAATATATTGAACATGTTATAAAATATTTTTTATTCTGATTCAAAATACATAAAACTTTTCATGAAATAAAATTTAAATAATAGTAAATATTAAATTTAAAACAAAACCAACAGAGGTGATAAAAAATAAGCTCCTTAGGTAGATTATTTTTTATAAAAATAGTCATTCTATATTAACTCTATGAAAATTAAAATTAATTGTATAAAATAAGAAATATAAGTTATTAATATATTATATATGAATATAATTTCTACTATTCCCAATTATTCAATATTTTAATTAGTTAATATGAATAATCATTACTCAGTTAAAAATAGTTTTTTGAAAATTTTGTTTTTATACACGAAAAAAAGTTTATAACAAAAAAATATATAATTTTTTTTCAACAGTAATTAATTTGACCAAATTAAAATAAATAATACTTATGTAACAATCAATAATATAAAAAATAATGGGACATTAAATATATATTATTTTTGTTAAAGAACATATGTTTTAAAAAATTTGGTTATTTTGAATATTCATCAAAAAATAATGATTATCCAAAAAATACAATATTTCACCATAGATAAACATATATAATTCTATTTCATATATTATTATTATATTTTCCAATTAAAATTCTAATATATTTAAGTAAAACTTTTAAATTAAACCAATATAAAAAATGAGTTTATGCGAATTTACATTCATTTTAATTTTAAAAATTATCAAAAAAAATTATACTGAATGTAACTATATAATTAATAATAATAATTACTAAAATTAATTATTCTATGATTTACTTGGTTGTTAAGATAGAAATTAATTTTAATAAAATATTTAATACATAAAAATTTCCAAAATAATGAAGAAATACGTTCTTAAAAAATAACATTCGAAATTGGTAATGGAATCTTCAAATAATTGATCGTTATTTATTGAAGAAAATTATATTTATCTAGTGTAAATTAAATTAATGGTTCATAGTGTTTTATTTATAAAATGAAATAATTAAATATTTTAGAAAATGATAAGATGTTCATTTTGAAATATTTTATAAAAATTAATCCATTATGAAAAATTAATTTGAACAATAACATGAGATTAGAAATTTCATTTTTTGAGGAAATATTTAGAAAACATGGATATGGAAGAATAATGATTTTGGACGAACGGGAGAAATAAATCAGATTATATTTAAAATCATTCACTAAAACTCTTGAGTTCATTAATAATGGAAAATTATATGAAAATATTTAATCTCATAATGAATATAAAAATAATCTTAATTGGATTATTGAGATATTGGTCCTAAATTTCATCATCATAAACATAATCATAAAAAATCCTGATAAATAATGATACTTTGACATAAATCCATGTCTACAATTTAAAATAGTTTTTAAAATGATTTAACCTCTTTTAT
Organism: Viscum album; assembly: GCA_963277665.1. NCBI lineage: Eukaryota > Viridiplantae > Streptophyta > Magnoliopsida > Santalales > Viscaceae > Viscum > Viscum album. The sequence goes on along the minus strand of OY728122.1, from coordinate 1,405,362,309 downwards.
AAAAATGAAAATTAATTATAATTTATTCCAGTGCCATGTACATACTTATAATTACATATATGTTCCACTTATAACATTTAAACATCAATTTGAAAGGAATTCATTTTTAAAATCCTTATTTCTTGGTGTTAATTATTATTTCTTCAGGATATTTATAGTTATGTTGGTCGAGTTCATGAACATTGGCCATGGTTTCATTATATCTATATTTTATTCAACATATAAATATCATATATATTGATTTTATATATATTTCCATCGATAAAATGTAAATATAAATAAATGAATTACACCATTCATAGAGAAAATGAAAACTCTAATTAGTACTCAGTAGATGGAATGTGTAACTAAAATATATTTTTATAAGGGGATATATTTAATACTATTTATGAATTGTAATAATGTTAATAAAAAACCATGTGATATTAATATTTAATTATGATTGATATATCCAAGCCTTCAAATTTGATGGCATGAATAGGGTAAAATACATTATGAAATATTTATTAAAGTCGTTCTCAATATAAAATTATTGATAAAGATATTTTTAAGGAACAATTTTTTTCTATATCAATTTACTCATCAAACCGATGATTTCCTAAAGAAATATTTTTATTTAATTATCATGTAAAAAATATAACATATTTTTAAAACAAATAGAATTTTTATTTCACAAAAATGATAAAATTTTTATGATTATAATATAAAAAATATATAATGGTAAAAGTTTTAGTATTTTTCTAAAATATATGACGTATCAATGAATAGTAATTAATATAAATTTTTATTGGAAGATTTAATTTCATTTTATGTATTTAATGAAAAATTATATTTTAAATTAAACATAAAATTGAATTTGTTCATTTTGATTAAATATAATTTAGTTATAATTATTTAAAAACGGTGGACATATTCTCTCTTGGAATGCTCTGTCGAGCGTGATTCACTTCGTCCTTCTTGAATAACTTCTCCCGATATTGGGTAATCCTCTAGGCCACTCTTATCTTATTACAAGCTCTCAAGTGTGATCTACATCTTTATTCATTGGGTTTCATCCCCAATTTTCGTTTCTAGATCTTATTTCTGGTGACCTTTTTTGTTATAGTTTCTATCTCAGCCACCACTTTGACATTCCCATTCATTTTGTCATCTTTGGCGTTCATCATCGTGTTATTTTTTGGACTTCAATATCATTTTCTCTTTTATTATCCCATGGTATTTATGGGTTGGGATTATATATATATTGAGGAGTTTTAATGGATATGTGGTCTATGGTTTACTGGTGAAGGATGGTCAATGGTGTTTAATTGTGGTTTTTTTATATTCTGTCTCCCAAGTTTCTATAATATTTTTAACCACATGATCTCATATATGCCCTCAAGAACCATTTATTACATCCATGTCAGTCATTTGTGATGGTTTCTATGTGGTTTTGGGTTGGGTTGTGCATTACGGTTTGGGTTCTAGGTGTCATGTCATGCGATCAAGTGACATTAGGGTTTTAGTGTGATAGGGTGATGTCGGTGAAGTCCTTGATTCCCGGTGAAGATTAAATTATTATCTTACTCTACTCTTTCATTGTGTATCGCATAGCCTCTCCAAGTAAATATGGTGAGCTGGCTGTCATGCATGATTTGGGATGTTCTATTCGAGTAGTTATCAGTGTTCCATGAGGCATGATCATCATTTGGATGATTACATTTTTATCTTGTATGTGGTCTTATGATTGGGTAAGATGACATGATGTTGTTGTGGGCATACAATGTTAAATTATGGAATTGATAATAAGATATTATGTTGGTCATTGATTAGAGTTTACGAAAATCATGATGATGAAGGCTCTGCAGGATAATGATGATGGTGCACAAGTGGTCGGTGGTGATGATCCGATTAGGATGATGTCTATGGTGATGTCACAACATGATGAAAGGTGATTGTTCTATGATTATATGATTGATATTTGATAATGGAGTTGAGTTTTATCTTCAATGGTGGGTATTTCGGGCTTCTCATATGCCCATGTTGTTACGGTTTCCAAAACTTGAATTTGAAATTTACAATTTGAATATGTGTTTTGGGATAATGAATTTTTGTAATGCGTACTGTGGGTGATTATTGAAATTGATATCCTCTTTTTGTGAGGTTCCCACTCTACCAAAAAGTGGTATTTAAAAAATATAAAGAAATGGGATTTGGAGTAGGATTAATTTAATGTATATTAATGTTTTAAAAAAAACATAATTCCTAAAAAAGAAATATTCAAAAAAAACATATTTCCATTGATTATTATGATGTGGTATTAAAATAACACACACTAGTTAAAGGAAAAAATCATGAAAAATGGATTTTATATTTGTAATCATGAGGTACAAATTTTCTAAACATTCCCTTTAAATTATTGGTAATTATAATAAGAAACCATATTAAATAATTTTCAGAGTGGTCGGTGAAAAGTATGTAATTCATGTAAAAAAATAATATCATGTGAATTTTAATATTATTGTATCACTTTTCTCCATCCTATTGGATGAATGGATTTCATCCATGTCCACCTGTGTTTCAAAAATATTACTTTTTCTTTCAATTTATTCTTGATTTTTACCATTTTACAATTTAAGAAAAAGATTAAGTAAAAAAGTGTAAAATTCGTTTACATAAATTAAATAATATTTTATGTGGAAAAATAAAATTATTTTTTAAAATAGTTGTTTCAATGATATAAGACATGTTTTCACATTTATTAATTATATATTATATAATTAATTTAATTTCATTCTAAACACTAACACAATATTTATTAAATAAATAGAATAATATAAGAAATTTTTTTAAAATGTAATAAAAATAATATAATTTTAAATAATTATTTTATCCAACTAATTTTTTAAATAAAAATAAAAATTCAGATAGTTTTAATGATAAAAAATTCTTTCTTATATTGTTTTCATGTTGTATTCCAAGGAAAATAAAATGATTAGATCCCAAAAGGATGTAATGTTTTTTTATAATATATAATATTTAAATATATTATTTAAAAAACATAAAAACATATTTTTAGAAGAAAAAAAATTTAAATTGTATCAAAAATAACATCTACAGTCAATTTTTGGGAAAATGATACTTTTATTATCCCTATATTGACCTATAAAGTTAAAATACATCGTTCTCACAGTAATTGTTATAATGGGATATCACTGGTTAAAATGAGTTATGACAAATGTATAAGGATAAAAAATATAATAATTTCCTAATTTCATTTCATTTCTGTATTTATACTCATAATCATCATATATTCTAATTATATGCATTTGAAAACTTTTTAGATTGAAAATAAATTTATATTAACTTAAATTTTCGTGTAACTAATTTATTTCCAATCCATTTTTTATAAAATTGAAGCTCATGTGATCTAATATTCAAACATAAAACCTATTATTTCATCCAAAAAATCATTTGATAACATATCTTCTAACATTTTAGATATGCATTTGGATAGAAAAAACTACGCATATTGTGATTAAGGTGATATGTGAAGGGGGTTTCACAAAAAAGAGGTATATCATTTAAGTAAATATTTGAGTTATATTTATTCTACATCCAATATAAATTGGTTTCCATCCATTATGTGATTATATAATAACAATATTATACATACTAGGTTTTTATTCCATTAACGGAGTGACACATATCCATATTTTCTTCCATAAAATGAGAAACAAAACTACTATTACATTTTATAGTATACGACCTCCTTAGGAACATATGTAAATCATTTTCATAAACACCACTTAAAATTGTTTTAATAATGAATTTAAAAATTAAATATTATTTTTTGGAAATATTTACTTTTCTTTAAATATAAGATATTATTTACATTATTATTTTTATATTCATTTAAATATGAAAACATTGATCATACCATCATGTGGATTAGTAGCTCCACTATGTGATGGGATTTTTTTTCATAACCACATTAAATGAATGGTATATATATATATATGTGAATATAAATAAATTGTATAATAATTTTTAAAAAATTATCATTATTTATTTTTAAAATAATAATCACTTTATTTCCATAATGATGGTTGAAAAATCATGACATCACTCATGCTAACCTGTGACCTACCAACTATATAATTGTAACGTAGTTCTGTTTTCATAACCATCCATAAAAATAAGATTTAATATTATTATTTATGAATAAAAATGATAATAGTATAATTATATTTATTCTATAGATGAGGGATTAACTATCTCAACAGCACTATTAAACATACCAATGGTATTTTGGCCATATGAGTCGAATAACATCAATAAGCCAGATGAGAACATATGTAATTTTATATGAAATAGTAATAAAAAATTAAAATTAAAAATAAACCTGAAATATATATTATTATATTAATGAAAATAATATAAAATTATTATTCAGAAAGATATAGATTGTACATGATGTGTGAGACTATAGGTATGAGATCTCTCTTAACAACCCTTTTTCCTTGTGTTATGTTCTTTTCATATCGAAACCACATTCTCTCTATATATATTTTTATGATATTATATAAAATTGTATATTTATAAATAATCTTCCAAAAAATATAAATAACTAATATTACATTTATTTTATTGTGTAATATATTTCTTGTGTTCATTTCTCAAATTCATTCTTTAAAAAATATTATATGATTATAACATAAAGTAAGATTATCAAAACAAATTTCATTACATATGTAATAATAATAATTATAAATTAATTTTAAATTAATTTTTTGGAATAAATAATCATAATAATGATAAGATTAGTTAACAGAATATAACTCCAATTCCTTGGGGAATGATTTTTTCTCAAGAGACATTATTTATGGGAGTAGGGAGTAAACATAATCAAATAAGGGACATTATCCCCCATATGATGTTGTCATAAAAGATAGACATTACTTATTCACATATAATTTTTTAGGTTACATCCATATTTACTATGTTTCTGGGATATTGTGATATCCTTTTATTTTTTAGTTATTTAATGGGTTTTCTCAGAAGACCTATCTTTTATGATATCATATATATTTTTTGACATAGAATTTTTGGATCCCTATCATATTTATTCTGTAACTATGAATTTAGATAAATCCTTTTTAATATATATTATCATTCTTATCCCCTATAGATTTCTTTATCTCAATTGGATATATGATCATGTTATATAATTTAAAATAATGAAATTTTATTTTCTTGTTGGTATTTTATGCACTTATCCATCCAAAGCATTTATGAATTTTGATCCATAGTTTTTATTTTGTGAGTATTGATTTCATAAATCATATAAAAATATATGTGAAATTATTGGGTCATAATAGTTTTCATCATACCATGTTTTATTTATTTTTAGCGATTAGGACAAGATTAATTTTATAGGAACCCAAGTGATATGTCAATGTTTAAGAAAATATCCTAGAATATTTAATGATTCATAGATCATGTTATTTATAAAAATTTACATTTTTATATGGATATTAAATGTTTGTTTTGATATATAATATATGTACATAGGGTAATAACATAATAAAGGGTACAATGTGAAATTTCATGTTCATATCTTGGTTCACAATAAAGACATCCCACTACAAACCTTGTTTGACATTCTTAGAGGGTATTAATTGTAAATTAAAAAACTCCTTATGAAAAATTATGAATCGTTGGAAAGGTTGTGAGGTTAAAATTATAGCTATTTTTATTACAATGGATTACATAGATTTAAACTAAATGAATCATAATCTAGGATATAAACATTATTTATAAGTTATTCTTTAATTTTTTTATGTTTTCATTTTTTATGTTTGAGTTTATGATTTTAGTTAATTGAATGAAATTGAATAACCAATCCAACATCCAATTTGATATGAAATGTGATAATTTATATAATAATATAAAAAAATTATAGATTTGGGTTCTGGGAACGTAATAGATTTTCTAGATCAGTTGGCTTACGATTTTAAAAGTATGATTATTTATGTCGAACATCCTCTATCTATTAAAAATGGTCATGTTTTGGTTAAGTATATTATGTGAAAAAACAAAAAAATAGTGGCTTTTTTGATACACTCTTTAAAGAAAAACAAATTTACCATATTGTGTAGATATTAACATCTAATGATTCTCATAATAAGATAATTCCATGTCATACATTTTTCCCATATAGTGGGTAACTGATTAGTGCTGGAAACTGACAAATAACATAATGTTCCATGAGGATATTGATTAAATGTTATGGAAAAATTAAGTAAAGTATTTTTTAACAAATATTTCCCCCACACAATCCATATAATAATATAATTGGAGTTCCTATAATATAAGGGGATATAATATGAATCAATTGGATGTATGATGAAAAATTACCATGGATTTCATGGAAGGCCTCTATCTTCCTCACCCACATAAAAATTAATGATTAATCCATATTTTTTCATTAAAGATGCATTTATTAAAGTCATTGCTGATTCACGACATGTTCAACTATATTGAAACTATTTTTGTGAACTCATGATTATGATAACAAATTGATATTCCAAATGGTCTCATAGGATTACATATAATAAGTGAAAAATTATTTCTTATTGGGAGGATCGAATAATAAATATGTTAGAGAAAAGAAACCCCCACATCCCCTATGTCAAAAACAAGGGCAGATGCATCACAAAAAACAATCTCAAGGGAACTCAAAAATGTTGGAAATTATTAAATGAGGGGATAAAAATATAAAATTCTGATCGTATATAATTAATCCCACTAATAAGGCCAAGTAAACAAAGGTTCAGATCCACAAATAGAATATTATATAGTTTTTAAACTATAAATATCAAATACATTATTCAATCCATTTCTATAATCCATGAGTAATCATATATAATAAATGAAAACTACCTCAATAGAATATGGATCAATGAAGGTCATATCCTATCCTTTCTATTTATTTTAATTCTAATATTTATGCGGTTATTGGTACACATGTAATTTATTCATGAATAGATAATATTCTTTTTGATTTCAGTGCTATGCATTTTTTCATATTATTCTTGTTTCTTATAACAATACAATCACTTACATAAAACACTGTTGTTGAGATATCTATAGGGATATTGAACATCATAAATATTTTATACTAAATATATAACATATATCAATCATTTTTTAATGAATCTTCAAAAAAATCATCCAATAATTATTTTAGTGGAATTTGATTTTATATTGGTAATAGAGTTGACTATATTTATATAAATCCAAATCAACAATTGAGACATGGTGATTTATATATACATAATAATACACAGTTAGATTTACTGTATGTGTAAGGGGGAGGATGCATCTTCTATGTAATTTTAATATAATGTATGTATATTATTTGATTATTAAAATAAATATCTAACTCAATGCTATTATAAATAAAGGATATAATCATGCTCTAAGACATTCCAGTTTTTATATACTATGCTGATGTTTTCCATGAAGTGTTTTTGGGTCGTTCAGCCAACATAGAGGTTCAGCAAATAATCATCATATACCATTAACCCTACCCATATCTACAAATGTATTTTAAATGTACGCTATTATGTAGTTGAAACATTAATATATATTATAATAGAATCTAAATAATGGTTTTATACACACAATTTATTTAACATTATGTGTTTAATTCCTATACATAATGTTGTATGATGGGTCAATGTTCATCTATATTGATTGACATGAATCAAAAAAAATATTAATGAACAAGTATTCCATAAAATGGATTGTATTACTTTTTGATATACACTATGGGATCCAATGTTTTTTCTATGGTGGAAATGTGGTGGGGATATCACCAATTAAATGTGAAGAAGGTTAATATTCCCTATACTATCTTTTAAAAAATTTATTGTCACTATGGGTTCTTATAAATTCAAATTGTACTCACTAAATCTCCAAAATTATTAATGAAAATATTGGATTGGGTCATCTGATATTACATAAATTTTTTTGATAGTCATTTTAGTTGAAATTTTATTATACCTTAAAATTTATTAGGGGTATAAGAACTATTTGAAATTTATGAAAATTAATTTTTGATTGGAGAAGAAATAGAAAAAGTAATGTAAAAATTAGTTAAATGGAAATCAGGTATCATTGTTTGGGAATATTATCACTATTAATGTTATATATGTTGTCTCAGGTAAAACAAGCCCTATAGATGCATGGTCTAGACCAGTATATATATAAGAGATCCAATGATTCATTTCACTATCTAGGTAATAAATTCTTTTATGAGAGCCATATCATAAATGTAATACCCAATAACTAAGAAAACTATAATATGAGTAATGTTTTTAGGGACAAGTGAACAGAAAAAGATATTTTAAAATTGAAAAATACGTTTCTTACTACACTAGTCCCCTTGTTTCTTGGATGTTAGGTAACTTTGTTGTTATATTTAGATTATTTATAGTTTTTTTTGGGATGTTTACAAATGAAAAATGAAAAATTAATATCTTATACCTCATGGAAGTTGAAACTTCATGTGTATCACAATCCACCAAAAGATATAGAGTTGGTTTCCATTATAGTTTCATTAAAAATATGCTTGAATTATCTCAATGTGGAAATGTTTGTAATATATATAGATCATAATTTCCACATTTATGTACTCATAAAAAATTATCTTAACATATTCCAATAATGATTATTACTGTTTATCATGGTTAATTATTACTCAATTAATTACCAAAATTGTAAAATAAAATAATAAGGATGATCCATTAAGTAGAAAAGATCTAGAATCATTGTCACTAATAATAATTTAAAAAGACGAAGTATTAATTTAATTGTAGAGTATATATATTGGAATTATAATGTAAAGAAAAAAAATCATTCATTTGTCGATTAATTTCTTAACCATCCCTTCCCAGGAAGATAAAGGATTCTAAAAATATGATGTTAAAATTTTGAATATGGTAGATGGTATATAAAACTGTAAATCCATACAGTATAAAACTGATGAAGATTTTGTTAGAATATATTTCTCATGATAACATGTGTAATAAAAACCTATGATAAATAATGATTTGTTTAAAGATGCACAGTGCACAAATATCCCCATACAACTAGGGAGGAGGAATATGTTTAGAGACCTTTTGGAGAATTATTCATAAGCAATATAAACAAGGAGATCTGGGAATATACATAATAGTTGTTGGTATGTAATAATGTGAATGTCGAATGTAAAATGGAAAAGGGGGTGATGCAACCATAACCAATAAATATATTGAAAAGGGAAAATCTCACCATATATTTTTTCACCAGTTTTGATAATATATCTTGAGTAAATAGTTCTATATTGGTTTTAGTTGATGACCATACATTGAATCATAACATCATTTCTATATGAGAGGACACCTCTGACAATCAGCATGATAGGATATATGTCATTGAAGGGGTGATGTTTCCAAGAGCATCAATATCAATATCATCTAATAAAAACTTGTGATTTACCTCTATGTGATGGATGAGTCTCCAAAATGATATAAATAATTAGATTAAATTCAATATGTCTTATCATCCTAAAAATGATGTCCGTAAAGATAAGACCATATAGAAATGTGAATATTGGGTGAGATCATGCATCATGGATTTTAAAAGTGATTGGGATCAATATTTTCCTCTGTTTTAATTATCATACAATAATAGATTTCACATAATCATCCATATAGCCAATTATGAGACCCTTTATGGGAATAAATGTATTAAAAATTATTGTTTGGAGTATATTTTTGAAGAAAATAAATTATGACATGAAATGGTAGTTAAAATTGTAATAAAGTTAAATTCCATTCAACAACACCCAACGATTTATTAAATATAATAAAAAAATTGAATATTGACAACCGTCGATCTAACCTAATGTTTGAGGCCAGATAAAATGTGTTTATCCACATATCTCTATGGAATAGAGCCATATTATTTGGGTTTAAAGGAATACTAAGGCCCATTTATATCATAATTCTTTATATTCACAAACTCATTGGAGTCGTGGAGTATTTCTTAGGACTTACCAAAAAAATTTATCATATACATGAAATATCCCTCTTAAAGATGTAAATAGTAGATCCCTCATATTTTCATAATTCAATTTTGGTATATAATAAAATGATATGTATTGAATGGAGAGTCTAATAAATATCCATGACTATAGAGATAATGTTATCCACAATAAGGCAACTCACATATTCAATGTACGATGGAGGAACCAGAAATAGGAAGAGAAAACATGAGAACCTATGGTAGCAATGATGATGAAATATCCACAATAATTTTCAGGATTTTATATAATATTAAATTGAAAAAATTTCATTTATTTAAATATGGGTGAATTTAACACACCAGTATTTTTATATTGGACTATGTTTGGTAGTGTATAGAACATGAGACACCAATCGCAAAACGAATAGTGAAATTTTATTATTTAAATATTAAGATTTTACCCAAGTCATTACATTTTTGAGCATGAATATTATTATCCAATTTATGTAATATATATTAATTTCATACTAAAAATCATTTTATTGATTAATTTATTATAAATAATACGCAAATTTTCAGTATTGTCATTTTAATCTTCAAAAATATGTTTTCCTCAAAAAAAAATTCTATCATTTTATTAATAAATATTATAATATAATTACGGATCATTAAACAAAATTTAAGATTAATATCATTTATTAAATCCACATATCCAAATATTTCACATTGAATTTTTGGTATTTTTCAGAAATGTTTGATTTTTTATGAATATTGAAAAAAATTGATTCGTAATAAAAATTGTTATATATTTTAAATTATTTAAAAAATAAATTTTATTTTGAATTATTTTTACAATATAATTAGATATTTATGATAAAATATAATATAATAATTGTTTTATAGTGATTTTTTACACAAAAACTTTGTATAAAAACATTTCATAATTAAAATTTATTTTCCTAAAAAAATATTTTCCATTCCATTATGTGTTTTAATATAAAATTATTGTATACTATATATAGAATCATAATATTAGAAAAATTAATATATACTATGAATTCTGAGGCCCAATTTATAAATAGAATCCGATAATTTTTTTTCATCAAGATTAATAATTGTAGTTAATATTAATGATCATGGTAATGTTAAATTGTTAAATTATGTTCAAAAAGAAAAAAATTAAATCTATCAACTATTCATAAGAGTTTCTTTTATCTGATATTCAGAGTGGAGATCAGAAATATCAATCTGTGATTTGAATAAATGGCTTTTTGTGTCCATTTATCTCTGATTTTTTCCTTTATAATTTTTAATTAATTTATTATGTAAAAAATACAATAGTAGATCCTTAAATTTGTATTGTATTTTATTATAGAGATTTAAATAAATTATATTATATTTTATATATTTATTTTAATGATTTTTTAAATCATATTTTTTTGATGATGTAATTACCATAAATTATTCTGCAACGCCAAAATAATATCAATTTAATTAATACAAAAAATGAATATGAAAATTATTAAAAGCAATGTAATTTTTTTATTTAATTTCTGCAATTATTTTTTCTTTAAAAATAAAATATTATAGATTTTATTAGGTATTATATTCATATATAATTATTTTCTGTTTCATATTTAATTAATAGTTCCAAAATAGGTAGTATTGTTTTTCTTTAATAAATAATATTCTATTAGTTGATTTAAAATTAATTTAAGTCATATAATTTGAAAATTGATTTTATAGAGGTAAAAATATTCAATATGTCCCAATTATATTTTTATAGTAACTATATTGACAGTTATAGTGTAGAAACACAATTTTCAAGGTAATTATAAAACAATGTTAACACAACATTTTAAAAAGAGATCATGGTTATTGACTAATCTTAACATGTAAAATTTTACCTCAATAATCATAATATAATTTTTTTATATCTTTTGGATACTTTTTATCAAAATATATAATTATATTAATTTAATATTTTATGTAATTTCAAGTGTTCCACATCAATCAATTATAAATGTGAACATCCTCTCGGCATTCATTAAAACATTAATTATTTGTAATTTATCTAATTCCTACCCAAATTACTTCATAACATCTATAATAAGATTATATATGTCTTATTATGGATATGATTCCAGACATATAGTGTTAAATGTGATCGTGAATGGTGGTTTCCAAAAGAATTATTATAAATTTAAATGGATTTTTCTTATTTTATTTCTTCTCCTACATCCTTAAACTATTCTTCAACTATACCATGATAATAAAATTATTATATTATATTTTATATACTATTATCAATATATTTGAATAACCTATATTCACATCATATTCAATCAAATGGGATATGAAACTATCATTCATGTGTACAGCTGACTACCCCCCGGGCGAATAAGTGTAGTTTATTTTCCATCGTAAGTAATCATAATTAAATGTCATAAGTAATTAATATATGGATATATAATATTAAATAAATATGTATAATTATGTAAATATAATATATCATCTAATTTATTACCATTATATTAGTTGAAAATTGTTAATGTTCTTCATGAATTCGGGTGGATTGCCACCTCCATGACATGATATGATTGATTTCTCAAAACTAATTCCCATGAATGTTATATATATGTTTATATTGAGAATTAATAATATATTTTTGGTATATTTATAAATATATAATGGTAAAATAATACATACCACCTTTTCATTATGATTATTGAATAATGGAAATGTTACTCATTAGAAAATACAACCTATTATCTTCATGTTTTTAAAGTAGTTCAGTTTTCATAAATATAATACATAGTGGGATTTAGATTTTTTAATGATTTATAAAAATGGAAAATATATCATTATTATTAATGTTTATATTATTTATTAATTTTCCCATTAAATATTTTCTATTCTAATATAGTCATTTTGTATAGATGGGTAGAATATCATCATAAATAAATTCAAGAACATATGTAATTTTTTATAAAACGTTAATAAATAATATTAAATGAATAAAAAAATTGTTTATTAATAATTATAATAATCAAAATATGTGTTTTTTTGGGAATATAAATAATATAATAGAAAACTCAGACATGTGGTAAGGGAGCTCTCTGAACAGTTATTTTTCTTGGGTTTATTATTTTTTTTGTCTAACTGACCTACAAAAACTATTTTTGTGATGATTAAAATATTATATATATATATATGACACATAAACAACTTATTATAAATTAAAATTTCATTCAATATCAATTTTTTCATTATTTTGGGGTTTTAACATGAATTTGATCAGGAAAGGGTGAGTTTTTCTTGATTTGGCCCAAACCGTGAGCCAATTTGCAGAATTTAAAACAAATTTATTTATTGTATAACACATGAATTTTTAAAATATTTTTCATACATTACTGTTACAACATAGCCTCCACAAATCTATGAACTCCAACATTTTATTTTGGACCATTTAAGAATCCATAATAATTATGGATTTGGGTTATTAGTTAAGGAATTGGTCATGCCCAGAAGCCCATTTCATGTTTTTTTAAACATTATTTAATATGTTATTCAATTTTTTTAAAATTTTTTATCATTCCATGTCTTACGTAATACCACTAAAACCAGAAAACCCTATTATATTTTAATCTTCATTGGAGTTCATATGCATTGTGAATTAGGGAAGAACTTCTTAGGGTGTCTCAAATCATTTGGATTTGAAGAAGTAACCTCTTTCCATAATGACTCCTTCAATTATTACTATTTTCCCCAATTTCAGTACTCACATTAACTTCGTATACTTATTAGAACCTCAATTGCACTTTTGTCAATTTGGAAATTTAGATACTGTTGTATTTGTGGTGATTTCTTAAGGATCCCTCTTGTAAGTGGGTCTCCATCATTCTTCCTCAAATTTTCCTAGGGTTTTTTCGTTTTTCATAGGTTTTATTCCAGTTATTCTAGATTTTTATAATTTACACCAAGTTTGGATTCAATCCTAGTTTTTTATCATGGATTTCATTGCATTTTCTTTTGGTTTTATGCTTACTCTATGTCCCTTGTGATGTGATAGTGGTGCTGTTATAGTCTGGAACAAAGATTCTAGGGTTTTGATATTTGTGGTAGTTGATTCCATAAGAAATAAATTCTAGGTTAGTTAGATTTGTTGAATTTATTTATTTAGTACACTAATAACGAATTATCCTTGATAAAAAATCTAGTTTTTGTGAACTTGGTTTTGTAAATGTTTTTTACGTACCTTGTTTGTGTTAAATTGTGTGTTTTAAATGTCTTTTATATGTTATTCCAAATGAAGATGTTTTATAAATCATGTAATGGGTTTATATAAATCCATTGTGAGATTAAAATTCTGTTTTTATGAATATGGTAATGCACATGGTTTACAATGTGTTGTTTTTAATGACTGCTGTGTGCAAAAAATTGATATGTTTTGTGAAGTAATTTTATTGAAATCCTAATGGTTTTATTATGTGTTTTAAGTTGTGAAAAACAATTTTAGCTACTATTTTGAGTTGATTATGACCATAACTACTATTTTTATATGATAATTTATTTTGGTATCATGGATAATGATTTGAACACATTGGGGTAAACTCGGGTAACTAGGAAGGCAGATATGTACTAGTGCGCTAGTGAATTGGATGGGTATTAACCCTGTTCCACTGAGAAAATGTATAATGAATACACTAATAAAACGATTTTGATAATTATTGTGGAACACTAGGTTATTTGAATGTACCCTACTAGTGGCCTAGGCACTAGAATGAATTATTCTATCATTACATTACACCGAGGTATGAGGAACATTGGGCCCGAGACTACCTAGAGCAAAGGGGTGTTATCGAGATTGGTGTTCATTGAATCTTTTATATATATCTTTATAATGTGGTGGGTTTTTATAGATAATAACGTAGCCTAAATTTTTTATGTGAATAAACTAATACATGGAAAATTAGAATTTGAAAACCATATACATTTAAAAGTTTCATTCTTTAAAAATTATTTCCACCACCTCTTTTTTAGCAAAAAATAGAAATCTTTTTATACTGTATTGTTAATAGTATAGAATCCCATGGTGGTATCCTATTGGGAATATGATCACACTATACATAAAAAACATGTCTGTATGTATACTTGGTCATGTTTGAAACAGGTAAAGAAAAGTCTTTGGGTGTGGAGGATTGGGGTGTTAGTTCCCATCCCTGGTGCGGCGTTGTGCAGACGACTTGTGGGTGAGGACACCATATCAAGTGGAGTCCTTGGAGTTATATTTATATTATTTCATTGTGTATTTGGACATCTTGTATAATGATTACACCTATTTATTCAGTTTTGGATTTTGTCTAAATCTTTTTTGGTGTAAATTTTTCAGATTCAGTTTTTTTTTGTTTTATTTATCCATATTCCAGTAAATCATTCACAATACAAAATAAATAGTACCAGTGAAATTTTTCCATCCCATGGGGATAGAGAATGTCTTTTAGTCCTTGTTACGTGCTGGGTTTGATGCTGGATTTGGTGGTGACCAGATTCGGTTCGTGACAAACTTGTAGCAAAGAAGGATAATGTTTTGGGATTATATTATTATTTTTGGATGTGTTTGGAAAGACAGAATCTAGAACTATTGGGACTCTAGGTTTTCATGATGAGTATGTTGCATGGCCCGCAACATTATTGGTAAACCACAGGTCACCATGGGACAATGGAATTATTGGTTTTACATCACATCCACATGAGACTCCTATGATGTAGACTACACGTGGACATCAAGAATGGGTGAAGTAGTGTTTTATTTTATCTTAAGAATATTTTAATAAATACGAATATTAATTAAATTAATTAGAGAATAATAATTAATAGAAGTGTCTCTTCATTTATCAGACAACCAATACCTGAAATTTCATATGATCCTGGGATATTTTCTAATCCTATCACTATTGGATAATTGAAATTTTATTAATGCCTTATGAGATATTTTTTAATTCATTAAATATCCACCCCCACTTTTTGTTTTAATTTTTTAAAATAGGATAATTGAAACACATATGTTTTATTTTTCAATTTGAAAAAATGTTCCACTGTATTTATCTAATGATTTTCATATATGTTATCCAAAATTACAGGATTGAAATTTTTAGTATAATAATTATTTCTAAACATGCTAACCAGCCCATTCACTAATTATTTTGGATATACCATTCCTTAATACATAAAAAACAATCACAATTTATTATATATGTACCAATACCATTATATTTAGGTTAATCATGGCCTACTTAAATATAGCTGACTATGTAAATCACCCTATGAGAAATTAGCCACTCGTTTAAAATTTCCCTTTAGGAATGTTCTAATCCAACAATATTATTTCGAAATCTCAATTGATTATTAGAGATAGAATATCAATTTTACATTGAATATTTTATGGATTATGTCCGTCAACCCAAATTTTTTAATTATAATTTCATGTTGGAAGCTGAGATAGAATAGTGTTTTTTGATAAATAATTACATGATGAATGAGATGATATGATTTATAATACAATCTGACAGTTTATATGGAATCAGGGAACATAAATTCAAATATATCTATAGAACCACCCTAATATATATAACTAAAACGACTCTGATGTGATAAGATATATTTATACCTCATGGATTTGGGAAAATTTCTAGTAATAATTTACAATAAAATATATATATCTAAGAACCAGTAGTGATTGACTATTAGAAAATAAGCATTTTTTCTATATGGTGATGCATATGAGATATCCCAATAATTATCATTAAAATTTTATCACTCCAAATCAAGTTAGTGGGATATTCCTAACACGTTGTGAATATCATAATAATTATAAATCCCATAATAATGAGTTTATTAGATAAGGATATAGATATGTTCTTAGTTTATAATATCATATGTCTATTTTTGTAATAATATTAGGATATCCCAATACATGTTGATCCCAATAATGCATTTTTTATAATTATAGAAAATTATAATAATTAATTTATTCCCCTATGAGTATTGAACATATGGGAAGTTTGTATTTTCTATAAGATGATGTATAAATTATATAGGAATTTTATATCTTCCATTACATTCATTGACTAAGATAAATAAAGGATTAAAGTGAGATGAAAATTACTTTTCCATGGATTGATTTTTTGGAAATTATCCATGTAACCATTAATCCAGAAGACCATGTGATGATATAATTTATGTGTCCATTTGTTATATATTTTTTAAAATAGATTCATTTTAGATGGTTAAAATTCATAAGTTCATTTCAAAGGTGAATGAAATGAATATTTTCAGATGATATTTATGATTTCATGGAGTTATTTATTTTTGAATTAACTAATTTTGTTAATTCCATTTATCAGTGTTTTTTAAATAAGGAAATTTTAATGAAATAATGATATGAAAAAAATTAATATGATTTCTGAAAAGAAAAAATTCATGGGTGATAAATGGATAGTATTATGAACCAGCATATAACAGAATAAATTTAGGTATATTAATTCAATGTTATGGTAATAAATTCATTTCTATATCCAACATTTATAAAGAATATTATATATTTTTTAGGATAATCTACATTTTAAAAAATATTTTTCAAATTTTTTTATAATATGTCATTCCCTTTAACTAGTTTAATTTTAATAGATTTTGAATTTAAATTTAATGTTGAATATCGTATGTGTTTGATGAGAATTGGAAAAGGATGATTACCCACTGATAATGCTATAAATATATTGGTTATACCCACATGAGTTAAGTTAAAAGTAAACAAACCATGATGTAGGATTAATCACATAAAAAATAATTGAATAAATATAATAAGTGATAGTATATACCTCATTAACAATGCATACTACATAGATCAACTACATAACCAAAAAAATTACTTCAATTTTTTTATTAGATTAAAATTTATATTACATTATTATAATTATTTTATTTAATTTTTTATCAAGAAATTCCTATGCAGTTATGATATAATCTTGAGATGAATCTTTTGTTTGTGAGATGAATTATAAATTTGTAACAAATCAACATATGTATAAAATAAAATATGTGAGCAGAATGTTTAGAGGAAAATCACATTATCTAACTTACCTGCACCATTAATGAATTATTCTATATTTGAACCCACTGAATGATCATATAACTATGAATAATATTAAATTATAGAAGGTGATATAAAATTGAATAATAAAATTGATTTTTTTCAATAAAATATCATGTACAATATCATTATAACACTCATAAAAACAAACTAATATCTTAATCAAGATTATTTATTTTTGAGTATCCATACATTTGAATTATTTACAATGTATATGTAACAATAAGATGCTCCCACATGTTAAATAATATCTATTATTAAATTTTGTCACATATTAGAAAAACGATGCCATGTTTTTTATGAACAATCATAGTTTCCCTGGTAACATGATTACTTTTTCTGTGGATACATAGATCAAAGGGAATTCACAATACTCGTTGGTCGGTGACTAGCACCTGGAATACTAAAAAATAATATTGGGAATGGTATTTCCACAAATATGGTATATATAAATGATACATAACAATATAAATATAAAAAAACACCACTAGTAGATGTGTATCAGAAATGAAATAGGCCATAAATAGCACACGTAGCATAAGAATATACTTGAAAAAAATAGAAATATAAATTCTTAATGTCCCAATTTAAATCCCACTAACCATATAAATGGGAAAACAACTATTACCACCTCCGAGAGATGATGTACCATGACCTAAACTTTAATGAAGACAATCTATAAACAAAAAAATGCACAAGTACATTGTGATCCAAATACCAATAGTATTTCACCCATTGATTCCATAAAAAGAATCAAATATAAAATTAACAATGAAAGTTATTTTATTTGATCGAGAAAAGTTAGGGATTTCGAGGATGCGTATTTGAAAAAATTATACATCACTTATAAAAATATGGAAATACATAAGATAATAATGTTTCTCTATTCCTTGATGGAAATGTAACATTATAAAATAGATTCAAAATACCATTTATGTAATGTTTCTAAAACAATGGTTCTTTTACTAAATTGGATAAATAAACACTTTCCTATCAAATAAATTATATAAATAAGAAGGCATGTAGAGTAGATTACAAATATAAAAACAATAAATATAAAATACTATCAAGTGAGAATTATTTCATATACCTAAGAGGTTATGATATATCTAATCTATAGGGATCCTACACTTGACGTGAAATGGTAATATATGTATACTAATGTCCCATGGATAGAGGATAAAAATGAAACATCCCCATTTCCTAAGGGATGTGACTTGAATGTATTTTTTTGGAATGTTTTAAAACGTAATGAGTACAAAATATTACACAGAAACAACATAAGGATTTCATGTACTATAGTAAAAAATAATTACTAGAAATTTATTTCTTGTCATATTATTATATAATTAATCCCAATATCTATTTCAATTATACCCATTTTTTCATTACAAACCTTAATAGTTTTTAATCCAAAACATGCCTTTTACATAATAGAACTCTATGGTGTCTATCAAAATTATTTTGAATCCTTTTTAAAAACTAAGGATATAAAATAAACTAATTATTCAATTTCACATTCCAAATTAACAATTAAATTCTACCATATAATTTTAAATAAAATTAAATCAATTTAATGACACACCCCCAATTCAATGGAATTGGGGGATTTCACCCATTTTCCGTCAAATAGATTTAATAAATTAATTAATCCTTTTAATTGAATAAAATTCTCAATTTAAATTAAAAATTAAAAATTTCATCAATTTCTATAATGTAACACAGTGAGAGTTAATGAATAATTTTATATTAAATAAAATTAATCATTTTGATAATTTTCCTTCTATGTGTGACTTTAAATAGTTATATGTATATATATAAACACTAAGTCAGATATTCCATTCACATGACACCAACAAGGCATATCATGCATGAAAAAATGACATGGTTTAAACAAAATGCTACACCAATTAATCATATGATATATAAAACATTGAAATTGCTTGTGCTACACAGAACACCATATTGGTGCACAATACACACAATAATGATTTTATATAAGACATCATTTTATTTGTATAATTATTCAAATGTTTTACCTATAACATAAATTTTAAAAATAATTAACATGAAATGTAATAAATAATTAACAATTTTATTAAAACTACATTATATAAATAAAACATACTGATGAGGAAAAATATAATATTCTATAATATCATTATATGTTTAAAAATACTACTTTCTCGATTGATCTACATTTAATGTCCTTATTTGAATAAAAAATATATATACACACATTTAGAAACTGAATATGATAAACTAAAATTAATGTTTCCAATTTGTTTTCAAAAATTATCATAGGGTATTTTTTCGGAAAAACAACATTTTTTGATTAAAAGTGAAAAATAATACATTTTATTTAATAACCTACATTTTCTTATAAATAATTACTAATGTTAAATAATAAATTAAATTTTTTATGGTCACATAAGATCATTTATAAATGTATTAATACTATTATGTTTATTTTAATCAATTTCACTATGGGATTCATTATTAAATCAGACTATATGTTTTTAAAAAAATTCTTCTTTTAAAAAAAAATTTCATAGCGTTAGTGGGATTAGAATTAATAATAATTTTACATATTTATTGGATTAAATTTAAATAAATTGAAATAAATCATTTTAATAAGTATAATAATTACTATCTTTTTTAAATCAATATGTTTTAACACAAAAAATTAATAAAATTGAAAAAATTAATCATAGTGACTAAGGTACAATTAAGCGTAATTAGGGTCTAACTAATAATATTAGTCTCCCAAATGACTTATCGACTTGTCAAAGACCCATTTGATGTAAATAATTTTTACACACACCAATAATTATTTATTTTTGTTGGGTTGGTATGAACTTTTTTATGTATGAACAAGGGTACACCTAACCTGTTTTAAAAAATTCCTAGTGAGTTCTTTTTCATCCTAATAAAAGGCTACCACCTCTCCCTCCTCTTGAAACCTTTCCAAACTCATATGTCGAGTTTATATCTTCACAATCCACTTTTCTACATCCCTATATTCCTTCTTGAAGCCTCTCCTTGAAAATATTTAAATCTATGGAAGCTTTTTGGAACAAATCAACTCAAGTTACCTGATTAATTGGGGTTTGAATGTGTAATATGAGAGTATAGACAAACTATATGGGAATTTCATATAACTTTTATTTCAGTGAGATACTTTTTATATTCAACTCAAATTCTTATTTTATGCTGTTTATACATAACATCTATGTGTTATATTATTATTATAATTAAATTTATGATAATTTACACATTCAGTTTATGAACACTATTTCATTGTATTTATGATTCAAATGTTAGAGAATCAATAAAATAGTTATATATTCATTACCGTTATTTGAGATTCATGTTTTTCTATAAACATAAATTACTTCTAAGGTGTATATTCATAAATTTTTATTTTTTTAATATCACAATCCAACCTAGGCTTTTCCAGAACCAGTCACCCGAGCCGGCACGTGACATGGCACGAGGGGCGTTCCGGATCCACATGGGCTGTGAACCAGTTCCTGGAAACAAACCTAAATTTGTGGGAATAATTTGGCCTATAAATGAATTGAAAATAAATAAAAAAAACTAAATAATGGGGAAAAAAGATCAGGTAGATAAATATACATACATAACTTCATGTGACCTGATGTGTCACCACCAACCTCAATCCAATGTCACATTATAGAGACTAAATCCATGCAAGGTGAAAACCCCAATGATCAAAAAACAAAGTTAACACTATAGGAATGTTTATTAAAACACTATAGTCACACCCAAAAAATCTATTCTCATATGCATCTCCTTTAAATTAATGATCTATAATTTTAATGTTTGAAATACAATATATAGAACTAGTTTTTTAAACATTTTCTTCTATAAATAAAAATCACGATCCATTTCCTTTAATATTTTAAACTATACACTTTTCCAAGGATGAAGCATTAACCTTTTTAGAAATATAAAGATTGTAATGTGTAAAACATTATAAAAACGTTTTTCCACAAACATTTTATGATCACTTTTATCCCATTTAACAAAGACACTCATCATACATGAAGGTAAAAGAAATAATCCCAAATGGGAAATGCAAAATAACAATCAAGAGTCATAAACCAAACAAAGAACCTCAATCATCCAGCTCATAAAATAATGTTCCATATAAATTTTAAATATAGGGAGCTCTTGAATAGTCTATAATGTACTATAAATGCGACTAATCCTGGAGGCATTGCTACAATTGATGAAAATATAATCCCCAAATGCCTATTGTTGTTGTGCCTACCCTAAATGATGGGCCTAATCCTTTAGCAGGGCAATGTCCGTACTACGGTACATTATCAAGTGCATAGTATAAACTAGTGCAGAAATGGTTCACTGAAAATTTTCTTTCTATACTAGTTTCCCATGTTCATAATAAAAATGGTGGGAACCAACAATGGAAAACAAGTATACAGTTAATAGTACATTCCTCACACACAGTCCACAAAAGCAACAAAGTAACTCCCGAGTCACCCCAATGAAAACATCCATTACCTTCCAACCATTTGATCACATGAATTTCCTACATAGAGGACCTCCCATAACATATAACACATCCAATGAAAGTGGACCACATCCAAGGAAGATTTTTAAAAGATAAGAGTTTTAAAAAAGTGCCAACCATGCCATACAAAAATTTCTCTTGCCAAACATTTCATATGAATCACTCACACACCACATTGAAAACTAGAAATACACTTCAAAACCCATTTATGAATCCCAATAAATAATTATAAATCTATTCCACACTCAAAAATTCCAAATAGTCATTTCATCAGTCAATTGATGTGAAAACCCAATCAAACCACTTATTTCAACACATTTAAAGAAATAAACAACTCCAATTCAAGATAGACCATTTTACTCACAGTTATATATCAATAACAAACATTAAAACTATGTGAGCAACGTAGGAAATAATTTATTCTTAAATTTAATGATTAATCTATAGAGATCATAAGGATGAAAACCAAGCCGAGACACTTCATCTCATAAATCTTCCAACAAAAAATGCCCAAACTTCCACACACATAAATTCTCACACACACACAGACACACAAACACACACATATATATCCTTACAACATTGAACATAATCCCTGCACCAATAGGGAATAAGTTCAAAGAAGATATATATAAACATAGACACATATGCACCTATATATGTGTGTGTGTACACCACCTAGGAGACATTGATGGTATAATTAATTATTGTAGTTGATCCAACATTATTTAAAAACCAACAATCCAATCAAGAAATCTGGATCTAATGAAACACTATTTTAATGTGAGTATTTTTAAACATAAATTTATCTTTTTCAAACCACAAATACATTTATCAAACACACATCAGAAGCCATTTTTCCTAACCAAATTGCTTTCAATTTCAAAAACACCCAAAACCATTTTTCTAATTCCATTACCATTAACTAATCAATTCATGAAACCCCTTTGAAATTATCACAAAGATATATATTAAATTCCAACATTTTATGGGGATTTTCCCTTTTTGAAACCCACACACAACGCCACGATCACTCAAAATATAATTCCACATTATTTTCCCTGATTTTCAAATCACATTTAAAAATACAAAACAAAACTCGTCAAGCTGAAATGATCCATTAGCTTTTAAAAATAGACTATCAATTCATTGTCAAGTCATGTTCTTTTGATAACACAATTAAAATATTTTTCATAATCAGAATAACACTTCTTATGAGTACCTTATCAACGAACACTTGAAAAATTAACCATATGATTTAGAAAATCCACATGCTTCATATAATCAGGTCAAAAACAATCTTGAAATAAATTTAGCATATAATAAGACAACTAATTTAACCAATAAAATCAAAAAGAAATTTAACAAAATACATTAAAAACGTGGATACATATTCATAATTGAATAATTACTTTAAAAATATTTTTTAACAATTTTACCAACCAAAAAACAATAAAAGATAATTATTATGAACCTAAAAATAAATTAAAATATTAAATTAGACTATTTGAAACCATGTTACATTATTTATGCCACACATTGAATTGTGGTGACAAAATGAGAGAATTCAAACTGCTCCGCCTTCATCATTGGTTGCCGGAACATGGACCCAACTGTCCCAAGAGACCCATCACACATCCCTGGAACAAATTAAAACCAATAAATCACATTACCCAATGACCTATGGTTTAGTATAACCCTTTGTGGTGACAATTAGGCTAAACTGAATCCTGAAAACATGAGTTTATAGGAATATAGATTCTACCATGATGATATGGATGAAGTAGGTGAAGAAATACATACAAAAATCGTGGATCGAAGGAGGGTTTTTTGAGGGAGGTCGTGCGCCCAAGAGGAACCAGAGAGGGGGCGTTGGGCATGCCGAAGGAGAAGGGGGATGGTGTCACAATCAGAAGAGGTAGATGCTGCTATAAGGGACGTCAAACGTTGCTCTGGTGAGGGAGGTGGTGGTTGCACACTCATGTGAATCAAGGGGAAGGGGGTGTGTTCTGTAGAGGGCGTGAGTGCTTTTCTGAGGGATAATTGGGGAAGGGGTTGTGTGGGGAAGGGGTAGAGTATAAATAGGGTAAAAAAATAATAAAATAATAATTATTATTATAATAAATAAATCTAAAAATATTAATTATATTATTTTTAATATTTTTATAGAAATAATTATAATCTTGAAAAAATTAATAGTCTTAATAATAAGATTAACGTTAATAATAATAATATTATTATTATTAATAACATAAATATTATTATTATTATTATGAAATTTACCATTTATTTTAATTTCTCATATCATATAACTATATTTATTCTTCATTTAATGTAATTTATTCAATTTAAAAATAGGTTCAATGCACGTTGCACTCATGATAATCTACTGTATGAATCGCTCCAAAAAATTCTCTGTTTAAATAATTTCCATCTGGGACACACACCCAAACATAGACTAAAAGATATGAAAATGAGAAAGGAATAAAATAAAATAGATTCTAAGGTTGGGGTGTGAAAAATCTCCCCACCACATACACTTTCTTCTCCCAAAATATACCCAAGCCTAATGTTTACTAAAATTTGAGTCCATGCCCGATCCAAACTAAGATAAAACATGAATCTCAAAGTATCTATTCGTATGACATGTCACACATGATGGATTAAGAAGAACACACAAAATGATTATGAGGGGAGAACATGAGGGTTTCAACACCATTAAGATCTTGTCTAACACTGAATCATTAAAACCCACGCACCCTACCCAGAGCAAGGGAAAACATGGGAACTCCCAGCCTCAACATACTGACCTCTCTATAGGAGTTGAATCAGACCACTAAGACTTAACAGAACACCACTACTAGGCCACCCAACACACTTGGGAACCAAAACACAGAACTCTCTATAACTACCCTGCCGGAACTAAGAATTACCCAAAATGATCTAAAACACCCAACACGTCCATCTCCCTTAGTATGAGCATGAAAAAGATTCCAATAGAACCATAAACACTAGACAAAAGATAAAAAATACCAACATTCACATCTACACAATACCACTATTAAAACATTGGGCCAACCAATATAAGGGCCTAATACACATTAACAAAAACAAACAATTCTAGAGGCAACATACATAAGAACATAACTACTACAATCAAGAAACAATTTGTTCACAGTAGTATCACCACAAAGGATGAAATTAAAATAGTAGAAAAATAAGAACAAGGAAACCATAAATGTCTCTATTCTAAGAAGAAAGACAAAGAACAAAAAAAGGCCTCGCATGCCTCGGACACCCTGATGGTGTGCGACCTTCTCCCCCAACCTAATGCATGTGGCTTTGATGGCTGATGCATCTTATTCCTCACAGTCAGACATGAGCATACACCGATCAGAACTCCTTCTTCAAATGTCACTTCATTCTGAACCTTTACGAGTGACCCAAATGGTCAAACAAGATCATGACATTGAAGGGATGAGACACGATGGAATAAGATTCTCGAACTGGCCACACTGATGGAATATTACAAAGTAGTTTGATGAACTAGAAGTCGACAGTGACAAAAGTGATTTCTTCAGAGGTAGGATACTCTCGTAAAGCATGCTTGCAAAATTAGGAACCCTTACGAATGAAGAGAGGGGCTGGCTTTTTCATTCACTTGTGCTACAGATGTCGACTCCTAAAAGCGGTAGACACATGCCTTCTCCAACTACTGGCCTTGTTAACTCTAGATGGTCTCTCACCACTTTTCACCTTCACCGCATCAGGTATGATCCATTGAATGATGACAGATATTAACACCTCCAACATCATCCCAAATCCATGTATGACAAGGAATTCACCCCCATTGTTCCATGGTTGGACCATCCATCAAACCCAAGACAATAGAAACTCTAACTCACTCGGGAGACCCCAACCACCCGAAGAAAAGATCTACTCCCCTCAAATCGCTTCACTTCAAATAACGAATCCTGAAGGCCTCAAAATAAAAGAAAAACTCGATAGAAAAATGAATATTTAAAGACTAGTTGTAAACAATTTAGGGCTTTAATAGTAGAAATATTCAGAAAAAAATGAAAATCAAAACTGAAATCAAGCCAAAACACATTCAAAAGAAACACGTTGTCCGAGACAACCAGACTAAATTCTCGAACAAGATCAAACTCAACAAAAGGAATCACCCATAGAAAAGGGTAATATACTCATAAATCAAACATATAAAAACAAAAGAATATACCCACTTTTCATGAAAAATCTTGTCCAAAAATCATTTTTTCATTCATGTCTATTTTAAAAAAATAAATCTAAGACATAAATTACAAAATCCCACCCATGGAGTCATATGAACCTCCACATAAGACTTAATACATTTCAACTCATTTAACTAGTACATATGTTTCAATGTGCACATCACATGCCAATAATCAAATATGCAGACGATCCTAACGAATAATGATGGTTTAAAATTTTGATCTTTTATGAAATCCAGACCTAAGCCCAACTTTTCCAAGTCAAAAAACTAACTCTTTAAAAACCCACTTCACCAATTTCAAACCAAAATGAAAAATTCCCCTTTTTTCCATGTCAAAAACGATTTGAGAAAGAACCATTTCACTTAAAACCCACCATTATTTACAAATATTGTTTAAAACCAACCAAAATTAGGACAAAGAGCAACTAACAATGGACAAACGGAATGAGGAACTACTGCTTATGCCCAACACGATGACATGGTAGTAAGACATGCCCCTAGTAAGACCAAACACTAAAGGAACATGAACCGGACACTTGGGATCCACATGGGTCACTAGTCCATGTGGGGACACAAAGTGACATAGAGTCACCTCTATTGTCATCCCCCAATCCAAATCAAATACTAAAGACCCAAAACCAAGAAAACCTAAGGTAGCTAAGGCCTTTTATGATCAATGTTGACCAAGAGATGACTTTCCACCTACCTCCTAAGCCCTGGAAGTCCTCATATCCATCTATCAGACATTCTAAATAACAAAAACCGCCCTTTGATCCAATATTGTCATGATATAACCTGTGTTGACGCTGAACTGGTCACCAGAGCTAGCCAACAAACATTAACCGATGGGCATTCCCAATCCCCACGGGCATGCAACTAGTTCAAGGCATCAAAACTAAATATGTGGGAACGATTTATCACATAAATGAATGAAAAAAAATACATAACAATGAATAAAACAATGAGAAACGAGAAAACTAAGTCGTGCATAACTCCATGTGACTTTATGTGTCACCAAAAACCTCAATTTAACATCACACCATGGTTACTGAATCCATTCAAGGTAATGGAAGATAATCTAAAAAAACAAATGTAAATCACTAGGTATAACTATTAAAACATAGTAGGTATGCCCAAAAAACCGTTATCCAATGATTTTACAGTAAATAAAAGATCAAAATATATAATGTTTCAAGTACCATTTTTAGAACTAGTATTTTATGAATTTTCTTCTTTAAAAAAATAACAATCCATTTTCTTTTATATTTTAAACTAAGTTCATTTCTCATGATAATGCTTTAATTCTTTTAGAAAAAGAGGTATAGTGAAGTGTAAAAAAAATTTAAATCCATTTCCCACAAACATTTGAAGTTCAATTTTTTCCCCTTTAACAATGTGACATATGCACATGAAGGAAAAAGTAATAATCACACAAGGGAAATGGAAATGAACCAGAATAAGTAATCATCCAAACAATGCACCTCAATCATCCACCACAGAATACTATGTTCTGATATAAATGGGAAAACCATGGACCTTATGAATAGTCAAGAACATACTATATAAGTGACTCATCCCAAAGGTATTCCTACTCTCGATGATATAATAATTCCCAAATGCTCATTGTTTCCCTCCCTAGACTAACTAAGGTTCCCAATCCCCTAGTAGAGAAAAGTCCATACTAAGGGCCACTAGCCAGTGCGTAGTCTAAACTACTAGCACGATTTTTCTTTGAAAATTAACTAGCTATGCTAGGTTTCTAATGTTCATACTAAAAATGGGGTTATCCAATAATTCCGAACAAGTATGCAATCACAAGTAAATTCCTCACTAAAAGTCAACACACACAACAAATTAACCTTGGAGTCACCCAAAGGAATACATTCCATACCATTAAACCATTTGATCACAAGAATTTCCTACATAATGGACATCCCATATCATATAACGCATCCCAAAAAGAGGGATCACATCCAATGAGAGATTTCATAATATAACTAGTTTTACAAATGTTCTAGCTGATCCTCACATAAATTTCGCATGCCAAAACATTTCTTAAGAATCACATGCACAAAACTTTGAAAACCATAAATACGCATCGAAATACATTTAGGAAACCAATTCTAGAATTTTAAATCTAAATCATACTAGCAAATCTCAAAGGGGAATATCATCAGGGAATTGATTTGAAAACCCAATCAAACCATTCATTGCAACATATTACATTAAATAATCCACTACAATTAATGAAATATGACATTACTAATATATCAATATCAATAAATAATATTAAAACTACATTTAAAATGTGATAAATAAGTTATAATTAAATTTAAAGGATAATTCATAGAGAACCTACATCATAGAAGGTCCCGGACAAAGCCGATACACATCGGCTCTTGAAGCGTCCGATGAAAATCACTCACACTAGCACACACATACATTCCCAAACATATATCCTTAATCCATTTAACATATTCCCCATGCCATGTGGGAATATGTGCATGGGATATATATATATATATATAAATATACATATAAACATACGTACCTATGTATGTGTGTGTGTGAACCACCGAGGAGCCTCCCAATCTCTAATTAATTAACCTTGAGGAATTAACATTATTTAGAAACCAATAGACCGTTTAAGAAATCAATAACTAAAGAAATATGGTTTTAAATGGAGTAGTTTCAATTATAACAATATTTTTTTCACACCACAAATACATTTACCAAACATTCTTCAATATCTATTTTCCCTAAAAAACAGATTTCAATTTCACAACCACCAAAAACCATTTTTCAAAAGGAATTACCATTAATTAATCATTTAATGAAACCCCATTGAAATTATCACATGGAAACATATTAAATTCAACCATTTTTATGGAGAAATCCACTTTTAAATCCTACACCCAAATCCAGGTTCACTCTAAAATGTATTCTACATTATTTTCACTAATTTTCAAATCACATTTAAAGATGAAAATCAAAAGTCATCAGGAAAAAATGATAAATTCCTTTATAAAAACCAATATCAATGCATTAACATATCATGTTCAATTAAAATTACAATTCACACAATTATTATAATCATAAAAATACTTCTAAGTAGTACCATAGTGAGGAACACATGAAAACATAACCAAATGCTTTAGAAAATCCACTTTTATCACAAACTCGGGTAAAAAACACTTCCATAATATATATTGAACCACATAAAACATATAATTTCACTATTAAAATTCATATTACATTTAACAAAATACTTTCAATACTTGCATACATGGGTATAATTGAAGAATTACCCTAAAAATCAGTTTTTTTACATTTTTATCAACACCAAATCACTACATGATAATTAATATGAAGCTCAAAAAAATTAAGGAACAAAATATAGATCATGTGAAACCAAGAAACATGATGTAAAAATCACCTCAAATAGTGGTGACTAATCGAGTCCAGTTGAACCACTCCACCTACGACAGCGGTTTCTATAACACGGACCCAAGGGTCCCAAGAGACCATTCACACAACATTGGATCAAATGAAAACTGGTAAATCGGATTACCCAATGACCTATGGTTCGGTAGAACCCAATGAGGTGACAGGTTGGTTGAACCGAATCTGGAAATCTAGAGGAGATGTTAAGAGAGATTATACCTTTGTGATATCAGTAAAGAACATGAAAAAATCCAGCACAAAATCATGGATTGTAGGAGGGTGGTGGAAGGGGGTCGCGTGCACGAGAGGAACCAGGGTGGGGGCATTGTACATGAAAAAGGAGAGGCGGGGGGGGGGGGGTCGCTACCAGAAGTGGGAGATACGGCCCGAGGGGAGGCTAACG
This sequence comes from Viscum album, assembly GCA_963277665.1. Lineage (NCBI taxonomy): Eukaryota > Viridiplantae > Streptophyta > Magnoliopsida > Santalales > Viscaceae > Viscum > Viscum album. The sequence continues at coordinate 1,405,331,444 of OY728122.1, read as the reverse complement.
GGAGCGCTGATGAGGGAGTGGGGTGGTAGCGCATGCAAAGAATGTAAGGCGGATGTTCGTGCGTCGTGTATCGTGTGTGAGTGCATGTGTGAGGGATAAATGGGGAAGGGGTTCTTATGAAGGGGTAAGGTTGAATTAGGGTAAAAGAACATAATAAAATAATAATAATAATAATAATAATAATACCAACAAAATTTAATAATAATTATAATAAAATAACGATAATAATAATAATAATAATAATCTAAAAAAATTAATAGTCATAATAATAAGATTAACATTAATAATAATAATAATAATATTAAGAATAACAGAAATATTTTTATTATTGTTATGATATTTACCATTTATTTTATTTGTTCATATCATTTAACTCTATTTTTTCCTCATTTAATTTAATTTATTCATTTAAAAACAAGCTAAATGCGTGGTCCGCACATGGTCAATTGTAGTCCGAAACCCACCGAAAATTCCATATTTCAAAAAATTCACACTAGGACCCACACACAAATTTCAAAAAAATGATATGAACCCAAGAATGTAAAAAAAATAAAAGAGTGTCTAAGGTTGGTATGTGACATGTATCATGAATACCCTTCTTTTCATGATATTATATTCTTTATGACATTGCACATTCTAATATGGAGAGTTTTCTCACTTGTTACAACGTTATAAGATTTTAAAAAAAATTTCTCATTTCTTTTGTATATTGTAAATGATTATGAATTTTATAGAGATACTAAATTGAATTCTTCAACAACACTCATTGGTTTTTATCCTCTATTTATTTAAGATATATCCATGTATTAGTTTCATTTTTCCACTCATTATAACATAAGAAAATTTAGAGAATGTTATTATGATGATTTTATTGTATCTCTCTCTGAGATTGTGAAAAAAATTTATTTTAGATAACATGATTAAAAAAATGTTTTAAAATTATACTTGATGAAAATATAAAATGAAAAAATAATTTTTAATTTTTTTCTTATTTTATATGATTCCATTAAAAGATTTTAAATATATTTTCAATGATAATGGGTTGTAAGAATGTTTTATGATTAATTATGGTCTCATATATTTTGAAGCATTCTATATATGTTCTTAAAGTAAATTATTTATTAAATTATTTTAATGATGTGTATAAAATATATAAGGTATATTTTTATGGAAATGGATTAATGAAGATATAATGTTTTAAATAAAATTAACGAAGATTAGTTATTCTCCCCATATTAAGTTTTCAAAAGGTATTTCAAAATTTTTATTGATCAATAATTACCCATATTGATGTTACTCAAGAGATTCTAGGTGAATATATAAATGGTTAATTAATATATTTTCAGTGAATAGATTATTCATTTATGTGATGATGTTTATGATTCTTATTTGTCTTCCATGAGTAATATTCTTTTGAATCATGCTTCTTTTCATGATTTTATTATTTCATCAAGTTATTACAGAACTGTTCTATTTTTATAGATCATGATTTCATGATATGTTAATTATAACCATATAATTTCATTTTTTATGATTTGATGTTTAAAAAACCTATGTATTTTTTAATACATGATTTGATGTATGTTTTATTTTTTTTTTGTTATATGTATGAATAATGTTATTCTAAGATGGGTGAGACCTTTATCTCCCACCACTTCATTGGGTAATGTCAAATGTATTATGATCTTAATGGTTACATATAAGGGAACTGAAAACCTAACACAAGATGGTATATGAGAGGAAATCCCAATCATGAAACAAGAGGGTATACCAGAGTACATCCCATTCCCGAAAAAATAATGGAAATAGAACGACATCCCAAGCATGAAAAAAGTTATAAAACAGGAGGAAATCCAAAGCATGAACCGAGAGGGTACATGGGGGTACATCCTTAACCTGATATAATAAGGTACAGTAGAGGGAATCCCAAAATTGATGTTAGTAAATGGGTGATTAACTCTACCCAAACAAGTCACGAAGGTCATGTTAGGCCACTATTACATAGGGTTTTTATATACACATGTGTTTTCTATTATTCATTGTTCTTTTACTATGTCATGATTTCATGGATTATGTTCATTATTTCATAATGATTCCGGTCTTATGAACATATAATGTTTATTATTACATCAGATATGCCGTGTATGATTTTAAAATGTAATTCTCATGTTCCAGTCCATTTTATGATGTCTCACTAATACAATTATTTTTTTTACCAATACTAAGAAGTTGATATCAACCCTTATTATGATTCCTTTCCCCAGGATATGAAGAATGATTTTATGTAGTTGTACTAATGGTAGTTATCTATATCGGATATGTTAAATATTATTCACATGGATAAATGATTTTTTCCTTGTTACCAAAGAAACTATATTATTCTAGTTATCGTGCATGTATATTTGTAATGTACTGAATATTTAAATAAACTGATGTAATATCCATGTATGATATGACTTTTGTGATATATTTTATATTTATAAAAATGATTATAAATCCATTGGAAACTAGGATGGTAAATCATTATTCATATCAGAAATTAAATTCATTAGGATATGTCTAGTGATGTTTCTAAGGATAACTATAAGGTTGAGTTAATGATTAGGAATTTTTTTTTATTTTTCTAATGGATTGCGTATGTGGTAACCTAGAATTACTTAGTTTTCTATATACTATAATTGGATATGGAAATAGAATATATGTATATAGGATTAAAAAATCTGACATGATGTCTTGAACATGCCTCAGGTAAATCCAGTACATAACAACTAGTCTTGCTGCACAACTAGTTTGACATTGATGGGGAATATTCATTATGAATTTGAAAACACTTCATGAACCATAATGATGAATTTAAAAATATGTTGTTTATGAATTTCGAATGATAAAACTATGGAGTCATATATTGTTGAATATTTCATACTTTATATATCCTATTAGTAAATATTCATGATTATATTGTTCCTCATTATGATTATTGTTTCATAATAATTCCTTTCCTGTTTTTGTAAATGGATGGAACTGAAAGAATTATTTTTTATGAGGAATAAATTGGAAAATTATTGGATAGATCCTTGAGAAATCTAATGTTATGGAATATGGAGAGAAAAACCTCATTTCTATGACCACACAACCCAATCAGAAAATATATCGTGTTAAATTTACAAAATAAATAACGGTGGACAATTTTTTACTTCAATCGTTTTTTGGAGAAATGATCAACTTTTTTTAGTGGAATGACTAACCAACTATTTTCAGTGAAATGGATCAATACAAATGAAAGTATATTTTTTATTATCCATTTTTTAGAATAAAACTATGTTATGGTCAGAACATATTTCTTGAGATGTGAAGGGATAATATGTTGTATTTTCATAAAAAATGTGTAGAGAAAAGAGAAATATTAATCCATGTATTGGAATGAATAGTGGAAAATATTATATTTATTTACCATCCTAATTTTATTCTTACATAAATTGATATTGAATATTCTAAAAAAATCAATAGGTTATGATAAGAAAAGAAAGAATAGAAGTAATGTAAATTTTAATCACTACAGAGTAAAGAATGATTGATTAAATCTATGATCAATGTATGGAAGGAAACATGGAAGAATTTGTTTTATAAGAATTAATATATGTTTTAACTGTTAAAGAAAAGGTCATCGAGTGGTTAAATGTGGTGATAATGGGAATACAGGGAATGGTCAAAAGAATGAACCTCCATAAATTATTTATTACCAATGTACAGATTATTGTCATTATTCTTGTAATTTATTAAACCAAAAGGATAATAATAAAGATAGAAAAACCCAATCTGTAAAATATATACATAAGGGTAAATCATATTCAATTTTAATTGAGGAAGTAAATCATTAATATAAAGGAACATTTATCCTCAACTTCTATGTTGTAATTTTGATGTTTTTGTATGAGTGAATAATCCCAATGAAAGACTGATTGTTCATTGTTTAGTGATATTTAATGTGATTATATTTCCCATAATGTATTATAGAATTATAAAATAATATTTGATATTCTATCAATATAAGTATTGTCCAATGTTTCTAATAATATTTTTCCTTTATAAAAATAGATTATTTAAGGAATAATAGTTGAATTATATTTTTGATGTTGTATAATAGGTCTGGTGGTCTCGTCAAACATCATGGGTGTCCAAATAATAAAATTAATTTTCGGAAATCTAGTATCCATAAAATAATTATTATTGAAGTTATGAATAACTAGTAAATATATCTTTATATGAATATTCACCTGAATAAGGAGATGATTTTTTGTGTTTTCATGGCTGCCTATACTTGTATTTTTTATACAATGGAATATCTTAATTTGGTTCACGTCACTGAGAATAATGATCCTCGGGGTTAACTTATTTATATTAAAGAGATTCCTGCTATGTTTAATTTCATATTTTGGACAATCTTAAATGAATCCATTCCCACTTATGAGATGATTATATTCAAGGGTATTCTGATTTCTTCTAAGTGTAACTATTGTAGCCACACACATGAAGAGTTTATTAATCAGCTATTCTCTGGATGTGATTAAGCTACATACCTGTTGCATTATTTGGGTGGATTATCTATAATTAGGTTCAATTTCTAGAATGGATATTCATTTCTCAATTTTTTGTTTCATGGCACAAAATAGGACTTCCATGAACATTATGAGATATTTTTTCCCCTAATTTCAGGTTTATGTTGCTTGTGGGAAGTTAAAATTATGGATCTCCATGAGTGGGACGTTTCTTCAAATAGTATGGTGCCTTCCATGGCTTAGGTTTTGTAATTTGAGCGTGCACCTCTTCTCAAAATCCTGGTGTCAGCACCCTCTCTCTAGATCATCATGCATGTAGATAGTGTATCCTGGATCTGTCAGGGTGAGGACCATCAATGTCACTGGATCGGCTGAAACCCCCCCTCCCATAATAAGATAATTCATGTTGAATGTTGATGGGTTATTATGAAATGGTATTATCATCTGAGGAGGGATTGTTAAAGATCGGGAGGGCTCACTCATTCATTCCATCAGTGCATCTTATGGAATAGGCGATTCTTTATTGGGTGAGGCATGTGCAATGAGGGGTGGAATGGAGGTGATTTATAGAAACAACAAAATCATGTCTTATGTGGATATTGATTTGGTGATAATACCTTTCTATTTGTAGGGACATGTTAAAGTTCCATGATTCTTTATTTATCTAATTCACATTAGAAAGGGCCTTTTTGGTGACACCACTATATTGAAACACTCTTATCATGAGGGGAATCCGGAGATATATTTTTTGGCATCATGAATGGTCATGGAATGATCCAACATTTGTATCTCCACTCACATATCACTTCCGCCAAGTTTTATTTCCATTTTAAAATAATATTCCCCTAGGATTCATTATTCTTGATCATCTTGATCTGATCCCCACCTATTCCGTTCATTCATAATAATAATTTTAATTATATGGTATATATATATATATATATTAATCATTTGATTATGTTAGTAAGATTAAAATGTAATATTTCCATATGGTGATTTTTGAATATTTCATATAATATTAAAAATACCATGTATTTATGGTAATTAATGAATAATGGGATGAAATACCATGGGTCTCATGATTAGTTTGTGCGTTAGAAATTGAAATGAAACCAACCTTTTTGGAGAAAGAGTTGAAATGGATCCAAAAATATTAAATGAAGAGGATATCCGACAATTATGCAAGTATATATTTTCATAAAAATTATTTAACATTGTGGACAATCATATGGATAACAATAAAATGATATCTATGTACATCCCTTTTTGATTATTCAAGAAGTCCCTAGTTGATCGATGATCTCAGGCATTCTGATTGTTAACATTCTCTTGAACATTTCCACAGTCACTCTCTATGAGAACATGATAGTTTTATTTTTCTTCCATGTCCATGCTTACACATCACACCTATGTTCCCCTATGTGGAACCCAGGTTATATATTACATTTGGTAACTATTATGGTTCCTATATTCCCTTTTTAATTTATGCATTAATATTAATTTTATTTATGTTATATTATAATATATTTAACCTTAATGTATTAAACCATTGATATCCTAGTTGAATTTTAATGGGAAAATTGTTTTCAATGTGGGTATAATGTGACATATTGAGATTTTGTGTGTTTTTTTATTTATTTTAATCTTTTTTTATCATTTCATGTGGCACCGGATATAGTTATATATTTATATATATATATATATATAAACAATAATCCAACTATTCAATTCACAAAACACTGAATTTGATTACACTAAACATAAAATAACATGGATTTAACTATAGAGAACAATTACATGGCATGAAATACAAGAAACAATGTCATGTCATGCACTACAGATATCACTAACTCGGCCTATGTTACAGGGAATACCGAGATTCTTTGAAACATCATGTTATTGATATAATTATATAAACTCTTTAATTATAAGAAAGATATTAAAAAATAGTAATGTGAATAGTAAATACTACTTTTAGAATATTTTCAAAACACTATTATGTAAATAATAAATAAAGATAATTAAACATAATTTTTTTTCAAATATGTATAAGTTTAAATATAATATCTTATCAACTAAACTGATTTTCATATCCTTACAGGGTAAAAATAATTAATTTTATAAAAATATAGAAATTAAATTTGATAAAACAAACTTAATTTTTGAATTTATAATTCTGAAATTATCTTATGGTGAATATTTAGGATTTTTGGTACAGACATATTTTATGAATATTGAAATATACCACATTATAATTAATAACTACAATTTCATTTAACAAATCATAAGGATAAATTGTACATTAAATTTTTTTAGTATAATATTAGATTAATTATACATATATTACTACAATTTAGGTCATTAAAATAAATTTCAGTCATTATTTAATATAAAAACATAAAATATATTGGATCATTTTTTACATTAAAACCCAATATATTAACTAGTATGTGAAATTAGTATTAATTATAATTTTTCTATTTTTGTTAATTGAATTTCTAAAAAATTAAAAAAAACATTGAAATCATAATAATATTTAGAGTCTATTTAGATCATGTTAATTTTTCACCAAAAAAGAATAGTAAAAATGTTAAAAATTTATAAGAGAAATTTAAGCCAAAGTAACCATAATTATGGACTAAACATTAATCATAGGGTCCCAAATGATCAATATACTTGTAAAACACCAATTTACTTCCCATATTTCGGCCATAATACATAAATTATTCTTCATATTTGTTTGGATCTACATTTATAAGGTAAGAAAATTTGTACACCAAACTCGTTTTGAAAAATTTCAAGTGAGTCACTTTCCTTCCAAATAAAAGTCCACCACATCCCCAAATTCTTAACACATTTCAAACCTATAAGGATCTTCAATTATTTTCCTAATAAACTTCTCAAAATCCCACCTATACTCATACATTGCTATTCATGGGATGAAATAAATTCACCAAACCCTTTTGGAAAAAACAAAAAGGAGTAACCCAATTAATAGAATGTTTGAATGAGTATGATTAGTGTAATGACCCAAGGTAAGGGGATTTAATATCATTTTTTATTTCCATGAGATTCATGATTTATTCACCACCAATTATATTTATATGGTTTTTGGCGCCAAAATATGGCACGAAAGGACGGAATGAAAAAGAAGGCTGGCACGCTGCCTCATGAAGCACCGTCGTGAAGGACTGACGTGAAGAACCCCGATCTCCGCAGCCTCACGAAGCTCCTGAGGCGGTAAATCTCCGCAAATGCAGTTGACGTTCGCGAGCCCGCCGCGAAGCTCCAGAGGTGGTAAATCTCCACGAACGCATTTGAAGTTCGCGAGCCCGCCGCGAAGCTCCAGAAGCGGTAAATCTCTGCGAACGCATTTGACGTTCGCGAGCCCGCCGTGAAGCTCCAGAGGCTGTAACCCTCCACGGACGACGTTGAAGTTCGCGAGCGTTCCACGAAGCACCTGAGGCGGCGCGTGAGTTCTGCTTCGCGGCGCCCCTTGCCTATAAATACTGGACTCCCCCTGAGTCCCGGGGATTGACAATCCGACCTTTCGGCTTCTCCTCTCCCGAATCACGAAGCACTCTTTTCCCCGGGAATGATGAGCTCTACGAGGTACTTCTACTTCGCAAGACGCCTCTGATATGTCTCGTTTTGAGCCCCTCTTCCGAGAGGGATGCCCTTCACCAAGCTCAAGGGAATTCGTGAAGGAAGGGGATTCCCAAGGGAACCCGGGCAGCCGCGGAGCATTTTTGATTCGTGAAACACCCAACCTGCACTAGTGATTCTTATGCTAAGGCAGGATCGCTACACCTCGCGAAGCACACTGCTCGTAGGACCCTGCTTCGCGAGGCCCCTCTTCTTCGCGAGGCAGTGCTCTACGAACACTGTTCCACTTCGCAAAGAACCTTCCACTCACTCCAATGCCCCATGCTAAGGCCAAGGCACTCCACTTCGCGAAGAACACTCCTTTGCTTAGAGATTCCTCTTCCCGTGCGACCCTCCAGGTTTGCACGATGTGATTTCAGAGTCCCAGGGACAATACCACCCGTAGCGTTGCTTCGCCTAATGCGTCTTCGTATAGGAATTCTAACGGCTATTGCTTCTTCGCATATCCACGCTAACGTGGACCCATTGAAGGTTCGTTCCACAACCCCCATTTACCATGGCCTTACTGGTACCTTCCCATCCCCAAGGACCAGAGGGTACCGGTTATGTAAGTCCTAGGTGTGTGGAGTGAACCCACTTCGTCCGAGCTGCAGGACGTTAAACTACCAAGCACCACGTCCTCGACACATGACGTTAAACTGTGACCCGACCCTGTGCCTCTCACGAAGGGTCCCCCCAGCTCGAACATTCTTTACACCACTCGTCTCCACAGGAATGGAATCACCCATCCACAAGGGATTACATCCTTCTTATTGGAGTGGCGTATGTTCATAGTAGAAGGGCGACCCTAGTTCCCCAACGGATGGCTGCACCTCTGCATCTTCGTACTTCCCCACTACCAAGGTCATTGGAGGGTGTGATAGGGAACGAGACACCTCCCATCTTTGGACAAAGGTCCATTTTTCCTGCGCTTTGTCGCACCATGGGCCTCAATCCTGCAGTAAGTCCCAGCACCGTGGGCCGCCTAACGCGTAAGCTCCTCTTCGCTTCTCTCGGACGCATCCTTCGCGACGTGATCATCAGGTCCTTGCAACCTCTTGTTTCTCACACCGAGCATGACTCACGTGGGCTTAGAGTGAGCACCGACCCTGACCCCCACCCATAGCGAACTACGAGGACTTTGATCCATGTCAAGGCATGGTACGTAGGAATCCTCCATGAGGTTCAAGCCACATTTCTCAGTCATTCATTCACATCATGTGTCGCCCTCGTCCAGCATGACGTTAAACTGTATGCCTCCGTCCCACAAGATGTTAAACTGCACGCCCCGTCCCGCATGACATTAAACTGCATGCCCCCGTCCAGCATGACGTTAAACTGCATCCTCCCCCCCACCCGTCCCGCATGACATTAAACTGCACACCCATTCCCACCTGAACTACGAGGTCTTTAATCCATGTCAAGGAATGGTACATAGGAATCCTTCTAGAGGTTCAATCCCACCACTCATTGGACCAAGGTCCACTTTCACGTCGGTTCTCCGACAAAGCCCCATTTGAACTACGAGGTATTTGATCCATGTCAAGGCGTGGTACGTAGGAAGCCTCCACGAGGTTCATTCCCACCCATCGTCCAATTCACGTCGAGTTCTACCTACGTCCATCACGACGTTAAACTGTAATTCCAGTCCGACGGCAATCCATTGTGACTAACCCGAACTACGAGGACTTTGATCTGTGTCAAGGCATGGTACGTAGGAATCCTCCCAGAGGTTCAAGCCCATTTACCATTGGACCATGGTCCCTCATTTATGTCGGTTCACCGACACCCAATGCCCGTCGTTCATTTACGTCAGGATTCCCTATCGTCCCGCATGATGTTAAACTATATGCCATAAACCTGAACTATGAGGACTTTGATCCATGTCAAGGCATGGTACGTAAGAAACCTTCCCAAGGTTCAAGCCCACCACCAGTGGACCCACGGGTCTACTTTCATGTCGTTTCACCAATGAAACCCTTTGAACAACGAGGTATTTGATCCATGTCAAGGCATGGTACGTAGGAAGCCTCCTCGAGGTTCAAGCCAATCTCTCATCGGACCAAGGTCCACCATCACGTCGGTATGCTGAAGATGCCCATCAGACCAAGGTCCACCTTCACGTCGGTATGCTGACGATGCCCATCGGACCAAGGTCCACCTTCAGGTCGGTACGCTGACGATGCCCATCGTACCAAGGTCCACCTTCACGTCGGTATGCTGATGATGCCCATCGGACCAAGGTCCACCTTCACATTGGTTCGCTGACGACATTCATCGGGCCAAGGTCCACCTTCACGTCGGTTTACCGGCACCATCCCAAACTATGCAGACATTGATTCCCTGCCACGGGGATACGTAGGAAGCCTCCTCGAGGCTCAATCCCAACTTCACCGTCGCCCCTGCGATGGTCCCATTTCACTTGCCCTCCACTCCATTCATCCATCTACCGACCATCCTGATTCTCGCTCAGACCATCATATCTCAGTTAGACCATGTCGGTACGCTCCGCTTCATAGCCGCCCATGGGCTGGCCCCGGCATCGGCATCACTTCGAGGGAAATCCCTCAATCCGATCTATCCTAGCTAATTCTCTGATCGGGTTGATCCGTCTCCGCTAGACGTTAAAATCAAAAGCATACCCTGTGTTAAACACGGGAAGCTGAGGAAAACCTCATATATGTGTCTATGGAATGTAATTCCCCGCGTTCGATGTGGGATGCCTCGGGCTTCCACGCCCTCGAGAAGCCCTATGACCAGGGATAACAGATAGACATGCCAGGTTCCCCAACATCCAGACACGCTACTGATTCCTCAACATGACTACTCCCCCGACTGAAGGTTGCAGCCCTGACTGGACCCTTTGGAATGTCCCGACATAAGTAGTGTAAGTAACTGGCATCCATGGAAACATGGCACTAGGAAGAGTTTCACGAACTACGTATTAAATCTATGAGGGAGACCCGGACTAGGTGACGAGTTCTGAGGAGGAATCCATAGGAGTAAGAACCGACATACCATCATCCCATTTTAATCAAGGAGCAGACGTCCCTGAATAAGGAGCGAATGTCGCCCGCCTTTGGAAAGCGGGAATGCGGGGCAACAAAGCGCCGCCCTTCCTCCTCCACGGACGGATGCGTGCACACCCCGATGAAAGCGTCGGAAACAGAAATGGTGAACCCGACGTGAAATTCTTCTCCTCAATATGGAGATTAGTAGAGTTCGAGACACCAGTAGATTGACGTGTCACTGGATCCAGATATCGGGTGCCTGGTCGCGCCAAGCAAATAGCGGGCCTGTCGTGAAACTCACCGGAAGTCGGGGAAGTAGAACGTGGGGCACTCCGTTCTGCAGCGTCTGGGCGTGGATCCTTCTTACAGACGTGGAGAAAGGAAGGACGGTGGGGCACTGTCTGTCAATCCTTTTCCTCTCAGTACTGATGAGTTGATCCCTTCGTTTCTCGGGAACCAGGTTGCTGTTATAGAGACACGATCACTGCCCGCTCCTCACCCACGCAGGGGCAGGGGAAACACCGCCATAGGCACCCCACGACGGCTGCCACATCGTGGAATACGGGGCACCCACATCCCCTTTCCCCATCATAGGTCATCCAGCGTAGGGTGATCAACAACCTCGTGCACAGGTACGAGGAAGAAGGGGTCATCCCAACTCGGGATATGGCCCACAAGGACTTGGAGGCCTCCAGGCCCCGCCGTCAACGTCGCCCTAATAGGCCGCGCAGGGAGCCCCTGCTCCCCACCCCAACATTAAACCGTTTCGGGAGCCTATCCCCGGAATGCCTTGACGACTCCTCGCCTTACGCTGAAGAGGCGGGCGCCGTCCGGCTCAGTCTGCTCAGGTTCCCTATCCAAGGGCTCCAGGCGAGAGCTCCCACCCGGCCGCGTCAGCGCCGCCGTCCGACTCCGCAGGAAGAGCAGGCAAGCTATGTCCCTGCACCACCTGCACCAGCTCTCCTGAACCGACGTCTGCGTCGGGCCCAGGCTGAGGATGCTCTCCCAGGCGCATCGACGTCGACAGCTACAGTGGCCCGAGCCACCGCTAACGTGCATCATGAAGCCCCTGCATACACCGAGCAGGGGAACTCCTTCACCCAACCAGGATCGAGAACCCAACTGCCCCACGGGCAGGCTGGGTTGACTCTCCGGGTGGCAGGCCTGAATGGTGGTCACCGCGAACTAACCCGCGGTGATGTCACCCCGTACGGAGGCCCTCCCCATACCACTACTCCATAGAGCGTGGGCCTTCCACGCTCCGAACATCGTCATGGAGTTATGCCTCGCGCTACCCCCATCCCGAAGGAAGACCTGCCCCGAGGTAGTGACGCTCAGTGGGGAAACCATTCTCGCGCCCACTATACAGGGTATGGAGTCCATCCTCCTACCCCCGACCGCCGATCTGAAGGAATAGTCCATCTGGTCCTTCTCCAAAGTGGGGTCCCTCCCTATGTCCTCTCTGCGACTGGTGAAGGTCCTCCTCGCCCCAGCAACTCGAGGAGTGAAGGTCAGCCTCGCTCCACCTGCATCAACCATGGAGGTCCTCCCCATGCTCCTGCCGATTCCAACAGAGGCTCCACCCACATGGGTGTTGTTCATGGAGGTCCTCCCCTTGTGCCCTTCGATATTTTCCCTGGTTCCCCTCACACCTCGGCTATCTCGAGTGGGGGTCCTCTCCACCATGGCACCACCGCCACCCTGAGACTACTTGTTAGGGATCAACCCTGTCCCGAAGAGCCACCCCAGGGCAGGAGATCGGGTCGTCACCGCCACAAGAAGAATCCAGAGAAGGCTCGGGTGGAGATCAAACCTGACCGCTTCTCCGACTCTGAAGCGGAATGAAACTCCACGATGGAACCTTCTCCCCGCTCCTCCATATCAAGAACTGGGGCAGGAATCAGACGTGTCATCCTCATTCTCCCGGAATAAGAGGTCCACCAGATTCCCATCTCTCTCCGCAGGTACACCCAGGAGGAAGAAATCCTGGGAATTCCACAGGTCTCAACCGCGCAATCATCACCATCGTCACCAGAAGCGCCCTCTACCTCTACCAGAGATCACATGGAGCTATTTTGGGGGCCGACGGCGGTAGAGGGGAGACACGACCTGTCGCTGGTAGCCGCGAATCCTATTCCGAAAGCTGTGTCTATCAGCCCGTCGTATCGTGACATCGTGGCCAGGTCACCTTACTCTTCGGAGGATGGCCCGGAATTCGGCGGCTAGTCAGCTCACTCTCCATACTCTCCGCCGCTGAGTTTACTATCCCAGAGGTCCGCCTTGGTACCGCTATGGGTCCCTCAGCCGCCCCGGGTTGATGAGTGGGGAAACACAGGGCTAGACCCTGAGTCCGAGCCCAGGAGCTTCTGGAGTATTCTCGCAGCGGATTACATCCCGGAAAAGTTATGGCTGACGGCAGCACTGAATTTTCGCATACCAGAGTCTCTTACCCCTTAAGATGTGGGGTGATTTTGTCGAACCCTACGGGTGACACACATTCACCTTCATTACGAACGGGTGGTGTACCCCAAAAGTTGGGAGCACTTCGAAGAAATCGGCGAGCAGTGCCGCCTGATCGATGCGGTCACACTTCTTGTGGCCCAGCACCCTGAGTCGATAGGCCGCCAGATCACCCTCCAACGGAAATGTGTTCAGAGTTTTAAATCACTCCGCAGAATCGTCAGGGAAGCTACCCCCCATGTTCAAGTCCGTGGTTGGGGACACTGTGCTGCTCTCCTCTTCGACCCTATCCGACGACAACCCAATTCGTTATGAGACATCGAGGACATGCACTCAAGAGGGGTCGCAGTCCACATGGCCGACATTGTGGACAAGAAATACGAGCTTGAATTCCTTGATGGAGACTTACCCCCTGAGGGCATACCGCCACTGCTGGACCCATCAGGGAGAGTTACCCGTCAGCAGAGGAACCTGCTAGGCCTCCCCGTACCCACCGAGTCGCAGGTACTCGGTCGAAACACTAGCAAGGGTAAGGAGCATGTCGGAACTGTTAAGCACTCCAACTCGTCCGCCTCTGTGCAGAAAATGGACGAAGATCCCGAGAAGGCCACGTTACGCCAACATCTTGCTGAGCAGAAGAGGCTGGTTGACGAACTTTTGGCAGAGTGCGCCACAGAGCGGTGACCCGACTATGGTGATCCTAGGCCGGGGCAGCAGGGGCAGGAACAATTTCCCCACAGTGAGATGCCTCCGGGAAACCCTGATCATGATTCATCCAAAAAAAGGGAAGAAGCTGGAACGTATGGCAAGAGGGCCCGATACGTCTTGCCAAACCCCCCCCGAACGACGAGGCAATCTGTAGAATCCAGTCTGGGTTCCCCCAGTCGCCCCGCAGGTCATTCCGCCAGTTGATCCACGAGCGGCCGAAGCCATCTACCATGTTGAAGAACCTGGAAATGCACTTGTGGTTAGGGATCCCTTTCAAGACAGGGACCCCCACCCGGATGATCTTATCGCAGCGCTCACAGCCTGCCTCGAAGCACTGGAAACGCGGCAGGTGGTTGTCCCACCGGATGGAAAGCCTTATCCAGCGTGGGTGGATGATATGCCCGCACCTCCGGGTTTTTGGAACCCCACATTCTCACCCTTCAACGAGATAGGGGACCCGCCGCAGCACTTGGCACATTTTTCTTCCAAGTGTTGCCCCATGCTGGGAACCCCGGCTCAGCAAGAAGCCGTCAAGCTCCGATGTTTCGTACAAACATTGGAAGGTCTGGCATTCGTCTGGTACAGCCAGATCCTTATAGGATCAGTGACCATTTGGGAGTATCTTCGTCGGCAGTTCCTATACCAGTTCAGCTCCACCACGTGGAAGACCAGCATTGCGGACCTCTTCTTGTGCAAGCGAAGGCCTGATAAGCGAGTCGCAGATTTCATCGCCCGGTGGAAGGGACTGACGCATTCCCTCGATATGCCACTGACTCAGGAGAAATTAATGATGATGTGTGTGTGGAACGTCAAGACAGAGCTAGTACCCTCCCTAATTACCCAGAACTACCCTGGAGGGTTCAGAGATTTCTCGGATAAGGCTCAGCTCCTTGAAGATGCCCTGCAACAGGCTAGTCAGGCACGTTTTTTGCCCCCTATGATCCCAGCCAGGAGGACCGCCAGGGCTGAACCCGCCGCAGTGGCCCAAATAGAAGCCCCGAGGCAGCTGGAATTACTGTCGGCGGCACAATCCCCGTAACCCCGCAGATGTCCTCCACCTCAAGCACAGGCTCCTGCCCAGCAACGACTGCCTCAGAACCGACAGGTTCCCACATGCAATGTGCCACCGCAACCTAGGCGAGACACTCAGGCGAAGCCTCCTCGGCATGCCCCTCTGGCCCCTCATCAGGGCCATGCCCCCAGGGCCCCCTATCCAGAAAGAAGGTACCAGACTTATTCGTTCAACGAAAATCAGGTCCCTGGCTACTTCCGAAGTGCTCTAGAGCAAGGGATTGTGCGCCTGCCCGAGTGCAGAAGGCCGGCAGAGTCGAATCTCACCGATCACCGCAACTACTGCACTTATCATCAAATTCTAGGGAACACCCTCATGTAATGATATGTGTTTAAAGAATGGCTTCAAGACCAGGTCAATAACAACATAGTCAAGTTGGTCCCAGCACCAGCGCAACTGGCGGGTGTCTTTTCAGGGTCATAGATCGGCAGCGACACCGAAGGCGAGTGGCAGCAGGTCCCCAGCTGTGGATCCAGGAAATATGATGACTTTATGGCTCGAAAGACCATCGTTCGTGCCCATGGTATCATTCGGGCGTGCCTGAAGCAGCCGGAACCTTCAGAAGAAGTAGCAGGTGCCTCTGCAGCGTCTTCACAGTCAACCTCTTCCCAATAGGGCAAGAAGCGGCGACGCAAGAAGAAGCAACGCACACCGCCGGTGCCATCATCATCCTGCACTCTCAGCGACTTTATGCCCCCTGAAATGGGGATTCCTCCCAAAATCCACCCAGCGGTGGATGATTCCTCGATCTACAGCCAGGGGTACGTTTCGGTTAACATCGTGGAGATGGTAAAGCCTTATATGACCCCTGACGAGGGGGTGTGCCAGGTAAACATCCCCAACATTTCCGGCCGACATCAACGTCAGTGGAATCGCAACCGTTCTAGTCATCGAGGTACGTCAGCAGGCACTATCTTCCAAGCCGTTCATGCTACTGAGACCAAACAGCAGGCTCAGCACAGAGCTCAGCATGCGCAACCCCATCTAACGCCCTCAGCTCTACCTCCACCGCCGTTTATGCTACTGGATCAAGGGGAGCTACCACGTTCGCATCACAGTCAGTCTTGCCCGGCTACAGGCCAGCCTCCACTACCCAGTCCTAGTCCGGTGACTACTCTCCAAGATTCTACTAGTAGGCAGCAAGATGTGCCCAGTACTAGCTGATCGCCGGTTCAACCTGCAGGACCCGCTATGCCTCCAAATGCCAAATGACTTCCTGTAAGCAGAGTTTCGCGTTTGGCACGAAAGTATGATGTCCTGAAGCACCTGGCTGACATTCCGGCGAGGCATTCTATCCTCTAGGCCCTTCGCATGTCATCTGAAATGCGCGAGGCACTTGCAGAGGCCCTAAGGATCACCCTCCAGTTTGAGACGGAGGTAGCAGCTGCAGAAGCCTTCCATACCGAGTCGATTGAAAACGCTGAATGTCAGGTGGTTATCTCATTCTCCGGTGAATATGAGGACCCTCCTATACAGGGGCACATTCACCCGCTGTACATCACTGGCCACTTCAATGGTGTGGAAGTCCGCTGCTTCCTCGTTGACACGGGTTCCAGAATCAATCTAATTCTGACCCGGACGATGCGAAAGCTGGGTCTTCCTGAAGGTGATTTAACTCCCTCTGACCTCAGAATCCAGGGGTATGACAGGACACAGCAAACCCCAGTCAGCAAGATCCGTCTGAAGACTCAGTTCGGTGGCTTAATTGCTAGCACCGAGTTCATGGTCGTCTATCAGGACACCGCCTACAATGCGTTGATGGGCAGGCCATGGCTCCATCTGCATGCAGCGATCCCTTCGTCGTATCACCAGTGCTTCAAATACTCGCTCAACGGTCGAGTAGGCGTGCTCCAAGGAGACGCGTCCCCTTTCGCTTCTTGTGAGGCCCGCTATCTGGATGCCAGTTATTACAAAAGTAAGGATAAGAAAATCCTAGTAAGTGCGGATGAACCCGCCCCGGTCACAAGTGATCCCTGGGCAAGCATGGATGACACCTACATCCTCCTGATCCACCGGTTGGAGGCCACGACCCCCGACATGGGGCAATGTTTTGTGGTTTCGGGTACGCAAGGAAGGCATGTTCCCATGTCCAAGCGACAGCGGAAAATCACCTCGTACACCTACATGAACCAGGATCAAGTCATCCCAGAATCTCCTACCCCTGTACGGTGCCAGAATGTCAAGCTTATGAAGACGGCGATACGCCATATGTGTCTCTTCCACCGGGCTGGAATCAACCGACACAGGCCGACACGTCACCACTGATTTGATATTATCAACTGTGGAACCTTAGGCCAAAGGCCATATTGGATAGGGTCGACCGACTTCATTGTTGTGGTCTCAATGGCGAGTGAGTCTCCTGATGTGATGACCGCTGTTAACCAAGCCGGCACCAGCTTCCCCTCAGGTATTGATAGCCCAGAAGTATCTCCCATCACGGGAAGTCCCCCCCACGGGTGGGGAGGAAGACCTGGATGATGCTCCACCCGCCTTTGAAGAAGGAGTCTCTACCACAGTTGATGAACTGGTACTGGTGAACCTTGGTAGCGAGGCAGATCTGAAACCCACATTGATCGGTGCACCCATGTCCCCCGAGGAGCGGCAACAGTACGTAGACTTCCTCAAACAGCACTGTCATGTGTTTTCCTGGAGTTACAACGATATGCCAGGGGTAGATCCCCAGGTAGTCGTTCACCGTCTGGGCCTCCCGGAAAAACATCGTGGGTTTAAGTGGCCTCCCAGGAAGATAAACCCTTCTCATGGTGCTATGGTTGAGGCCGAAGTTGACAAGATTATCAAATCCAACTTCGTTAAAGAAGTCCAGTACCCCAAGTGGCTTGCCAACATTATGCCAGTTAGGAAGAAGAATGGGCAGAACAGAGTTTCCATCGACTTCCGCGATCTTAATCGCCACTTCCCAAAGGATGACTTCCCACTTCCGGTGACGGAGTTATTGATTGACGCCACAACCGGGTTCCAAGCTCTCTCTTTCATGGATGGGTATTCTGGGTACAACCAGATCCGGATGGCCCCCGAAGATGAGTAGTCCATTACCTTCAGGCCTCCCCAAGGTACCTTTTGCTTCCAGGTTATGCCATTCGGTTTGAAAAATGCAGGTTCCACTTATCAGAGGGCCATGCATCGCATATTCAAGCTGATTCTCGGGACATTGGTGGAATGCTACGTGGATGACCACGTAGTCAAATCATGTCAGTTCCAGGACCATCTCAAAGACCTTGAGAAAGTGTTTGGTTTCCTCTGTTCCCGTCACCTGATGATGAACCCGCTGAAGTGTGCCTTCGGGGTCACCTTCGGGAAGTTTCTGGGCTTTGTTGTCAAATACCGAGGTATCGAGATCGACCAGGAGAAGATCAAGGCCATCAGCCAAATGCCTCCCCCAAGCAACATTCTGGAGCTTCGAGGCCTTCAAAGCCACTTAGCCTATATACGCCGATTCATCGCGAATCTGGCCGGCAAGTGTAAGCCCTTTTCCCAGCTCATGAAGAAGGGCACCGCCTACGAATGGGATGAGGAGTGTCGGACCGCCTTCGAGGAAATCAACCAGTATCTGCTTCAACCTCCGGTCTTGATGTCACCCGTCTCCGGAAATCCACTGGTCCTTTATGTGACCACCCTAGAGAGATCCCTCGGTGCGCTGCTCGCCCAGAAGAATAATGAGGGTACTGAGAACAGTCTCTACTATCACAGTCGCATGCTTCTCAATACGGAGGTCAGATACTCCCCTACCGAAAAGAGTTGACTTGTGCTCGTCTTCTCCAAGCAGAAGTTGCGACATTACCTGCAGCACCATGAGGTGAAATTGGTCTCTCGGGTAGACCCCCTGATGTACATCCTGAACCGCCCCATGCTGACTGGCCGACTAGCACGGTGGGCAGTGATTCTCCAGCAGTTTGATATCAGGTTTTTACCTCAGAAGGCCATTAAGGGACAGGCGTTGGCATACTTTTTAGCTACCCATCCATCCTCCGCGGATCAATCCCTAGACCTGGATTTCCCTGATGAGACGATCCTCTCAGTCGATCATGTTGTCCCGTGTTGGAAAATGCATTTCGACGGCGCCTCCCGGAGCCCCACCGGTAGGAGGCTCAATGATCCCAAGCTCAACATAGTGGGCTTGGGTATTGTCTTCATTACCCCGAAGCAAGCCATCCTTCCATACTCGTTCCTATTGTTGGAAGGCTGTATGAACAACGAGGCAGAGTACCAGGCTCTCATCACCGGCCTCGAGTTGGCCCTTGAGATCCATGTGCCCCATCTACATGTGATGGGAGATTCCGAGCTGGTAATCAAACAGGTTAATGGAGACTACATCGTCAGGAAGCCGGAGCTTGCACCGTTACTGTAGTACACTCTCCATCTAATGGCCCAGTTCTCTTCTCGACCAGAGGTTACCCATGTCCCACGGTCACAGAACGGCCAAGTAGACGCCTTGGCTGGCTTTTCCGCATCGCTCGCAGAACCCGAGAAAGATGATTTGATCACACATGTGGCACACCAAAGAGTCATTTCCCCCGTCACCCAAGAGGACAATGATTGCCTACGGGTAGGTCATCTCACCGCCGGACCCTCCACGACAGGGGTCCCGGGTTCGTCAGACGCAGTGGTTGAATCCACTCCCGACTAGAGGGCACCTTTTGTCGATTATCTCCAAAATGGTTGCCTCCCGGACGACCGGGCCAAGCCCGAGCGAATCCGACGCCGCACGCTGCAATTTACCCTCCAGAGCGGTCCCAGTCTTGAACAGATCCATTATAAGAATAGTTTTGATGGTGTCCTCCTCCGTTGCATCCATGGAGTAGAGAAACCTCAAGTTATGCAAGAGGTTCACGCCGGTTCCTGTGGCGCCCATCAAGCTGGGCCAATGTTGTCCCGTCAAATCCAAAGGTTGGGATACTTTTGTCACTCTATGATCCAAGATTGTATTGGATATGCCAAGAGATGCCACACGTTCCAAGTACACGCCAACTTCTTGCATCGGCTGCCGGAGCCCCTCCACCACACCAAGTACTCTTGGCCATTTTCGGTATGGGGACATGATGTAGTGGGACCATATTCACAGGAAACAGCCCGCTAGTGTAGGTTCATCTTGACTGGTACAGATTTCTTCTCCAAGTGGGCAGAACGAGTTCCGCTCAAAGAGGTCAAGGCCTATTCCATCGTTGACATTGTGAGTTCCAACATTATCCACTGGTTTGGGGTACCTCACGCCGTCCTCACCGATAACAGCACCAACTTCCGAGCAGCTGAATTGAAGAAATTGTACGCCAAGTACGACATCCGGTCGAACCATACCTCCCGCTACCACGCACAGGCGAATGGACAGATCGAGGCCTTCAACAAAACCCTCTTTAACATTATGTAGAAGATGGTTGGTCAGAACATGAAAATTTGGCCGAACAAGTTCCCCAATGCCCTCTGGGATTACCGGAAGACGACTCGCAACTCTACCCGGGTGACCCCATATTCCATGGTGTATGGAGCTAAGGTCATCCTACCCATTGAGATCCAGCTGATGTCGTTACGCACTGCAGTTTATGATCACCAGACATCAGATGAGGTAGCCGAGATCCTTCTTCCCGAATTAGAAGCACTGGACGAGAATCGGCTTCTTGCCCTGCACAATCTGGAAAGGCATCAGGATAAGATAGCGAGGGCCTTTGACAAGAATGTTCGTCTCTGCTCTTTTCTACAGGGGGACCTGGTGCTGGCCCTTTGAGGGCCAATGATTCCTGGTAGGAAACCTCCCAAATTAGAACCCCAATGGGAAGGGCCTTATATCATCCATAAGGATTACCCCAATGGAGCATTCTCCTTGGTGACCACGGATGGAGAGCGTATAACCCCTCCCACCAATGCCAAATTCCTGAAGCGATACTTTTCCTAGGGAAAAAAGGGTCATGCACGACCTTAAACTGCGAGATGGTCCCGCACGACCCAAAACTGCATCCCTGTCCTTACTGCAAGACGTTAAACTACAAGCCAGTCAGGCCTTCCTGACCTAGGCTCATCCTCAGGCCCCTTGGATTCCTCGGGCCCTGACCCCCGTCCTTACTGCAAGACGTTAAACTACAAGCCAGTCAGGCCTTCCTGACCGAGGCTCAGCCTCAGGCCCATTGGCCTCCTCAGGCCCCGGCTTCCGTCCTTACTGCGAGACGTTAAACTGCAAGCCAGTCAGGCCTTCCTGACCGAGGCTCAGCCTCAGGCCCCTTGGCCTCCTCGGGCCCCGACCCCAATCCTTATTGAAAGATGTTAAACTGTAAGCCAGTCAGGCCTTCCTGACTGAGGCTCAGCCTCAGGTCCCTTGGCCTCCTCGGGCCTCAGCCCCCGTCCTTACTGCAAGACGTTAAACTGCAAGCCAGTCAGGCCTTCCTGAACGAGGCTCAGCCTTAGGCCCCTTGGCCTTCTCGGGCCCCGACCCCCGTCCTTACTGCAAGAAGTTAATATGCAAGCCAGTCAGGCCTTCCTGACCGAGGCTCAGCCTCAGGCCCCATGGCCTCATCGGGCCCCGGCCCCCGTCTTTTCTGCAAGACGTTAAACTGCAAGCCAGTCAGGCCTTCCTAACCGAGGCTCAACCTCAGGCCCCTTGGCCTCACCGGCCCCGGCCCCCGTCCTTATTTCAAGACATTAAACTGCAAGCCAGTCAGGCCTTCCTGACCGAGGCTCAGCCTCAGGCCCCTTGGCCACCTCGGGCCCCGGCCCCCATCCTTACTACAAGATGTTAAACTGCAAGCCAGTCATTCCTTCCTGACCGAGGCTCAGCCTCAGGCCCCTTGGTCTCCTCGGGCCTCGGCCCCCGTCCTTACTGCAAGACGTTAAACTGCAAGCCAGTCAGGCCTTCCTGACTGAGGCTCAGCCTTAGGCCCCTTTGCCTCTTTGGGCCGCTGGCCCCCTGTCTTCACCGCGAGACATTAAACTGCATGTTGGTTTTTCCCCAACTTACCCTCTCGCGGGATTGTATGGTATAGTGTAGGACTACGTCCTCATTCACGTCGGATTACTTGTCGTTCCTTACATATCCCCAAATGAGATTCTCCTCGTCCCGCATGACGTTTAACTGCATGACAAGAACTACGTGTGGCTTGATTCCCATCTTCATGGGATACGTAGGAACACTCAGACGGATCGTCCTGAGCCCAGCCCCAAGCTTTTCTCTTCCACTATTCCCCCTGGGAATAGTTTCATCGGAGGATCCTTGTGTAGCAGGGAGTAGGCTTTCTTAGCCCCGCTCATACAACCCTGCTCGCACAAGGATTGTAAGGGTCACACCATGTGCCCACTCCCGTTCTTCTATCCTCCCACGTCCTCACCACATGATGCTAAATTGAATGGCCTTCAAGAACTACGTATGGCTTGATTCTCATCCTCATGAGATACGTAGGAACTCCCGGAAATTTCGTTCGTTGGCCCAACCAAAAAGCCAAAATCTTCCCCTCGGGTCAAGACATGGCGGGGTGCACACTTTTGCCCCGACTCACATCGAGCAAGCCTCGACCCGGCTGCACATCCCCCCTGGAGATGTTTTCCTCTTTCGTGGATGGATACAGCTATGCTTCACCCACTCCTTGACTGGGATTCCATCATTTTTCACCCCTAGAGTGACCCCCAAGAACGGCCTGGATACAATGCCCAAGGGCTCTCCTACCATTACGGGCCAACGGCCCCGAGGGTTTTCAAGAAACAAGCCGATACAAGTCCCACGTTGCGAATTTGGTCAGCGGTCAACGCTCATTTGTTGCTCCCATATCTGGTTACCATAGGAAAGTTGTGTTTAGAACATGGTCAACAGTGTCCTGGATCATCAGGTCCACCCCGAGATGTCCCAGACATCGAGTGCAGCGATTCGTTCTGCCCCATCCCGAGGTGACAAACTTCCCCCCGGGTGGTGCTAGCGATCGGGCCCACGACCCCGATTCCCTATAGTGGTGTATGGTGTGGTGTAGGACTACGTCCTCATTCACGTCAAGATCATGTACCATGTCGTACGCATCCCCTTACGAGGCCCATCCTCAGGCCCCTTGTCCTCCTCGGGTCCCCGACCCTCGTCCTCATTTCTAGACGTTAAACTACACGCAGGTCAAGCCTTCCTGACCAATGCCCAACCATCAGGCCCCTTGGCCTTTCCGGGCCACGACCCAGGTCCTCTCTTATAGGAGTGTACGGTGTGGTGTGGGACTACGTCCTCATTCACATAGGCTTCTTCTCCATACCGCACACCTCCCTTGTTTAGGGGTATATTACTCCACTTCTCGTCCAGTATGATGTTAAACTACATCTAGAGAACTGTGTGTGTCTTGATTCCCATCCTCATGGGATACGTAGGACCACCTGAATGTCCAAGATTCGGGTCTAGCCCCATCTCTTGGGAATCCTCATCCCATCTTGGCCCCATGGCCTATCCTTCCTCCATGAGTGGATTATATGGTGTGGTGTGGGACTATATCCTCATTCACGTTGGTCCCGTAATGACAACGCCATGTACCTCCCCCAACTGAGCTGTTTCGTCGATCCCTTTTCGTCGGTTCACCAATGTGCCTAAGAGTACTCTGGTTTATTACCTGGAATGCCAAGCTTTACTCGGACATGTCCGTACCCGCTTTCCAGGCTTTCTGTATCCCTGTATCAGGGATTTCATTATCTTTCACGCCCGGAGGGACCCCCAAGAACGGCCTGGATACTACGCCCAAGGGATATACTACCGTTACGGGCCAACTCCCCTGAGGGTTTCGGACAGCGAATCGATAAAATCCCGTGTTGCGAATATGGTCAGCGGTCGATGCTCGTTTGTTGTTCCCACCTCAGGCTAACACGATATGGACGCTGCGTTTCCACCATGGTTAACAGTTTTCCTCTATCTCCACGCCAACCCATTAAGCCCAAAATGTGGGGTACACGATTCACACCCTTCATCACTTCATCATGTCTAAGAAGAGTCTCGTAACTCTTGGTACTTTTCCTCCGTGCACGTCCGCGCGTTGGGGGAACAAGCTGCGTCAAAGGTGTCCTTTAGGGCTCTCTGTCGACTCCCCTTTGATGGGCGCCCCAAGTATTGCGATAAGGATCTCCCCCCCTTGTTTCCCACACCGATTTTATCTCACATGGGATTAGGTATTGGGTTGACATCTGTGCTTACTCGGGGAGTTGTCACCATCCACGATCCAAGCTCTAAGACCATAAACTAAGATTATCATCTGGAACCGCGTTCAGCTCGATTCTCATCCTCATGGGATACGTAGGAATGCCCAGACCCCTTGTCTTTGGGTCTGGCTTGAGTTCAGCTAATTCGCCTCTCTAGACCTGCCATCGGGACCCCGACTACGGGACCGCATGGCGTAGTCCGTGATTATCTCCTCATTCACGTCGGGTTTGCAATAGCTCCACCACGCACACACCCGTTCTAAGAGTTAGCCCTCATATTCCTTGTCCAGCATGACATTAAAAGGCACCCTTCAGAACTACGTATGGATTGATTCGCATCCTCATGGGAAATGTAGGACCACCTGAATGACTAGGATTCGGGTCCAGCCCCACCTCTTAGAGATCTCTTGATCTCCCGGTCACCTAGGCCACTTGGTCTATCCCTCTCCAAGAGGGTGATATGTAGTTATGATACAAGGTTTTGGGTACCATGCCCCCTTCGCCCGAGAACCCTCCATCTCTTGGTTACCCTCAAGTTGAGTCTCTTGACCCCTTGTAGTGGTTCACCCATCTGTTAAGAGTACTCTGGTCTAGGACCAAGAGTGTCAGATTCAACTTGATCAAGTTCCTTCCACATGTCAAGCTTCGTGTTCCCCTCCATTCGGGCTTCCATCACCTTTCACACTCGGAGGGACCCCCAAGAACGGCCTGGATACAATGCCCAAGGGATCTCCTACAGTTACGGGCCAATGCCCCTGAGGGTTTTGGACAACAAATCTATAAAATCTCGCGTTGCGAATACGGTCAGTGGTCGATGCTCATTTGTTTGTCCCCATTTCAGGCTAACGCGACAGGATGCTGTGTTGCGAACTTGGTCAGCAGTAATCCTCTATCGTCACGCTAGCCCCTTCAGTCCTCAAATGTTGGTTGCATGATTCACATCATTTCCACCCCATCATGTCCAGGTGGAATCTCGACACTTTTGGCGCTATCCCTCAGTGCACCTTTGCATGTCAGGGGGACAAAGCTGCAATATGGCATCCTTTGGGGCTCCCATGGTCTAAGCACTAAGACCATAAACTAAGATCCATCCGGGACTACGTTCAGCTTGATTCCCATCTTCATGGGATACGTAGGACTTCCCGGACGCTCTTTCTTCGGGTACGGCCCATTTAGAGGGACAGTCTCTCCCCCGGTTTCACCTCTTACATCTATATAGGCCCCTCGGCCTAAGGTCTCCCTCCCCGATTGGCGTACAAATTGATATGGGGTCATGTCTCCATCAATTTTGTTTTATAACACTACGCACGTTCTCCGCCTGGCATCGTCTCTGCTACATCTATGCTGAATGACGATAAAATGCATGCTTGTTCCTATCATACGACCCTAAACTGTGACACTATCGTCCTGGCCGCACGGAAAAAAACGGCACTGCATTGTGGTGACCTCATTGTAGAGGACATCATGTTGGGTATTGGTCACATGCCATGCCATTTTTCAACGCCCATCACGGCTTGATCCTTGTGGGGACATAACAACCTACTATTCTAGGCCTGTAGCTTCACAAAAAAAACCACTCACCTTAAAGAATAAACAAGATACATCAAATTCCGCTTCTTTTAATGCAAGGTCCACGCCTGCACTCCCCTTTTTCCCTGGAACTGGTATCATACCATTTCACGCTTCCAGAACTACGTATGGCTTGATTCTCATTCTTATGAGATACGTAGGAGCGCCCGGGCACTTCCCCGCAGGCCCAACCTATCCTTTGTGTTCGGTCCCTCGACTCAAGAATTTCCCCAGAGAACGCATGGTAAGTTGGGCTTAGGTCCTCCTTCACGATGGGTTTTGTTGCCATGTGTCCCCTTCTCCCTTTACCCATTTACAGTATATGTCCCATCAAGAATTACGTATGGCTTGATTCTCATCCTCATGAGATACGTAGGAGCGCCCGGGCACTTCCCCGCGGGCCCAGCCTAACTTTCGCTTTCGGTCCTTTGACCAAAAACCTCTCCTAAGGAGGTCGTGCGGTGTGGTATGGGATTACGTCCTCATTCACGTCAGGTTGTTCATCGCACCGCACACACCCCTTATTCCCATTCACGCCAGGTGTTTGAGTTACTCCACCATGTGCCTCTTATGTCTCCTCCCATCCATGGTCCGAATTCTACGACCCGAAACTAAGATCTCCCTATGGGAAATGACCCTTCTCCCTCTATCTAATATGTCTCGTTGTCGTATTCAGATGTGTTTTGACAAAGAGCCCGAAGTGTGGGACTTTCACAGGGACATTCCCCTCGTCCCATGACCATGATTTGTGAGCTCGCTATTTGGATCCTCATCCTCTTCCACATCCAAAAGGACCCTCGGACGACATGGATACTAGGCTTAAGGGCTCTCCATGAATGCTGGACCTAAGGGCCCTACTAACGTTTCGGGCAACGTCCCTACGGATATTTGACAACATTTGTGACATGGTCCCGTGTTTTGAATATGGTCAACGGTCGACCCTCATTTGCTTGTCCCCATTCTAGGCTAACACGACAGGATGTTGTGTTGCAAATACGGTCAGCAGTTATCCTCCGTCGTCACGCCCCCATAATCGTGATCTGAATCTCGAGCACCATGATTCACACATTTCACCTTCCCTATGTTCAAGTGGAATTCCATCATACTCGGATCT
Source organism: Viscum album (assembly GCA_963277665.1). Taxonomy (NCBI): domain Eukaryota; kingdom Viridiplantae; phylum Streptophyta; class Magnoliopsida; order Santalales; family Viscaceae; genus Viscum; species Viscum album. The sequence goes on along the minus strand of OY728122.1, from coordinate 1,405,304,153 downwards.
TTCTCTTCGCGCATATAGGTGCGCTAAATGATCGTGTTAGTGTCACTGGTCAGGTATTCATCGAGCGGCCCTTTGCCCTAACCTTCCCCTTTCTGTGTCGGGGAATTCCCACCACCACTGCTTGTTTTCCGCAACAAGCACAACTCACGTGGGCTTAGTAGTTTTGGCAGGATGTGTACCAACACAGTCGGGCTGCACCTCGTCCCTCATGACGGTAAAATGTGCTTGCAGAACTACGTATGGCTTGATTCCCATTCCCATGGGGTACGTAGGAACACCCGGCCACTCTGCTTCGGGCCCAGCCCAATCCTCACTCTTGGTCCCTCGACCTAAAGAGTTTCCTCCAGGGTTATGTGGTATGATTTGGACTCCAAGTCCTCATTCACGTCGGTTTCATATCTACCACCCCACACGCTCCCTGGGATCTTCCCTTTTATTCCACGTCCTATCATATGACGTTAAACTAAAAAGGCCCATGTGTCTTCAACGCATGACACTAAGCTGTGGTTCTACCCTGAACAAGTTCAGGATGCCCCAAGATCCCATTGGGAAGTGACAGATCCCCTCGCCAGAGACGCCCTGTCTAAAAGAAGGAATGATCCATGATCAAACCGATGTGCCCATCTGGCGTACTCCCACCACGGTGGTGTAACTACCTATGTGTTGGATTATGTTCGGACAGACCATCACTCCATATTCCATGCTTTGTGTGCCCCTTATTCGGACCCTCGTCCCCTTTCATGTCTCATGAGACCCCCTAATGGCCTGGTCTCATGCCGCATCGGCTCACCTACCGTCCTGGGCCAACGTTCCGGAAGACGGGTCATGTCTGGAAGGACCCCCTAACAGTATGGATTTTTGACCTATGGTCCGCAAACTATCCTGGGCCAACGTCCCGGAGGATTGATCAACAACATTTGTGACATGGTCCCGTGTTTCGAACATGGTCAACAGTCGACCCTCATTTGTTGTCCTCATTACAGGCTAACGCAGTAGGGATACCGCTTCTCCTCTAAGGTTAATGGTTGTCCCTTATTGTCACGCCATCCCCACAGTGTTCCGGATTTTGGGTATCGTGATTCACACTTCCCATTGTCATCTGTTTGGACCGATATCAGCGCCTCTGGCATTGCCCCGTTCGTACATAAGAGCACGCTGAAGAAACGGTAATTCGGCTATCCTGAAAATTCCTTCTAGGATCAAGCCTCTCCCATCATTCGGGAATCTGGACTGGTAATCCGAATCCTGGGTGCCCGGAGCATGATCCCCACTCCTATTTTAGGTGGGATGAGAGGGCAACTATCTCCTATTTCCCACATCGGGTTCGACCCACGTGGTCTTGGGGAATTGTCGCCGAATGTCCCGCAAACATTGTAGGGAAGAAACAAGGCAATTCAAATAGTGGAAATCGTGCGCTCTACGACATTCAATGAAAAACAAATTGAAGCACGAATGTACCAATAAAAGGTTTTTGGGTTTGTTACAATAACTGGGTGGTTGACTCCCCCCATGGACGGGTTGACCCCGTCAAAAGAGCGTTGCATCTTCACCACCCGTTGGCTTGTGTCATACAAGGCTTGTTGCCGCTGACTTAGCTCTCGCTCCTCCTCAGCAGCGGCGGGGCGCAGTTCGTCAGTCCTGGCTTTGGCCTTCTCTACGCCATCTTGAACGGCAGCCATATTTCCAGAGGTCTGCCTCATATGCTCTTCTGCCTCCACCAGTTGTGCCTTCAACCGTGAGACTAGCTCAGATTGTGCATCAAGAGAGGCTGAAAGCTCATCTGCTCAGGTCTGCATCTGTTGGACCTCACCTTCAGCCTCCTGGAGCTTCTTGATGCTGGTCGCCTTCCTCTGCTGCCAGCCCACGCTGAGCCCACGATCATGCTCCCAGATCTTCTCAGCCATAAGATCTCGTGTGAGTGCATGAGTACGTTGGGTATCCACTCCCCCAGCACACAGTTCGCGCAACCGCGAGCGAAGCCTATCCATTTCGGCCATCCATTGCGCTTGGGGGGTGTCCTTGATAAAGAGCGCGATCAGCTTCCATGACCGGTGGTGGACTATGCAGTTGTCTTCCTCGTTGGAGGTCGTTTCGTCTGAGTCTGCGCGATAGGCAGGCTCGTACGTGGGGTACACCCGTAGGAAATCCTCGGCAGGATCTACATATGGTGTTGAATCCAGTACGACACCTGGCGCCGAAGCAGGCGCGACAGGACTGGGACCGACCGGTTGATCCTCTTCCTCGGAGCCCACCTCAATGACTTCGGGAATGGCCCTACTGGTGGTCCCGCCATTGATGATGTGCGTCGCAGCTTGAGTAGATGGGGGGACCATCGCCACCATCACCGGAATTCCCTTAGGAGGGGCACCACCAGACATCCCGACCAGTCTTGCCGCAGCAGCCCACGCCAGTCAGAGAATTGTATGACAGAGAGGGACATAAACGTTAGTTGACATGGTCTACATGTGACGACGAGGAAACCGGTAGAGGAGACTTACAGAGATCGACCTCCTGGCACTGCTCTTGAGCTGGTACTGACGGGACCCCGAGATGAGGCCCTCCGTATACTATTGGAAGGTCTGGAGATTCTGGAGGAGCCACCTCGGGCGCCCTGGTCCCACCAGACGCCGAACTGGATGCAGCCATAGGTGCGGGTTCTGAAGGTCCCGCGTCATCACCCACCAAGGAGTGAGAATGAGGCATGCGAACAAGTTCCTCCTGCATGGCTCAAACATCAGTGAGAAGTCCATAGTGACCCGAGGACGGATTGTAAGGAAAGAAGTTAGGAATGCTACCTCGAGAGCCTCCGTGAAATCATCGGAATCTGAACCCTGACCTCCGACCTCACCCTCCTCCAACGGACTCCCTCCTCCAGTCTCATCCTCCCGAGAAGAGTCCATTGATTCTTCTGGTAAGGGGAAGCGCTCTCTCAGATCGGCAGCCGATAACTGTGGGGGGACCATCTGATTCAACAGTACCCTCACCCGGTCTGTCATTGGGCGAGGGACACCACTGGAGTGGATGTATTCCTCTAGCTTATTCAGGTACTGTTCTGCCTCCAACGGAGACTCCATGAATTCAGCCCGAACTGGGCCTATGCCCGGTAATTCCATCCCAAGGAGATTCAGGTGGGCCCATATCTCGGGTGGGCTGAGGAATTACCGGTTGAAATCCCAAATGTCCCAAGCTTCTGGGAAGACAGCATCCTCTGCCATGTCGATATGATGCAGGCGCTTCCTCGGAGCCTGAGTGGATATCCTACGAAATCCCCTCGGTGGCCGCCCCTCCAGATGGTCGTGCTCTTCCGGAATCACCGGATCCACCGCTGCTGCCATACCCTCGGCCGGTGCGGGTCTCGCCGCCATGGCAGCCCCACTACCACGAGCGGCCCTAGCTGCCCTCCGACCCCAACCTCAGGATAGGGGAGGCCCACCGTCACCAACCCGGATAGTTGGTTGCTTCAGCATCTCCCCTAGGTAAGTAGCCTCCCAACTAATGGCATACTCCCTCACCAATCCGAAAGCGGCGGTGGATGGAGGCAATGAAATATGTATCTTCCCATCTTCCCATGTGAACATGAGCCACAACTGCCTCATCACACACGGGTGATCCTCGTAACGCACCTCCCAGTAGACCTGTGGGGTCAGCCGCTGGAGGCACCAGAACTGCCTCACAAACCGATGCGGGGTGTACGGTTCGTAGAGTGGTTCACGATCTATCTGTGCCACCAATACTCCACCTCGAAAGGCCATGAGGTAAGACCGATGTTCTTCCATTCCACGCCTGTCATCAGTAAGTATCCCTGTCGGCAATGGGAAGGGGTGGAAGTTGAACTCATCTTCCCTCCACACCCGATTCAGCACCATCGGAACTGCCAGTTTGAACGGGAATCTCCCGACCGCCTTCAGGATGGAGGGGCGGAAGTTCGATCCTGGCGGGGAAATGGCGTTTGGATACTCGTAAATCCCCCTGATATGCGCTGTGATCCACCCATACAGGAGTTTGAAGGGCCCACATATCCTTGGAAGCTTCTTTCCCTCGCTAATATGCCGCAACATTCTGTACAGTTTGGTGAGCATCAGAATCCCCAAATTGATATGCTGCCCCATGGCCAACATCGACTCCATAATAAACGAGCTGGGCCGCACTCCCATGCTTGTATCCCTCACCGGTAGTATCCAACCACATATGAGAGCCGCGATGAACGCCACCAACCTGACTATCGGCTGTTGTTCAGTGCTGACACTGAAACCCCAAGTCTTCCATTGGCTGTCTTCCAAGACCCGCCAATACGAGTGCCCCTTGCCCCGTTGGGCCTCCCTTGGAAAAGTTCGAGGCCTCAGAGGGATCTTTCGATTCTCTGGGAAATTCAGGAAGCATGCGAACCATCTCCTAAAGCGGACATCCCTCACTGCCTCCTTATCTTCTCCAAGGACAAGTGCCATCAGCGTTGATGCTAGTCGCGACATTTGCTCCATATCCTCCCATGCGCTGATGACGGGGAGGAACCCGTCATACATTGCCCCCATGATCGGGACCCCATAAATCTGGTGGACATCCCATAGGCTGATTCCCACCTCCCCGTGATGCAGGTGAAAAGTGTTGGTCCAACCCGACCATCTGCTCAGCAGTTCTGGCATCAGTTGCTTTTGTTGGTAAATGTCGAATTGGGAGGCCCATGCTACCTCATACAACCCCACTCTCCTCAGCTCGGCCCCGGACTCCTCGCATGAGGCGCCTACCCAGTAGGCTCAGGTCCAGTCATCAGTAAAGTTGACGCCCTGGCGAAGGTCCCACTCATCGGACCATCCCTTCTTCGAATCATGCAAAGCCTCCTTCAGCATGGTACGGTATAGAGGATGGGAAGTCTCCGGCTGCAGTGGCTTCCCATCAATGTCGTTCAAATGGTTGTAGATATAGTCAGCAGTGACAGGTGTGAATTTCTCTTATGCATGACCATCGGCCACCCTAAACCATTGGTGCTGGCATGGTATGCTCCTGAACTAGCAAGCTGGTTCGTCCCTACTCGCCTCAGGGATGAAGACGTCATCCCTCAGCCCGAAGCCGTAGAATGGCAGTTTCTGGCACTGCGAATAATCCTTCTAACCCTCCGATAGCATATCTGTCAAAGAAGTGTGGTCTGAGTGGCTTCGAACCATCTCCCTCAGGCCTGGACAGTTGGTCATCTCATTCCAACGAGTAGCATCTGCAAGCACCCCCAATACAGCCTCTTGATGGGCCATTTTAACTATGGCCCTCAGAAAAGATTTTTTTCAGCTGGATTGCGAAGCTCGACCGCGAAGCTGAATTGCGAAGCCGGATCGCGAAGATTGGTCGCGAGACCAAGCCGCGAAGTCTGGCCAAGGCCGAAAGGCAGATGTTCGCATGGCACGGACGCGGAGTCAGAGACCCGCGGTTCGCCGCGAAGTTCGATTCGCAGAGGGCTGTCGCAGAGTACGCGGAGCTTCGCGAAGTTGAGAGCGTAAAAAGACAAGGAATTCACGTGAAGACAAAAGAGGTCGACCCCCCTATTTATAGAAGGAGACCCCAAAGAATCGCGGCACACCTCACCTGCACAGAGCATCGCGGCACGTCCGGATCTATGGCCCCGGTCAGCTCCGCGGGCACCCGTCGCGAAGCCACATCGCGAACCGCCAACAATTTTGGCGATTTTCCCTCAGACGTCGACCCTTCTCCCTCCGCGGCTCCATGTTTGAGGGGGGCATTTGTTGGCGCCAAAATATGGAACAAAAGGAAGGAACAAAAAAGAAGGCTGGCACGCTGCCTCGCGAAGCACCGCCGCGAAGTACCATCGCGAAGGACCGATGTGAAGAACCCCGATTCTCACGGCCTCGCGAAGCTACTGAGGCGGTAAATCTCCGCGAACACATTTTAGGTTCGTGAGCCCGCCACGAATCTCCAGAGGCGGTAAATCTCTGCAAACGTATTTGACGTTCGCGAGCCCGCCGTGAAGCTCCAGAGGCGGTAAATCTTCGCGAACACATTTGACGTTCGCGAGCCCACCGTGAAGCTCCAGAGGCGGTAAATCTCCGCGAACGCATTTGACGTTCGCGAGCCCGCTGCGATGCTCCGGAGGTTGTAAACCTCCGCGAACGCATTTGACATTCGCGAGCCCGCCGCGAAGCTCTAGAGGCTGTAACCCTCCGCGGACGACGTTGACGTTCGCGAGCGCGCCGCGAAGCACCTGAGGCGGCGCGTGAGTTCTTCTTCGCGGCGCCCCTTGCCTATAAATACTGGACTCCCCCTGAGTCTCGGGGATGTACAATCCGACCTTTCGGCTTCTCCTCTCCCGAATCGTGATGCACTCTTTGCCCCTGGAATGATGAGCTCCGCGAGGTACTTCTACTTCACGAGACGCCTCTGCTTTGTCTCGTTTTGAGCCCCTCTTCCGAGAGGGATGCCCTTCGCGAAGCTCAAGGGAATTCGCGAATGAAGGGGATTTCCAAGGGAACCCGGGCAGCCGCGGAGCGTTTATGCTTCGTGAAACACCCAACCTGCACTAGTGATTCCTATGCGAAGGTAGGATCGCTTCACCTAGCGAAGCACACTGCTTTGCAGGACCCTGCTTCGCGAGGCACCTCTTCATCGCGAGGCAGTGCTCCGCGAACACTGTTACACTTCGCGACGCACCTTCCACTAACACCTATGCCCCATGCTAAGGCCAAGGAACTCCACTTCGCGAAGCACACTCCTTTGCTTAGCGATTCCTCTTCCGGTGCGACCCTCCAGAATTGCACGATCTGATTTCAAAGTCCCATGGACAATACCAACCGTAGCGTTGCTTCTCCTAATGCTTCTTTTCATAGGCCCGCTAACGGCAATTGCTTCTTCGCATAGCCACGCTAACGTGGACCCCTTGATGGTTGGTTCCACAAACCCCCTAGACCATGACCTTACTGGTACCTTCCCTTCCCCAAGGACCAGAGGGTACCAGTTATGTAAGTCCTAGGGGTGTGGAGTGAACCCACTTCGTCCGAGCTGCAGGACGTTTAACTGCCAAGCACCACGTCCTCGACACTTGACGTTAAACTGTGACCCGACCTCGTGCCTCTCACGAAGGGCCCCCCAGCTCGAACATTCTTTACACCACACGTCTCCATAGGAATGGAATCACCCATCCAAATGGGATGCTATCCTCCTTATTGGAGTGGCGTATGCTCATAGGAGAAGGGTGACCCTAGTTCCCCAACGGATGGTTGCATCTCTGCATCTCCGTACTTCCCCACTACCAAGGTCAGTGGAGGGCGTGATAGGGAACGAGACACCTCCCATCTTTGGACCAAGTACCATTTTTCCTGTGCTTTGTCGCACCATGGGCCTCCATCCTAGAGTAAGTCCCAGCACCATGGGCCGCCTAATGCGTAAGCCCCTCTTCACTTCTCACGGACGCATCCTTTGCGACGTGATCATCAAGTCCTTGCAACCTCTTGTTTCTCACACCGAGCATGAATCACGTGGGCTTAGAGTGAGCAGCGACCCTGACCCCCACCCATAGCGAACTACGAGGACATTGATCCATGTCAAGGCATGGTACGTAGAAATCCTCCATGAGGTTCAAGCCACATTGCTCCGTCGTTCATTCACGTCGAGTTTCGCCCTCGTCCAGCATGACGTTAAATTGTATGCCTCCGTCCCGCAAGATGTTAAACTGCACGCCCCGTCCTGCATGACGTTAAACTGCATGCCCCCATCCAGCATGACGTTAAACTGTATCCCCCCTCATCCCACATGACATTAAACTACACACCCATTCCCACCTGAACTACGAGGTCTTTGATCCATGTCAAGGCAAGGTACATAGGAAGCCTTCCAGAGGTTCAAGCCCACCACTCATTGGACCAAGGTCCACTTTCACGTCAGTTCGCCGACAAAGCCCCATTTGAACTACGAGTTCTTTTATCCATGTCAAGCCGTGGTATGTAGGAAGCCTCTACGAGGTTCAATCCCACCCATCATCCAATTCACGTCGAGTTCTACCTACGTCCATCACGACGTTAAACTGAAATTCCAGTCCGACGGCAAGCCGTTGTGACTAACCCGAACTACGAGGACTTTGATCCGTGTCAAGGCATGGTACGTCGAAATCCTCCCAGAGGTTCAAGCCCATTTCCAATTGGACCAAGGTCCCTCATTTACGTTGGTTCACCGACACCCAATGCCCTTCGTTCATTCACGTCAGGATTCCCTATCGTCCCGCATGACGTTAAACTGTATTCCATAAACCTGAACTACGAGGTCTTTGATCCATGTTAAGGAATGGTACGTAGGAAACCTTCCCAAGGTTCAAGCCCACCACTAGTGGACCCACGGGTCTACTTTCACGTCGGTTCACCGATGAAACCCTTTGAACTACGAGGTCTTTGATCCGTGTCAAGGCATGGTACGTAGGAAGCCTCCCTGAGGTTAAAGCCCATCTATCATCGGACTAAGGTCCACCTTCACATCGGTACGCTGAGGATGCCCATCGGACCAAGGTCCACCTTCACGTCGGTACGCTGACGATGCCCATTGGACCATGGTCCACCTTCACTTCGGTAAGCTGACGATGCCCATCGGACCAAGGTCCACCTTCACGTCGGTATGCTGACGGTTCCCATCAGACCAAGGTCCACCTTCACGTTGGTTCGCTGACGAAATTCATCAGGCCGAGGTCCTCCTTCACGTCGGTTTACCGGCACCATCCCGAACTACGCAGACTTTGATTCCCTGCCACGAGGATATGTAGGAAGCCTCCTTGAGGCTCAAGCCCAACTTCACCGTCGCCCCTGCGACGGTCCCATTTCACTCCCCCTCCACTCCATTAATCTATCTACTGCCCATCCTAATTCTCGGCCGGAACGTCATATCTCGGTGAGACCATGTCGGTATGCTCCTCTTCACAGTCGCCCATGGGCTAGCCCCGACATCGGAATCACTTCAAGGGAAATCCCTCAATCCGATCTATCCAAGCTAATGCTCTGATCGGGTTCATCCGTCTCCACTAGACATTAAACTCGCGGCATACCCTGTGTTAAACACGGGAAGATGAGGAAAACCTCTGATATGTTTCTATGCCATGTAATTCCCCACGTTCGATGTGGGATGCCTCGGGCTTCCACGCCCTCGAGAAGCCCTGTGACCAGGGATAACAGACAGACATGCTTAGTTCCCCAGCATCCAGACACGCTACTAATGCCTCAACGTGACTATGCCCCTGACTGAAGGTTGCTGTCCTGACCAAACCCTTTGGAATGTCCCAAAAGAAGCAGTGTAAGTAACCGGCGTCCATGGAAACATGGCACTAGGAAGAGTTTCACGAACTACGATCTAAATCTATGAGGGAGACCCGGACTAGGTGACGAGTTCTGAGGAGGAATCCACAGGAGGAAGAACCAACATCCCATCATCCTGTTTCGATCAAGGAGCAGACATCCCTAAATTAGGAGCGAATGCCGCCCGCCTTTGGAATGCGGGAATGCGGGGCAACAAAGCGTCGCGCGTCCTCCTCCATGGACGGATGCGCGCGCGGCCCGTTGAAAGCGTCAGAAACAATGGTGTTTATATTCCGTTGGATTTATTCTATGATTATTATAATTAATATCATATGTCATTTAGTACCCACTCAATTCTCATTATTTAATATTTTTTATGATTCAAAATTTTCCAAATATGTAAAATAGTTTTATGTCAATTATTCATATTTAATTCATTTGTATTTTTTTGAACATAAATAATTATAGTGGTTTATATAATTTAATTTTAATAGTAATATCATGAATATACAAATTTATTGATATTTTATGCTTCATGTAAATTCCCATTCATAGATGGGGACGACTATACTAAGTTACCATGTGGTGTGAATTAAATGTTACAATCTTATATCTTTCTAGAGTGTTAATGATTATAATTTATTTATGAAATATTATTTTCTGTCACTCAATAACCCTCATTAGTATCCTTATCTAGTATTTATTCATTATATATCCATGTATTAGTACCATTTTCCCACATATTGGTACTAAATATAAATATGAAATAAAATTTAATGAAAAAAACATCATATCTCTCACTTTGGTCAGAAATATATTGTATTTAAAAAACATTGTTTCCAAAAATGATTTCAAAACAATTTAGAAATGATCCCTAATCACAATTTTAATTGAAATTTTTTGTAAATTGTTTTTATTGTTTTGAAAATTGTAATAAAAAAAGAATCAATAGTTTTTTCATTGAAAATGTTTTCCAGAATGTTTTATGATTAATAAATGTTTTAATTATTATAAATAATTCATTATAAGTATTCAAAAAAAAATTTCCAATATTATTTCAAATCATTTAATATATGATTAAAACTACATTTTCATGGAAATGGGTCACAAATGGTTTTAGGAGTTAAAATGTATTTTATTAAATAACAACGGATTTTTTTCAATAAATGTTTCCAAAATATATATCCAAATTAATCTCTATCTAAGATGACTTCTATTGATATGGCTAATTAAATTATAGGAAATCTAGTGGTTTCTTTACATATTCATTCGTTGAATGGTTTATATATTTATTTCACAATGATTATGAAACCCATTTCTATTCCACAAGTTATATTATTTTGAAACACGCTTCAATTCATGAGTTATAGATTCATGAAGTGATTACAAAACCTATATATTTTTTTAGTTTAATATATAATGAAATATTTTTTATTCCCATTTAATTTATACGGTTATGATATGATTTTTATAAAAGATATCTCAATTATGGGATATGATATGATGATTTTATTATTTTGTTGAACATGTATGAATGATTTTATTATGATATTGGTGAGACTTATATCCCCCTCCAATTAATTGGGTAATGAAAATTGTTTTATGCGATAAAAGGGTACATGTGATGAATCCCATGCCGGAAACATGAGGGTATATGGGAGAGAATCACATACCTAAAATATGGGGGTATTTGGGAGGACATCCCATGATCGAAACAAATGGGTAAATAGGAGTACTTCCCAATAATTAAACAAAAGGGTAAACATACACAAATCCTATGAAAACAAATATGAAGCTACATGGGAGGACATCCCATGACCAAAAAATAGGGTTGATGGGAGGCCATCCAAATAAGGAAGAAGTAACACATGTGATTAACCCAATCCTAATAAGATACAATGACCTTAGTAGGCCACCATGACATAGGGTTTTTATAAGCTTATGTGTTTTCCACAATTCCATTTTCTATTCCTATGTTATGATTTCATTGATTACGTTAATTATTTCCATAAGATTCATGTCTTGTAAACCCCAATATTTATTATGATATATGATATGTGAGGTATGATCATCAAATTCAAATATCACGTTTCATGCCCTTTTCATCAATTTATACTTACAAATTATCATTATTTTCCAATACAATGAATATGAGCTCACACCTTTCTATTTTTTTTCTTTACATAGGTTATGATGAATGGTTTTAGGTAGAAGTATAAAATGTGGTGATATTAAAGGGATATTTTAACGATCTTTCCATAGGATGATTGATTTTTATCCATGTTTCCAAAGACACTAAAATAATACAATCCTTGTGCATTTTTGTTAATCTAATGAATATTAATATAAAAAAATATAGTTTGAATGCTTGTTAATCACGGGTTTCAATACATTTACACTCCCCAATTCAATGTAATTGAGTGTTTCAAATTTCATGAATATAACATATTTTAATTCCTCAAATCCAATGGGATTGGATTTTTCCAAAACACCAATTCAATACAATATATCTATAATCCAATAATATAATTTAATAATATATTAATGAGATTAAAAAAAGAATTTATATAAAAAAATAGACATTGTTACAAACCCACCTACAAGGGAGTCTCTTAATCTCTTTTTGTTTGTCATTATCAGGATTTTATGAGGAATAATGGGAATAATGGATTCTGGAAAAAAGAGGATCATACCACTATTTATAAAAAAAATTATTTTTTATTGGTTAAAACATTCAAAATACGTATCCAAAAAACCCAATAAAGGAAGATAAAGATCATGAGAGAAATAGAATTTTATGAGGAAAATAGTATGGAGAAGATTGATGACATTCATCATGTTTTGAATCACTTCTTGGAGGGATCCAAGGGGCGAAGACCTATTCATGGGAGCTCCAAGAAGGGTATAAATCACTTATGGGTTGTACTGGTCCATTAAATCCAAAATAAGGTTTTGGGAAATTTTAATTTATATTCACATCAACTAAAAACTAATCAATATAGTTTCAAGTGAAGAGTTGAACGATTTACAAAAAAAATTCCTAATCAAGGACCTATGTTAAATTGGATAAAGAATATTATAACGGGGTGGTTATTTTTATAAACCTTTCACCAACCTTTCCAAATCTCACTACCTTGGGTTTCATGGTTTTCTCAGTAAAGGATCATAGTTTGGGAAATTGTGCACTAACCGTGCACTATTCTAGAATTTTCAATACAATCATAATTTCAACCCAATGAAACACCAAAAAACCCTACCAAATCATGGTAAATATAGGGGATTAAGAATACATATAAATTTTATTAGGATCATACAATAACCACACCATAGAAACATTTTTCCCCAGAAATTATATGATGAAGGCTCCATTTATGAATGATGAGACAGCTACTCTCTCAGTATTGCCTCCCTCTCCTACATCTCACGATTATCCTAATAACAACTCAATTTCACACAAAAGAAAGGTATCATCTTCCCATGAAGTAACTTGTTTAAGAAAACAATCATTTTTATCCATTCAGTCATGAATAATATAGGTTGATTCTCAAGATCACTCCAACTAAAAAATTGATATAAATCATATAGATATTTATGGAGTTGAGATACAAGAAACACATTTTTTATTGATTTTAGTTATGGAAGTAGTGATAAATGGTATGAAACATTCCTCACCTTATAAAAACCCATAAAAGGTCCCACAAAATGAGGAGAAAGATTCTCTTGCCTTATAAGCCGTCAATAACATGAATGGGGAAAAAAATTAGGAACACCTAATCACTAAATGAAAATTCCAAAGGTCTATATTGATGATTAATGATATAATTATACCACATATGTTTCATAAATATGATTGAAAAATCAACTAAATCTCTGTGGTTGTATCTTGGTTCATGATTAGTATTACCAAGGAACATTAACCAATCTCTGACAAAAAAAACAATCATTTTCAAGGAAGACCAAACTAGGAGTCAAAAGGTTCAATTCTGATCATGGATTGGTAGCTTCTATTATATGAAAATCCAAACAAACCCATTTGACCATACAAAACCCCACCAATGTTGTGATAATAATATCAAATCAAAACATAAAAAATATGTATAACTATTTATGTGTAACCATCCGACTATGGATGGTATTCCATTATCAAGTAGACATGAGATCCTAGTTCGTCATTATGGCCACTCCAAAAATAATATTAATAAAAAGGATACCTATTTGAGATTATAGATGATATAACTACATTCAAATTAAAAATATCTTTAATACATAGATTTCCAAAATCTTCAAATTTGAATTTGTAATGAAACAGTTTAATGTAGCCGATTTCATCATCCAATCGATCAGAAACAATATCAAAATTTTCATTCTTTTTGTACATGGAAATAATCCTACAAATTAATTGTAGATTTCATCTGAATTTAATGGAGGGAAATTAAGTGGATGATGAAAAATCAAATGCTCCTAGTTCTCATCATTATCTTTCTATCATAAATGAAAAAGATAAATATTTATAGAAATTTCCTTTGACATACATAGCTACCAAAACTACCATGACATGACATATAACATCTTCAATGATTCTAGATGAACATTCCAATATAAAATATGTAAATATACCATCATATGTTTCCTTTTCAAATATGGTACCAAAAAAAATTTCAGAAATAATAAAATTCCTACATTAGAGAACAACCAAAAATCCTCGATCTCCTCATAATTAAGAGTGTCTCAATTTCTATGTAACTCTTAGACAGTAATATGTTTATGTAGAATCCATTCATGGAGAGTAAATTTCATATGAATGTTGGCCAATGATACCTCATTCCCTTGTTCATAGAAACCAATATGAAGCCTAGATATAGTGGCATAAAGTTCCACTCTTACAAAGACTCTTTCACTACATATGTTGAATGTATACCTCTCAAATCATCTTCGAGAATAGTTTATTTACTCGAGGTATAAATGGTTTTGATGAAAAATATTTTTGGTATACCATTAAATGCCTCTAGAAGAGATTCATATACTTTTTAGAGAATATATAAATCAATATCTTATAGTTTTACTATATGGTACAAATTCTCTTTAAAGGGTTTACTTCCAACACATAAGCACATGAATCACAAGTGCATGTTCAAGGACGTGTGTAAGATAATTATTCTCATCATTAATAATTTAATATGACCTATACAAAGCTAAATTTTCACCAAGAAAATGAACAGAGACAAAAACCAAATGCGATGAATAACAATATACCACATAGCACTAATTGACCTCTATAGGATTCAACACCATAACAATCATCAAAATATGTTCCATATATAAAAAATAATTCTAACATTTATAATCAAAATAAAACATTAAACCCTTCTTAGTGAGTGTGGTCATTGAATAATCCAACAGTGAGATGTCCTTCATTAATAGGTTATAATAACCATCTAGACCCAATAATCTATGAAAATTGAAAACATTTCATTGTTGTTCCTATGTCATAATACCCTTCACCTTCTTTTTTACAACTGATATTCCTGGTTTTGAATCATCATGTTCCCTGTAAATCCCTTCCCAAATCCATAAATCCCATATTAACATATTGGTATAAGGGGGTGATTTATCCCCTAAATCATAACTGTTCTTAGACGATGCACATTGTCCTCCTCAAACATAGTGTAAAAATAGATTTAATCAAAAAATATAACCATGATGGTATCATGATATTGATGGAAAATCACATTTATTAAATCCATTGAAACCGTGGGAGAATTGGTTAAACCAAATGGCATTAAATGGTACTTATAATGAACATATATACATCAATATGCATTTTATAGAATGGTTAATTCTTGGATCCTTAATTAATGGTAACCAGAACCAATGATTATATTCAAGAACCAATTTTTCATTTTTAAATAATTAAATAGATCATCAATCCATTAAAATTTATCTGTATTATTTACCAGAACCCTATTGAACTTATGATAAGCCCAACATATGAAACGAGAACAATCGGTTTTGTAGTAAGGAGCACTCGCACTGCCCATGGTGACACACTCATGCATGGAAATACATTATATAAAAAATCGTCTAACAAGGAATTCAACTCATTCCTTACATCTAGTTCTATATATTATTTGGAAATAGAAACAGGTTGAGAACCATGAATTAATTCAATAGAAAACTCAACCTCCCAAACCATTGTAAAACCTAAGAATTACGAATGAAACTTGGTCAGAAACTCGATGATGAATAGAGGGAGATCATTATTAATGAATTCATAGTCTAGGTAAAAATAGTACTCAAATATTACATTACCTAACTATGGATATGAATGATCCACTCTCCCTGATCATGGGTCCCATTCTCCATTGGGGACACATCACACACCATCAATTGTAGAAAAGGAGACAAATTGAAGATGACAATAAATCCTGGAATTATTCTGAATAATCCAATCCATCCTAGTAATGAATTCATGTGTTTTGATTTGGATAAATAAAAAACTACACCAATGCTCAAAATATGATAGAGGTAAAACACATAAAGGGATATAAAGAGACAATTGTATCATTATACCATGTTATATAGTAACATCAATTGGAAATGATAAAATATATATTATATGATTTAAAATATTATGAATACATGTTTAAATAAATGAATGATATACAATGATATCAACTAAATAAGTCAATAATGATAAAGCTATAATGATGCATCCTCTCAGACTCACATTACTTGTATCTACTTTCTCTAGAGACTCTTCTACTATATCAAGATTCATTTATCTGGATTCCAATGGATGTAACCTTTTACATGTAAGAATATTCTTATGCTGCAATATGAGATGTTCTTTATGATCTCGTTCTACAATTTATAGTGGAATAAATATTGATTAATATCAATATGTGACCCTAGTATCCGCAGAAGATATGTCCCTTGGGTGACTTAGTGAATACTTTCTTTGTATAACCAATATATTCACAATAGAATAATTTTAAAAGAACTATTCATTGGAAATCATGAGGTATAGAATGACCCCTCAATTGATTACCACTTTGAGAACCATCTTGCTTCC
Source organism: Viscum album (assembly GCA_963277665.1). Lineage (NCBI taxonomy): Eukaryota > Viridiplantae > Streptophyta > Magnoliopsida > Santalales > Viscaceae > Viscum > Viscum album. The sequence goes on along the minus strand of OY728122.1, from coordinate 1,405,287,809 downwards.
ATTTTACTTTGATGTAACTCACGCAACCACTAGGATAAAATGAATATCTCGATAACCATAACATGCCGATAGGCCCATTTCAACCATCACTGCCCTATCTAGAACACTAGTTTAAGAATGATGCATTAGAAAGAATCCAATGAATGAATATCCAGAATAATTCCCCACAAAAAACCATCAATTCTTATTCTTACCATTCAATAGAATCTTGTTTTTGAAATTCATAAGATCAACCAAATAGTTTTTATACTCTATCACAGTGCTCTCATGATGTTCAAAATTGAAGAACACAATATCTTATGTAAATAAAATCAACTCTGAATAGATGTGGTCAGTGGAAAGAACCATGAATTATTTATATTCACTCATCCTTCTCAACCATCAGTATAGTGTCCAGGAATTTATTTCTCATTCCTTCAATCATGAATGTTGCAGACATCACATTGATGTCATTTCCTGTTTGTAAGAACATAAAAAGGTCTCTATCATGCTCTTCCATTCCTTAGGCTCTTAAGGATCATTTTAGATCATGAATGTTGTGGTCTACATATGAAGGATATATTGAGACAATATTTGAGAACAACCTTGTGAGTTTAAAAAACTAGATCCTGAATGTGAACTGGAGGTGGTACTTGTCCTAGAGAACATACAATGTACACAATCACCTTAATTGGGTTTGGGTCCAAATGTTTTTTCACTCAATAAGTTTAATAAAAAAAATCCTTTTAGATCTTATTTAAATTTATTTTGGGAGTGATGTTTCTACATAAAATTAAAAGGCAATAATTAAATCATGTGATAACACTCAAGACTAAAAAAAAGAAAATTTCATCTCAAAAGATGGAACAAAAAGGCTTTTATTTCACTATATCCAAATAAAAATAGGGAAAAAACATAAAATAATCAATGAGGGGTTATTCCCTAACCACTGATGTAGACATATTCTTTATTACGTTGTGGTATTTCTCGGCACTCAATCGAATCTACCTCCTATGCCCATGTAATTTTTCACAAATTCATGATAACTTTACCAAAAAATATCAATGTAGAGATCTAATTCCACATTATCATATACCATATCAGTTATAATGATATCCCAATAACTGATCCAGTCCTGACATATCCCAAAGGGAATTACCAATCCCCATAGTTCATCATCCATAAATTGGAATCATAAAAAACTACATAGGAATGATTTTTCGATAAACAACATGAAATTAACAAAACATATAAATATACATACAAAACAAAATCTAGTGGATGATGTGTACTAAAAAAAATTGTCTTAAAAACCCCAAGTAAAAAATTAAAGTACATGAAAAACTTGAATATTAACTACACAAGTCCCAACTCAAATGCAACATACAATGTACATGGGGATAGAACTAGAACCACCTCTAAAAGATGAATTACCCATCCACAAACATGGAAAAAGATAACCTACAAACAAATGAAGGTAAATTTTAGGTTTTATGCCCGTCCTAGAAGGATTTCAACCAAATATTCCAAAACAATAACCCAATATCAAATTCATCATGAAATTTTCTTTAGTGAAAAATAAGGGAATAATTAAAATATAATTGATCTTTTCATGAATGGATTAAATGAAAACTATTATATGAAAAATTTTATATAAATTAGATTTCACATAAATCTACTTATAACAATAAAATATATTAATTTTAAATAAAAACTAGTGAGAAACAATGTAACGTGCTAATGAATTTATAATTTTTCCATTCTATAGGGACCCCACCATGAAGGTTAAATGATGATATATGTGCACACAAGTCCCTTGGATTCATGAAAAGTAGGAATCATCACCATCACCTAGGGGATGTGATGTGTTAATATGATATTTATTATTTTGTTAAGAATAATGTGTCATCCTAATAAATCACTAACTACCAAATCATTGCATGTACTAAGGTAAAAAAAACGACGGTCAATTTATTTTTTTATATATTAAAATAAAATTCCTTCTATTCCCTATTCAAAGTATTCAAAATATCCATTTAAAACCCATAATTGGGTTTTAGAAAAAAAAACACTTTTGCCAAGAAAAATAGACAATATATATATGCAAAACATTTTAATCCATTTACACAAATAGGGATTTGAAAAAAATAAAACATTCTATTTTATAATCCAATTTCTCAAATAAATTAATCCATTTTTTCTAATAAATACCATAAATTTCCAAACAAACCATCAACACAATGGAATGTTGGGTTTCTTATTTTTCCTTCAAATAAATTCATCTATTAAATTATAAAATATAATAGAACAAATTTCATAATTTAAATTAATCATTTTAAATTTCATCATTTTAAATAAAGACACCCCAATTCAATAGAATTGTGGGTTTTCTAATATAATTCCACATAACAAATTGGAAAATCCCAAATCCAAAGGGATTGGTTTTTTTCAAATAATCCAATTTAAATTCATTTATTCAAAATCAGTAAAATTCATTAAAGTAAAATAATAGAAATTAAACAATTTATTTTTGGGACAATAAAACTTTTACATAATAACAGTAGAACCAATCATGTATTTTATGGATCATAAAGTATCAAACCCTAGTTGATATTTTCATAGCTAGAAAAAAATAGAATCTTTGGAGACACAGATAAAACATGGGTTTATAACCCCAAAAATGTGGATATTAAAACCACAATTCAACACAAGTATCCTTGGAACCATAGTGAGGAAGAGTGAGATATTGATAGAATTAAAATTATTATGGGAATTATCATAATTGATGTTTGATGGAATTCTACCAGTGTCGATTCATTTTCGAGAGGGATTATACAAGTAAATAAATATTCCTAGGGTCTCCAAGGATGGGTTAATTCTCTTTTTGGTCATACAATACTGTTAGTTTGTTAAAAGTGGGTTCAAATATTTTTAATTGAAATTCGAATAAATAAATACAAATTATACACATTTCTTGGGATGTCGTGCACGGTTTAGGCAATCCATGTGACAGATGTGAATCCCATATAAATTGGAAAATAAATGTCTTCTTAATAGGGTTCATTATTTTATTGAATTTGTGCCAAAATAAAAAAACCACCATATTTAGTTTCATGGATTTCTAAAAAATGGAACACGTTTTATGGTACCATTCCCAACCATGCACTTTCCCCAATATTTTTAAAACCCTTAAAAATTAAACCCAAAGAATCCCCCATAAAAATAGAACCAAATCATTTTGAAAATAGTTTATTAGGAATTCATGAAAATAATAATAGGATGTTAATATTTGTTTACCTCAATTAATGCTAATAAATGTGTTGTAATATTGAATATATTGACCAACATTATATAAATATGCGCATAAATATTGCATGAAATGTCAAGATTGTAAATTTTTTATCATATTTTAAAAAATAATAGATTCCAAAAAATAGATTAGTTTTCGTTAAATGTTTTATGTATGATGTATATAATTAATTTGTATCTTCATCATATCAATTGGAATTTGGTATATCCTACTTGATATTTATTACCACTAAAATGAGGGTGGATGTTAAGGAATAAAAACAGATAATGTCAGAGTTCTGTGTAATTTTATATGGTCCATTATTTTATATATGTTTTCAGTTCCAAAAGCTATCATTATAGACCATTGGATCCAATGTTCCAATAAAATAATGCAGGATAATATTATTATGTATATAGTTCATTACATGGAATATACACCCTAACATTCCCAAACAGAAGGCCAATAAGAAGTGGAAAATTGATAGATTGAAGGAATTTACCAAATTTCTATAGAACCAATTGCAAAGGATTTTATTGAAAGGATTTACGAAAAATTATGGTAATACCATGTATCCTAATGAATCTCTATTTGATTGAGACAAAATAATATGAATTATATAAAAAAATCATATATTAGTGGTGTTGGACCACTAAGAACATTAGGCTAACTAAATGATAAATATAAACATAGAGAGTTTTTGAAAGGAGAGTAAACACATTTCACTAAATATTGATGAAGTTATAATATATTCCATTTAAAATTATATAATTAACCAATAGATAGTTCAATTGGACTATGATATGATGATCCACAATATAATCATCCATCCTAGAGGTCATGTGCTACTTATAATATGAGACTAAATGTAATTATAGGTAGGAAACATTCTTGGATGGAAGATAATTTTAGAGAAATTCAAATATATAATTTTGGGTATATTATGATTGGGAAATAATAATAAGGAAACCAATTCACTATCAATCTGAGGAGTATAAAAATGTTTCGTGGATATATAAACCCTAAATGGATGGCATAGATCAATCTTTCCTGACTTATCTATTAATCAATTGTCATGATGTTAGGTCAATCATTAGAAATTAAAAAATCTAACTTCTGAATGAAAATTATTGTTTTAAATTTCAATTGGGATTTATGATTTTATGATATAGATACATTTATGTTTCCCAATATATAATTGTAATGGAATGATTCTAATAATTTCAAGATCTACATAATGTTTTTGTTCTATATTGGAAGGAATTCCACAAGTAATCCAACCAATTGAAATAATATAACATTAGAAGGAAATATATTCACGAGAAAATGAATTTCATTTACATTTTTATACTTTGACACTATAAAAATGAATTATAAATTTTAATCTATATATTATTTGACCACACATGGATTTTTTACATTACCCAACATATCATTGAAACATGGCTTCCCTAAAAATACAATGATACACCTTTTTATATTTATAGGATAATTATAATGAATAATTAATATGGAGGATTTAATATATATAGTGAATAATATATGTTAATATGATATATTTTTATTTTAGATAATTATATGATTCATGTAGATATAACATCCATACCATTTTCACATATTGAATTTATGAAATTCATGAGGAAATATTTTATATTATTATAAATTCCATGAGTTATTTTCTATATTAATATTTTTCATTATTGATACGGTTTCAAGACGTATGCCCTAAAATTCGATATAGATCATATTTTATAAAATATATATACCAATTTCACCTAATAGAACATGAATTGAAAGATTCCAAAACTATTTCTATGCTAATTTACATTTAATATGATTGATTAATTATAATTGTTGTTATACCTATCCTTGATACCATGATTTTCATTACTAATTATTTCCCCCTTATAAGCCATAGATGACCTTATTATGAAAAATACACATTATAGGCCAATGCTATCTATTTTTACCAAACATTGGGTGTTTTTTGAGATATATTAGAGATGATGTGATGAATTTATGAGAATTATGTTTGAAGGGATGTACAATATGAGGTGACAAATGTGTGGGGGTGATATATTGAGTAATGGTAGTGTATATTACTCATTCAACTTATTTCACTAATATCCATCATGAATAAAAATAGTTAAATAAGATTGGTCTATGACATGGGTAAATAATCAATCACTATTACTAGATAGTAGATTATATATATGTGGCTTGTTTTTTGATTTATGATGTAGATTAATAATAACCATATAAATATAATATTAATAATCAGTTCAAAATGAATAAAAAAGTTAAAATCATTGTGAAAATTCAAGATGATGTATACCATTCGCATTTCATTCACTGCATCAAGGCAGTAACTTGTTTTAGGGGGTGGGTGAGTATTCAATTTTAATGGTAAATTTGCAAAGAGATTTTACTTATGATATCATGAATTATTATTTCAAGAAAAACATCCTCATTGAGTCTAATTCATTACATTAATACATATATATAATGATAAACAGAGTGATCAGATCCTTAATTTCATAGTCTGCGTGATTTCTTGTTATTTGAGACATTATAGATTACAGAAGGTATATCCCTTACGAGATTGTTTGAAGGAACCTATACTAATATTATGTGTACATGTTTACATAAATCTAGTCATTAATTGAAAATATAAAGTAATTTAAAGTGATATATATCATGATGTGTCAGGTCAAATAATTTTTAATAAAGAAATATTAATAGAAATAAGAGCAAGACCCACAATTTCTTCCAATCCTAAAATGTAAAATACATTTTTGTGCTATTTATTCAAAAATGTGAATAAAAAATAAAAATTTATTTTGAAATTAAAATTTTAGTTTATAATTTCTAATATTTTTTTATTACATTGACATTTAAATATTTGTTTCATTTGTACCCTCTAATATTATATTTTGAGATAAAATTATTGAAAAAATAAAAATATAAAGTGTATGTGTATTTGATAGCCTTATTTTTCTGGGGATTTTTTTGAAAATTATATATCATATATTAATTTTTATCATCAATTTATACTTGTGAATAATTTATTTTGAAATGTTTTTGTGACATTAAATTAAATATTAAATTTATAGAAAATGAGATGAAAATTTTGATGAAGATTGAATTTATTTTAGAATTTTTTTTAAATATGGTCTCACATTAATTTGAATGTTATAAAAAATAAAAAATAATATATGTTAAATGAAATTATAGGAATGAATAATTTTTTAATTAGCTACTTTGAAAAAATTTATATGTGAATAAACTACATCAGAAGAAAGGTAGATGAATTAGTTGTGCTGAAAATGTTTCTACATTGTTTGTCTATATGGGTGAAAATAGGTACATGAATAAATTATTACATTAACATTCAATTAAAAAATATGTAAATATGATTACCAAAAATTCAAAAATTCACTCAAAATCAATCAGGACCACATCAGATGTCCTCCATCCCCTCTCAATTACAATTGTGAGTCACCCAATCACTTTTTTGATGCAACATAGATAATGTATTTATTTTGACATAATTATGGAGATATATTTTAATATTGATACAAATTAATATTGACTAATTTTAAATCATAGATTTTAAATGAGAAAATTCTATTCTTAATAAAAGAAGATAAAATTAGATCATTGTGTAGATAAAAACGAGGTATCATTGACCAATTAAAGGGGTGAATTATTCAATGATTTGAAGGGACTTTATTTTCTTTTCAGTGAACTAAAATTTTGATACCTATAAATTAAAATTTCAATACAGTTTAACTATATAGAGGATAGATTGAACTCATATAGATTAGTATTTTGGAAGAATAATCCTGATTCCCTAGAGTTAAACTTTTTATTTTTTTACTATGTATTAATATGTATCAAGACCCTAAAAACATATTATATTCATTTCCAGTAAATGGAATGAATTTTTATTTGATTAGGGATGGGAAGGTGACCCATTTTATATTCTTGAATCTGTTATATTTATGTGTAAACTTTGTTATATTTTAATTTTTATTATTTTTGAATATTTGATTTATAAATTTATTTTTAATATAATTGTTTTTTTTATTTAATGTAATTATTAATGAAATCATTTTTTATGGAATTATAATTTCATTTTCATTTGTATTGCATCATATTTACTAATGGGGGGTTGACTATGTAGAATGTGTTTAGTGATTTTTAAACAACTGAGGAAAAGGTACTAATCAAATTTGGATTCATGGTAATAAAAATACAGGACTTGGTATTACTAAAGTTAATTTTGGATGATACATTATTACATTGAAACAGATAAATTAGAGTACTTATAATAAAGGAAATTATTATGAATTTTAACAATATTATAAAAAATAATGAAGAGGTAAAATAAGAAGTAATTGTGAAACCTTTCGCAAAATGATTGAAATATGGAAAGAGACTCGATTTTAAGACAACATATGAAAGGATAAAAATTTGATTCCAAGAATAATTTGATCTCTATTCCATTTTTTTTTGGTTTGTTATTTTTTTTAATTATTAATAGTTTTTGAACTCAAAATTTACTAAATTAATTCTTCCACCATGAAAACAAGATTTGATCAACTCTCTACGGATATAACATAGATTAATACTGTTAGTTCCATTCAAATAATAAATTTAACTTATCTTTAACCCAAATAACATGTGTACATTAGTAGATGTATTTAGATGAATGATTCAAAAAATTTAAATGAATCTAAATGGGAGTCTCATATTTCAAAAAAATACATTAAGAGATGATAGAATCTTAAATCCTCCAGAACAACATAAAATCAAATGTTTTTTTGATTGTTTATGGGATATTTTACACATTGATTTATTTGTTTTGATAATTGAAAATTAACAATTTTCATTCTTTTTATCCAGTAATTTCTATTATTCATTTTCGAATTATTTTATTATCATAATCTATCGAACAGTTTAGTATATGTTATAGAACATACAATATATTGGAAATAAATTATTGATTTAGGATTAGACTCTTACATGAAATACTAGTTTTTTTAGTGATATTATAATTTACTCTTATGGATGAGTAAGATTATGATTTTGGTTAAACATATGATTATAATTTATTGATTAATAATATTCTATTTCTAAAAATTAACACTTACATATTAATTATTTACATTTATGTTTTTGGTATGATGTTCAGTTTTCATTAATTTATAGTTTGTTTTAATCATTTACTAATGAATTGATTACTCTTACATAACCAAATATTAGTTTTATTAATGGTGGTTTTCAGTATTATATTCATCCCTACATTTCAAGGGGATTAAATTTGTTTAATTCAATTTCATGAAATTTTAATGATGTTTCCATTATCATTGGAGATAATAATACAATCGCACACGTGATTATGAAAATAATTATGAAATATGGGAATTTTTTTCATGGTTAAAATATTTTCGAAATTGTAATAACATGCATTTAGTCAAGATAAAACAATGAAAAAAAATGAAAAAATCAATCTCTGATTCTGAGGCAATGATGGTTAAACCTAGGCCATGAAATTTTTTTATTTTCTATCATGAAATATAAATCATTACACATCATGGAAGGTTCATTAAGAAAATGTTTTCTTTAATTTTTTGATTATAATTTTGTACTACATTTTATAAATAGTTTTTTATTTTTTGAGAAATTTTCAGAATATTTATAGAGGAATTATTATTTGTAATTATATCTGATCAACTTCATCATAAGAAATTGAAGATCCACTACTTATATTGATTTTTAATTATGTAATTATAAAATCATAAATAGATCATCACACACATGAATATCACATTAATGTAATAAATAGTTTTGTAGATTAAAACAAAATGAGAAGAAATAAACTTCTATTAGTCTAAAATGATCAAAGACACGATAAAAGGAAACAATGTACATATGTGATATTCATGTGAATATGAGTGAAAAAATGTTCATTAATAATATTAATTCACATAAAGTTTAGGAAATATTAAGAAAAAATATTTTTTTCTAATGTGTTTTCTAATTCCTGTCTATTCAAACTTCAATATTTATTTTTTTAGATTTATTTACAACATGTACTATATATTTTTTAACATAACATGGTTTATTAATTCTAAAAAATGTGTTATTATATTTGGAATATGTTTTTCCCTAAATAAGAACATTTGTATTTCTTATACAACATTAATATGGTTTGTGGTTTTATTCTATTATGACCATTCATTAAAATATTGTATGGTATTGTGCTTGTGAATCTACATAAAATGAAATGTTTCAATTTTGTTTTGATTTCCATTTAAATTTTAGTTGTGATTGAGAGTCATTCATCTCATGTATAATGAGGTATTAAAGTGAATACATAGAAACCATGTAATTTAAACCTCCATAATACAAACATTTTAAACATTTAATGATTTTATATATTTTTAAATAATTTTTTTTTTCAATTCCACACTCCTGAACAAAATATTTTCTTAAAAATAAGAAAATATATTTTTAACTCCATTACCATATATACGATATAATATAGTTTTAACTTTTCATATACCAAAAAATTAGAAATATGGAAAAAAATCTATGACATTGCCTATTTTTTATTTAACAATATCATATAATTAACAATCTAAAGGAATGATCTATATATGTAATGTTAAATTGAAATGGCTTGTTGGATTACCTTAAGGTCACCATTCATTGATATAAATGAGTTCTTATATTTTAAATATGGGTATGAATATTTCATAATGTATCAAATCATTGTTCATTATATCAAAAATATAAGCCTTATCAACTACCTAAGACATTCCTTGACTTTTTAACTCATTGGGATATTCTTACGTATGATTTTATTTATAATGTAATGAATATTATAAGTTATTAATTTATTATAAATGGATTCAGTCAGGTTTCATAATGGAAAATTGATCATAACATTTTCATAATTTCTCATGTATACACTGAATTTTTTTTCTAAAAATAGCTATTCTCGTGATGTTGTGAGTTCATTATTAGGAAATCATGATGTGAGGTGAAGTTAATTATAATCAAATTACAAATTTATTTGAATTTATGGTAAATTTAATATGTTTAATTACAAAATCCTTGAAAAAAAATTATTGGTCTTGATGTATTTGAAATATTTAACAATGATTTTGCATGTCAAGAATGTTTCCATTAATAAAAGTAAAATTTAAAAAGACTGCCCGCATGATTCACTCATCAGATCCCTACTTAAGAATTTTTTTTGAATTAGAGACTATAATAAATAAATATGTATCATTCAAATTTATTAATATTTTCAAACTAATAACTATATTCAATTATTTTAAATAAAATCATAAATTTTATTACCTTTTTAAAGGATTTTACATGTATATAAATAGAAACAATGTCATCATAAGAATGATTAGAAGAGATATTTAATTGGGTGATTAATAAGAAAATAATAAAGGTAATAATAATTCCCATAATCTATATTTATATCTAACCCATTAAAAATATAAAAATAAATTTCATATTATTCTAGAAAATAATGAAAAATGAATGAAAATTGGTCATTAATGGATGTTTGGAGTGAAACTATAAAAATAGAAATAGGTGAAAAATATAGTATTGAATAAAATTCTCTTAAGCTATTATTCATAGGTAATAATCATGTAATTATCAATTATATTTTTAGTTATTTCAGCAATTATATTGTTTATTTTTATATTTGATAACATATTAAAATTGTGATTAAAGGTGCGATTTAAAAATTACAGAGGTATAAAAAATTATGTTTTAGTTATAAAAGGAAGTTAACCGAATTTGTAAAAAACATATGGGGTAAAATATTATCACTAAATATAATGAAAAACTCATGAATACTACTTCTACAATATATGATAATATATATGAAGACTTATTGATTATTAAAAAAGGATAATGAGATTATTATGATTGTTATCATAGTATTGAAGTTATCTTTATCTAAATTTATTTATCGATAGAATAAATAATATTTTATGATGATTATCAAAATAGTGTTGCAAAAAAATATTGGTGTTATATATTGCTGAATAATTCTATAAATGTAGAACTATTTCATTGTGAATTTCATTATAAGAATTATTTTTATTGTCATTTGTTTAAGATGTTTAATAAAATTTCCTTATGATATTGAGTCTTCCTGAAAACATAAAAAAATTGTTATGAAACTCCATAAAATATATTTGTATGTTTTATCTTCTACATTACCAATTAATATGGGATTGAAATATGTACGGGATCCTAGAATGGAAATGAATAATACCAATCATCAAAATGAATCATTAGTTACAATACTATAAAGTTGTTCATTTTTCTTGAAAGAGATGTTAGATGTATTAAGAATGACATATGGTACATGGTAAGTGGATGGCCTACCCTCATGACCTAAGATCCATTAAATTATGTTCTCATACTATTTATGTGATGGAGGTACTTTTACTTTTAGAGATAGCTCAAATTAAATAACTATTTTTTTAAGTAAAAATAATAATTTATTTATTATTATTATTAATTTTTTATATTTTTATCATTTATTATATAATATGATTAGTATTTCAATGTTATGTTATGCTGTTATGCTTATTATGATTCAAAATGATAAATTATTTATTTTTAAAACAAATTGTGTAATATTTATTACAAAAAATATGTTATATATATTATAATAACCTTAATACACTAATGGTAAACATGTGAACTGTTTAAATATTGTTCTGAATGATGAATTTTAATCAAATATTTATCTTTGTAATGAAATCATCAGATTACAAAAAAAATTAAAAAGTAATGTAGTTAACTTATGATAATGTGAAATCAAATTTTATTATGTGGTTTAGTTATAAAAGGATGAAATCATAAAGAATATTTTGGAATGATTATGTATGTAAACACAATTAGACTTCTATATTTATTTCATTTGTATTTATTTTTTATTGGTGAAATAAGAAGCCATGGATGTATGATATAAGATTTTAAATTTATTGAGGATTTTTATATATTTACATTTATTTAGTTTCATGGGACTAAAATCATGAAAATATCACTTTTTTCTATATATTGAAATATATATTAGAATGTGAATGGAAATTTTGGTTATTTCTATTCAAATTTATATAAATAGTGAATTTCAAAAACATAGATTTTGAATGCTTTGTGAAAAAATATTTATTTTCATAATATCCCTTCCCACATATATCCACACAAAATTAAAGTTGTAGAATATAAAATTAATTATTACAAAATTAGAAGAACTATGATATATGAGTACAATTTACATGATATATTTAGGGATAATGATTTTTGTACAAGTTATTTTGTTTTAAAATAATTAAAATTATCGAAATTAATTGGGAAACAACTTATGAGTTATAAAATATAGGGAATTTATTATAAAATCATTTTAGATTTTTAGGATGAAATATTTTTTTCCTTTGTTATGGGAATATTTGGAAAATTTGAGGTTAAAACTAATGAAGATATATTTTTGGGATATTCATGCATTAATAATGGTTATAGAGTTTATTATAAATGGACTATTAATATTGAAAACATAGTTCATTTTATATTTTATGAAAATGGATCATATGATAAAATTTTCAAATATAATTAAACTAAAAAATCATTAGATAATTAAATTATAAATAGGATTACAATGTAACTATTGTGTGGTAAAAAAATCTAGATGAGTAATAATCATGCACAACTAATCAAAATAGCTGTATTCAATGATTTATTGATACGATAGGCCTAGGGGAGAAATGTATAAGTTTAGTATAAAACATATGTTACATATTTAATTTTATTTATTATATTTTGCAGATTTAAAATTTAATGTCACTGAAAAATTTATACACTAACTTACTTACACAAGAAGAAAATAAATTTTTAAAAGAATATTGTTTGGGAATTGGATGTTCCATCCAATAGAGTGATGTTCATTAGATAAATGTTTACTTTTAAGAAGAAACACATATATTATGTATATGAGGTATGTTTTAAGTTTATATTAGTTTTCAATGGATATTTTAATGAATATAGTATTGATTATGGAGTATCATTCTCACACGTTTCTATATTAGAAGATATTAAATTGTTATTAACACAAGATCTGAATCAAGGATTTACTAAATATAAATTGTATTTGAAAACATAATTTCATACTTTTTTATTGTAAGATTTAATTTATGAAAAATGATCTCCTCGTAATGATAATATGAAGAAACATGATCGTGGGATTATGCATTCAAAAACACAATATGGAATTTAACAATTCCCAAGAAAATTATATAAAACTATATCTCATATCCTTTAAAAAATTAGTTTTCATAGAAGTAATATTAATCCTACTTTATTTATAATTTTTTTCAATGAATTTTTTAATTCATAATATTTATGTTGATAATATTTTTAGTTCCATATAAATTATTTTTTCTATATGAATTCTAATATTTGATGTGTATGTATTTTGACATGATTCTATGGGTAGAATTGAGGTCGTTATTTTAATTCTAATATATTAGAGAGATGATGGAATGTTTCGTATATTTATTATGTTTGATATTGATTTATCTATATTATTTAGTCTTGGACCATTTAAGAACACATGTTCCGCTATTATTACTTCATACAGAACAAAAACAGATGTTGATAGTAAATCAGTTGATCATAATGTTTTCAGGTGTATTATTAGAGGTTTACTATATTTAATTTCTTTTAGAACAGATTTCATATTTTCCTATTTAATATATAACTTTTATCATAGTTATCTTAATTCAACTATCATGAATATTTTTAAATGTATTATAAAACATTTAATTTTTATTTCGATCATTGTTTATTATTAATACAAATAAATTATTATAATTTAAAATGATATTGGTATTATGATATTCAAGGAAGAAAATATGGAATAAAATGATTTAGTGGTGTTTGTATTTTTTTTTAAATGTGATTATTTTTTATAATTCAGAGAAATAAATTTATACAGGTTTATCTGTATATATAATATTAAATATGATTGGTCTAAAAATAATTTTGATCAAATATTTTCAATTATATATTATTTATTTTAATTTGATATATATATTTAATGGATTTCTATTATCTATGGCTGAATTAATGAGATTTGTATTTTTTTGATTCCATTTTATCAATATAAAAATAATAATTTCAACGTGAGTTATTAATTTTTCAACAATAACCTATATAAGGATATATTTGATTATATTATTTTCCTATTTACACATAAATAACCATCATTTTTTTCCAATTTATTTGATGTAGGAAATTTTTATAACACTGTGTTTGTGATTAGTATGTTGCATGTATGAACATCATAGTTATAAATGATGAAATATATTATTTATGAAGATGGAATATAAAATATAATATATTTTCTATTATATTTTTTCATTCATATATATATATATATATTAATTAAATATTATTAACAAATTATTCATGGATATTGAGATGGTTATTTTATGGAGGTGTTCATCCAAAATATTTTAATATTATCTCATTTAAAGAAGATGAAATCACATTTTTAAGGGACCTATTCTATACTCATTAATTTAATCATTTATTTTAAATGTAGATTTTTATTATGAAATCATTTATACTTCATATACCAATTCTTCCTAGTTTATTCCAACGATTAGTACAATCTATTTTTTGTGAGTTATATTAAATTTTTAAAATGTTTTTATTGGTTTAAAATAATTACTATTTTATTTTTATGATATTATTTTTATTTTATTGAATTTTATAAGCAAAACAATTTCTAGATTAGTTCATAGATATTTTATTTTTTTAATTTTCAATAAGGTGTTGAATTTTGAGAAGATCATTTCCAATTGGATTTATATGATTTGGTAATAAACATTTCTATACTGTATTTTTTTATTTATTTATTTATTGTTTTTATTTGTTTTTAAATAATTAACTTGTTCTCCTGTCCTAGTGAATAAATTTCCCATCTGTAATGAATCATTAGTTATGATGAAAATACAATTACATGAATAAAATATATTGACAAATGGTCTTTATGATCAATGTGGATCCTCTAACACACTCATCTTGTGTTCTCATAATTTATATTGTTTGTATATTTTACAATTATCAATGAGTGTGTATCTGATTTTGGAATTGTATTCTAGTCTTATTTTTTTAGTACTTAATCATATGTTCAAATAGTGTAATCATATAAATTAACAATTAACAATTACTATTGATCTTTTTTATAAGTTTAACTGATTTTTAACTAATTATTTTTACAATACTAATGATTGAAGTTTTATATAACTTAAATACTAATTTTATGATTGGTTTTTTTTAAATAATGATATCTTATATTAAAAAATGATTAATATTAATATTTAGTTTGATAATTTCAGAAGAATTTTTACATTATCATTTGACTGAAAAATTTAGTCAAACATGTGATGAATAATATAATTTAATTTGATAGAATAAGTATTTTAGTGGTTTATTAAATATTAGTTATGCACACACCATCATTTTCAGTGAATTTTTAACTAAATTGAATATTTAATAAATCAAACCTTAATTATAGGCCATGGGGATTAAATATAGGAAATGAAAATTATTTTATATGCTATATATAAATTTAAATCTATTCCTTCAATGGGAATTTTTTTACATAATTTTTCTATATAAATATTTTATGTTTAATTAGGTATTTTTAATCTGAATTTTTGCTATTTATAATAATAATTAAATGGAAATTTCATGAGACTCAAATCATTATGAAAATTTTAATCCAATTATGTTATATGATATCATATGTACAATGGATAGAAAAAATTTTGAATTACGGAGTATTCAAATATTAATGTTTTCTTTATATTCATTTTTATTTTTCATGTTTTATTGATGGATATGAAGAATAAAATTCAATATAAAAGAAGGAAAATTTATTTATAAAATTTTTTTAAAAATGAATAATGGAACAATAAACACATGTGATATTCCTGTGAGATTTATTGAACATACATGTGATGAAAATAACATTGGACCTTATGTGTGGGAATAAACATATATAAGCTCATTGATAATGTTATAAATATACTATTATATATTTAATATTTTCAATTTAATATATGTTGGAAAATAGTAAGATATATTTAAAAACACTAAGATATTTTTTCTTTGTCATGTATTATAAAGTGGTTTATACATTTCCAATAATGTATATTATTTTTGGATTATTATTTTAAAAACACAATGATTAGTGGTTTTTACATATTTAAAAAGGATTGAATTTCTATTTGGTTATGAGTATACATTTTAGATTTAGATTTATATTATGGTTATTTATTAATTAGAAAATAATTTTTTTAATTTTGTTTTAAATTCCTTGTAAAATATCGGTTATACTGAGTATTTTTTTTATCAAGTAGTAGATGATAATTTTTAGTGGATGTGTCAATAATTATGATATTAAATGATATAAAAATATATTTTGATTACATTTACTTTACACATGTTTGTTTTTATTTTTGTTATTTTAAATTCACCCAAGAAAATAACCTTACGAAAATATTATATTTGATATAATAGTTATGTCCTTGTGGTAACCTGAATTTGGAAAATAGGTCCACAACAAACTCAATATCAACTGACATGAAGTGAGTAGGGGGAAGATTGGTAAACAATATTTGAATTCCATTTCTAGTGAAATAGGTTTATGAACATTATTTATTTATTTATATTAAACACTGGTTATATTTTTGTTTTCAGATATTCCAATACGATTTCACAAAATATCCTGATGAGATAAAAAAATGCGGTGTCATATGTTAAACTCATGATATAAAATAGTTATAACTATTAGAGTCTATTTTATATTTGAGCCCATAAACTAATGCTTAATGAATATACAATAATTGTAATGATGGTCATATAACCAATTATTAATCATAAAATATAAAAAAATATGACCCTCTCATGTTATTATTGAATTATATAGTAATGAAGTAAGATCTAAATGGATCTATCCTGGCCATGGATGTGCCTTATAAAATCCTTCATTTTCGGTTGACCTATATGATGTACTATTTTTTATGGGACACATAGAATAATGGGTTCCCAATTTTTAGATATAATTACTTTTGGATCCTATTCATTTATATAAATAATGCATTCCTCTATTAGAATAATTATTAGTATGAGTACAAATACTTTATCCCCACTAATGTTATCATGATTCCTAATAGGGATGCCAATTACAACCACTATCATTATTTATATATGGTCTTTATCTGTCATGAATATGAAGAAAATATTTTATAAAGAAACATGCCTCCCATATAGAGATATTACATCTTATGAGATGAATAGTAATATCATAACATAGTGATACTTTATAGAATATTAAATGTATCTTTCCTTTGGAAAAATGGATACATAAAAAACCATTTCCGATGAGGTATACATCATCTCATACTATGTTCATTATAAAAACATTCTTCATAGACAAACCGTAAATAATATACTTCATTATAACATCCGTAATTTAAACAAAAGAAATGGAAATCTCATGGGACCAGTAATCGTAATGAAGGGATATATCAAAGATAACATAAGAACAACATGAGAATAAGATTTTGAGAAGTTTAAACTGAAATTTTAAATCCATCCCCTGTATATCATAGATCATAATGTTTTTCTAGACAACAACGAGTTGAAATTTAGAAGAAAATAAAAATGGATTCTAATAAAATTATCCATAAGAACAAAAATTTACCATAACTAATATGTTTTAAGCGTACATAGAAGAATAAAAAATCATTTTGATACTATTAAAGGATCACTGCCTAGACTATCTTATTGGATTTGGATCAATACCAATTGTATAATATTTATCATAGATCAAACCAAATAATATCATATTGTATATATTCCCTCTCTAAACAATTTACAATCCCCATTCTTATCTAATTTATCTCATTAAATAAACATCTATTCCAAATAAATTAGTGAGATATATAATACCAGAACAGCCCAACAAAAAATTAAAATCATATAAATATCTTCTAAGAGATTAAATAATTCAACATAAAATAGATATAGAAATTGAAATTTATTTAATAAACATGTCATGATAGGATAACCAATAGAAAAAAATGGGATTCATAAACATTTCCTCACATCATCATAGAATAACCCACTAAAAATAAATAGGTTTTATAAACTTATTGATATCATAATTATATAAAATTTAGAGAAATATTATAATTTTATTATTGGATCATATCAAAATATAAATTTATGTAATATAATATTATGGTAACATAAGTAAATAATACAATGAAAGATCAATTGAATAATGTATTGAGAAAAATACCCTTTTCATATTGAATTATCTATTATAAAATATCAATTTTTTACATGTAATAATTAATATTATTCTTTGAAAATAACAATGTGTAAATTATATGGTAATTTATAATAATGAAATTTTTTTGTGGTAATAAAGTATATTCATTCCATTTGAGTTAAAAAAACCACGTTCTCCCTTTTTGATAAAATTAAGAAAGAATATCATTCAAAAAATTATTATAAGACTTTATTTTAAAACATTTTGCAAAAAATGTGTCATGTGTAAAAAAATTAGATAACAAAATAATATTATTTTAAAAATCATTATAACCATTTTTAGTAAAAAAAAATTATTGAATTTCTTTTTCAACCAATGAAATAAGTAATTTTGAATTCCCATTAAATTTTTCATTATGGCTAAAGAGTACTTATATTAACGAATATGAAAGAAAATAATTTATTTTCAACAAATAAAAATACAAAAATAAAATATATGAATTTTTATATAGTTAAATTTTAATATTTAATCATCAAAATATTTATTATTAGCAATTTAACTGGACATTGAGATTGTAAAATAAATCCCTTCTTTGGGAGGCAAAAATTTACTATGGTTTCTGTTTATATTAACAAGAATCTAAGGGACCTATTTAAAATATTTTCACATAATAATCTAATGTATATTATCAATATTCATGATTCAACCTATTTATGTTCTAGATATCAATTTTAGGTAAAAACACAAAAAACAACAAAAACAGGTTTTCGAAAAAATTTATTTCAATGTATAAAAATATATTCTTTTGAAATTATGAAATAAAATTGATTCCATTTAACATAATTACAATATTAAAAATAAAAATTAACTACTTTTATTTATAAAATATATTTTAATATATTTTATCTTTTTTAAATTATTAAAAAAATTATAGTTTTCAATAAAAATTAGAATTTTTTATATTAATTTTAAAATTAATCATTTTTGAAAAGTCCCAAAATTTTTCCACATAAAAATTATTATACACAGATTTGAAAAATTATTATAATTTTATCAAATATATATTTATAAAAATATATTAATTTAAATATATAGTATTTTCTCCAAAAATATAATTAAATAATATTTTTTAATATTTTTGGAGCAATATAACATTATTAAAAATTAAATTCATATTTCAAATATATTAATCAAAAAATATTTATTGAGTAGAAATTATATATATATTTAGAAATGTTGTTATTCCTAATCCTAAATAATGTTTCAGACACTATATTTTTGTGAAATATTATATTTCAGTTCATTTAGTCAGGGGTATCATGTATTGAAGATATCAAAAAAAAATATTTAAAGTGATTTATATAATATAATAATTGGTTGTTACATTATACCCCCTTCAATTGATTTATTCCTAAAAATTACATTACTCGTAAATAAATAAATCAAGATATCTGTTGTTTAATATATTTTAGGGTCCCCAAGAAGCTTATTCAAATTGTTTCTTCTTATAGATAACATCATGATGGCTGGCAGTCATTCACCATAGTGAATTGTTTCTATGATCAGAAATCTATAAGAGTTATTCTTTGAAGTAAATATCATGATACATTGGCAATATTATTGTATTTAGTACATGTTATCTACTAGTTATATACTTCCTTAGTATAGATACATGGAACACATCACAAACTCAATATAGGTTCGATTAATGAAC
This sequence comes from Viscum album, assembly GCA_963277665.1. Taxonomy (NCBI): domain Eukaryota; kingdom Viridiplantae; phylum Streptophyta; class Magnoliopsida; order Santalales; family Viscaceae; genus Viscum; species Viscum album. The sequence goes on along the minus strand of OY728122.1, from coordinate 1,405,267,436 downwards.
AATGGGATACGCATTCATGCTGACGTAATCATGAATCAATAAATGGCCAATATACCCAATAATAATCATTCCATTATTTCAAAATGTAATAAAATTATTTCATTTTTAAAATCAATGGATCGCCTTCTCACCAACATCAAATTCTACAACACTCCATTGTGTTTCCATGATGTGTGGTTGAATAACTATTTCTTTCAGTTCCATTTAGATAGTTATCCCAGTTTCTAATAGAACCCAATTTCTAACATTATCTTGAAAATTAATGTTCTACCATTATATCCAAAGATGGATTCCAAAGAAGTCATTTGGATTCTTGATTGAGATCAATTGTTGTATAAAAAATTGACCATAGGAATGTTTTTATAGAATTTATATCTAAAATACAAATAAAAGATATCAATATATTCTATAGGGATTTAATTATTCACCCTTATTAACCATCTGTATGTTGATGATCAGATGTACTAAAACTCAACTAATAAAAAGAGACTGTTGTAGAATTTAATAGACCATCTAGGGAAACCAAGGATGTTCATAGGATATAATAGAATGTGGTTCCCCATTATTATATAAATCTTTTTCATTTAATTTATATACATATTAATAAGATATAACTCAACATTAATATTAATGAGGCGGGGTGAATTCATAATGGGATCAACAATCACCCAAAAAGTATTATTTCCTTTAGAAAATTTTTGGATCCTAATGATAAATTTAATTGGGATAATTTCATGTTTTTATTTTGGAATGATTAGTTTTTGTAACATCACAATATAATTTTTTATCTCAACTTTAACTTTTAAACATACCAAGAACAAAAAATCATACTCTATAATATATCACTATATATTGTCCCACTTGAAATACTCATTCATATCATTATAGGAATTAATTAATTAATGATAAATAGATAATAAAAAACAATGAGAATCATCTAATAGATCCTTATTCATGTTTAGTATGATGTGACACACATATTACTAATAAACCATATCATTTCAAAACAAAAAAAATTTAAGTTAGTAAAATATTTGATTATCTTCTCTACTTAAACATATTCATTTTTTACACATTAATCCTCATATAGATAAATGGTTGATTAATAATTTAAAAAACATAGAATTTCACCCATTTGGTAATCATTTAAAATACATCAATTTTAAATCTATAAATATTATATATTTTGTTATACTCCATATATAGTAGCTCGCATAAACTTTTTGACATAAAGCACCTACCACCATGTTTGATTTCCCCAGAAAGTAATGTATTGATAAAAAATAAAAATTAATATGTTTTAACCATCTTCTACAGAACATATGCAACACATTTTTAGTGAATTGGTATATTAATCTTCTATTTTCACTACACATATCACATATTAATTTATAAACATATAAGTAATGGATGAAATATCATATATAACTCCAAATCAGTCATTGAATAATCATTTTAATGAATATTATATTTTAATGAGGATTAAATTATAACTATATTATTCTGTATGAGAGAAAAACCCATACACATTTTAATTACTCACCATTGATTTAAAAACCTTGTCCAAAGTAGGGTAATGTACACACATGTGTGGTTAATATCCATCGCTTCATTTACTCAATAAATTCATCATATCATTATGTCCAAATAAAAATATATCCATTTTTCCTATACGTGGTTACTGAATTATATTTTCATGTGAATTTAACTAAAAACCATTAATAATATCTAGAAAAACCAATAAATCAATCGATATTTGATATAGTGTTTCGTTAGGACATCATTAAATAACATAATTTTTTTTGAATAAATTCTTGCACCAACACATGATATCATATGAAATAAAAAATGAAAACAACTACAACCATAACTCGTAGTTTATAAAAATATTAAATATCTTTTCCATCTTTCATTTCATTAATAATATCCATAGGTCATTTTAATTTTCTTATATCACATTTAATAACAATGAATGATATATATAAAGGCAACCTAAAATTTATCATGGTAATATCAAGAGACTATAATAATTACATCCAAAAAATAATGGGGGAATTATAAAGGAGAAATAGAGACATCACATATTCTTGATGAATTTACATTGAACTGATTGTTTTCTATGTTATGTCCTCCATCAGGAACCTCAATGTAACGACCCAATTTTGTGGAACATGTTAAAATACCTAACTAGTTTGAATATTTCAATTAGTGTCACTAGTGATTTTTTATTCCTCAATCAGAACACAATTATAAGAGCTTCAGGGGACTTAAATGGCATTTTTATGTTAGATTGGAGTTTAGGAGAGTTTATCAGTTGTTTAGAATGGTCTCAAGAGAATCAGAGGCTCGATGATCTTGTTTATGGAAAACAGGTGTAGGTGCACGGTTTAGGGAAACCGTGAATCTGTTGGCACTTGGTCGGACCACAACTTCTGCAGTTTTGAAAGAGGGTGGCCACATAGTTGGTGCATTATATGAAAAATTCTGCGATGTATCTATGCTAGATGTCTACCATATGTAGTGGGTATTCATATTTGTTGTACGTTTTATCCCACTGTGTTTGTAAATTGTGCCCCCTATACCAGGGTTTTTAATTATTTATTTATATTCTTTTTCATATATTTAATATCCTTTATCACATATTATTTTATATTACTCATTCACAATAGGTGAGAGACACCCCTTTTTTATTTTGATGTATTTAGATCATGTTCCTCCATCCTACATTTATTCTTTGATCCCTTATAAGATATAGGATCACCTCGGTAAGGATAACCCAAATCACCCATCCTCTTCCATGATATATCATCTTACAGACCCCGTTATATATTATGTTTCATTATTAAATGTTCCTGATACCCATTAGTTATCCTTGGGAGTTCCCAATACTTATTTATATAGGGAAATTTCGGGTTAGATATCATTTTTCATTGGGGAATTTTGGCAGGGGTGCAAAAACATTTATTTTTTAAATTTTTTCTATGATTTCATTTATTTAGTATAATCGGGATTGATTAAATAAAATGGTGGCATTCAAGAACACCATTCTGATTTATAATATTAAATTCATTATGTAGTTATATATTATTAAATTGAATTTCAATATTAATTGAAATATATTTAATAAAAAATGTATGTAAATGAGAAATTGAATGAGATGGGTCCCATGGGGTTGGGATGGGTATGGCCCAATATTTGATTGAAATTGAATTTCCATGGGGTTTGAGTGTTGTTGATCACTAGTTGGGCTTGTACATGAAATTAATGAGTGATTTTGGACACCATATTGGGCATCATGGATGTGGGACTAAGGAAGAAAAGATTACAGGCTGGGAAAGGTCCATGATACATGCAATTCAAGGCCATCAGATTTGAGAAACATAGTTTTTGGTGAACAAGGATCCAATGATGGAATTGATTAGGTTATTTTTATTTTGATTGTCTCTATCCAGTGACTCCCAATGTTCTGATTGAGTCATGTGCACATAGGTTGACACAATGATCAGGTGTTCTTGACCAATCAAATGGGTGGAGGCCCCTAATAGTTGTGTCCAAGGTATTTGTGTTATATGGTTTCCTTCATCTAAATCCACAAGGAATATAAGGAACCTTATATTGATAGAATTTATTCGGTCATTTAGGGTGATGAGGCTCACCGTGATTGAGCTCGTGGTCTGGGATATTTATTTAAGGAACAACAACATTTTTCCTCTCATTGTCATGGCATGGGATGACGTGAGAATTTGAGCAGTGTCCTTGGGACAGGGATACTCTTTCTTGGGCATGCCATTGGGATGTTGGTACATTGAGACCCAAGGTTTCTGGAAGTATGTGATGTCGAGATGTATAATTAACATGGAACCCGAGGGTTCACCATGACATTTGGACAACATGCATACCATGGTCCATGGGCCAATGACTCTCTTTTCATCACAGATTTTGCTGAATGTTGATGTAGATGACACTCCATGGAGGCTTCTGTGAACCAATGGAGATCGTGTCTATTAAGAAACAATACAATTTAATTTTCATAATGATTCATGTCTTCATAAACACATATACTATTTATAAACCAATCGACGGTATCCTATTAATATTACTCCCATAACCTGAAAGGGGCCTTCAGGAAATGTATAGACTTTATGAATTTATGTATTGTAAAAAAATCAGATTTCGAAGAAGTAATGTTGTTTTGTTGGGCATGAAAAATGGCATTGAACTTGAGGTCGTACCTTTTAAGAGTTTTTTTTTCCTATTTAGTTTTAGGATGTTTATAATATGTAGCTACTATTGTATTCCATTGGAATAACCTTGTATATTGTCTTGTATGACCAGAAAATGGAATAAATGCCTTTCTTGTTTTGATTATGTGAAAACAAGTGATTTTCTAGAATGTTATTATGTTTATATTTTCCTACTATTGTTTCTATATTACATATGTTGTATATTTGTATTGATGGATCTTCTTCTCTTTGGATCTGTTTGATGTCTACTTGGTCGATTATTTTTTGTTTCCTATTTTCTTTTTATGATAATTCCAATATTTTATCTACAACTTGTGGTTATAGCCTCCCCACTAAACATGTTTACAAGATCAGTGCTAGTGAGAAGCCTTTGGCTTTCAAGGAGGTGAGTATATGAATGTGAAAACTTGACTAATAGAAATGTTTTGGTTTCTATTTGGGTTGGGGATTCTAATAGTTATATCATAGGATTTTGTTTGACCACTTTTCTAATTAATTATATTTGGGTTTGTTATAGACAAGAGATGGTTTTCTTTTGGTATTGGATTTATAAAAAGTGTTTGGGATAATGCAACCACAGATATAAGGAATGGATTGAGTTTCCTTGGGTGGATTATGTTATTTATCATTTTTATTGGTTATAAATTATATGATTTAAAACATGGTGGATCTCTTTGTTTGTGGTGATTATGTTTTGTGATATGTGACCCTTTAACCAATGTAGTAGGGGATAAATAGACCTTCTCCCTGCAAGGAAATGCAAGGTTGTTTGGATTTTTATTTTTAAAATTTTATCATATTTAAATTTCAAATATGCACTTGTTCCGTGTAATGTATGTAAAAACACAAAAATTTCAATGGAAAATTTTTCTTAATTTTCTTTGGGATTTTATAAGTATGCAGTACCTGGCGGCACCTGATTCAGAGGCTCGGTGTGCCCGGAATCAATTTCCAAAGTTCAGCTCGGGTACCTTCAGTGAACTAACGAGTGGGTTTTCCTAACTTTTGAACCGAAGCTCGGAATCGAAAACTGAGGGCACCGATGAAACCGCAACATCATTTTTTACTGAGGAAGACCATTTCTGGAGTTGCGTTTGCTCGAAATTAGTTATTTAAAAAAATGGATTAAGATTAAAGTGAAATAAATATTGTGTTACAATTTTTATTGCACATTCTTAAGTGGTTTAGCCCATGTGACAGAGTTGGGGTGGGACCCACTGCTGTTCTAACCCCCCTTGAGAGGATTTTAGATTAGGTGGGGCCCACACAACCCTCACCATTTTATTTTTCCTTAACTCCTTTTTAAAACCACTGTTGTCATTAAAGTTGCCAACTTATCACTTCATTTAATTTTAACATGTTATGTTTAATTAAATGAAGTGAATTAAATTATGAATGTCTGAATTTTAAAAGTGTTAGAAAAGGTAATAAAATAAGGATAAAGCCTTATTTTATTTTTTTTGCTTCCTTGTGTCGAGAGAGGGAGAGTTCTACCATCGAATAACTTCATCATCCTCCATGAAGAATGCGAAGAACACCGACGCACCATCCTTCAATATTTTTCCCGCAAAAAAAGAAGGGATACGTCATTTTACCTCAGACAGTCTCCATCAAAGTGTACAAAGCCACACCCCGCGATTCCGTTTTTCATGACACTCATCGATCGTAAACTCGTTATCGAGGTTGGGGTTTGATTTTGTTCGTGAATATTCTTTTCCGTTCATTGTCAATTTCTTTGGGCCACTTGCTATCAATTAAACAGGAGGAGGTTGGACAACTCGAACATGGCCGACCCTCATCCCCCATTGTTGTTTTGTTCGTTACGACTCTAAAGAAGGTGGCGCGGTGCAACGACACCGTGCAAAATCTTGGAGGAATGCATCGAAGAAGCATGGCGCCGTCGCGCCGCGCCGTTGAGGCCGAAAGAAGTCGTGGCCGGAGCGGAGCATCGAAAAAGGGGCACGGTGCCGTCGCGCCATGCCGGAGAACCACAAAGAGACTGCGGCCATAGCAGGGCTGTGACCGAGGGGTGCAACGCCGTCACGCCGCACTGGTCGGACCAGGGGTGCGGCCTAGGTCCGTAGCGGAGAAAAAAGCGGCGGACGGAACCACCGGACACCGGTGCATCCGTGGGGCGGGACCGCGGGGTCCCGCGGCGGCGGCACTGGCCGGCTAGCTGGTCCGGCCATTCAGAGATGGCCGAGGTTCATAACCCCCGGCTAGAAAAAGGAGTGGCCCCCACGTGGGGGCCGCCGTTTCAAAATAGGGGCGCAGCGCCCCCCCCCCCCTTCGTGACAGCTCGACCAACGCAGAGCTGGCCACACGGGCCATGCCCGCGCATGCCGGGCCGGGTCGCGCCTTATCAGGCCGGACCCTGACCCGGGTCGGGTTGACCCGATTCGGGCCGAACCAGGGGGTTTTGGGTCGGGCTGGTCCAGGCCCAAAACCCCCTAAAACCGAACAGGTTCTTTGAAATGCCCATAAAATGGGATTTGTACCACCGATCAGCTCACCATCAGTTGCGATGTGATCCTTGGATCTAGATGGTCGTTTTGGTATATTACACTCAAGGGTTCGGAAAACATTGTGTATGGTCGGGTTGGTTCGAACACGAAACCAACCGGGCCCTCAGAGCGGAAACGCTTATAACTTGAGCTCCAGAAGTTCGATTGATGTGCCATCAACTTTTTTGGATTCCTCTTAGTCAGACGTACCATTCGGCTTACTGTTCTCGAAGTTTGGACGCAGTTGGAGTGCGGTCGGGTTGGTTTTGACTTAAAAATCAATCGGGCCCCTGGAACGAAAAAGCCAACAACTCTCAGACCGGGCGTCCGATTGACACGCTATCTGTCACGTTGAGTTCCTTTTGTCGATACGGAATATTATCATACATCAAGTCCGGACTTAGTGTCAGTTGATGTATCGACCCCCTTGGATCTTAGAGCAGACACTCCCAGAATCGAGCATGCTGTGTGCGGGAACCCTAGAGCTGGCTGCGACTACGACGACGATGATGACTGCACTGAAATCCTCCGTGGGTTCGGCAGCAATGATGACTGCACTGAAATCCTCTGTGGGTTCGGCATCGATGAAGACTGTACTGAAATCCTCCGTGGGATCGACGGCGATTACTACTGTTCTTGTATACTACGTGGGTCTGGCATTACTACTGTTCTTGTATCCTACGTGGTTTGGGAAGTATTTGACATCTGTTGTAGCATCCTACGTGGGTCCGAAAGAGTGGCTGGTCTTGTATCCTATGTGGGTCTAACAGCTTAGCTGGTCTAGTATCCTACGTGGGTCCCAACTTAGATTAATTAGTGTCTACATCTGATCATCTATATCACATTATGAAGAAGTATACCTGTGTGATCTGAGTCTTGACTTTCAATCATTATCTTCGATATGATTGACTTGCTTCATATGTGGATTGTGTTATTCTTTGCTGTGTGGATTAGCTTATACTATATGGTGTGGACATGATCGAACATGGTCTCGGATGTTGGAGTCGAACTGGAATTGATGACTTAGGTATATATGGGCATATACCTAAGTAGTGTTGGATGTTACTTTATTATTGTATCTTTCTTTTTTGGATTATCTTTTGTAGATTCTAGGAGACCCTCGAGGGTGTCGGGGTCCCTACTGAGTAGCGTATACTCACCCCTGCATGGGATATGCCTGTACTATGTTGTGTTGGATGTAGATGTCGGACAGTGCTGATCGTGGTTGAGGCTTGTGGAGCACTCAGTACCTGGAGGTGGACCACTGGGTGGGACGTACACGGAGCGGATGGATAGACCCGAGGAGCTGAGGAGGCTATCTGTACCCACCCTTCAGGTGGGACTTCCAGTGGATGGCTCGACGTTTCTGCTTTACTTTCAGTTGCTTTACTTTCTTTCCAGTTGTACTTTACTTTCAGTTTGGGTTTGTATTCTGGCCCATTTACTTTCCGCACTTACTATTGTACTCAGTTTACTTAGTGTTTACTTCTGATGGATTACATTGTGGTGTTTGTTTACTTTATAAATGTAGTTCCTTCCCCTTTTTGTCGGGATTTATGCCTTGGTGCTAGTCACCAGCCCCAAGCCTATGGAAGGCGGGCTTGGGGTAGTCACGGCATGAGTCCCGAGGACGGGTCGTGACAATGTAATTATACAAAGTGAGGTGTGACAATTTCTATATTATGTGGTGAAATACATGATAGAATTTATTGGTTTATATAATGTCATTTTGAATGATTAAAATTTATTTAGATTTTCATTGATAATACGAATTGGGAATGGATCAATAGGAGCTGGATGGTATTTTGGTTTAGGTGATCATGATCACATAGATGGGTGACTTGGATATCAGACATAAGAAACAATTTTTTTCAGGATAGGGTTTCCTCTTGGATATTTTTATATGTATCTCTATTAAGGGTGGGTAATCAGGCCATGAAAGAGGATACCATATGGCATGGTTACGATTTAGGAGAGTGGCATTAGTGGTCATATACTTCATATTTAATGAATTCCCTATCTGTGATGAATATATTGTTATATATATGGTATGTTTAAAAATTTTATTGTGTTCAACGGGTTCTCCATGGATGGATCAATGGATCCTTATGTGGGAAATGGTACCGTGCTGTAGGAGAAAAATCTTGTTCGCACCCCAAATGGTGACTCATTGCATGACCTTCAGGTAATGTCTTAGTGACATGTTTAGGTTTAAGGACTAGTCCTAGTTGGGATACTTATAGATGTGATAGAATATGGGACATGGATCGATGAGCATAAGATATCTTGTTTGGTTCTAGACTTAGGGGGTATTCATATAGGTTCTTAGGGAGAAGAGCCCTCAGTAGAGTATCTGACATGAGTGTTCCAGTCCCCACAACCACTACATTCCCCGGTGAATGGTAGTCCAATGTTAGTTGATAATTGGATTGAGATAATTAATATGATCATTGAGAAGCTGGATATTCCTCCTGTGTGGTGGGTCTAACTAGAAATATAAATATATTGAGGGCTGATGAAGTGAAATGTAGATGTGTTTTTTCAGGCATGCAGACACAAGGGACATGCCTAGAAGGACGTTGAGGACATGTTCATCGAGGACTATTTCCCAGAGATGCTGAGGGAAAAGGGAGAGCAGGAATTCATGACACTTCAGTAGGGTAACATGTCTATCATGGACTACGAATCTACATTCACTATGATATCTAGGTTTTCACCTGGAATGTAATGAGATGACACCTCGGGTATGAGTCAGATCATTTATTTCATATGGAATGACATACCTCTGAAGGTAAACATCTCTAGGATGGGCTTATTCTTAGAGGTGATGAATCAGGCAGTACTATCTTAGAGAAACCTGATATAAGGGTCTCATTTGAGGCAAGAAGAGGCTTCATGTGATGGTTCAAATAATAGGAAACAAGGTCAAGATGACTACCAATTGGGATGTCAGACCATGGACACAGCTAGAACACCACATGGTAGATCAACAATGTCTTTATATCATTATAGATAATTAGGGGATGTTCATACAGAATTTTAGAGACCTCTAATGGTGTGTCAGTCATGTGGTATTATTTTTCATCTTGAGAGGTTTTGTAGAAATACTTCTCTGGTAGCCGAATGGCAGGGACATATACATACAATGGTGTATGGGTTTGGATCAAAATCGACACCATGTGAGGGGGGCTGAGACTTAGTTTCACTAGGAGGATGTGGCATAGATAGTGGGACCCATCCATGGGGTCAGTGGATAGTGACTGGTTCCAAAATAGAGGCAAGCCAGGCATCAGGAAAACATGTTTGATGCCATCTGCATGTTTTGGAGCATCCAGGTGTGAGGAGGCTGGTGATCTGATGATGCTCTGAGGAACACTATTGGAGTGTCCATTATTTACTTATTATTTTGTTTTGGATGGCCTATTAAGGCATGTCCGTTTTGAGGCCATGAAAAGAATACATTGTATATGAACTGACCAGACACATGTAAGTGGGTTGGAACCATCTAATGTGCATGACAATATATATATATATGGTTCATGATGTCGAGAGAATCATTGTATGTGAGTATTTAGGTGCATAGGTATCAAGGAATCTAACATAAATAGGCTTCATAAGGTTCATTTTGAATCGAGGCATCAAGGATGGGGTTTTTGAATGATGTGTGAGGCATTGTGTTGGTTTTGAGCATCCTTATATGAGGGACATTATTGTTCCATGTTTTTCATGGGCTAGAGGCATGTAACGAAGTGGTGTAGGCTTTTATTGGGTGTTGGGAGTGATAGGGGAGAACTTAATGAGGTTCATGTGTGATGATGTGTCATGGGATGACCATTGGTCTATAGATAGTTTGTTTGACCATGATTTATTTGATCTTTGGTTTGCGATAGAACGAGGTAGGAAATTATTATGTTGGGTATCCCCTTAGGGATATTGGCTAGATACATTGAGACATGGGTATTCATTGATGATCTTACTGGGAAGTGTATATTCAGTACCATCCTATGGTTTTGTTTGAAATCTGGGGGTTGAGATATTTTATGTTGGGGATATTATAATGACCTGTGTTTTTGGAAAATGAAAAAACCTCCACCCTGTAAGAATTTTTCAATTAGTGAATATTAATCTTTTAGATTTCATGATCAGAACACAGTTTTGAGTGTTCTAGTGGCCTAAAATGGGTTTTTCTATTATATTGGAGGCTAGAAGCGTGATCGGGATGTTCGATTGTGTTTTTGGATCATCAGAGTCCCATAGAACTAGTATTTTTTTTTTTGAAAATTTGAGTAGGCGCACGATTTAGGGAAATTATTAGAGTTGTAGAACAAGGACATTGAAACACCTCTGTAGTTTTGATGGAGAATTGTCACACGGTTCCTACATGGTATGAAAAACATATGGGGTGGATTTGCTAGACTAAAACCATAGGCAATGGCTTCTCTATGGTTTCTGCACATTTTTGAAAACTATGTGGCCTATAAATGTTTCTTTTAAAAAGTAACATTGTTTTATTTTCCATTATTTAGCCCTTTTTTCTCCCTATATCTTCTTTCATGGTCAATCATTATTGGGTAGAGCCACTAATTTTCTCCTATTTTGTATTTATATCGTGTTCCTCCTTCTGACCTATGTTCTTTGGTCCATTAGAATCTATAGAATCACCCCGATAAAGCTAACCCAATTAAACCATCTTAATCCCCAATCGTTGTCCATAGAGACCGTTGTTTCCATCCAATAAAATTTTAGGTATTAATATGTAATATCATAACTACATAGATCCACATTGAATGAGAATTTGATATAAGTAGTTCCTATAATTATGAGTCTAATGTAGGTGGCACAAATATTGTTTTGTGTAACATTAGACTTTAGAATGGCGCAGACTTTGGCAGATTTTGGTGTATTTCGAGTGGGACACCATCATATCTTTTTTCATATTAAAATGTTATTGAGACTCGTGGGATGTAGTTGGGCATGCCAAATACCTAATTATGTTTAGAATGGTCAGGTTGGAGGCCATTACTCCTTGGGGTATTTTGGACGGGGTACCAAACATGATTAAATTGAAATTTTTTTCATTGAAATGACCTTATAATCTAATATAGATTTATTTAATGAAGTACTATAATTCAGGGGCTCCATAAAGATTTATTATATTTGACAGTTTGTAGAATTCAATCATTTTGTATATAATTTTGTTATTATATGGAATGTGTTTTATTGTATATAAATTTAATTGCTAAATTGCATGATATGGGATGATAGGGTTTGGGGTAGACATAGGCCAAGATCAGGTTAGAATGAATGGATAACAATATTACATGATGTTGATCCCTGGATGATCTTCATTCAGACATGCTTGAGTTGTTTCAACCACATGATTGAGTTTTGTGAACATAATATTTCGGAATCTAGGATATTAGGTTGGACATGGACCATGATACATGGATGGAAAGCCCATTAGATTTCAGTGACTTGGTCATAGGGAAATGATGTTATAGAGATGGTGTGAATTAGGATTGTTTTTGGGGATTAACAGTCATCCATGATGGCCAATGCACTGATTGAGTTGTTTGTAATAAGGATGACTCCTATATGAGGTTATTTTGACCACTCATGTGGGTAGATACCACTGATAGTTGTGACATAGGTATATTTAGTTTGGTGGCTCTTGCCATAGAAATCCATGTGGTAGGTGAAGAGCGTTTGGTTTATAAAAATGAAAATATAGGGCAAGGGTATATGTCTCTATGTTATTGTGGTGTTGGACATGGATATTTTCATTAGGACAGAGATCTATGTTCCTCCAGATATTGGGCCATGAGATAAAGTGAACATTCAAACAGTTGTCATTGGGATAGGGAAACAATGGTTTCTGTTTTCCATTGGTTCATCAATACATTAAGACATGAGGTTTTACAAGTCATTTAATTCTGGGATGTTTGATTACGGTGGAACATAAGTATTCACTAGAACATTGTGACTATAAGGGAACCATGGAAAGTGTTCCAAAGACTCTCTTTGCTTCAGAGATTCTGGTGATGGTTGAATTAGCAGACACTCCCTCGTGTCTCTTGGGAACCAATGGATAATATGTTTATTATAGAATCATACTATTTACATTTCATAGAGATGAATTCCATATTAAACACATATATTTGGATGGAACCATTGGGTGGAATCCTACTGATATCTTTCTCACAGCATGCACGGGCCCTTCAAGATGTTAGTCGACCATATGAATTTACATATATGTTTTGGATCAACATCAGGAGTAGGATCATACGTATTTTTGGTGTAGAGATTTGTGTGGACATTGAGGTCATTCCTAGTTGTTGTTTTTTCTTTTTGAGATTCCTTTTCAGCTTCAGAATGTTTTTTATATGTAAATACAATATTCATCCATGGGTATCACCTTAAATATTGTATATTATAGACTGACATAGAATGCATTATTTAATGTTTTGTTTGAGATTATACATGTTAATTTATGGCGTGATGTTCTGTTTAATTTATATTTTATTTGTTTCGACATTGCTTCCACTACTTATTGATATTTAATATGCTTCTACGCTCTGGGACTTGTTTGAGTCTATTGAGCTATTTATTTCCAATGCATGGTGTCTTATAATCATGAAACTAGTATATTATAAATTTCACTTGGGTGTATCTTCCCAAATATACATTCTTTAGCCATCACTAGTTTTTGGAAGATGTTGGAGTTAAGGGAGTCATGCCTAAGGCTAGTGGAACCGATCACATTAGAACTGTCCAGATGGATTTTCAGGTCAGGGATAGTACACTAAATTGATGATATCCTGAGTGAAGATCATTCATATCAATGTATTGATATTTTACCAATTGATCCAAAAATTAAACAAATTAATGTATATGATACTTATAATCGATTGTTATATATTTATTTTCCTGATAAAAAATGAGTAATTTAATTAATTAATATTTAATATTATCAAAATGAACAGTTCTATGCCAAGGTGATGCAGAAAGATGAATGAATCGCTTTCCAGAATTTTCATCAAGTTTCGTCTTCAATTCCCACATGTTAATCAGGGCCATTCAATATTGAATATTTGAAATAGATGTTACTCCAACTCTATTTTCTATTGAGAACTCATTATTATGTGTATGCACATGCCAATGAATCTCTTCCATAAATACATAGGACAAATCCAACACAATAGTTTTGTCATTATTCAAGAGTTTCTCCCCAAAAAACCTTATATAAAATTAAATTTTGAATTGGAATTAGGACATGTACTTATATTAAATATAAATTAGTAGTAAATATTTATTATAACAATAAATGAAAATCATAGGTTTATTTGGAATATCCAACATGATTTCCCGTCCAAAACAATTGATATGATCATTGTGTAATGAAATATTATCCTATCCTAAAATAACATCAAATTTAACTAGATAGATAATAAATAGATTTTTAGTAATCACATTCCCACAATTATCAATAAATTATGAATAGGTTTGACCCTAGAAACCCAAAGAGGGGATGGTTGAATTAGGGGGGAAAATATTTCATTTAAAGCAATGGATCATATTCACACATTGGTAAGAACATGATAAACGTTCTTAATGGAATCATATTGCATTTTAGAATTAACATTCATGGATACAACATAATAGTTATACATTGTTCACTACTAAGAGATTGTCCAAGTATTTTACCCCGATCCTATGTCAGTCATACATTCAATACAGTAATCTTAACTAGGGGTGGACTTTATATGATTATACATAGACACTATTTACTCATCACAATATCCATACAAGATATTAGGGACAATAACCTACATCCTTTGTAACACTTTTTTCAACTACACCATGCTCAGTAACTATGATGATGTCTATCAGTTTAATAAAATGATGTTTTCTTGAGTAGATTGAAATTTTACTCATTATCCGTGATTATCAAGAAACTCTTCCTCATCTGTAAACATTTTTGGATGAATTTGAAGGAATTGATCAAACAAAATGGATCATCAACTCAATCTAATCATGAAACTCATGCACATGCGTGCACCAATTTCACCTTGGTGAAACATTTGAATATTATTACAAGGTTACTTTATCACAAATATTATAATTAATTCTACTAGGACATCATTTTCACTTGATGTTTATAGACAAATGGAAAACTCTAGGAATTTGGTTTATTATGCACACCTCTTCTCCGTTTAACTCATTCAAATCATATATCACCTAAATATTTTTTGAATATTTTACTTCAAATGACTGGTGTAGTGTTTTATTTTTTGACAAGGGAATCTATGGGTGAAAGACCCATTAATGAATTCTATGATATGTGTATATTTATCATAGTAAAGGAAAATACATATTTCCTTCACTATTAGTGAATTCATTCCTTGTGAACCTTCCATTGTTCATATAACTTCAGTTTACCTGAAAATATTACTTTCGTACAATTAAAAATATTATATAACACCTTTAACATTTCAATGTATTGATATAGGGATCTAAAAATATTACATAAATGAATTTTTTTTCAACATTACCCTTTCAAGATACTTACATTGCATGAAACATAATTTCTCACCTCTAAATTATTGAACCAAAAATATTAGAAAAAAACTTGGAAACAACAACACTTTCAACAATAAATCCATATACACTACAAAAAAAAATTACAATCAAACATTGTGTTCAACAAAGTGTCGATTGGAAACAAATAAAATCTAGAATCTATTTTTATCTACCGGCTATAATGAACCTTAGTTATAATATAATTATGGGCATGTAATGTAATAAATGTGACCAAATGGGTTCTCACTACAAATTAAACCTCCAATCAGTGAGTTGGTTATGTGATACCTATATGAAATTTTCAAATACAAATGAGTTTGTAGGACATGAATCAAATAGGATTTTATAATTTATATATTTAATAGTATGATTACCTTTTATATATTCTTTATAATACTCCACATCAAAAATCGTTATTGGATAACATTTTTCTTTTCATCATTGATTATGAGGTTTATAACCTCGAGGATCATCAATAATCATCAGGTTCCTTACGTGGATAGAATAAATATATAATCCAATAATTTCAAAAACTTGAGTGTGGGTGGTGCATTTTTTTGTGATTTTCCACCGTAAATGTCTAAATTCTTCATATTACTATGAGATTTTATTTACTAATGACCTTAATTTCATCACATAAATAAATTTTAATTTATAATAATATAATATTCACCATTTCTCATTCCACATGTCATGCTTAAAAGAAATTTTATCATATAAAATACCTAATTTTATGATTTCCTTTAAATTCCTACTATCTATTCTTTTCCAAACAATGATATTTATAGTTAAAAAAATTACCTTTTCCTCTTCCATAAAACATCAAAATATTTCTAAAAGGCTATTAGATAATCCTATTGCTAATTATTTTCATATATATAGTATGTATCCTCTAATGATTCAATCGTCAATTATTTTAGGGGCATTTGTAATACTAGAATCATAAATCAATGTTATTGTAAAATATTTCTCATTGGTGACAAAATATAAATTATCCATGAAAATTAGCACAAGAAATTATTTCTCTATTTATGTACGAATAATATTAGGAAACTAGTTTGTGAAATATAATCTCCTAATCTCATTCAACTACATTGACTAAATTTTATCACATTCATTATGTTAATGATAAATTTCCATAGATGGTCATATTATCATTTTGAGTGATAATAATCTAAAATAATTTCTAATATTATGAATGATGGCTAAAGGAATGTATATTTTTCATGATACTGATCCATTTCATGAAATCTATTGCATTAGAATTCAAATTAAAATATAGATGGTGTTTACTCAGGGATGACTCGACCTAATGTTGTTCCAAACATTTGTGTTTAGCCTCTGAAAGTGATTCAAAGATTGAGAATGTTTTGTAAGACTAAAAATGATATTTCACTAACAATATCCTATGAAACATTGTTTATTAATGGGATAATCAATGCATTTTTATCACTATAATCATTAAAATGATTCCTTCATGTTTCATCCAATGACTAAAACCTAAAACTCTAATATGCGATATAATAATACTGTTCGAAAACATATAATCCTAAAAAAAATTATTTTATGTCCAATTCTTGTCACCTTATTTTCAATATATCATATATTAGGTTTATCATAGGCCAACAACAGTCATCGCCAATACATTATCACATATTTCTAAACATATATGTTTCCTTGGGGTTCTCCCTATAGTTTTAACATTCAGTTTCCAAAGAAAACAAGACATTTCTCTTTTAAAAGAAAATGTGGAAAATATAATTCATAAAAATATATTAAATATTATTATAATAATATAAATTTCATTTCCTAATGATCCATTATAAATATCTTATAGGTTTTATTCCATGGGAAACGAGAATACCTGAATAACATGTTCATATTTGGTATACAAAATGTCCCAATTTTTTCACCAAGACTATAACTCATTATAGATATATCATACATAAAATATGTCATTATAACATGTGTAAAGGACATATATGAATGGGTGAAATCATATTCTTAGTATTAGTAAACAATGTTTATATCAATCATCAGTTATAAATTACATGAGAGTAAGGTTTTGTAAACATGAACATAACAATTGAAAACCATACACTATATATCAATGATCAAAATATTGAGTCATATAATATATATTATAAATTAATATGACGTTAATCAAAAATAAAACAATGATCCTGTTTTAAGAGAGAATAAAATTTTAATAATAAATAATTTTTGGATGAAACCAATGAATAGAAAATGATTTCCTTATATTCCCTTATTGAAAATGTTTCACACACACGTATAGTACTATTTATATCATGATATATTCATGTTTAACCAATGAATTGGAGGGATATTTAATTATGTGAGAAAAAATAAGATAATAAATAAAATAAATATGTATGCCACAAAATCATAAAACATTCGTAATATTATAAACCATGAATATAAAATAGGATTTATAAATATTTAATCATATCATGACCCATAAAAAATATAATTCATAAAGATTTCATTACTTCATCATTACATAACCTATGGAAATGAAATGGGTTTCATGAAAATCATATTATCATAATGAAAAGCCATCTAGAGAATGCATAGAGATTATTTAATTGTATAATATCCCTTTATAAATTTATATAACATTTTATGATGTTAACATAGATGAAAACTACATTTAATATATCACATGAATCATTGCTTTGGGAACATACCATTTTCAAATTGAAATCACTTATTTAAAAACTATAAATTTTCCAAATATTATAGAATTAATTTTTATTGAAAATAATATAGAAAATTTCTAATTGAATAAAAAACATTGATGATTAATTGTTGTGTTAAATTTAATTCAATTCATATAAGTTAAAATAATACATTCTTTTAAAACATTTGTAAAAAAACCTAAAATGTACCACATTCATAAAAGGACATGATGATTCATTTCTATTCATTTATATAAACTATCAATAATGGGTAAAATATAATTTAAAAAAAACAATAATATCATTTATATTCAAGGAAATATTTTTAGAAAATATTGATATTTTTGAAAATGGTTTTTTGATCAAATAGTGAAATAATGTTGGCTTTCCCTAAAAATGATCTTTCGGTCTCTAGAATAATAATGTGTGGAAAATTATTGGAAATAAATAATTATCATGAAATAAAAACAAAATATGAAATTTAATGTGTTTTATAGGGGGGTATATCATAATAATTACTTACCATAATCATGATCATATTAAATACTAAGAGAAATTTGAATGTAACAGAAAACCCTTACCATGGTAACATAAAATTACTATGGCTATTATTGATATTGAATTGGAATAGTCTAGTATTATATACCCAAAATGAACCTCATTATTCTTTATATGGTTTCCATTTTTAAATAATGACTCTATATAAGTTGTAGATATTAATTTATTTCAAAATTTTATTACACATTGAAAAATATATTTTAGAAAATGCTTTTTAAGTATATATTTTTTATACTAAATTAAACCATAAAATTGATTCCAATTATAATAATGGTATTAATTATAATATAATACTACAAATATTTATATTATAACTATTTGAAATAAAATTTTACTTTTTAATAATAAAAAAACAAAAGTATAGCTTTCATTAAATATCATTATTTTTTGCTATTCATTTGACGGTAAATACTTTCAGAAAAATCATGTTATTCGCCATAAGATAATTTTTATAAGTTGATTTTAAAAAATTATATAATTTTTATCAAATAATGTTTTAAAACATCGATCGGGTAAATATAATATTTTCTCACATATAGAAATAAATAACATTTTTTAATAGAAAATATATATATTAAGGACAATATAACGTTGGTCAAAATTGAATGCTAATTTTCTAAGAATTAATCAAAACATTTTTCTTAAGTAGGGCCAATATATAAATATATATATTAATTTATTTATTCAAATTAATACCCTCCAATTCATTGTTTAGGGTTTAAAAAAATATAATATTTAAATTCAATAGGATTAGGGTTTCATGTATGAAAAGTTATCTTAAAAAATTATTTGATAGCTAAACAAATATTAACATAACATTGTGTTATAGATATAATAGAGAACCTATACATAGTTATTTAGTCCAAAAACTATTTATGAGTTCCCACATGGGTATAAATATATAATTTTCTAAATATTGGGACTATATGATGTTTATATCAATATCCATTTGGAAATTCTGAAAATCTATCTAGAGATAAATCTTATGCATGTTTTATTTAACTATCATGTATGTATTCCAATGTAATATTTATAGAATAATTATGTATACAATTTCATTAAAACACATTGTAATTAATTGATACAATACCATGAGAAGTATTATTAACAAATTCTCATTTACACTCATAAAATTCTTATGACGAAACATTGGGAGTAGACCCTTGTCCCTGTTTTTTATAAAACTCATCAGAATAATACATTAATAGCCAAAGGGAAATGATCATATACTTCTACTAAATCATACAGTTTAATCTTATCTTTGTATTTTTATGATATTCATCTACCACCAATAATTGTTCCATCCAATTATGGTTTGATGATATTTTGGGTCACCTCAATTATGGTTTAGGTTTGAACCTGATCAAATAGAAGAAAATAACATGGTAAAATTCTAAATTAGAAAAATATTTAATCAATTATCATGACTATATCCATATGAATATTTATATCCATGACTCTCTTTGACATGTTATTACTATGTTTTAAGGATCATATGACACTTAATTTATAGGATATGGAAGACTTACTCATAGAGCCCCGCATTATAGTACCATATCCAATTCAAATAGAGGTCATCCGCTTATATTTCTTAATGTTGGTAAAACCATAATGTTAATATCTATTAGAACAACATTTCCATGCAATATTTCATGTAATGGTGGATAAACCCATGAACAAACACATTATTTTTCATGGACCATCTTATAGTAGAAAAAATATCATTTTCCACAGAGGTTTTACCCATGGCCAATTGAATTTGGTCAGCTATTTAGGTACTCACTAGATAAACCAAACCAGTTTTATTCAACACATTAATTTAAATATTAATCATTAAGATCCATTTAATTTTTGTATTAACATATATGATCCCCACTATGGGGAAATTGAAATAAATTCCTCCCCTTTCCGACACATCAATTTTTAATGACCATTGAGGCCCACCCCCTAGAAAAAAATGATAGTAACATAAGATTTTATCCCCATAGGATATAATTTAGAGTTCAACCCTTTAATGAATAAATCATCCATCGTTATGTTCCTCCCCCTAGATTCAATATAAATACCAATAATCACAAATTCATTAATCGTAGAAACAATTAATCATTCATAGACTTCGTTGCTAGAAAATAAATTTTAGTGATCCTATCAATGATTAGAGATTAATATAGAATATAGTTCCTCACCAAGATGGAGAATTAAAAACAAATCTTTATGGTCCTCCACATGGTTCTCATTGTGAGCTTAATCATTATGAATATGTTTGACCCTAGAAATACAAAGTGGGGATGGTTGAATTAGGGGGACAAATATTTCATTTAATGTAGTGGATCATATTCACACTTTGGTAAGAACATGATAAACGTTTTTGATGGAATCATATTGCATTCAAGAATTAACATTCATGGATACAACACAATAGTTATACAGTGTTCACCACTAAGAGATTGTACAAGTATTTTACCCCGATCCTATTTCTGTCATACCTTCAATATAGTAATATTAACTAGGGGTGGACTTTATATGATTATACATAGACACTATTCACTAATCACAATATCTTTACAATATATTAAGGACAATACCCTCCAAACTTTATACCACTTTTTTCAACTCCACCATGCTCAGTAACTATGATGATGTCTATCAGTTTAATAAAAAGTTGTTTTCTTGAGTAGATTGATATCTTAGTCATTATTTGTGATTATCAACAAACTCTTCCTCATCTGTAAACATTTTTGGATGAATTTTAAGGAATTGATCAAACAAAATGGATCATCATATCAATCTAATCATGAAACTCAAGCACATGCGTGCACCAATTTCACCTTGGCGAAACATTTGAATATTATTGCAAGGATAATTTATCAAAAATATTATAATTAATTGTACTAGGACTTCAGTTTTACATGATCTTTATAGACAAATAGAAAACTCTATGAATTTGGTTTATTATGCACACCTCTTCTCCGTTTAACTCATTCAAATCATATATCACATAAATATTATTTGAAAATTTTACTTCAAATGACTGGTGTAGTGTTGTATTTTAAGACAAGGGAATCTGTGGGTGAAACACCCATTAATGAATTCTATGATATGTGTATGTTTATCCTAGTTAATGAAAAAACATATTTCCTTCACCATTAGTGAATTAATTCCTTGTGAACCTTCTATTGTTCATATAACTTCATTTTACCTGAAAATATTACTTTCGTACAATTAAAAATATTATATAACACCTTTAACTTTTCGATGTATTGATATAGGGATCTAAAAATATTACGTAAATGAATTTTTTTTCAACTATATACTTTCATGATACTTACATTGCATGAAACATAATTTCTCACTTTTAAATTATTGAAACAAAAATATTATAAAAAAACATGGAAACAACACCACTTTCAACAATAAATCGATCTACACTTCAAAAAAAATTACAATCAAACACTATGTTCAACCAAGTGTGGATTGGAAACAATTACAAGCTTGAATCTATTTTTATCTACCGACTATAATGGGCCTTAGTAATAATATAATTATGGGCATGTGATGCAATCAATGTGACCAAATGAGTTCTCACTACAAATTAAACCTCTAATCAGTGAGTTGGTTATGTGATACCTATATGAAATTTGCAAATATAAATGAGTTTGTAGATCATGAATCAAATAGGATATTATAATTTATATATTTAATAGTATGTTTACCTTTTACATATTCTTTATAATACTACACATCAAAAATAGTTATTTCATAATATTTTCCTTTTCATCATTGATTATGAGGTTTATAACCTCGATGATCATCAATAATCATCAGGTTCCTTACGTGGCTAGAATAAATCTTTAATCCATTCATTTCAAACACTGAAGTGTGAGTGGTGCATTTTTTGGTGATTTTCCACCATAAATGTCTAAATTATTTAAATCTCTATGATATTTTATTTACTGATGACCTTCATTTCATCACATAAATGAATTTTAATATCTAATAATATAATTTTCACCATTTTTCATTCCACATGTCATGCTTAAAAGAAGTTTTATCTTATAAAATACCTAATTTTTATGATTTCCTTTAAATTCCTACTGTCTATTCATTTCCAAATAATAATATTTATAGTTAAATAAAATTACCTTTCCCTCCTCCACAAAACATCAAAATATTTTTACAAGGCTATTAGATAATCCAATTGATAATTATTTTTAGATACATAGTATGTATCCTCTAATGAATCGATCGTCAATTATTTTAGTGGCCTTTGTAATACTAGAATCATAAATCATAGGTATTTTAAAGTATTTCTCATTGGTTATAAAATATAAATTATCCATCCAAATTTCCAAAAGAAATTATTTCTCCATTTATGTTTGAATAATATAAGGAAACTAATTTGTGAAATATAATCTCATAATCTCATTCAACTACATTGACTCAATTTTATCACATTCATTATGTTAATGATAAATTTCCATAGTTGGTCATATTATCATTATGAGTGATAATAAACAAAAATAATTTCTAATATTATGAATGATGGCTAAAGGAATATATATTTTTAGTGGTACTGATCCATTTCATGAAATCTAGTGCATTAGAAGTAAAATTAAAATATAGATGGTGTTTACTCAGGGATGACTCGACCCAATGTTGTTCTAAACATTTATGTTCAGCCTCTGAAAGTGATTCATAGATTGAAAATGTTTTGTAACTCTAAAAAAGATATTTCTCTAACCATATCCCATGAAACATTGTTTATTAATGGGATAATCAATTCATTTTTTATTACTATAATCATTAAAATGATTCCTTCATGTTTATTCCAATGACTAAAACCTCAAACTCTTATATGCGAAATAATAATACTATTCAAAACCACATAATCCTAAAAAAATTATTTATTTTATGTCCAATTCTTGTCACCATATTTTCAATCTATCATATATTAGGTTTATCATAGGCCATCAACAATCATCACCAATACGTTATCACATATTTCTATACATATATGTTTCCTTGGGGTTCTCCCTATAGTTTTCACATTCTATTTTCCAGTGAAGACAAAACCTTGCTCTTTTAAAAGATAATGTTGAAAATATAATTCATAAAAGTATATTAAATATTATTATAATAATATAAATTTCATTTCATAATGATCCATTATAAATATCATATAGTTTTTTCCCATAGGAAAGAGGAATACATGAATAACATGTTCATATTTGGTATACAAAATTTCCCAATTTTTTCACCAAGACTATAACTCTTCATAGATATATCATACATAAAATATATCATTATTACATCTGGAAATGACATATATGAATGGGTGAAATCGTATTCTTAGTATTAGTAAACAATTTTTATATCAAACATCAGTTATAAATTACATGAGAGTAAGGTTTTGTAAACATGAACATAATAATTAAAAACCATACACTATATATCAATGATCAAAATATTGAGTCATTTAATATATATTATAAATTAATATGACGTTAATCAAAATTAAAACAATGATCATGTTTTATAAGAGAATAAAATTTTAATAATAAATAATTTTTGGAATAAACCAAATAATAAAAAATGATTTTCTTATATTCCCTTATTGAAAATGTTTCACGCAATCTTATAGTCGTATTTATATCGTGATATATTCATGTTTAACCAATTAATTGGAGGGATATTTAATTATGTGAGAAAACATAACATAATAAATACAATAAATATGTATTCCATAAGATCATAAAACATTCGTAATATTATAAACCATGAATATGAAATTAAATTTACAAATATTTAATCATATCATGACCCATAAAAAATATATTTCATAAATATTTCATTATTTCATCATTACATAAACTATGAAAATGAAATGGGTTTCAGGAACATCATATTATCATAATGAAAAGCCATCTAGAGAATGCATAGAGATTATTTAATTGTATAATATACCTTTATAAATTTATATAACATTTTATGATGTTAACATAGATGAAAACTACATTTAATATATGACATGAAACATTGCTTTGGGAACATACCATTTTCAAATTGAAATCGCTTATTTAAAAACAATAAATTTCCCAAATATTATAGAATTAATTCTTAATGAAAATAATATATAAAATTTATAATAGAATAAAAAACATTGATGATTAATTATTGTGTTAAATTTAATTCAATTCATATAAGTTAAAATAATACATTCTTTTAACACATTTGTAAAAAAACCTAAAATTTACCACATTCATAAAAGGACAAGAAGATTCATTTTTTATCAATTATATAAATGGTCAATAATGGGTAAAATATATTTTTTTAAAAAATAATAATATAAATTATATTATAGGAAATATTTTTAGAAAATATAGATATTTTTAAAAAAGGTTTTTTGATCAAATAGTGAAATAATGACAGTTTTCCCTAAAAATGATCTTTCGGTCTCAATAGTACATAATGTGTTGAAAATGATTAGAAATAAAGAATTATCATGGAATAAAAAAAATATGAAATTTAATGAGTTTTATGGGGGGTATATCATAATAATTACTTACCATAATCATGATCATATAAAATACTAACAGAAATTTGAATGTAACAGAAAACCCTTACCTGGGTAACATAAAATTACTCTGGTTATTATTGATATTGAATTAGAATAGTCTAGTATTATTTTCCCAAAATGAACCTCCTAATTCATTATATGGTTTCCATTTTTAAATAATGAATCTATAAAAGTGGTAGATATTAATTTATTTCAAAATTTTATTACACATTGAAAAATATATTCCAGAAAATGCTTTTTAAGTATATAATTTTTATACTAAATTAATCCATAAAATTGATTCCAATGAACATAATGGTATTAATTATAATATAATACTACAAATATTTATATAATAATTATTTGAAATAAATTTTTACATTTTAATAATATAAAAACAAAACTATAGTGTTCATTAAATATCATTATTTTTTGGTATTCATTTGATGGTAAATACTTTCAGAAAAATCATGTGATTCGCCATAAGATATTTTTTATATATTTATTTTAAAAAATTATGTAATTTTTATCAAATAATGTTTTAAAACATCGATATGGTAAATATTATATTTTCTCACATATAGAAATAAATAACAATTTTTAAGAGAAAATATATATATTAAGGATAATATATCTTTGGTCAAAATTGAATACTAATTTTATAAGAATTAATCAACACATTTTTCTTAAGTAGGGCCAATATATATATATATATATATATATTAAATTATTTATTCAAATTAATACCATCCAATTCAATGTTTAGGGTTTAAAAAAATATAATATTTAAATTCAACAGGATCGGGGTTTCATGTATGAAAAGTTTTCTTAAAAAATTATTTGATAGTTAAACAAATATTAACATAACATTGTGTTATAGATATAATAGAGAACCTATACATAGTTACATAGTCCAAAAACTATTTATGAGTTCCCACATGGGTATAAATCTATATTTTTTCAAATATTGGGACCATATGATGTTTCTATCAATATACATTTGGAAAGTCTGACAATCTATCTAGAGATAAATCTTATGCATGTTTTATTTAACTATCATGTATGTATTCAAATGTAATATTTATAGAATAATTATAACCAAAATTTCATTAAAACACATTGGAATTATTTGATAGAATAACATGAGAAGTATTATTAACAAATTCTCATTTACACTCAACAAATTATTATGATGAAACATTTGGAGTAGAATCTTGTCCCTGTTTTTTATAAAACTCATCAGAATAATCCATTAATAGCCAAAGGGAAATGATCATATACATGTACTAAATCATATAGTTTAATCCTATCATTATATTTTTATGATATTCATCTACCATCAATAATGGTTCCATCCAATTATGGTTGGATGATATTTTGGGTCACCTCAATTATGGTCTAGGTTTGAACCTGATCAAATAGACGAAAATAACATAGTAAAATTCTACATCAGAAAAATATATAATCTATTATCAGATCTATGTCCATATTGATATTTATATCCATGACTCTCTTTGACAATTCATTACTATGTTTTAATGATCATATGACACTTAATTTATAGGATATGGAAGACTTACTCAAATAGCCCCGCATTATAGTACCATATCCAATAAAAATAGAGATCATCCGATTATATTTCTTAATGATGGTAAAACCATAGTGTTAATATCTATTAGAACAAAATTTCCTCCCAATATTTCATGTAATGGTGGATAAACCCATGAAAAAACACATTATTTGTTATGGACCATCTTACAGTAGAAAAAATATCTTTTTCTATAGAGGTCTTACCCATGGTCAATTGAATTTGGTCAGCTGTTTAGGTACTCACTAGATAAACCAAACCAGTTTTATTCAACACATTAATTTAAATATTAATCATTAAGATCCATTTAATTTTTTTTATATATATGAACCCCACTATGGGAAAATTTAAATAAATTCATCCCCTTTCCAATACTTCAATTTTTAATGACCATTGAGGCCCACCCCCGGAAAAAAATGATAGTAACATAATCTTTTCTCCCCATAGGATATTATTTAGAGTTCAACCCTTTAATGAATAAATCATACATCGTTAAGTTTCTCTCCCTAGAATCAATATAAAGACCAATAATCACGAATTCCCTACTCGTAGAAACAATTATTCATTCATAGACTTCGTTACTAGAAAATAATTTTCAGTGATACTATCAATGATTATAGATTAATATAGAATATAGTTCCTCAACAATATGGATAATTAAAAACAAAAATTTATTTTTCTCCAAACGGTTATCATTGTGAGCCTACTCATTATAGTATATTATCTTCTTAGATTAATGTTCAATCATCCCATGATTCCAATCTACTCAATTGATTCACTAAAATTACTAGGAACCTAAGAGACTGAGGCTAGAAAGATTTTCTTCCTCTAAACAATTTATGTTTCAACTTATTGTTTAAAATAAATATATAGGTGAAGATAATATTTTGTTCCTCGCCAAGACTATGTACCATGAGATGATTTTAAGGATACACTAGGGGACCATACTCATGTAAACAATGAAATATAAAAATGACATTAATGGTTTGATCAGGTAATATAAATTTCAATGGGGATGGAGATTAAACTTCGATTATTTGGAAAGTGTTGGATAAGGTAAAAATTCAGGAAATTTTACAACCCATTATTAATCAATTAAATGGCATAAAAAATCCTCTAAAACATGAATTCATACCAAACATTTATTACCACTTGTGGGAGACTCTCGGTTATCTTAGGGTCTAGTACATAACTTAAGGGTATTAAATTAACTATATTTAATTAATATACTATGCTTTCCATTAGGTTTACTTATCTACAAACTCATAGACCATATGTATGAATATATGTTGAAATAATTATTATAGGTGATTTGGAATCCTCAGTAGTATGATGTCACTCAACTAGAGAGTAAGTTCAACCCCACCTAATTTCAATATCAAAGGGTTGGATGAATACACTGATCTGAATTTTAATCATATTCATAAACTATTAAATTTCATAGGATAAATTATCATTTTTTTTACATTTTTAAATAAATTTATCAATCCATTAGTCGACATATGATTTCATGATTTTCTAATGAAATCCCACCATTCAAAAATCCTCAAAACAACATACCTTGAATTAAAGAATCATTAACAGTATACCACAATATGATACCTGTAAGGTCTCTATGACATCCAATTTAAGGGTATAAAAATCTTAATCATAAAAACTAAATAAGAATGTGTTTTTATAACCCCAAATATATTCTACATATAGTTGATGCCATGATAATTTCACATATTTCCACAAATTCCATGACAACATTACCAATTAGAGTGTAAATGCAATTCTGACCGTAAAACATGGGGAATTTTAATACAATTACCTCCCTTGTAATCATTAAATATTTTAAAGGAATGATAATAATTGTGGCTCTTTAAAATAAAACCCACCCTCAGGGATTGGTGTCATTTTTTATCACTCTATTTTATTGAATCTAGTATTTTACTAACTGCGATTATCATCAAAAGATGACACTCAATGATTTATTACACTTCAAGTTTTATCTCATACATTAGGTGGACATTTAGAAATTTTGGATTGGAATTTTTTAGGATTACTTGTAAATATAACTTTTCAGAATGCATTAATTGGAAATGGTTAAAACATGGAAGGGAAAATCATCAAAATAACCACCCTTGGAATAAAATATAACTATGTATTATGACATTCCACAAAAAGATATTAATTGGTTAATAATTACTCTTATTACAATGTCGTATATGATTATATGATTATATCTACTTGATTAAAATTACCAAAATTCATTAACATTTTCCAAACATATAACATGAATCATTAATTGAAAGTGAATAAGTCAATGTGGATGTATCTATATGAAATAAAGTTCACCCCAAAATATGTAAATAATGTATGGGTACAGAACATCATTGAGAGAAACAAAATTTTAAATCCATATGAATTAATCAACTATCACACAATTAGATATATTTTTCTAAAAATAAAAGGAAGTGTGAAGTTACATTTACAACATATCAATCTTATAAAATATTTAATCATAATTTTCCTGAAGTAATAACATCATAATATATTTTTTGATAGGGGTAAAAATGGGAATCAAATTTGTACTGAGTGAAACTCACCCAATGAGGCCAATATCACCCTTCCAATAGACCACAATTAACCATAATGAATATCACATCCAATAGCTGTAGAGTTAGTCATCCGACCCACTTAAGGTCTATAAAACCTATAAGCACAAGAACATAAATAATCCTTAAATTTATTCTTTATAAAATAATTTTATATATTTCATTTGGAGTATTGTTCCATTATTAGTGTTTTATAGAATTAGAACATAAAAAATATATAATATACAAATTCATAGCCGGTTAGAAAATATTTTCATTATCCATTTCCCAATTATAAATTTTTTTTTAAAAAATAGATAATATATGATGTAAAATACATATAAATTTCAACATGATTTCATATTTTTTATGACTCATCCGTGACCACCAAGAATTTATTTAATAATTGATATTAGAAAAAAATCACTGTAATGATACAGAAAAAGAATAAATAATCCCATTTGACCTTTTTAAAATAATGCAATAAAAAAATATTTTTCATTTAAAATAATAAAACATGATCTAAAATAATTATTTACTAATACATGAAATATGATTTAATAACGATTTATTTTTATAATAATATTTATAAGGAAAAATCAAGGGCATATAATATTTATAATTATTTATTGAAAACATGAGAACCAGTGAAAACCATTTTTTATATAAAAAAAATCCTTATTGTAAAATAAGAAAACTTATTAATTTGAATCATAATATTAATATATTTTATTTTTTAGACCAAAATATTTACAGTGAAAATTATTAGAATTAATTTAAAAGACATGTAGGTTCAATGGGACATCATATTCAATGATTATATAAAATTTCACGTTAAATATACAATTAAAGTGGAATAACAAACAGAATCTTTTTCAAACATAATTCTCTAGGGAACCAAATTACTTCCCAATAAATTTGAGATCTATATCTGGACTAGACAAGAAAAAAATTATAAAATGAACACAATATGTATAAAAAATGTTGAATATTACATTTCAAACATCATAATAATACCAATAAACCATTGAACACTTATGAAATACATTTTCACATATTTATATATCCCACACCGTTAAAACCCATTTTTCATTAATAAAATTTACATATTGAAGTAAAAGAGTAATTTACCATTAAGAAATAATAAAATTATATAAATGATATAATATTTAAAATTAATGTAGCAGAAATTGAAACAAATATTTATTCTATATATATTAAAATTGAACAATATGATTTCTTTTGTAATGAATATCCATTCTTTCTAAATAAAATATGTAAAACGTTTAATTTTTCAAAAAATTAAATAAAATTAAAAAGATACATAGAATATCAAATATTGTTAACTTATTTCCATATAATTATATTTAATTTTAACTTTATGAATTGGGATATTGTAGGAAAAAAATTAGAAATAAACCGATTTTTTAATTTAGAACATTTTATTTAACAGTAATGTTCTCATACCATTAGATTGAATCATTAGATACAATATTTTATTCTTAAATAATATAATAATGTAATTAATTATATAATATATAATCATTTCCATGTTTTTATTTATTTTATATTATTTTTTAGCATGTTATATATAAATTCTTAATAAATTAACACCATGTTTTTCATTTTGATGATATATGTTTCATATGTACAAAATGGCATCATTCAGTTGATGATTGTAAATGTGGTAATTATTCAATATTTTAGAGTATAATAAAAACTAAATACTTATTATTTTTATACATATGTTATAATTTTAATACTATCCGTGGAGGGTATTTTTGAAAATTGATATAGTGTAATCCATGGCGAGGGTAAGTCATATGTACTCAAGAGTTAAATTTCCATTATTCAATGAATATGTTATAATTAATGAAAGTATTACTAAAGAATTATATAATTTAAATTATATCCTAAATATGAACTCTTTTATTTAAATACACTAATATATAACTCACATGTAATGTGGTTTTGAAAAATGAATCACATCGTTTTATGAATGTGGTTATCCACACTTACGCAAAAATGAAATCCGCATTTTTCAATCGATATAATGTTAAAAATGAAAAATTATATATATATATATATAATGAAAAATAAGATCATGAATATTATATATATAAATTAAATACAATATTATTATCATTCTTGAGTGGTAGTTTCGAAAATAGAATAACAAATGTCTGCTAGGAAGTGTTCCTCCACACACATAAATTGAGTTCTCATTTAACATTTAATGATTGAAAATGATATAAGATAATCAATTAAAATAAAAAATTAATATAGGGGTCATAAGTTTTTTATTATTTCAACATTTTTATATAATATTTGAATAAATTAAAAGAATAAATAATACTAAAACATTCGGTTAAAATATATGGGTCACAAGATGCTGATCTTATATGGGCCACTATAAAACTAGTCCTTGTCATGAAGCTATGATGCTAATATGATAAATGACAATATAATGCTGATCCGTACAGGGTCACTACTTCAACGAATTCCAGCCACAGTATTTCTTGCACTGGTGAGGTTGAGTTCTGTAAAATCATCTCCTCGAGATATCTGTCGTACCTCGACTATCACTATGTTCCACAAATGAGTAACACAAAGGAACACTATGTAGTTAGGGTTCCAACGCGATAGAAAACACATAAATCAGATGCCCAGTCTGTTAAATATAAGCATTTTAGTACTAAGGGACCAATTGTATTTGGTTTCGAACCAACCTGTTCATACTAAATCATTCTAAAAAATTCAAGTGGATTATAACAAAAGAATTGTCTCTCTATAAGGATCACATCACCACATTCAGTTCGAAAAACATATGCATGTATTTCATGTCGTGGTTATTTAAGAAAAATTGGGCCTGGAGTTGTTCGGGTGATGTCTAACCCAGTCGGACATACCTGATCCCTCATGTTCATGGTTCAACCAACCCTGCTACTCCTGAACCGGCTAGGGCCAACTTAGTTGGGTGGGGCCACGAAGGGCTTGGCCGCTGGGCACATTCTGGCCCAACCCTCAGGATGTGTGGCCCATCCGGTAAGTGGGTGTATCCAAGCCAGTAGGGGCAGTATGGTCCAGTCCATATGGGGGGGCACAACCTGGCCCGCATGCGGGGTGCTGCCCGACCCAGAAGGGGGTGAAACCCCACCCACAAGGGGGCGCATCGAAACCCTCTAGAGGATCAGGGCCCACCATAACTAGCATAGCGGGGTAACACTCCCTCCCATTCTCTTGAATAGCCTAAAATTTCATGTAATAGAGAGGCAGTGCCACGTGGATTATGATTTCACTATACACTACAACCCGGGGAAGTAAAATAAGGGGGAAGATGTTTTGAGTAGAAAGGATCATGGAGTTTTGGACAATATAAGAGTTGAAAAGGATACTATATAAATTGTTCTAGTAATGAGGGATATGGTAATAACCATGGAAGGTGAAACATTAATATTTTTTCAAATGGTTGCTAAACCATAATTACTAGAAAGGATAAAGAGTTTTCAGACCGATGATGAAGAGTTTCAATTAAATATTAAAGCTGTGATTGATGAGAGATTGATTGAAATTGTATATGAAGATGGAATTTTGAAATTTGTCAAGAAACATTGTGTTCCCAATATACCAGATTTAAAAAGGTAATTTTTTAATGATGCTCATAGTTCCAATTTCTCTATACACCCTAGTAGCACAAACATGTATAGATATTTTGAGGAATATTTTTGGTTGGACTACTTGAAGATATATATTGCTGATTTTGTTTCTAGATGTATGTTTTTTCCAAAAGTGAATGCTGGAAGGAAACAACCTGGTGGAGTCATGCAACCTCATCCCATACTAGAGTGTAAATCGGATAATATTATGATGGAATTTGTCATAACACTACCAAAGACTCCTAGAAGGAATGATGCAATATGGGTCATTTTTTATCGTCTTACCAATTCCACGTATTTTCATTCTATAAGAGAAGATTTACCATAGGAACAAATAGAAAGACTATATATTAATGAAGTTATAAGACATCATGGAGTAAGAATATCGATTGTTTCAGATCATGACCCACGTTTTACATCCAGATTATGGAAAAGTCATCTGAAATCCCTAGATACTGAACTTCATCTGTGCACTACCAACTACCCCCAAACTGATAGAAAAATAATAATAAACTATTAAAACCTAAGAAGATATGTTGAGATCATGGTCACTTTATTATCAAGGTATGTGGGATAAATATTTACCTCTCGTAGAATTTTCCTATAACAATAGATTTCATTTAAGTATTCAGATGGAACCATATGAAGCATTATATGGAAAGAGATGTCACACACCAACTTGTTAGGATGATGATGGTGAAATAAAACTCGTAGGCTCATAACTATTGGAGGAAACGATGGAAAAGGTGAAGGTAATCCAAAACCACATAATAAATAGCTCAAAGAAGGCAGAAGAGCTATGTCAATAACTTATGCAAGGATTTTTATATTCAGGTAGAAGATAATGTTTTCTTGTAGGAATCTCCATAGAAGGGTATTATGCATTTAGGTAAGAATATAAAATTGTATCCCGGTAGATCGGACCTTTAAAAATTCTTGAACGAATTGGTACTATAGCTTACAGTTTGGCAATGCCGCCTAATCTCTCCAAAGTTCATGTTGTGTTCCATGTATAACTGTTGAGAAAATACATGCCTAACCCAACTCATGTACTTACCTACGAGGAATTAGAAGTGGAACCCAATCTGTCTTATTTGCGAAGAGGCTATCATGATTATTGATAAAAGAGAACAAGTGTTGTCAAACCGGATGACATGTCTGGTAAAAGTTCTATAGAGAGACCATAATATTGAATAGGCAATATGGGAACCTGAGGAACATATGATGAAGAACCACCCACGTCATTTTATGCAGTAATATTCTAGAAATTTCTAAGATGAAATTATATGATGGAGGGTAGAATGGAACACCCCAAGCTTCCACAGTACGTTTCAATTTAAATAATACTATATCATGTGTTGTAAACAACTATGGGTTCTAACACACCACATCAAATCAAACTAGCCTTTATGAATAGTAATACACACTTTTTAAAATTTTATAAATTTTATCATTCAAAATTGCTTTCATTTTTGGATTCTGAATATCGAAATTAGCTGAGGGAGAATTTTTTTTATTTTTCTGAAAACATTCAATTTTTGATGAATAGTGAAAAACACAGAGCTGTAGTTTAAAAATGAATTTTTATTTTAATAATTATTTATTTTATTTAAATTTTTACAGTTAAAAATAGATACATAATACCTATATAAGTTCAATTTAATTTATTGGAGTTATTTTATAATATTTTTAGATATATAAAAATTTTATTAATCTTTTTACCGTTTTTTACCCACCTCTTAGGAGAATTTGAAAATTTACATAAAACATAATCTTACCACTTCAGTTTGTTGAATTTCAAAAATTATAGAGACACGATAAATATCATTATGTAAAATGTGTTTCAATAAGATTTAATTTTTTTGCGGAATAGTATCTTTTTACTTTTATTTACCACGATCAAAAGTAAATAGGGTAATTAAGGGTAAAAATGACATTATTATTACCCTAACACATGTCCTAATTTTATTGGATAAATGAAATTAGACAAAAAACCCTTAGGAATAAAAAATGATCCTTTAGGTTTATATGAATTAGATTAGGACATTTATTAATATTTAATTCAAAGAAGAGTTAAAAGTGATAAATTCAATGTTTAATAACTAAAAAAAATTTAATATATGGATAAAAATAAGATAAATTAGACTATAAATGATAATTATAAAGATAAAATGATTTCCGAAATAATGATATATTATTAATATTTTGTTGACATTAAATAATTAAATTTATTTATGACACAATGATGATGGAGTAATTACCGTATTAATGAATGATTAAAATAATTTATATTATAAATATCTAAATAAATGTAATTTGAGACTTTTTACGAATTTTACTAATTATATAGGTTAATATTACATATCAAGGGTTGTTAGATTAATTTTTTTCTAACTACTAATTCATTTATAAATTTATAAAAAACAAAATACCAAATACTGTCAAAATGGACATAAAAGTGTTTTTAAAAAAAAAATATATTATTAATTGATATTATATTCCTAGATATCTAT
This sequence comes from Viscum album, assembly GCA_963277665.1. Classification (NCBI taxonomy): domain Eukaryota; kingdom Viridiplantae; phylum Streptophyta; class Magnoliopsida; order Santalales; family Viscaceae; genus Viscum; species Viscum album. The sequence goes on along the minus strand of OY728122.1, from coordinate 1,405,231,959 downwards.
GGCCAGACCAAAAGACTTATATAATGAGAGGTTTATCATTGATGAACCACTTGAGGTTCTCTTGGATGTTTATATAATGTTTATTAACCATAAAATAGAAAAATACAATGGGATATGGTAAATGTCAGAGTATTTAACTAAGAGTTATATCTTAAAAATAATGTAAATATTGTTATACAATCCTGTCTAAAACCTATTGGTTGAGTGGTGTTAGACCTATCCCCACCTTATCCTTTGAAAAATTCATTTTTGAGCCATTATAAAACGAAAAAATTATTATAGAATAATATTTCGTTCTTTTCCTAAGGTTCCCCTCACCCATTTTATAAAAGGGAACTCTCCCTTCCCTCTAATTCACACCTTAAAAGACATTTGGCTCAGACAAACTCTGTCAAAATACCCTCTAAAATTTACTAAATTCATCATATAAGCCTTATTTTAGTATGAAATCCATCCTATGGAGCCCTTTTGATCAAATCGAAAGGAAGAACCCAAAGAAGAGGTAAATATTTCATCACCACTTTTGTGCTCCTTTCTTCTTCCACTTCCTCTTTCTTTGTTTTTTCCATTCTATAAAAATAAATCTAGTATATTATATATAAATTTTTGTTATTATTAATATGTAGAAATCATATTCAGTATTCTATCCATCCTTTGAATTATATTTCACCATACGTGCGTACGTACGACTAACCGTCTCCACATTGTGGTGTAATTGTTATTCAATACATTTTTATTTTGATGGGTATAATAATGATGTTTAATTGATGTAAATAATAAATATAACATCATAATGATTCTATATATATTATATACCAACCAATTATATATTATTTTAATATTAAAAGAATTATATTGTTACTCATGCGTTTGTACGGATTACCGTCTCCATGAACACGATGAAAATCATTCCCCATCGTATCCATTCACGAATAATTTTCAGTAGATTATTAAAAGAAATGTTTGATGAAATAATATCATTATGAATATAAATAAGATACATCCTATCCATAAAAAACATTACTTACATAATAAAGAATACAAAGGAAAATGAATCTGTTAACACCCGAAATGAAGAAGATAGTAATATATTATTAAAAATTCAATGTTAAAAGATCATATATGATATCATATTAATGAATATGATTATTGTATAATTTAATAACAATTATTTCACCATTATACAATAGGTTAACCTACCCTTGACCAAGTAAAAGTAAAAGGTAATGGTTAATTTCACAATCTCTTTATTATCTGAGCTTGTTTTTACATAAGTATCTAATGGGACCTCTTTAGCATCCACATCCATGTTTCATAAAAATGAATTTCAAAACATTTTTAATATTTACTAGACATTGTGGTAATGTAATTTATACCCTTATTTGACCTTATATGTTTTGAAAGGAATATTTCCGTCGTTTTCAAAACAACGTACATTATAGTCTTTTCGACAAAGCTAAGTTAACAACGTCTTTTTTAACTTATACGACGGGTGCGACTATTTTCCACTGTTATAAAATCATCAAAGCATCCATTACAGGATTATAATAATATTTCCAAAATAAGTGTTTTCTTTTATAATTATATGAATTTTAAAATAATCCAAAATAGAAAGAGATATTTCGCAAAAAAAATATTGGATTTCATATATATCAACATCCTTTGATGGATTTTAAGCATATTTGATGTTGATTTATTATGATACAAAACTTTTATATTGTATTGAAGGTTTTGTGATATGATTGATTGTGGATGTGTTATTTTTACACCATCAATGGTTTATGGATAAAGTATTGACATTTCGTAGGATAGTTGTTAATACAAATGTTTATGTAAAGTCTAAACAATATCGTATGAAGAAGGAATTGGACATAGTAAGTTACGGGTGGAGCTTGTTGTAGCTCCCTGATGCATCTGTAGGTCTCATGAAGCAAACTAGTTTCTTGGAACAAGGAATTGGCAAAATCTTATTTGTAGTCTTGGTATAAGGCCTTGAATATGTGGTATGAAAGTATGGCATTATGGATTTCATCATTATGAAAGTGGCTATTGATATTGCATGTGATTATTCGACTAGTAGAATGTCAATTTGAATATGAAAATGGCATTATTGGATTTTTTTATTTTCTATATTGTGTTGATGTTCAATTTTAATAGTTTTTTATATTAGACATATACTTTGTCTTAAATGTCTTTGCTTATTTATGAAAGTTTCTTCTATATTGTTATCCTTACTGAGCATCTGAGCCCACCACTTTCTATGTTATTTCCCAAGATGTGAAGAAGTATATTATGACTGACCTACTGCGATAGTCTATGGGATTTTAGTGTTTTCATTGGAAATAATTTTGTTGTAATTTTCTATTTAATGATGCAATTAAACAATATTAATGTATCTAGTTCTTCCATGGCTAATAACTAATCGGTATTTTGATTTTTGGTATTTTGGTATCACGGAAATGATATGTAAAAATGCACCGACCCTGGGATTCTATGGTCGTGGAATTACACTGGGGGTCATTTTTTTCATTGTGGGTGATGTGAATGTGAGTTCTTGAGGTATGAGTTGTTTTATCTACTTTGATGCCCCTATTATTAAATTGAATCATTGTTGAGATGTGATGTTTGGTTCTAGGGCCTTTGTTTTCATTTTAATTTCCTTAGATGTTGTGGATTCTGTTTCTATCTTGTTTGAACCATGTTTTTATATATGTAGTTCTATATCTAGCACGTGCAGTGAACATCATTTATTCTATTATGATTAATTATTTTAATAGATGAAATGGAATGATATAACTGAATTGATTTTTGGGTGTTGTAATAGGTTTTGTAGAAAATGGTGTTTCACTTGATTTGGTAAATAAAAATTCAATTAAAAGCATTTTTAATTTTTTTAAAAATAAAATATTGATGGGAATTTTCTGATGAAAGGGATAAAAAATAGAGCACATGCCCAAGTATAGAGGTGGAAGGTATAGTGATTCTGCTCATCCACTTTCCACAGTTCTCTAGTAGGTATTTTCCTTTCTCTATATCCCTATTATTCATGTAGCTTTTTATTCATATTGTGGATTACATTATGGGTCACTCATATAATCTATAGACTCAATTCATATGTTTAATGGATTGATGAATATGGTATTGTATACATTTAGGTATGACTAACCTAGATATCTTGACCAAGTTTGATTATTAAAAAGGAGTTACAAGTAAGTTTTCATTTGGATTATATTATTTTGATTATACTAAAATGGATTTGATATGATATGCGATGTAATATTTTTTTTGACATGATATATCATCTTTGATATATAGATATAAATAAATTTAAAACTAATTTACCTGATTTATTTGTAAATAAGGATAATGTGGAAAATAAATCATTTTCTATATATTTTGATATAATAAATGTTAAAAGTTTATTATGAATTATTATCATTATTTTTTAGAATTATTTAATAATTTTTTTAAAATAATTTAGAACACATTGATGGCACACAACTATCACTATTATTTCCCACATTGTGAACCACATTAATTGTTCATAGACATGGTTATGTATTTTGATGTAGCGAATGGAAATAAAACAAAATGAGGTTGTAGGGAATTAATTTAGTTTTTTTGGGATTTTGATGGTAAGATGGTGGAAAATTTTCCATTTTATCAAAATGAGCTGTTGGATTTGCTATTTGGATTTTAGTACGTTGTTGTAGGACTTTATACATGGGGATTTTTTTTCTATACTTTAATTGGTACTCTTTTTTTATTTATATATTTTGATAGATATTTTATCTTCCACTATTTCTCTCAATTATATACATATATATATCAATTTTTTCTTTTTGGTTGGCATATATCATTACCTCTATTTTTTGATGCTCAAGTTCTATTCACATTAGCATGGTTATTGGGAATTCCCTTTGGGAATGTTCCATATCAAGCCAGGTACCATTCCACTTGGTATTTTGGTCATTTAATTATAAAATAGAATTATATGTAGGTACATCCCCAATAGTTCTTATCCGGGAACATTTGATAGGCTAGAGATAGTATTGGGTAACGTGTGAGGAATGTTGATATAAGTGAATGTACAACTCCCTCCATGATGATACGTAATTTTCTCTCTTTTGAGGGTACGTTTCTCTTATTTTGAGATATGATGTTTGTATCTATATTTTTCTTGAGGATTTTTTGTTTTCATCTACGATTATTTTTTTGACTAATAGTTTATTCTATTTATATGAGCTTTAATATGCCTCATATACATTTTCACAAAGTTCATCAACAGTGTGAATCATATGTTCCTCAGGAAATTAATCATATGGGCCAAAAAATTATAGGATTAATTATGTGATGATTTCATTCTTTTTACAAGAATGTACAAAATCTTCATAATTTTTTTTATGGATGTACAACCTAGAGTTTCTCAGGAAAGAGATTGATCATGAGAGTTCATGCATGAGAAGATGACAGCGATTAATTGTGTTAATGAACCTCATTAGTTGTATGAATATATGGACAATATTGATTAAATATTAGACAACATGGGTACCCCAGAGAGTATCATGGTGAAATTCAAAACATTTATACATGAATGTCATGGAATATGATGGTGGGAAAACATGGGTCTTGTTGATAGACATGTGGGATTAGATTAGTGTGTATCAAGAATATATTCTTCCAGCAACTATTTCTAGAGTATTCGATTATGGAAATGTATCTGGAGTTCTAATCTTTGTAGCATGAGGATACTTTTTTATTGGTGTACTCCAATATGTTTGTTGATCTGGTTTTTTTGTTTGAAGAGGTAGTGATGAATTACCTTTTGAAAGATTAGAAGATTCTTTATGCATTAAAACTAGATAACAGACCATTGGTATTTATGAATTTGTTTTCCATTATAGAGATGGTATATAGGGATATTATGGATAAGAAGAATATTGTTGTAATGTATAGATATTATTACTATTGTCTGCTATTCAGTGTGTTCTTCAGTTGCGCACCGTGGAAAAAAATTAAAAAAAGTAGCATGATCATTGTTGGAGTGGTAGAGTTCGTTCTTTGCAGTAGGAATATTTAACACCTCTAGTTGTGTCGAGTAGTGTGAATCATAATTTTAATTATTGTAGAATGGTTGGAAAAACATGAAATTATGGATCTTAAAATGAAATGATGTGTATAATTTTGGGGCATTATGGTCTTCTGTTGTGTTTCTAACATGAAATTTCAACACCTAAATGTGGTCAAGGATCATCATATCTAAATACTACTACTGTATAGTAAGATTATTCTTCTACTATAGGGATCCATATATATACCCATTGATTTATGCATATTCATATAGTATATGAGCTTCTTGCAGAGGTAGATACAAGACCAATGATAGTGCTTGGTACCATCGTTTTCACAACATTAGTATCACATTATTTTATAATTGTTCTTCAAACACATTTATATCATATTATTTTGATTATATTATTTACCCTCGAATGGATCTATTTTTCTATTGATTTTGAAACAACACTTAAGAAGATGAATGTGTGGTGGTTTTTTGTCATTGTGCGCTACCAATAGTTTTTTGGTGAGTTAGTCTGGTAATTTTTTATTCATGATCATGATTTTTTTATTACATCACCTGAATGGATTGGAATTTCAGTTTTTATGTTGCTGATAAATTTTAAAATCTGTGTGTCTCATTTGTTCTATCTGATTGGAGGTCACAAATATATTAATGAGAGTAGGATCTGAGGTATGTTTATAAATTTCCTTCCCACCCAGATCACAAGAGTTAGTCGTATGCTACTGTAGTTGTTCCTGATGTTGTTTCCTCTATTTTTATATTAATTTTTTAAGATATTACTATTAATTTAATTAAAATTTCTCTAATATTTTTATACTAAGGTAGGTAGATATTATGACTAACATTATTGGCAGGACAGATACAATTTCTATAAATTCCTATAATACAGAACAGGTGGGGCCAAAAGATCTCAGGCTTTACTTTGATGATCAGGTGGAATGTTTTTTATTCACCTTTGTGATTCACATTGGACAACCTCGTTCTCTATTACGAGAATGAATATGTATCACTCTAAATTTTTATGGTCCATCAAAAGTTTAACTGTGTAACGGTTAACAACATGTATCCATTTCCAAAAGTGTATTTTCTATTTTATCAGTTAATGGGAAAAATGGGGGTTGAAGACTGATCTTAATCTAGGTTTTCATCATCTCAATGCATATGAGTGTGGAATATATATGTTGGATAATAGGGATATGTTTGACCATTATTAAAAGGTTTTCATCTTTTACAATATTAAGAACACTCACTATTAGTATTTGGATTTGATGATTCCGATATTACAACTGTATCATGAATATTTTAGGGTAGTGTTAATGGATTATAATTATGTATATTCACTATATAAATATGAGAATGGAAATGTGAACCATATAATATTGATTTTGGAAATATTTAAATGTAATTATTTGTATAGATATATTTAAAAACGAAATTTATTTACTCATGAAGTGATTTTATAATAGAATATAGTTTCTATGAATATATTTTTAGTTGACATTGATAAAGAAAAATAAGTCTTATCTTAGAAAGAACGATTGAATATAATTTATATTCATAAATCCCTTGGAATCATTGTATATTATTGAAATCACTAACATGATTTATAAATGTCTAAATCGACATTGAATTAGAAGACCTGGAAAAGATTAAAATTCATTGGGGATGAAAATGTTTCATTCTACTTTTAAAGAGTTAGAATGACTTGTGACATAGGGTTCAATTTTGATCTTATCAATGTACATTATAGTGTTTTAGGTTTTCTGTAATTCTTTTATTTCTTATTTTTGTTGTGTGATCGGGAAGGATGATCAAGTGGTGTCTTGTGGTTATATTTATATTATTACAAACAAGAAGAAATACTCCCTCATGATTTAGATCTTACGATAGTTATTATTGAGCATAACAATTGGTAACATTATGTTTTGGAGGAATGGTTTCAAATATTTTATAAATATAATATTTATAGATATAAAGTTTATTAGAAAGGAATGAATATTAGACAGGGGTTTTGGTGTAATACCGTAAGACATTTGACATTGGAATCACCTACACACCATGAATGTGGAATGATGACGAAAAAACTATTACTAATAATTTTCCATTGCAATATGTTTTGGAATCGAAGTAGGAGTGGAACCTTATGGTGTTCTATTCTTAGTTAAATATATATTTTTAATAGGATGTATCAGTTATTCTATTGAACACTATTAAATTATCATCATATCTCATGTTTTTTTACAGAATCAATATTAATATGATGAGTATATAGGAATTATAGAATCCCATTAAGGTGGGGAGACCATTTCTATTCTGCCTCTATATTAATATGATGTTCTCATCTTTAGGGATTATTATTCCATCCCATCATTGGCTTGGAACTTAGTTTTGTATAATTTTAATAGTTCGTCATGGTTCTTTCATCTGGGAATGAAGAATATGTACTATGATATTAGATGATTAACTTGGATGTGAGGTATAATGTGTGACATATTTGAGTATATTCCTCTTAAATGAATATTCCCTTAGACAATGATATAAAATATTAATACTTCTTATTTTCTTCATATTCATAAATTTTTTCGGAAATGGTTAGAGGTATCCACAAAATGTTTTGTCAGATTACCATGGACTCCATGATAGAAGAATTCAATCATAGTGGAAATTGAAATGTTTTAAATTAATATCATTTTATTCCTATCAAAGTCAACAAAATTTTGATGATTTGGGTAAGATGTATATGAATTAAATTTTGAGGTCACATGGGGTTCTTTCTACCAATGTTTCATAAAATAATCCAAGGGTTTCTTCGATTTAATGGAGGAGTCCTGAAGTGGGGATGGGGACTCTTGTATGGTTATGTATAAGTTATCATACAATGACATACAATCATATAATGAATGATATTCAAATACTGGAGGACGTGATTCATAAAAATGATTTGGATTTTAGTGTGTCATTGGACTTCCATCTGGAACATGTTTAGCTTTATTATAAAAATAGTTATAATTCATTAATTATAATAGATCCTATTGAGGTTTTGTTTGGTCTCTGAGCTAATCATATCCTATCTAAGACGTTTTTAGAAAGCATATTTTGTGGGACCATGTATTGTTCATGTGATATATAAGAAGATTTATGATATAATTCAGTGTATAAATACAATCAACAACATAGAATTAATAAAAAAATCAGTGAAATCGTCCTCTTTAGTTTTCCATAGGATAAGAGTTTTCCATTATTTTTTGTCATAAGTTCGGCCACCATCATATTTGGAAAAGGTAATTTATTATTTGAGATATTTTTGTTCATTAGGGGATGCTACGAAACATGGGTGGGTTTAGTATCGGGTTTTGTAACTAGTTCTGTGGATGCGAATTCATGATGTTTTCCATATATCATTTTTTGGGAGTACCATCATAAACCAAATAATGTTTTTAGTTGGTAAGAGATTATGTAAGAGATAGATGTTTTTGTTGATGAGTATCTATAAGAGATTATTGAATATCAAGTAAAAGGAATGTGTGATAATTCAATTACATTCATCTTAGTGTTATGGTAATAGAGATCAAATTCTCTAGGGAATTGGGAGAACAAGTCATTGACGAGGGTGAAGTACCCTAAACACTTTAATGAACATCAATCATCTAATAGACTTCCCTAGATGGAATGTATTATGTTAGAGAGTTTCTAACATCCTGTTACATTATATTAGTTAATTATTATCTCTTTTATTGTTTTTCTCTTTATTTGGGTGAATCTTAAAAACTAGATGGTGAATACTTTTGTTAATGAAAAGTTACCCAGTAATTAATAATTTTTTGTATGAATGTCGCCCTTGTATATACGATTTATTGAACTTGAGTGGTTCTTCCTGTGTTTAGAGAACACTCAATTTGGATTTATTTTAATTTAATTAATCTATATTTTTAAAAAATTTAGGATATATAAATGTTGTTTAATTGGAGTACATGATGTGTATTTTATGTATGATAGATTCTGTGTGCCTATTACACAACAAAAGGGGAGTACATGGTCTGAAAATTTAACATGTGGAGTAATGTTAAAAGATTATTTTTTTAAGAAAATGTGAGGATATTTTTGTTTTATGTGGTCAAACTAGAATAAAAAATGTGTAATGTTTTTACATGACATGTAAAAATCATGTGTTGGGGATTTAGGGAAATTAAATTCTCAATGATCATGTATTCATCAACAACATACTTCCATTTTGACATAGGACACACTTTCAATTATTTGGGGTGCCACCATTTTTTCAATTTGTTTCATTTGGTGATTGGTCCCCATATCAGTAGATTTTATTCTAATTGGATAAGTAATAATTTATATAAATTTGATTCTTCGAACACAATATCACCATTTCAATATGCAATTATTTTCATGAACCCTCGGGGATCTTTATTTTTGATTCACTCTAGATCCTTTTTGTGATCATGTATTGGGATCCTTTTAAATATTTATTGGGGTGTAGTGGTTGTGAGTTTTTGACCTACATGTTGATTCTTCTTCCCTGCTGACCCTTTTGAAAAATTAAACAAAATTTTACATGTAAGGATTAATTCATGGTCAATTATTTTATATGTTATTTTTTTCATATTAATTCTCTATAGAAGTTGTGGGTGACCCGATTAGGAGGAATGGGGTCCCTTTCTAGACTATGATGGAGAACAACATTGCTACTATTTTGATATATTGTTTTGAAAAATGGACTCGCATAATATGAATGATTAGTTTTTTGTTTATGGAAATGTGTTTTATGAATCATTTTTTATCCATGGTTTTGTTAGTTGAAAAATATTTCCCAAATAATCTTTTATTGGTATTGTGAAATGGTTATAAAAAATTGGTTTGATGAAATGGTTGAGAAAATAGATCACATAGTAATCCCGTAGTATAAATGTTTACGGTATAGTAATCAGTATCATTAAATTTTGATGGTTTTTCTCATGGTTAGTTATTATACTACCTAGGAATATTATTCTTGGTAAGTTGTATACATGTTGGTGGGTTCAATTTTTGGGGTGTTCCTCTGATCGCGATACTCGATGCATATGTTTTGTATTTTGATGCATACAAGATATTATAATTTTACCAATGAGTTTCAGTGTTATCCTAACACTGACAACCCAATATTCCATGGTATTTTATTTTTAATTAATATAAATTTCTTTTCTGGTATGCTACACCAATATAATACTGCACTACACCCAACACCATCTTTGCTTACGGTGAACAAAATTCCGAGTTCAAGTGTAACATTAGCTATAAAAATAGTTGTTTAAAAAGAGGTTATGAATATTATTAACAAATGTTTGAATATTTTATATATCAGATATAATTTTAATATTCATCTAATGTTTTTCATTGATATAATATAAGGAAAAATCTATTTTTCAGATAAAAGATGTAATTTTAATAAAAATCAGATTTTCTGTTTTTCATGGAGAACAATTCATAAATAAAATAATTGACACTTATATATATATTTTTTAGATAAGAAAATAAATTAAATTATTATTTAGAATCAGGACATAAAATTTAGTGATGATATATATTTTATATTTTCATGGAAAAATCCATATTTTAATAAATATAAGGAAATTAGGAATTTTAATGAAAATCTACATTTTCATCTAATATATATATATATTGTGCTTTTAATTAGTTTAAAAGAGAAATTGTATTGTGTTTATTAATGTATTCCCTGGTTTTCCACTGCAAGTAATTTCACAATGAAATTGGACATTAACTCATGTCCATATTTTGATACATTTAACTTTTTAAAACACCTTATTTAGATTGAGTTAGTGGGAATTAATATATTATTATTTACTTCAAATTATTTATTATGAATATGGAAAAATTTAATCCAAATTAGGAATCATAAGGACCAAATTTTTTAAAGATGTACCTTTTGTTATTGGACATTACGATTAGTAATTTCTGTAAATATTTTTTAATTACTAAAGGTTAAATTAGATAAATTTGGGTGAAATAATAATATTTTAATAATATAAAACTACTCTAAAATGCATCCATATCCTCTTGGATGATATATTTCTGACCATGAGAATTATTAATAAAATTTTATAACCCCATATATCCACTTGGGTCCGATAATTCCTTTTTTATAATGTTCAATTCAATGAAAAGGGAAATATAATATAATCATTAATCACATAACACAAAAAAAAATTATTTTTTATATAAATGATATCATTAAAAATAAATAGAAATTATAATTAATCAAAAATCCAACATTATTTATTACATTTTAGAATATTATACATTAAATATATATAATTACATTTGTCACACTAATGATTATGTGATTACCTTATTAATGAATGATTGAAATAAATGATATTATAATTATTAAAATAAATATAATTTTTGAATTTTGAATCCATAAAAAAATTATAGCATTGATAATTTATTTATGTTTTAAATATTTTTTTGAAGAAAGCAAATTGTTATGAATATAAAAAAATTAATTACTAAATAATTTCCACATTGAATTGATAGAATATGTAAAACAAAAACTATTTTATTAAATGATATAATTGTAATAAAAAATGATTCTGAAAACTAACATATATAGTGTTAAAATGTCATTAATGATCAACTTGATATTATATTTCAATTTTATATTAACTATATTTACCATATAGTATATAAAAACAAGAAGTCATGGTAAGAGGTAAATAAATTAACTAAGGGTTAAAGCCATATGATAAGGTTATCGTGAAGTCCAAAAGATGTGGGAAACCAATTTATTGAGAGGATTTAGAAACATAATCATATTATACTATAAATAAATCACATTTATGCCATTAGAAAAGAAAAAAAATAATTATAAATAATTATTTCAACACATTCCTAAAGTTTCCCTCACATATGCTAAGAAAAGCACTTCGCCTTCTCTTTTATTCACACCTCCAAAGCCCTTTCGTGTGGCCAATTCCTACCCATACATCATCTCAAAATCCCTCAAATCATCTTAGAGTCCACCATTTAGACATAAAACATTTTATAAATTCCATTTGTAAAAATAAAAAGGAGACACTTGAAGTAGAAGTAATAATTTTATCCCATTATTCAATGTTCTTTTATTCTTCACCTTCCATGGCCTGAGTTGTTACTATAATAAAATAATAACTCCATTATATAATATATTATGATATATTTTTCTAATTATGGGACTACCATATTTCTCTTTTATCAATCCTATTAATAACAATATCACCATCTGTGGATATGTATGACTTACCATCTCCATGTTGTGGTGTAAACTATTTTTCTTGTACACTTTATTTAGATTCGTACAAGGATGAATATATATGAATTAAATAATAAATTTAGAATGATATTATTGCATTAAAAGTAATTTTCCATCTAACTAAAAAACATTTAATCATCAACAAAATGATTCACTCGCAAGTGCGTACATATGGCTTATTGTCTCCACGATGCGAGGAGACTCATCATCAACATTCACCATTCAGGAATGATTATAAAAAAATTAATATGAATAATTATAAAATATTTGACATTATAAGGTTACTGGAAATATATATATATATATATATATTTGTGTGTGTGTACACATATTTCATTCTCTTACTTCAACTCATTACATTTAGAAATCAGTAACATCGTTCATGCCTACGAATAGCCCACCATATCCAATAATTATGACATCCATTTCATATGTATATTAATTATATATATTTATATAATGAATATATATTACATATAAATCGTATTATAAATTATGGAATTAAATAAATCTTGATATAGGTAATATGATCATTAATAACATGTCAAAACACACATGAGAAAGAAAGCGATTATTATGTGAAATGTATCATTAAAATATAATAGTTAATAAATGGGAGATATATAATCATAGAAGAATTAAATATGATATCATAAATATTATTTTTATTATGAAATAAGTTAAAAATAAGTTAAAAATAAATATACAATTGTTTCAGACACGTATGAATATTATCAGACTGATTGTAAGGGTTAATTTAAAATCTCGTTATTATTTTATGTCGTTGATATGTATGTATCTATTGGGAAATTATCATCACCAAAGTCTATGTTTCTATAAATTATTTAAAATTCTATTTTAAAATTATCCTATGGATTTTTAATGTCATTTTTACCCACATTTGACTTCATTTATAATGTTTTCAAAAGAATCTTTTTGTCATTTTCCAAAAAAGGTACATTATGAACATTTAAAAAATTTAAGGGAAAAATGTTTTTATAACTTATACAGTGTGAGAGGATATATTATATTGCTCTATTACCTTTCCATTCTGGATATTTCCAAGAAAAATACGTGGTTCTTTTTAAGTGAAATATTTTATTTTAATATTACTCAACATTTAAATGATTTAATGTAAAAAGGCACATTTCATTCAAAGAGTTGTGATCAAATATTTAAATCTATGTCAACGAAGTTTTTTTTGGATTTTATACTTGTGTGAGTTTGATTTATTATGAAAAATCATTCATATTGTATTTAATTGTTTTAGATGTTTGACTACAGATTTGGTATTTTTATACCATTCATGATTTATGGAAAAAGTATTGACATTTCATATGATAGATATAAAAACCAATGTATATGTTATGTTTCATCCTTTTCAAAAAGTAATGAATTTGACATAGTATGTGATGGGTGGGGCCTGCTATAAACCCTAGATGCATTGGTAGGTCTCATTAGGAAAATAGGTGTCTTAAAAAAAGACCATGTCATAATATTTGTCTATGGTCCTGGCACGGGGCCTTGACATATTGAATAAGATGTATGTAATTATAAATTACATCTTTAATAGAGTATGTATTGATTTTTCAATTGATTATTAGACTATAATAATATCCATGTGATTGTTTAAATTGTTTTATTTGATTTATTAATTAAATATTATGTTGAATATAATGTCCAAAAGTAGTTTTGTTTTAGTTTTTTATCATGAAATAACATTTTATAATACTTTTTTATAGATTTATTTATATTGTTTATAATTATTGAGCATCATAGCATACCCCATTGTAAAGTTTTATTTTACCAGGATGCTAAAATGTGTTTTTTGATTGATATTCATTGCTAAAATAAGAGAATAATGGTGGTCTCGTAGGATTATATATTCTATGATTTGTGTTACAAATTGTAATATAATGTTAATTTATTTAATCTATTTTCAGGGGCTATAAATATGATAGGTCCTTCAGAATTTTAAGGCTTGTAATCTGCAAAATGTATTATTATAATGAACCGGATCTAGGATTTTGGGGTAATGAAATTATAGTTGGAAAAAAATGATGTTTACAAACAAACATGGAAATATATATATATAACATATATTTGGGATCATAACCATAATAAAGACATTGAGGATAAATATATAAGAACCCCCTATAACTTTGGTAACCATTGTGGATTACATGGGGTTAAAACTAAGATGTTATTGATGGATTGAGCATTCCCATAACTATATAGTTTTCTGTTGTCGGATATGTTTCTCACCCAATGCTTTCTAGTAATAGTTAATGGACGAAACCAGAAGGAATTGGATTAACATTGAGATTGATGGAAATTCATCTCATTTTGAGAAAAACAATTAGATAATGACTAGAGAGAAAGAAAATGGGATTACACAAAATCAGTTATCATGATATAGGAATAGAAATGTGACCATTTATGATTTTATTAGAAAAATTACATAAGAGGACAATGAATGATTATAAATTTATAAATATTAAAAAGATATATTAAGGATTATTTGGCATCTGATATGACAATAGGAAGGGAAGAAGAACATTGTGGAATACCTCAAATGGAGTAGAATATGTTATCACTGCAGGAAAAAAGGGTTATAGAGTAAAAAATTATTATGGAGTAAAATTATTCATTAGTGTAAATAATTATAACTAACAATATCAATGTCAAAATATATGAATATAATTCTTATCAAATGTGTGACTCATTACATGACAACTATGTAATGGAACGATCGATGTATACATGTATTTGGATCAATGAATTATTAATAGTAAATTATATAAGGAGTATTCAGTTCAAGTTTTTCACTGAGGATATTCAAGAATATGATGAATATTTATAATGGGAAAGAAAAATTGTTTTAAGGGTTTGATAATATTTATATAACATATGGATAAAGTTGAGATAACTATTAATATAATACTCATGTTAAGATAATTATGTTTTGATAATGATATGTTGGATAAGAATAAGTAAATTTTATGATGCTAGTTAATTGAGAACGAATTATGGATTTGTCGACAATAGAATTATTCCATAATGGATGATGTAAATAAATTTTTGGGACATTAGGAAAAATATACTATGTTTTTGAACAAGTAAACATGCATGTTTTCAATATGGATTTATGATAATTTATGTTTTTATAGTGACTCAAGATAATACAGGCTGAAGGGGTTTTCATGATTAGAAAAAGTCAAACATGAATTCCACAATCATATATGCGAGATAAATGCCAATCCGATTAAGATCACCTTGTTCTAAAGTGGATGATTTCTATTTTTTTGAAGGATTGTATGGTTATCAATTTATGGATAGTATATGTAATACACCAGTTAATGTTAATTTGATTAATTTATTATCTCTCTATAGGAAAACATATCTATATGTTGTATCATGTGGTATCTTCTTTTGTTGTGATATATGGAATAACCTATCATTATATTATTAGATCACATGATCATCCAATACACAAGTAATGAAAAATTCATCTTCTTTTCCTTTAATAAGATATTAAGTGGAAATTGTTCTACACAAGACATCCATTAGATTGTACTAAAAACAATTTGGTATTTATTCTCATGTTTTTCAACAATATATAAAGTAGATTGAAAAGAAAAAAATGTTTTCCTAATTATTTTTTTCATGATGACTCAAATGGACCCTTCGATCATCATATATTCATACCATTATGGTTATTACCCTTTTCTAAATCATGTTCTATATCTCCCTCAATCAGAATATGGTCGTTAGTTTTTTCACCCTAATCTATATTTTCAAACATGTAATCCATGAATATATTATAACTGGTTACCTTCTTATTTCCTTTATCTATTTTCATGTGGATGTTTTATCGACCAATTTATCCGATGAGGGACTTAAATAAATGGATTCTAAATAATTTAACCATAGTTACCAAACCAAAATTTGAAAATTGAGAGGAAACAATAATTTGATGGAGGGGATAGTGTAACACACCATTATTATAGGGTATTATTCTATTTATAAATAATCAATTTCTTGTGTCTACAAGAAGATAATCTTGTGGTACATACAACATTGTCTAAGATTTAACTAAATGCTACACCGAGTTCGAGCACACCATGACCTATCAAACTAGCTAGTTAAAATATAGTTATGAATGGTATTAAAAAATTTTGATTTTTAAATATATCTAATATAATTTTAACATTCATATTATGTGTTTATTAGACATACTATAATGACAAATTCAAAATCTTAGATAAAAGTAGTATATTTCAAAAAAAAATACATATTTTCTACCATTTCAGGGGAAACAACTTTTAAATATGATATTTTAAACTTATATATATATAAATATATATTAAATTTTATAATGCGAAATTCAAATTTATATTCGGAAAAAAAACATTAGTTTTGGTAAATTTTTGCTATTTTTATGATAAAATTCATATTATAATGAATAGTAGGAAGTACTTTATTTTAATACAAAAATACATTTTTATTTAATTTATCAATATATTAGGTTTTTCCTATTAATTGTTTTTAATATGTAAATGGATTATGTATTTTAATTTAATCCAATTTTAGAAATTGGATGTAATTTAACATTTAAATTGGACATAAACACATGTCCATCTTTTGATAATTTATTATATCTTAAAAAACATCTTTCAGGTTTTAACAATGAGAATAAATTTTCAATTAATTTCATCCACTTCTTTATTTTTAATATAGAAAAATATATTGGATATTTGGAATCATAAGATCAAATTTTTTTAAATATGTACCTTTTATTTTTTGGAAATTATTAATATTAAGTTCATTAATTATTATTTTCTACCCTAGTTAAAGGTTAAATCATGTAAATAAGGGTAAAATTATAATATTAGGACCCCATAGAGCCACTTGGGTGTGATAATAACCTTTTATAATGATTAATTTAATGAAAATGGGAATATAACATAAACATGTATCTCCTAATTAAAAAAATAGTTTGGTATTTATAAATGACATATTAGACTATAAATATTCATTAGAAACCATAAAATATGCATACATCATGGTGTTTTATTTTTAATTTTAATTCATTAAATAAATAAATTTATTTATGACATAATGCTGATGTAGTGATTACCTTATTAATGAGTGAATGGAAGAAATGATATTATAATTTTAAAAAAAAAATTGAGATTTATGATTCCATAGAATATTTTTTTTTATAAGATTATCATTTTATGGATGATTTAGTTATTTTTATCCTAAAATAAATTTCTATGACATTATCAAAAATCAATTACCAAATACTGTCAAAATTAAAATAAAACAATTTTTAAGGTAAAACTATTCTATTAAATGTTATAATAATAATAATATAATATTCATCCAAATGAATTATATAACGTTAACTATATCATAAATGGTATACATGAGGTTCTCCTATAATTATATAGTGTGTATATTAACCATGTAGTATACAATTTTGGAAGACATGGTATGATTTATCAAATTTAACTAAGGTTTAGTGCAAAACTATATGGTTAAATTCAAGACCTAAAATTGTCTAAGATATATTTTTTTGGAGGATTTAAAACCATAAACATCATATACTATAAATAAATCCATTCATATCCTTTATAAACCTAAAATAAATTTATAATAAATTAAATTTTAAAGACATTCCAAAAGATTCCCCCACCTCTACTAAAAAATGGAACTTCAAATTCTATTTTATTTACTCCTCCAATGCCCTTTGGCACAAAAAAAACATCCCTAACCACCTCCCAACTAACAAAAAATCATCATAGAGGCAAAAATATTGTATACAATATACATAAGGGTTGGTGTGTAAATAAATTGAGACACTCGTAGAAGAGGTTATCGCTTTATCCCTTCATCCAATATTCTGTTGTCCATATAATTCCTCATACTAAGCAATTACCATACTCATATAATATCTCTATAATATTATATATTCTTATATATTTTGATGATTATTGGAAAACCATATTCCTACTTTTACCAATCCTATTAAAAAAATATCACAATGTGTTTACATGTACCGTTTACCGTATCCACTCTATTGTGTAAACTATTTTTCATCTATACATTATTTCTATGAGTATAATGATGAATATAAATGACATAAATAATAAATATAACAAGATATTATTTGTGTGAAATTATTATTCCATTCAATTCCATACAATTTATACATTAAGGAAATGATCCCATTACTCGTGCATTGGTATGACTTACCGTCTGCTTAACGCGATGAGACTCATCTATCATGTTCACCATCCAAGAATTATTATAAAAATATATAATATAAATAATAATTAAATATATTAAATAATTATGATATGTGAAATATATATATATATATATATATGTACATATATTTCATCAAATTATATCTATTCGATATTATAAGGAATCAAAAAATCGTTCATG
Organism: Viscum album; assembly: GCA_963277665.1. Taxonomy (NCBI): domain Eukaryota; kingdom Viridiplantae; phylum Streptophyta; class Magnoliopsida; order Santalales; family Viscaceae; genus Viscum; species Viscum album. Next base: position 1,405,213,123 of record OY728122.1, on the reverse strand, counting down.
CATACGTACGACCTACCATCACCTTAAATGGTGTATTTAATTTCACATATCAATAAATTATATATATTTATATTATGAATATAAATTATATATATATAATATTATACATTTTTGAAGTAGGTAAAACCTAATATAAGTAATATGATCAAGAATAACTAGTTAAAATATATTCGAGAAACAAAGCGATTATTACAAAAAATAATGCATTAACATGGAATTGTTAATAAATGGGTAATATAAAGTAATAAAAGAATAATACAAGATATCCTAAATATAATTTCGGTACAGAAATAAGTTAATAATATGTTAAAAATATTTTATAGGTGTTTTGACCACGTATGGAGAATATCAGAACAAAGGTAATGGTTAATTTTTCAATCTCATTATTATTTGAGGTCATTGATGTGTCAATATCTACAATGACGTCATTATCATCCATGTCTAGGTTTCCTAAAAAATAACCTAAAATATTTAACTATTATATCACATATTTTTAAATTCATTTTTTTTCTATTTTAAGATTTTTTACAAAATGTTTTTAATGGAATCTTTCCCTCATTTTTTGAACAAGGTAATTTATAATCTTTTTGACAAATTAATGAATGAATGTTGTTTAAAATATAAGGCATGAGCATATATTCTCTACCATTACTTATATTTACCATTTTGAAACATTCCTTTGAAGCATTAATTGTTATTTTCATAGGAAATGGTTTTTTTTGGAAATTCCATTGCATTTAAATGAGTTAATGTAAAAATAAATTTTTCCCTAAATGTGTTTTAATGAATTTTCTTCATATATTTCATCATCATATGTTGGTTTTTATGATAATTTGAGTTTATTTTCTTATGATAAATTATTACATATTAAAATGTGGTTGTTTTGGTATCTTTGGAATGAGATGTGATATTTTAATAGCTATCATGGTTTATGGATAATGTATTAACATTATATATTCTATTTTTAAATACAGTTTTTTTTGTAATGTTTCATACTTTTCATATAAGGAATTCATTGTACTTAGTAAGAGACAGGAAGGGACCACTATATCCCCTCTATGCATTGACAGATCTCATGAGACAATATTGTTTTTTTGCAGAAGGCCATGAAAGAATATTTGTGTATGATCTTGGTATGAGGGATTGATGTAGTCGTTAAGATATATGAAATTATAAATTCCCTCATATATAGATTACTTATTTATTTTACATGTAATTATTCGACTAGTATAATATCAATGAAAATGTTTTAATGGAATTATTCGTCTTATTATTTCTATATTAAGCTGAAGATATTATTTTAACAGAATTTTGTTTTAGTTTTTTACCTTGAATTAATAGTTTAATAATATTTTTTATTGCTACATCTATAGTGTTTATACTTTCTGTTATGATATATTTTCTTAGGAAGCTAATAATTTCTTTATAACTAATATGTAATGTTAATCAAAGGGAATAATGGAATTATCAAATGATTATCTATGGATCATTTTATGTTAGAAATTGTAATGTAATATAAATGTATGTAATATATTTTCCAACACATATAAACTGACTGTTCCTTGATGATTTGATTTCATATAATGATTCTAGGGTATTAAAATAATTTATTTGCACTGAGATTCTAGGTTCAGGGCATTACACTAACCTAGTGTGATCATTGTAATGTTGATACCTATTATCCTATATTTTCCACATACTGTTTTTGATATACATCCAAGGATTTGATATGATATGTGTTGCATAATTTGTTTCAACATGATATATCTTCTGTGATATTTGGAAATGAAATGATTTGATAATAATTTTATATTCTATAATTGGAAATTCGGGAAAAGGGAAATTTTAATTCTTTTACCTTTCAATTTATATAAAGACATTTAAACTGTCAGGATTCCATTTTTCCACAAGTGTTACGAAATATTGTATTATTTTTTATAGGGTTAATATGGAACACCTTGGTGAGACCCTTTTGACCAGGTTATTTCACACCTTGTATACACCCATCATTAGTGTCTCTTCATAGTTATGTAGATTGATGTAGTGGACGAAAAGAAACTATTGTGAGGTTTTGTTTTATTTTTGTTAATGGGGTTTTTGGAATACGATGTTGAGAAATTATGAGTATTCAAAAATTATCACACGATGAATTTGGATCAGCTCTTTTGTTTTGTATCCACTTTTAGTTAGAATGCTATGTTGGAGGATGTTTTTTATGTTTTAGATGTATATTATCAATTTTTCCATAATTTTTTTGAAATATTTTTTTTAATATTTTATCTCTCTTTAATGTATACATATTCAATTTCATAGATTTGGGTTGGGTGAATTCATTCCTTCTATTTTTTAATTGATGCATGGGTGTTAATCAATAAAATTAAGGGATAAGGAACTTCCATATGGTATGTGACCAATCAGTACAGAGACACATTTTAGAGGATATTTGATTATGTTCATTAGCATTTTTCGATTGGATGAGTTTTTTGAACATCATTATTAGATTCATGAAAATATTTAAACATGGAACAATTATTCTTTGATAGTGACCTTTATATTAGTCCAATAATTCATTCTTAACAATAGTTTCATATCATATCAGTTTACTTTAAATTAGTTTCTTTATCAAAATCCCATAAATACATGGTATTAATCATAATATAATATCAAATGATTCTTCAATTTAATTGAATAATTTTTTTATTTTGAAAACACCACTACACTCCCCCCTTTCCATCATATGTATTGCAAAATTATCACTCGTGAATATATATAGACTACAAGTTCCACATCGCGATACAACTAATATTACCTCCCTATATATCAATAATGGGAATTTTTATGGGTTTTATGTATATTGATAATAGTTTTTGAGTATTTATATTTTTTTATTTATATTATCTAATAATCTGTCAAATCACCCCATATATTGGAAAATGATATTGTTGCCCTTTCCTATCTGTGGCTACCTCCTCCATGATGTGAAGTGGGTTGTTTTTCATTTACACATTACATGTATATTAATTATTAACGATTTAATATATATATATATATATATATGATACATGTGATATAATAATTACTTCTTAAAGGTTAATTGTTATTTAAATTTATATTATTATATCTATTAAAGAGTGAAACACTTTTTTAAGATACATACGGTATGCTACCTCCATTTATGATACAATTAATTTGTAAATATCTTCCTTTTATTAATTAAAATTAATTAAAAAGAATTAATATTTATTATAATAATATTATATTTAAAAATATTGATATTCTAGGACCATGATCAATTTCCATAAATTGGAAATACTGATCTGAAACATACATGAAAAACATTACCATTAAATCATGGAAATATTGATACAGAGAGGAATAAATATTAAACGTGATTTAAAATATAATTATTAAATCAGATATGATTTTATAATAATTATTATATTTCTGTTATTGAATTAAAAAACATTTAAATTCATTATACCTGATGAAAAAATTTAAAAGCAAGAATGTAAAAGTTTAGGTAAGGGGTTTATTTCAAAATCTAATTATTATTTGAGATTGTTTATATCTATATATTCAGTGAGGGATTATATTAAAATTCTAATGTAAACCAAATATATATTATTATACTATAGTTATTTCGGAGAACATTATATTTTTCAAATTATTTTCCCTATTAATTATTCATTAGATAGATATTTTCTTTTTAACGAAATATAAAATTTCATCATTCTTCCTACAATATTTTCCTCAATGTGAAAATTTTCATGAAATTATATAAAGAATGTTTTTCATATTCTAAAATTAATTTTCAAATTAATTTTTACCCATGTATGAATTATTTTTAAAATGATTAAGGAATCTTCATGGGCTTCTCGGAATGAGGTATTTTGGACTACTAATGAAAATATGAAAGGAATTTTAGTTTTAATAGATAGAATGAACATAATTTCTACACATCATGGATGAAAAATGATTTGAAAATTCTATTAAATTTTTCAACGGTTAATTTAAATGATATTTTTAATAATCTATATTTTTAAATTTATTAAATGATAATTTTAATGTTAAAAAATTATTTTCATGTATATCAGTTTTAATGAATTTTTATATATTTATATTCTTAAAAGATTTTTTTTTACTTTTTATCAATTTGGGATATGTTGCAATTATACAGACTTTATTCATTAGCTAGTATTTTATGATCGGTTTTTCTGGGAAATGATTGAATTTATATATGGTAGTTCCTCTTATATGGATATATTTTGATTATTATGTCATATAAACTATGATTTTTTGTTAATTCATAAAATGAATGAAAAAGAATTATTAGGTGATGGGTGTGAAATGGAATTACATTACCCCTTGATTCACTGGTAGGTCTCATAAAACATAACAGTGTGAGTATCTTGTCTTGGTATACACAGTTTTGTATAATGACTTTCTACGCGACTTCAACTATATGTTCTCCATTAATGGAATAATTCATTCCATATTATGAAATTAGTTATCAATATCCATGTGATAATTATAATACTTATTTCATCCCAACAAATATTTAAATATCATATCATTACTTTTGTGGAATTATTTTATAATTATTTATTAAATCAAAATTATATATTAATTAATTTATTAAAAGATAGATTCCATTGTACAGATTCCCATACCGGCAATCTGAGCTCACCCTTTATTATGATTCTTTAAAACATTATGTAAAGAATTGTATTATTATTGATCTATAAATAAAATCAAGAGAAAATATGAATTTTCTAAAATAAAATATTATGTTTTAATTTATTTTTTAAAATTGGTATTCATGTACGTATTTAGTTTAGTTAGACTGGAAGTGTATTTAGACGATTGGGATGTGATAATCAATATCAATTTACCATATTAAAAATCAAACCAAAATATATTGTGTTCTATGTTCAAGGAATTTATAGTTTGTGTTATAAAATGATTAATAGATATATTTGGAACAAGATTTCGTAATGCAAGGATTATAGAAAAGAACCATATGACTGAATTTTATAATATTATCCATGAATCAAAAAAAATGATTTTTAGACATGTTATACATTAATTTTAAAATTATTTTACCTATATCATTAAATTTTATATAATATGTATTGATTCATAATTTAATGATCTAATATAGTATATTAAATCGTTTATAATTTTGGCATAGTGGAATAAAAGAATATAATATCGAAAGATGTAATCAATTTATGGACACAATATATGAAAACAATAATGTTGCTAGGGATGTGTCTAGAGTAAAAAGTAAATAAATTATAAGAATATCCAGGAACCATATTCATTTTATGACTAATAACCTTACACATATAAAGTATCTTACTAACATGTAGTTTTCTTTAACAATTTTTGACTATTTTTTGCAACAACAACCTCCATCAATCAATGGTTCCATAATCCATATATAGGAGTGTAATTAATATATTCTATATATAATATATTTATCACATTGGGATGTAATAAAAGAATTAAATGTTTTCATGGATGATTATCATTTTGTGGGGTTTGTAGATCAGTGGTTATTATTGATTCAAAATATCAATTATGTGGATGAAACATCATGAATTGTGTTGATAGATTTAATTTTACATTTTATTGAAAAATATCATCCTCATTGTCAAAGTGGAAATATACAGATATAGTTCCAATGACTTAGAAATAATGGGGAGGAAAAAATTACTATGTATTAATTTAACAATATGTGGTTAGAAAGGCATGATGTAGACTACATACATAATGTAATGTGTAAGATTGACTATTTTAATAATGGGATTAACCCATTTCATATAAGGAAACTACTTTCCCAATTATTCTCATTATATTAAAATATCTTATTTTATGCAAGAAATATATATAAATTTATCTCTGTGTTTTATATCATCAAAGTAATGTATCATATGAATAGGAAAATTGAGAATTAATTGTATAAGAGGAAGACGATTTAGGTGGATATTCCGATATGTGATAAATTTTCATGGAAACACCTTCATACAAGGTTAAATAAAAAGGATGATATTCTCACATTAGGATAAAAACACATCACTCTCATGAATTAAATGGTAAGGTATAAACCATCTAAATATAGTCACTTAATTTTATATATAAGGGTAATTATGTCAACCAAATACCCAACATCAAGGTAACATAACACAATAATAGCCACGTGGATAAGGATAAGTTTATATAATTACTAAAACATATATTGATGTTAAAACTGACACGATGAAGGCTAAAATTATCATCCACACAATAAATTAAAATGTTTTATTATACTCCTATTATACACCCTCATTTATTAATAAATTTTTTTTTATGCTATCTATTACATCCATAAAATATTAGATATTTAGTTGGTGGTGAAAATAAATAAAGGTCGGATAACGATATATCAATTATACAACTCTTATCCAATTTATGATTGATAGAATTATCTTCTTGAAATATAGTTATTCTTACTCTAATCAAATTTGATGTAATTTTCTTTATGGATTAAATCTCTATATATAAATAATAAATCAATTATTGAGGAGAATATGATGAATTTATTATTCTAAATAAACAATGAATTTTTTATCAGTATTTGGGGTAACCTAAACACCCTTTGTTTATTAATTCCACCATTTCAATTTTTTAAATATTCACAACGAATATATATATCAAATTGTTTGATAGATTTTCCAAATAGAAAATATTCTTATTTTTTAGGTGTATGTTAATATATTTCTTAATTATATATTAATTATTCATCCAAATCATGCTGTTTAATTTTCAAAATAATAAATAAAATGTTCAATTCTTATGTCAATGACTCTGTATTGAATTGGCCAAAATTTGTATTTCAAATTAAATAATAAAGTCCATGATAATTTATATAAGGGAATAATTTTACCTAGTACCTAAACATGTGGTGGATCTTTTGGTTTTCTTAATAACAAATATTGGTCCACTACACTTCTCAATGATTACGTCGACTAAAAATATATCCATTAAGAACATGTATCCTCAAAATCCAAATTGTAATATATTTTATGAACTATGAAGTACCTTATATTTTTAACAGATTGACAACTTATCATAATAACATTTGATAAGGGTAATGAATTGTGTTATACCCAACAATACTTACATGAAATATATATTCATTATGAATTTATATTTATGTTTCATCAAGTTACCAATGAACATATTATCATTATTAATTTGTTTATTATCATCACCATATATTAACTTGATTCATTGTGATTGTCCTTATAGATGATATGAATATATATTGGAAGGGAAAAGTAGAGTACAAATAATATTTGATAATTTTTCTAATAACCATTAGGAAGGATATGTATTTTGGAAATTTAATAGAGTGTTTTTTTGGTTTTATAAAGCTTCATTCCTGGGATAAGTAATAAATTGAATGGTTATATTGATTTTCCCTTAAAAGAATGATTTTATTGAGAAATGGTTTAGTCAAACCATAACAATTTTGATATGTCGTTTTTTGGGGATAGAAGGATACTAAGATTTCATTGTGAGATATTAATCTAGACTATATAATACATATAAATAGTTGACATAAAACGGGGTTATGTCCTTATCATCTTATGAATGTGAAGATAATTTTCAATAATTGAAGTGAATGATGATTTGTGCACCTATTCTAAACAACAATTCAGGGAAGGATTTGTGATATATAGTGACTCCTAAAATAATTTATTGGGATGCATATTAATTAATAATATAATTTTGATTTAATATTCATATAACTAATTATATTTTCATGAGAAAAATAATTGGACTCGTAATTTGGAGTTTGGTAGTGGAAATTTTTCATTGAAAATATCGTGGCAGTATATGTATGGTTAATGGTATGAAATATATATATGTTGAACATAAAATCATGATTTATATATTTATATAGAATTATTTAAATGGTCTCTATATAATATTATTATATTTGATAAAATATTATCATTGATCAATACATTGATAAATTACATAGGACACAAGGTTGATTATTCTCTTAGATTGAAAGACCATAAAAATTTCCTATTATTTGACATAATACAAATCTAATATTTATTGATTTATAGAGTATGTATATTCAACTATTGATGAAACGTGATAGATATTATCATTCCCTTTTTATTTTTCAAATATATATCATTTATAATATTAATGAGGTGTTGAAGGAAAGTGTAAAATTATTGATGAAGTTGAGGAATTTTACTATGTTCAATCATGACATGCTTAAATGAAAATGTCCAGCAACTGAGTATGTGTAATTTCGCATCTAATGTTGAAGAATGATCTATTGGATGAATATCCATGTTCATAATTATGTATTTATCTTTTATGTATGATGATATATAGATATGTGAATGAGTATTCCTTCTCGATAGCATGAATAGATATCTTTCAGAGTGTGTTTCACAGTGCCTAGTATTCTAGAATATTTTGATTGAATGACCTATTTCTAATGATATGTTAAAAAATTACACCGAAAATAATGTAAATGGAAAAATGTAAACATGTATTTTTTTTGGACTCCCCAAAAAAATTATTTTCCATAATTCTATTTTTATATTATTTGATCACCGGGAAAATTGAGTACAATCCATTTAAATCATATCTGATTTCTCTCTTGATCTTAATATTGGATTATACATTATCAATGAGGTAAGGTTTCCTGGGGTATCACATTATATTGAATTGGATAAGGATATATGGTATAGATTGATGTTCAGTATAAGTCTTATACAGGCTCTAGATACATAGATTTAATTTATTGTTGATTATCATCATCTAAGAAATATTTAGTCAATGAAAATATTTTAATCCCCCATGGATATACTATAGACATATTCTATATATTTCAATGTTTTCATGTATTAACACTTTTTCCTTTCCAAATTATCTTATAAAAATATCTTTAACAAAATAATTCATACACCTTATTTTGAATACATCAATGTAATGATGTTTATTACTCTAATATGAGGGTAAAATTTTGGAGAATTAAATTTATTGGGACATGAGTTAAATGAAGAAAAGGTATATATACAATGGGCTATTTATTGCAACCTTGAGACATCCCATTGTGAAAAAACTGTCATGGATACATTTTATTGTGGAATTTGGAAATCAATTTTAGGGTGAAGGTATTCATGATCATCTTTTCAGGGAATAATGGTTTTGGGATTCAAAATGAATTGAAAATTAATACATATTTATATAATACCATTTAAATATCAGCATTGATTAGGTATATCATCTTATCACTTCTCAATCCCATAACCCCTCCCCCAATTTTAGGAAGTGTTAAATGTATATATCTTGAGGATTTTAATACCTAATTCTTTAAATGTTTAACATTTGGTTTACCTATAGATTAATATAATTCCTTTGAATACTAATTGTTGAAAATTTTATATCATTAAGATATTGTTATATAAATCTAGATTAGTCACCTATTTAATGTCCTAAAGAGGGATAATAAATTTGATCAATCTATATGTGATACTGGTGATGTGATATAATATATATATCTTCACTTTTTGTATCAATGTGATGAAATTCCATCAGTGAAATTTATTTAATGGGGGGGGTAGAATGTAAACCGTTAGATTTTATGATATATTTAACTTAAAATAAATTTAATTTCTTTGATAAATATAATAAATGATACCTCTATTCTAAATTAAATATCATACGATATATCATTAAATAATATCCACTAGTTTTAATGTATTTAATCAAATAAAAAAATTAGGGAAAATATATTTAAAAAAGTCATTATATGGGATTTATTTCTTATTATGGGAAAATATTATAACAAATTTCCTATAATTTTAAAAATTTTATACGACTAAAATTTTATTTTTTTTAGATAATCATATAAATAATATCATAGAATTAATTATGTAGAGACCCCAAGCTTGATGTACATGGAAATTTCCTTACATTTTCTAAATACTTAATACATAACAAAAACAGATAGCAAAGGATCATAATAGTTTAGTGTCTTTGGAAACTCAGAACATAATCTTCTAATCACGGTGAAAGATCTTCAATATCTCCCATAAATATCATCCCTTTTTTTCTTACGTAAAAACTTTCATTATATCCTAGGGAAACTGAAAACATATAAAGGGTGAGCTCAAATGATCAGTATGGGTAAGCATGTATAAAATAAAACAAACCATATACATTTGAACATAAAAACCTGATCATAATGTTCAAACATCCAAATCATGAGAATTGACATAAAAAATTGTAGTACGTAAGGCATAGATCAAAATGGAACATCAATCATGAAAACATTTCTTGAAAATAAAACTTGTAATTATGGAAAATGATAAAGCACATGATATGATTTCCATTGTATCCAAGGCATTGCTGCCAAGACCATCATAGTGGACAATGTCCCTAACTGAACTGAGTTCACTCCTCATTCCAGTCCTGTACCACTGAAACAGATTAACTTGTCATTCTAGTCATGTATATGTCATGGGATATAAATCATTACCCAATGCATTGGAGGGACATATAGTTCCCACCCATCTCATAATGAAATCATTCTTACATGTTCCACAGAATAAATATAAATCATTAATCAAACCCCAAAGAATAAAATGGGTTTCATAAACGTCAACCCATCATAACATAATGCATATAAAACAAATGGATATAATTTAATCATAAGAAAATTGAAACCATGTAAATCCTAGAGAAATTATACTTGAAACATACAAATATGAAATAATTTCATCATAGATGTAAAATAGTTTTGACAAAACAGTTGAAATGAATTTTTGATGATAATATCATTTCTTCTTTGAAATCATTTTCTTTTCACAAAATGACTTCCAATTTTAAAAGAAATGAGTTTGTTGAAAATAATCTTGAAATCTTGTACATGAAGCTTCATGTAAATAAGGTGTTATGAAACATTAAGAATTTGTTCATGCCATATATGTAAAAAAATATTCTCCTAGTAATTTTGTCAAAAAAGTCAAAAAGTACCTCGTAAGGTAAACAAAATAAAGATTCCTTACATATGATGTGGTAAAAGTAAAAAAGAGTAAAAATATCTTTAAACATACATGGAAGAAAATTAAACATTTTATGAAAACATTTTCAAAACATATGGGCATGGATAATAAACATAACCCCAGTAAATACTTATGAATAAACAATCTCGGATAAGAATGAGATTGGAATAATTATCCATTAACTTATGTCAATTTTTGTTCAAATGGGTCTGAGACTCCTGTATAATGAGTTTAAAAATATTATTAACTTGTAATATAACATTAATAATATTTAAGATTTCATATATGATTCACTTACGAATTTATATTATCCGTTCATTTGTTAATTCCATGTAAAAGCATCATTTTGGGATCATTTATCGTATGTGTTTTTACTTGTAATTATTAATATTATTACTTAGATCATGATTACATAATTCCATAATATAAAACATAATTTATATATAACATATATTCATAATATACATATATAAAATAGATCAATAAATGGAAAGAAATACACTGTTCATGGAGACGGTAGGTCGTACGTACGCATAAACGCTGTTTTTCATTTCCTTATTGAATTGAATTGAATTAAGTATATTTCATACATATAAAGATACATAAATCCATTAGAATTATTATGTCATATATTTCATTATTACTTATTATATATACTTTATAATCAATCTAGAATTTTTAACATAGAAAATGAATCTCATCGCGTCGTGGAGACGATAATCTGTACGTACGAAGGAGCAATGATATCGTTCCCATATTTATTGAATGGAATAGGAGTGGATGATATAATATCATAGAATCTGTATGATGCTATAATAGTCATATATAGTTATTCATTACAACATTATACCCATCCAAAAATGGTGGTGGTTGAAAAACTAATTACACCACGATGTGGAGACGATATTCCATACGTACGCACACGCGGTGATTTCATTTTCCATAGGATGGATAGAAGGAGAAATTGGGTGGTTTCATATTTATAATAACATATCAGTATATAATTAATACTGATCATTTTACTTTATAATAAAACAACTAAATAATAATAAGTAGAAGAAGATAGAAACTTGAAAGAGTCGGTAGAAGAGATTACCTCTTCCTCAACACATCTCCTTTAAACTTCTTGTTAGGGAAATAGAGTTGGTATTTAGAGAATACAAGAATCTCTATGATATAACTAGTGATGTTTAGAAGAAGAATTTGTAGGGTTTGGCCAAGCTTCATGGATCAAAAGGGTTTGAAGAGAAGAGGGAAGAGGTGCCCCTTTTATAAGGGATGAGAGGGGCACCATTGGAAAAACATAAACTATTATTTTATAATAAAGTCATATTCGGTTTATAATAGCTCCAAATTGATTTATTTAGAATATAAAGTGGGTATGGGTAAAAATAATCTCTACAAATAGGTTTTAGACAAGGTTAGGAAACTATTATAACCTTATCATTTAGATTTAACTCTATGTTAAATAGTTATCTTCTACAGTGTCTTCTTGTTTTCGTACACTATATGCTTAATAAACTTATTATAACAAGCCAAACGATCCCCAAGTGGTTATTTATCAATATGTATATCTTTATCTAAGTCATTTTTCAGATCCTTAGATTTTTAGGAATATAATATCAATTAATAATATAATATTTGTCTGAAAACAATTTTTTTGACAATTTTGACACTATTTGGTAATTTATTTTTGAGAAAATCATAACAGAAATATTAGTTCCAAAAAAGTTACTTATATAAATAATAATATGTCATATTAAGATATAAAATTAGTTTAATTTATAAAATGTCCAAAATTACATTTATTTGGATATTTATAACATCAATTATGTTAATATTTCATTAATAAGATAATTGCGGCATTATCATTGTGTCATAAATAAACTAAATTATATAATGTATAAAAATTATAAATAATAAAATTATGTAGAAAATGTTTTTATCTTTATAATGAATATTTATAGTGTAATTTATCCTATGTATAACTCTGTATTAAAAATGATTTAGTTTTTTCTCTTTTATTTTAACTCTTTTAACTCTTCTTTGAATTAAATAATAATAAATGTCCTAATCTAATCCAAGAGGACTTAAATAATAATATTAAATTCCTATAGTTCTTTGTAGAATATTACTAATCCATATAATTAGAACATGTGTTAGGGTAATAATAATATCATTTTACCCTTAATTTCCCTATTTACTTTTAACCGTGGTAAATAAAAGTAAAAAGATAATATTTACCAAAAATTATTATTATCTTATTGAACCACATTTTACTCCATGATATTAACCGTGTCTCCTGGATTTTCAAAATTTCAATCAAATAATTGGTAAAATTATGTTTTATGTAAAATTTCAAATTCTCCAATTATGTAGGTAAAAGGCGGTGACAAGTTCAATAAAATTTTTATATATCTAAAATTATTATAAAATGACTCCAATGAATTACATTGAAATTATATACGTATTATGTATCAATTTTTACTTAATACATATTTAAATAAAGTAAATTATTATTTAAATAAAATTTAGTTTTTTAAAGTGTAAACTGGTGTTTTCATTATTCATCAAAAATTGAAAGTTTTCAGAAAAATACCACAAATTCACCCTAGGCTAATTTTGATATTCTGGATCCAAAAATGAAGTCCATTTTGAAAAATAAAATTTCAAAAAGTGGGTATAACTATTAATAACGTCTAGTTTATATAATATTTTAATAACATATCGTTCTTAGTGAAACTCGGTATTGCGTACAACACATGCTATCATGGAAGGTCGCGATTGCGTGTAAAGAAATCCATGTCATGGTTGCGTGTAGTGAAAGATTCTTTTGTTTTCCTGTATAATAGGATCCAACCATATTTCATTTCAACATTTAATATATATATATACACTCAATGTTACATAGAATAACTTTTATCAAACGAACATAAAATTTTGTGTAACACGAGCCATGAATAGTGTTGCGTATACAATGTTGTGTATAGAACAAGAAAATTTTGGCGTCGTGTAAAACAAAATACAACAATGAAATTAAAAAGAATAATTATCATAAAATCTCATGTTGTTACATTCGACCCCCCTTAAAATTAATTTCTCCCTCAAAATTAATCAGGGTTATAAATTGTTTACTATATGAATGTTTCTTTTGCAGAAACCCACAACGTAAAAAAGAATACTAAAACATCATTTCAAAAAGGGAAGTTATAATCATAACAGTCACCCAATGTAACTCAACACTGGGTTTCCACATTTGACAACATATGGTAAAAAATAGATATGGAAGACAAATCTAACCATCATGTTCTGATGGAGAGTGGTAGAGAACACGGCTATAAAAAAGGCACCAATCACAAAGCCATAAATTTGTGATTATTTAAGCTACCATCTAATTCATCGGGTATGTGGGTACTAAGAAAACATTTTTAGTTCTCAAGATCATTTCCCAATGTTGAAAATTGGATTAATTAAAATCAATACTTACTTGATTTTGGAACAATCTCAACGTTGTTCGTGCCTTAAACAATTTCAACTTCATCTCATAATAAAATGAAGTTGAATTTTTCATTTGTGAAGTGTTAGTAGATCATACGATTGAATGATATGCCATTCCATCTATTTCTACTAAAAAAAGTTTATCACATTTTATTAAATATACATAATTCTAACTATCTTGAGATTAATAATATATGGCTGCTAAAATGGACTTATACATCATTTATCATAATTCATAATAAAATAAAACTAGTTTCTACTAACCAAGGACTTCATGTAGGCCAGTGGTATGGGACATCATTATGTGCATTTTATCTTCTTTACAAAAATATTTCAATCACATTTCATGGTTACTGGTACTATATAATTATTGAAAACCAATACATAGATATTCCAAAATTCCACAATACCATAAATGAGATTCCATGATACTAATTTTAAATCCCATTACATACAAACGTAATCATTCCACAACAACATTGTAATACTCAACATCACAAATAGTGATCTCATTTTACTTCCCTTTATCCTTTTACATAAGAGTATGCTCACGTCGATCATCATTAACACTTGGATTAGGGCATTGATTAGCATAATGTCCCATTTCCATGCACTTGTAGCATTGACGTGTTGGTGGTGCATTCTCTATAGTCTTTTCATTATTCACATCATTAGCTACCCTTTTCCCATTACTTCAACACTCAGCAAATCAATGACCTTCTTTTCCACACATAAAAAAGTTTCTAGTCCCTTGAAGACAATATCCACTTTGCTTCTTTCCACACTTTGAACATAAAGAAAATTTAGTCTTCTTTTCACCATTGTTTTGAGATTTTTCCTTGAAATCCATCTTTCGTTTCTTGTCAGAAACATGATATGGATATATAAAAACAACTTCTAGTTCTACCTTAATAGCACAACGCTAAATTTCTTCATAGATACTGAAGCCTTTTATAGATAATGACATTCAATGATTTGGTTTTATGCCACTGAATAATCGATCAACTTTACTTTCAGGTTGGATGATAAAGCCAGATGAATACCTTTCAAGACATGTAAATTTAGCTTCGTATATACCAACAGATTCATCATCCATTTTATTAAGCTAATGGAATTCATTTTCCATCTTTTTTCGAAGAATAATAGGGAAGTACTTATTAAAAAACAAGTTCTTGAACTCGTCCCATTCCATGGATGCAATTTCATCTTGGGGCCTTATATTCTTAATTATAGTCCACCACTAGTATTCTACACCTTCTAAATGGTAAACAGCCAAAATGAATTTTTTATTCCCTGAACAGAAAAGTATGGAAAATATCTTTTCAATGCTACTGATCTATTTTTCAGCAACACGTGGATCAGAATACCCACGGAAAGAAGGTGGACGTTGCCTCATGAAGGACTCAATAGAATATTGTTCCCTTCTTTGCTCATTTGGATATCCATAATGATTCATAGCTTGTGTAATTATAGAAATAATATTTTAAACTCCATTTCCCATAACATTTGGTTGTTCAGGAGGTCAACCATTGCATTTTCCATTACATTGATCACCTTGGTTCCTCTGGGTTCTAGCCATCGTCTAAAACCAAAAAAGAAAAGTTCGAGAGGAAGAAATAATTCTAGGAAAAGAACTTAATAAAGGGGAAGTACATTCAATATCTAACTTATTAGGTTTAATTCTATGATCGTTATAGTAATCCTTGTACTATAAACTATAGTTATACTTAACCTTAGGGACATCCCTAGACATACCTTACAAAAATCTCTAGGGATCTCACTAAAGTTTCTGTATCCTAATTTCCAATGGTTTACTAATCCTTTCCTATGATATCAACTGTAGAGACCCAAAGAATGACATACATTGACATTACATTACATTTTCGTAATACTTAATACATTTCAAAAGCAGACACAAAAGGATCGTAATAATTTAGTGTCTTTGGAAACTCAGAACATAATCATCTAATCATGGTGAAAGCTCTTCAATATCTTCCATAAAGATATTCCCTTTTTTTCATACCTAAAACCAATCTTTATATCCTGTGAAAATAAAACATATAAAGGGTGAGCTAAAATTCCCAGTATGGGTAAGAATGTATAAAATAAAACAAACCATATAAATTTGAACATAGAAACATGAACACAATATTTAAACATCAAAATCATGAGCAATAACATAAAACATGGAAGTACGTAAGTCATAGATCATAATGGAACATCAATCATGATAAAATATCTTGGAAATAAAACTTGTAATTGCGGAAAAACATTAAGAACATGATATGATTTCCATAGTTGTCAAGGGATTGCTGCCAAGACCGTCATAGGGGATAAAGTCCCTTACTGAACCGAGTTCACTCCTCGTTCTAGTCCCGTATCACTGAACAAGATTAACCGTCTATTTCAGCCATGTCTATGTCATGATATATAAATCATTACCCAATGCATTTTATGTAGATATATGTCCCACCCATCTCATAATGAAATCATAATTACTTGTGCCACAAAATAAACATAAATCATTCATCAAAACCTAAATAATAAAATGGGTTTCATAAACGCCATCCCATCATAAAATAATCCATATAAAACAAATGGATATCTTTTCATCATAAGAAAAGTGAAACCATGTAAATCATAGAGACATTATACATGAAACATACACATATGAAATAATATCATCTTATGTCTAAAATTCACTAGTGTAGAAATCGTTTTTTACGTCACCATTTTTTACGTCGGTTATATATAACCGACGTAAAAAACCCAATATCGACGCGTTTTTACGTCAGTTATCTAATAACCGATGTAAAAAATCAATGCGTGGGGTTTTTTACGTCGCTTATAAAACAACTGATGTAAAAAACGCGTCTGGGCTTTGGTTTTTTACGTCGGTTATTAGATAACCGACGTAAAAAACGCGTTAATATCGGGTTTTTTACGTCGGTTTCCATATAACCGACGTAAAAAACCCACCGTGCTTTTGTTTTTTACGTCGGTTATAAAATAACCGACGTAAAAAACGTGTAGATATCGGGTTTTTTTACGTCAGTTTCCATATAACCAACGTAAAAAACCCCCCGTGCATTGGTTTTTTACGTCGGTTATCTTATAACCAATGTAAAAAACAAGATATCTACGTGTTTTTTACGTCGGTTATTTTATAACCGACGTAAAAAACCAAAGCATGGGGGGTTACGTCATTTATAAAATAACCGACATAAAAAACGCGTAGATATCTCGTTTTTTACGCCGGTTATAAGATATGCGACGTAAAAAACCAATGCGCGGGGGGGGGGTTTACGTCGGTTTTAAAATAACCGACGTTATAAATTTAAAAATAGTTTATAACGTTGGATATATAATAACCGACGTTATAAAACTTTTAAAAAAATTAAAGACTGTGGACTGTCATTTACGATTTTTCGATTGACAGTCCGCCAACTCGTCTCTCTCGCGCGGTAAACCCTAATCGGCTCGTTGATCGACCTGCGTTAAAATCAATTTGGATTCATTGTTTATCTTCTTCACTCCTCTCGGATCTATCATCTCAACTCGCAAAATTCAAGTAAGCCTTCCACGAATTTATTTCGTTCGTTTTTGTTTCGATTCTTGATGTACTTTTCGTTCGTTTTTGAATCTTGTGGAATTTTTTGTTATTGCAAATGGTTATTTGAAAATGGTTATTTGTATTTCGTTATTTCAAATGGTTATTTGTATTGAAAATGGTTATTTGTATTTTGTTATTGCAAATGGTTATTTGAATCTCATGGAATTTTTTGTTGATATAACAGACTATATTGAGGGAATATTAAACTAGATGAATAATGAGATAAAAAAGACGTGCATCGTTACTTTAAAGGAAAATAAATAATAATTACTTTTTATATCATATTTTGGATCTGTTTTTTTATAAATTAAAACAATAAATGTGATCCCCATTATATGATATTGGAGGAGTACCATGGTTTAACCACACAGTATGGAAAGCCTAGAACCAACCCTAAGAAATGCATATACATCATGCTGTGTGATTTCATGATAAATAAGTATGGTTTGTACAAAATATATTTCCTCCATTGTATTTATAAGCAAATGTAAAATGTTTCCTAGGTAGAACCTCATGGTATTCACTTACCATGTTCCAACCATGAATAAGAATATAATACTATAATATCATAAAAAGTCAAAAAATAATAATACAAGGATGAATAAAAAAAGTTAATCAAAATAATTTGATTTAATAACTTATAATAAATATAGAGGTGTTAAAATAACACAAACCATACTAAATTCTTCCCCTAGAAGAATATGTTGAGGATGTTGGACCTAGATTGAGATTAGGCCACTACTCCATTATCAATGGGTCTCACACCTATGTCTCATTGGAATCGAAAACATGTTACCAATGATATTAAACCATATGAATTACCATATCATTTAGAACATTCACTTGAGAATATAAAACACATTATTATTTTTAATCATATACATATACATATTTAGTCTTGTAATTGCCAGGCTATTCACTATTGTTGTTGATATTTGTTAATTCTTGGTGTATAGAATTTTTGAACATGTTTCCTGTAATTGGAATTCAGTTTTTGTCTACGGTTGTTTTGTTTTCGTTTTTGGATTTTGAAAACCTAGAATAAACAGAGTTTTTAGTCGAGTTTTATTTTGATTGATAACCGTTAAAGCTGAAGGCCATGTACAAAATTAAATCCCCACAAGATATGTTACATGGGATTAAAAAGAAGAAATAAAGGATTAAACTGAATCAGTGGGACTATTTTTATTATAAGAAGACCAGTGGTGGACGCGCTGGGCGGCCCTCTCAGCCTGCCAATGCATTTAACGATCATCAGAAACAAGAATGAGTGAATTGCTGATAAAATAATAACATACTGGTAGAACTCTTTTTTCCAGTCACACTGAAGGGTGATGAAGACCAATATCAAGGTCTACACGCCATTTAAAATAGGTTGTTTATCTAATATATTAAAACATCAAAACCGCAATCAATGTTAATCTATGTAGGCGTCATGGTTTTCTTTGATTCAATGAAATTTAAAACTGTTATA
Organism: Viscum album; assembly: GCA_963277665.1. Taxonomy (NCBI): domain Eukaryota; kingdom Viridiplantae; phylum Streptophyta; class Magnoliopsida; order Santalales; family Viscaceae; genus Viscum; species Viscum album. The sequence continues at coordinate 1,405,193,454 of OY728122.1, read as the reverse complement.
TCTAACTATATTTTGTTTTAAAAATAATATTCAAGCATATTTTTTTAAATACCTATAGATTTGATTTATATTTTAAATTGTTTTACATTCAAATTATGATTTTTTTCATATAAACATGTATTTTTCTTATCTTAAAAATATTTTTTTTTTATATTTGTTATTGGTAATAATGATTCGAAGTTGGATTACGGCACATCGAATGGTTACTGAATTTGAGGAAGGTGTTGATGACTTTTTGGAATTTGCAAAACGAAATATTCCAAGTAGTGCCATTTTTTTCTGTCCATGCCTGAAATGTTTGAATATGAAGAAGTTGAAAAGTATATAGATAAAAGATCATCTGTTATGTCATGGTTTTAATCCGAGTTACAGCCCTTGGATTTGGCATGGTGAAACTGGATGGAATGTCAATGATGATGATGATTCGCAAGATGGTAACTCCGATGGAATTGAAGAAATGATTCGCGATATTGTAGCAGAACAAATTGAGATAGAACCGATAGGTGCGCGTCTATATGGTGATGCTGAAAAACAATTATATCCCGGTTGTACAGATTTTACGGTTTTTTCGGTGGTGTTAAGATTGATTAACCTGAAGGCGAAGCATGGATGGAGTGACAGAAGTATTACAGAGCTGCTACAATTGATGAAAGACATTCTTCCAAAAGATAAAGATCGTCCAGATTCACATTACAAAGCCATGAAAATATTATGCCCAATGGGATTGGGATACGGAAAAATAAATGCATGTCCGAATGACTGCATTATATATCGGAAGGAATATGAATTTATGTCAGAGTGTCCAAAATGTGGGACATCACGGTATAAGGTGAAAGAAAAATCACAAGGTGATATAGATATTACAAAGCTCCCTTCAAAGGTATTTTGGTATCTTCCTATAATTAATCATTTCAAACGTTTATTTGCTAATTCACATGATGAAAAAAGGTTAAGATGGCATGCTGAAGAGCGGGTATGTGATGGAAAAATACGTCATCCAGCTAATTGTCCACAATGGAAGAAAATTGATGCGCAGTATTCTACATTTGGAAATGAAATTAGAAATCTCAGACTAGGGTTGTGCACAGATGGAATGAATCCATACCAAACACTCAGTAGCACACATAGTTCATGGCATGTTTTATTGGTAATTTACAACCTCTCTCCTAATGTTTGTATGAAGCGCAAATATGACATGCTGAGTACAATGATCTCTGGTCCAAAGCAACCTGGTAATGATATTGATGTTTACTTGTCACCGTTGATTGATGATTTGAAACTGTTATGGGCTGATGGTATTAGGGTGTATGATTCTTAAAAAATGGAATATTTTCAACTGCATGCAGTGCTTCTGTTCACTATAAATTACTTCCCAGCGTATGGAAATTTGTCTGGATATAGTGTTAATGGGAATAAAGCATGTCTAATTTGCGAACAACAGACGTCCTATTGTCAATTGCATCATGGGAGGAAAACAATGTACTTGGGTCATCGAAAGATTTTGCCTATGGAACACCCTTATAGAAGACTAAAAAATGCATTCAATGGCTCACAAGAATTTGATACTGCTCCAAAACCATTATCCCCTAATCTGTATTTTGAGAGTGTGAAAAACCTTGACGTGACATTGGGAATGACACAGAAATCTGGTAATGATAGACATATTTGGAAGAAAAGGTCAATTTTTTTGAGCTACCATATTGTAGGTATCATGAAGTTAAACATAATATTGATGTCATGCACGTGGAGAAGAATATATGTGATTCTTTGATTGGAACAGTGTTAGATATTAAAGGAAAGACTAAAGATGGGTTGAATGCAAGATTAGACTTACTATCAATGGGAATACGTTTGGAGTTAGCTCCCACTCCTAAAGGAAGATGAACTTTTCTTCCCTCGGCTTGTCATACATTATCGAAGAGGGAGAAAATTAGATTATGTTAGTGTCTTCAAGATACCAAAGTGCATCATGGTTATTCTTCTAATGTAAAAAATTTTGTCTCATTGAAGGACTTGAAGTTGATAGGTATGAAATCACATGATTTTCACGTCATGATGCAACAAATTCTACCAGTTTCATTGCGTGGAATATTGCACATTCGTGTCAGAAAGACAATAATGAAGTTTTGTTATTTTTTCAATTCAATTTGTAACAAGGCGATTGATGTGAATTCTTTGAAAATTTTGGAAAAGGATGCAATTTTTATACTTTTTCAATTAGAAATGTATTTTCCTCCAACTTTTTTTGATATAATGGTGCATTTAATGATTCATCTGGTTCGAGAAAAAAATCATTGTGGACCTGTATATCTTCGTTGGATGTATCCTTTTGAAAGGTATATGAAAATATTAAAGGGGTATGTTAAAAATCTATATCGACCTAATGCCTCCATTATTGAAAAGTAAATTTCTGAGGAGGTAGCAGAGATTTGTATGAGCTACATGGATGTGGCGCAACACATAGGTTTGCCTCTATCTCGCCATGAACGAGTTAATAATGAGGGAAAGGGGATTCGCGGCTTGAAAGTCAAATCATTGTCTGCTGAACAGATGAAAAGTTAGAATCATACATATTGAATAACATAGCTGATGCTCAACCATATATCACATTGCATATTAATGAGTTGAAACAATGTCATCCAAAGAAGAATGAAATGTGGATTTTGAATGAGAACAACAAAAAAATTTTGTCATGGATTAAAAAGACTTTTCTTGGTAGATCAGATGTATCAGAGACATTAAAATGGATAGTGGGTGGTCCATGTTTAAATGTGATAACATGGTATGGTTATGACATTAATGGTTATACATTTCATACAAAAGCTCCGGACAACAGAAGTGCAGTTCAGAATAGTGGTGTATTGGTGTTTGCAGAAGCAATGCATTTTTCGAGTGCTAAGGACAAAAACCCAATTTCTGCATAAAATGCATATTATGGAGTGATTGGAGACATATGGGAGGTTGATTACTTTAAAATTAAAGTTCCCGTTTTTAACTGTAAATGGTTTAACAGTAACAACAGTGTTAGACACGATGAATTTGGAATGACACTTGTTAATCTGAATAGATTGGAAGACACAGCTGATTCTTTTATAATGGCAACACATGAAAAACAAATTTTTTATGTAGTAGATCAATCAGATATGAAGTGGGTTGTTGTTTTACAAGGTAAAAAACAATATGTTGGTGAGGATGAACTTGATGAATATGTTGATTTATGTGAGATCACTACTTCCATGGAAATATTAACAGAACATAATGATGATCATGTTGAAGACATAGTTTGTGCCATAAGGAACGATCACGACGAAGGAATTTGGGAAAAAAAATCCATCTGTACATTCCTAAAATTACAGGTAACATATGTTTATTTCTTGTTTACATTTATTTTTTTCCATAAATGTTACATATTGTAAGTTTTTTATTTATGAAAACATGTTTTAAAATAAAATAAGTATATGTTTTTGTTTGTTTTAAGTTTGTTTAGTTTACTTTATCATGTTTAAAACAATTAAATGAATTTTAAAATGATTATTTTTGTTCACTAACAATTACTTTACCATGATTACAATGTTTACCAGGTTTACCATTTTTACCACTTTTTACCATCTTGACCATCTTGACCATCTTTGCCATCGTTACCATTGTTTAACATGCTTACCATATTACCAATGTTTACTATTATGTAACTTAGTACACTTTTATACTTTCTGATTACAGTAGTATTAGAATATTTGAATTTTTATATTTGTTCACTGACAATTACTTTACCATGTTTATAATGTTTACCAGGTTATCCATCTTTTCCATTTTTATCATCTTGACCATCTTGACCATCTTTCCCATCTTTAACATTGTTTAACATGCTTACCATATTACCAATGTTTACTATTATGTAACTTAGTATACTTTTCTATTTTCTGATTGCAATAGTATTAAAATATTTGAATTTGTATATTTGTGAACTAACGTTTGTTTTTTTGATTTGAAGGATAATGAAAGATCATTCAGATGATCAACCACATGATTCTGGAGAGGAGCATATTGCTGGTCATACCTCTGGGGATGAACATTCACATGCTCCTATTACGACAAAGAGTTCAAAGGTTGGTAAACGTGGGTGCACACGTTTAACAAAATTATCACTTTCCCGTATGCAGGATCAGAGGATAGTAGTTGAGTTTGATGATAATGATATTCCTAGAGGTCCGAATGCCAAAGATTTTAAGGGTTTTGTTTCAACTCAGGCTAAGACCAATGTAAGCATTCTGTATGATGATTGGAGAGGTGTGGATAAAGATATTATCTCTCAGTTGTGGGAGACGAATTTGGTAAGATCTTTTGTCATTGTTTGACCATTGTTTTTAATGTTTCTAGTATATATAATATGTTTAACCTCTTCTTTATCAGATGACATTTGATATTCCTAACACTGGAGGAGTTAGGAAGAAATGCTTATCGTTGGCTGCCAGGAGATGGAGGGATTTCAAATCAACTCTCTCATCTGATTTCATTTATGGTCATAGGAGTCATGACAATCCATGTCGTATATATCCTTTTATAGATGAAGACACATGGAGACAATTTTTTGAAAGTAGAAAAAAATATTCATTTCTGGTAAGGGAAATGTAAACTTTTATAAACTTTTTTATATAAATTATTTTATTAATGTTTTGTTAATGATTTTTTATTCTTAAATTACAGAAAACAAGGAAAGCTCATCAAGAGATCCAATCTAGAAATGTATACCCTCATAGTTAATCTCGGGGGGGGGGGGGTGGGTATACATTATTGGAAGAAAAATGATGGTGGAAAAATTTCAACAACTAAGAGCTGAGTCTTTAAGCTCTGGAGAGGTGGCCCCTCCACCCCCTTCATCTAGACATGAAAAATGGAAGAGAGAAAGGAAGGTAAAAAATGGAAATATATTTCGGAAGAATCGAGAATCCTAGCTGAGAGGATTGTAAGAGATCTATTTAATTTATTTAAGTTAACTTTTTTCTTCATATAAGTTTCAATCATTACAAAAATGTTCAATTAATTAATACAGGACTCTCTTGAGGAGCAGAGTTCAGAGGGGACATTTACAGCTACTAGGAGGGAAGATATTTTATTTGCAGCATTGGGAAGGCCCGAACATCCTGGTCGTGTAAGAGGATATCCGGAAGGTGTATCGGTAAGAAAAGTGTTTCCACATTATTCAACTTCTAACATTGTGGGGGTTTATAAAAAAAATAGAATCCTTGGAGGCTGAAGTTCAAAATATTAATGCGACGATGGGAGACAAGATTAGAGAGTCGGTGCAGTCAATGTTTGCAGAAATGCGAAGACAATTTCAGAATGCAGCTCCCACTCCTCCACCTCCCCCTGCAGACCCCATTATTTATCCTCCACCTCCGCCAGTAGCTCCCACTCCCCCACCTTAGCCTGCGGACCACATTTTTTATCCTACACCTTCGCCACAGCTTCCTACATATTGCGAGTTGTATTTTGATGATTCTTAACATCATATAGTATCATACGGGTTGGTATAATGTATAGGAGATACAGTTCATCATCAACAATTAGAGGTAGAGAATCAGAGGGTCACTGTACAGGATATTATAGATAGATCAGCTAGGGTACCAATACCTACAGATGAGGTGGAGACAGTTGGACAGAGTATCGGCCATTTTTTAGTTTGGCCATCCAGACTTCTTCGACTCATTACCATAGAGGTATGAATATTATATCTTTTATTTTATTTTTTTATTAAAGTTGTTTTATCATTTGAAAACTACTATATTTCTCAAAAAAATTCACAGGAATACTTCAAAGGTAAAGAAATACTGTATAGACAACAACAAAGAAAACAGGCTATGACATCAGATACAGATTCCAGTGGTCTTGACAGATTGTCAAGATATTCACATTTGTTGTTGGGTTTTTATGAGTTTCCAATGGAATCTCATGTCTTTGGACGTGAAATAAGTGTGGGGATTACAAAATCTGATATCATGGAGCTTGTTACTAGAGATAAGTTGGGCATCAACGTGGTGAAATTTTTTTCCATGTAAGTCTTAACACCTTTTCACTGCGTTATATTTATTAAAAATGTATACTTATATATGTTTTGTATTAGGTATCTTTATAAAATTTGTGAGAGGAATGAACTGACAGAAGTATATGGATTCATGGACCCGCAATTGATTTCCCCTGAAGCATGTGCATTGATTGAGGAACAAATAATGGTTTATATTGCTGAAAGATTTGAAAATAATATAATCAGACAATGTTGGATGATGCCTTTTAGTGAGAGGTATGAAACACATTTCTCTCAAAGAGTTAATTATCTTTTAACATAAAAAACCACTAACATTAAATTTCCTATTATCATTGATCATTGGATGTTAGGGATTTTTTTCCCAAGGGAGAAAGCTCTTTATTGGATATTCTCGGTTCATGGTGATGTGTGGTAATTTTTTAAGAATATATTGGAAAAGTAAGTTTCAATTTCTCAATTGTTTTATATATTATAATTAATTTTAAATTTACCCCATTCGTATTATTTTCTAATAGTGCATGGGTCTACTTTCGAAATAACACAAAGAAAAGAAATGAAAAGATTAAATATATAAATGCGATGGTAAATTTCACTTTATAATTTGTACTTTTTGATTTATTACATAAAAATAATATATTGAATTTACACTCATTCAAAACAGAATTTTCATGAACAACAAGGCCTAATCGAATGCGGATATTATATGTTAAAATTTATGTATGAAATAATAACAACTGGGATAGTTGTGAATTTTGACCAGGTACGATTTCCTCTTAAACTTTTCCATAATATTTCAATTTGATTTATTCATTATACATGTTAACTATCTTATTTTTCATTTGTAGATTTTTGATGACCCTCAACCCTATACTGCTAAAGTCATCAAAGATGTACAAGTGGAGTGGTCAAATTATTTTACAGGTTTGATTGAATTTTAGTTGTTTGTAATGTAATATGTAATTTTGAATATTGTCATTTTTATTGTGTATTTGTTAGTTGTTTAGGTTTGATTTAGTTTTTTTTTTGAAGTTGATAGTGTATGTTTTGAATGTTATATAACTGAATGTTTAATTTTTCTCTACTTCTTGTTTTGGTCTACTTTTGATGGTTCTTCTGGTATGGATTTAAATCTATGGGGGAGGGGTTCCAAGGGTGTGGGGGTGTGTTTAGTGGGGTTGGGGGTGGCCAGCGGTCTGGGAGGGCTGTCCGGTGGGGTGGGGGACAGTCCTGGGGGGTGGCAGGGATGTCCAGGGGTGTCGGAAGCCGGTCCAGGGGAGTGGGAGTGTTGTCCAGGGGTGGGGGTTGTCCAGGGGTGTTTGGGGCTGTCCAGGGGTGTGGTGGGGGCTGTCAAGTGGGGTGAGGGGGTGAGGAGGTGCTGTTCAGGAAGGTGGGGGGTTGTCGACGGGTGTTTGGGGGTGTCCGGGGGTCGGGGGGCAGTCCAAGAGTGTGGTGGGGGCTCCAATGGGTTGGGGGAGGGTTGTCCAAGGGGTATACATGAGGGTGGGAGCTCCAATGGGGTGGGGGAGGGCTGTCCAGGGGGTATACATGAGGGTGAGGGCTCCAACGGAGTGTGGGAGGGTTGTACATGGGGTATAAATGAGGGTGGATGCTATCTAGTGTGTAAGTTTTATATGTTATCTATGTACATGCTTAATTTTGATGTACTTCTATTTTTGTGGTATGATTTCTTGATTTGTTTTCTGGTTGATTCTAGTGGAGAGAAGATCACTGCATTCTGTTAAAAAAAATTAGGTTTATCACGTCGGTTATTTAATAACCGATGTGATAAAATTCCTGGAAAATAGTTTATCACATCGGTTATTTAATAACCGACGTGATAAAAGGTCTGCATAATGGTTTATCATGTCGGTTATTTTAGAAACGATGTGATAAAGGGCCTGGATAATGGGTTATCACGTTGGTTATTCAATAACCGACGTGCTAAACAGCCTGTACAATGGTTTATCACGTCGGTTATTCAATAACCGACATGATAAACCGCCTCCCTCCAGTTTATCATGGTGGTTATATAATAACTGACATGATAAACCCCCCTCCCCAGTTTTTCACATCGGTTTTATATGAACCAACGTGATAAACAATGCTCAGCCCTGTTTATCACGTCGGTTCTTATAGACCTGATGTGATAAACCGCCCTCACCCCAGTTTATCACGTCGGTTCTATATGAACCGACGTGATAAACCCCCTCGCCCCTGTTTATCACGTCGGTTGTTTAAGAACCGACATGATAAACCATTGTCCAGGCCGTTTATCACGTCAGTTATTCAATAATCGATGTGATAAACCATTCACCAGGCCCTTTATCACGTCGGTTCTAAAATAACCGACGTGATAAACATCACGATTTTATGTTTTTGACGTCGGTTTTTAAATAACCGACATAAAAAATTAAAAATAACCGACGTAAAAAACATTTTCTGCACTAGTGATTATTTTGACAAAACACTTGAAATGAATTCTTGAGGAAAATATCCTTTCTTTTCAAAATCATTTTCTTTTCACAAAATGACATACAATTTTAAAAGATAGTATTTTGTTGAAAATAATCATGAAATCGTGTACAGAAAGCTTCATGGAAATAAGGTGTTATTAAACCATAAGAATCCATTCATTCCATATAAGTTAAAAAAACATTCTCATCGTACTTTTGTAGGAAAAGTCAAAAAATACCTCGTATGGTAAATAAAAGAAATATTTCTTCCATACGATGGGGTAAAAATAAAAAAGAGTAAAAATGAATTTAAACATACATGGATGAATTGTAAAAAAAATTTGAAACCATTTTTAGAATATATGGATGTGGATAATAAACAAAACCCCAACAAATACTTTCAAATAAACAATCTCAGATAAGAATGAGATTAGAATAATTATTCCTTACCTTATGTCCAATTTATTCTGTATGTGTCCGATACTCATGTATAGTGGGTTTAAAAATATTATTCACTTGTAACAGAACCATAATAATATTCATGATATCATATATGATTCACTTATGACTTTATATTATCCATTCATTTCTCAATTCCATGTTAAAGCAGCATTTTGTGTAAAATCGTTTCATTTATCATCCGTGTTTTGACTTTTAATTATTAATATGATTACTTAGATCATGATTACATAATTATAGAATATAAAACATTATTTATATATAATATATATTCATAATATACATATATATATATATATATATATAATAGATCGATAAATGGAATGAAATACACTGTTTATGGAGACGGTAGGCCGTACGTACGCATGAACGCTTTTTTTCATTTCCTTATTAAATTAAATAGAATTAAGTAGATGACATATATATATATATATACATAAATACAGTAGCATTATTAAGTCATATATTTCATGACTACTTGTTATATATACTTTATAATCATTCTTGAATTGTTAACAAGGAAAATGAATCTCGTTGCATCATGGAGACGGTAATCTGTACGTACGCACGAGCGATGATATCATTCCCATATTTATTGAATAGAATTTTAGTGGATGATATAATATATTATAATTAGTATTATGTTATAATAATCGTATATAGTTTTTATTTACACCACTATACCGATCCATGTATGTTGGTGGGTGAAAAACTGATTACACCATTGCGTGGAGACGATATTCCGTACGAACGCACGCACGGTGATTTAATTATCCGTAGGATGGATAGAAGCATAAATAGGTTTGTATAATATTTATAATAAAATATATGTATATAAATAATACTGATGTTATTACTTTATAATTAAAAAACTAAATAAGATGACGTAGAAGATGAAAGAAACTAGAAACAGTCGGTAGACGAGATTACCTCTTCCTTGACGCAACTCCTTTAAAGTACATATTATTGCACTAGATTTGGTTTTTTGAGAAGACTAGTACCTCTATTTTATAAATATAGATGTTTATAAGAATAATTGGTAGGGGTTGGCCGAGAATCGGGGCTCAAAAGTGAGTGAAGAGAAGAGGGAAGGGGTGCCCATTTTATAAGGGTGGAAAGGGGAACCTTTGGAAAAACATATTATATTACTTTATATCAAAGTCATATTCGGTTTATAATATCACTAAATTGATTTATTTCGAAGATAAAGTTGGTATGGCTCTAACTCCTCTCATCCAATAGGTTTAAGACAAGTTTAGGTCACTATTTTAGCATTATCATTTAGATTTAACTCTACGTAAAATAATTAAACTTTTATTGTGTCTTCTTGTTTTCTTACTCTATATGGTTAATAAACATACTATAACAAGCCAAAATAACCCCAAGTGGTTCATTATTAATATATATAACCTTATCTAATTCATTTGGGAGAACCTTATAATTTTAAGAATATAATATCAATTAATAATATAATATTTTTCTTAAAAACTATTTTATGTCTATTTTGACACCATTTGGTAATTGATTTTTGTGAAAATCATAAAAGCATGATTAGTTAAAAAAAAGTTATTTAACTCAATAATAATATGTCATATTAACCTAGGAAATTATTAGAATTCATAAAAATTCTTAAATTACATTTATTTGGGTATTTATAACATCAATTATGTTAATATTTCATTGATAAAGAAATTACTACATCATCATTGTGTCATAAATAAATTACATTATTTAATGTCTAAAAATTATAAATAAAAAACCATTATGTTGGAAATCCTTTTATCTTTCTAATGAATATTTATAGTCGATTTTAACATATTTATAACCCTATATTAAAAATGGGTTAGTTATTAAACATTGATTTTAACTCATTTAACTCTTCATTTAATTAAATAATAATAAATTCCCTAATGTAATCCATGTGGACCTAAATGATAATATTATATTCCTAAGTTTGTTTTGGTCTAATTATACTTATCCAAGAGAAATATAACATGTGTTAGGTAATAATAATATCATTTCTACCTTTTTTACCCTATTTACTTTTAACCGTGGTAAATAAAAGTAAAAAGTTACTATTCACAAACAATTATTTTTATCATATTGAACCAAATTTTACACCTTGATATTAACCGTGTCTCTCATATTTTCAAAATTCCACTCAAAGAAGTGGTAAAATTAAGTTTTCTGTAAATTTTCAAATTCTCCAAGGTGGTAGGTAAAAGACGGTGAAAAGATCAATAAATTTTTTATATATCTAAAAATATTATAAAATGAATCCAATGAATTCAATTGAACATATGTAGGTATTATGTATCAATTTTGACCTAAAATAAATTTAAATAAAGAGTCTATTTTTAAATAGTATCCTAGTGTTTTCACTATTCATAAAAAATTGAATTTTTTAGAAAAATTCCAAAAATTTACCCTAGGAATATTTTGATATTCTGAATCCACAAATGAAGTCCATTTTGAAAAATAGAATTTAAACAATTGGGTATTACTATCAATAACAGCTAGTTTATATTATATTTTAATAACATATCGTTGTTTTGTGAAACTCGGTATTGCGTACAACAGACACTATCATGGAAGGTCGCGATTACATGTAATGAAAGCCAAGTCATGGTTGCGTGTAGTGAAAGATTTATTTTTTGTTGTTTATAATAGAATCCAACCATATTTCATTTATACATAGAATATATATATATATATACACTCAACTTTACGTAGAATAACTTCTATCAAATAAACTTGAAATTTTGTGTAACACTAACCATGAATAGTGTTTTTATACGGTGTTATGTATAGAACAAACTAGTTTTGGTGTCTCGTAAAACACAAGACATCAATGAAATTAAATAGAATAATTCTCATAAAAATCGGGTTGTTACTAATTATGTTGAAATTTCATATTTTTTTTGGAATATTAGTGATAAATTCTGGTACTTATTGAAACTCTCTTTTCGTTTCATGTACTTAAAAATTCACATTTTATTTTGGATTAGTTGAAAAATATAAATAATTATATATTATTTAATTATAATCTATTAACTGTTATTTTAGTCCAAATTACTATTAAAATTTTTATAAGGCATTTTTATTCTTCAAAATGATTTCTTTGTAAATATATATTTTTTGCATTTTTTTTGTTTAATTTATATTCAATAATTCCCATTATATGTAATTAATTTTTTGAAAAGTATTTTATTTTTAAAATGAACATGATCATATTTTTTATGTATTGACATTTTACTATTGGTAATTTTAAATTGCAACCATGAAAAATATGTTTCACCTCTATAAGGGCTGAAAGTGTAATACAAGTTGAAAACTATGAGATTAGGATTTAAAGTTTCTCAAAAACGTTATTTTTTCTTATTTGATTTGTAAAGATTGAAAATAAAATTCTAACTCATTATATTATTTCCAAAAAGATATATTTTTATCTCACATTGGTTGTAATATAATTTTGAGTTAATTATAAAAAGAAAAAGCAACCCTTTGGACATTAATATCAATAAATTTTTTTCATAATGATAAAAATTGATTATTGTCATATAAAAATGATTATTCAAAATATGAAATAATTTTTTTTCATGGTAAAATATTATTAATTTTTTGTTATTGAATAATTAACATAAATACTTATTCAACAACGATATATTTTTTTCAATTAAAAGAAAAATAGATTTACTATATTTTAAAATATTAAAATAAATATTATTTCATAACCTGACTTTTTTAAAATAATTTAATAAAAAATTATAACAAATTAGAGATATGAGAAATTATTATATTATAATTACATAACTATCATGGGGACTATATGGTCATAGTAAGTGAATTGTACAAAATATGAAATTAATGATATTTTATATTAAATAATATTTAACTACATTGTTTTAAATTATTAAGAATCATATATTTGTATAGTAATTTTTAAAAGTATTATAATATAAAACATAGTCCAATATTATGTCACATGTCTTTTTATGGTAATATTTATGATGATTAAAAAATAATTTTATTATAATTATAAAAAATGTTAATGAGGATTTAAAATGGTAGGTAAGAGAGATAATATTATGATATATTATTCAAACATTGTTTTATATTTGTATTTAAAATCATCCCTACATAATCATTGAATTATTTCATGTTTTATTTATTTTTTATTGAAAATTAACTTATATTAATTTCTTTATCAATGTAATTCAAGACTGCCCATCCCCTCACTTATAGATTGAATTTTCACTTACTACAATCTGGAATATTTTTTTTAAATATATCACATCCCACACCAAAAAAAATTACAATAGTCCTTCTCCATGTAATATATCTTTTTTATCAGAAAAAAAATCTAATCCTTCCAATAAATAATGTGTGATTACAATGTTGTTCTTAAATAAATGGTACAAATCATAAAAGAGTAAATTTAATTTATATTATCTTTTACCTCTAATAAAAATTGATATTAATCCAAAAAATGTTAAATAAATTAATTTATTATAATCAGATATTATTATGAATATGAAATAACATTTCTTAAAATTATTGACAATAAAATATATTTAAAATTATAGCCAATGCGTGTGTGTGGACTTCCACCTGCACATAGTGATATAATCAATTTTTCACAACTATATTTAAAATATTGATAACATGATTGGTTAAAATATTATATATTATATTTATGAAATAATAATTCTTATGTAATGAAAATATGAAATATATTTTATTACCATTCCATCATTTTGAAATTGATAATATCCCTCCATCATACAAGTAGACTACCACCTCTAGAAATCAATGTGATATATTTTTCATTTACTATTTACATAGATGATATTAATGTTAGATTATATAACTATATATAAATGAAATATATGAAATATTTTTTTTTATATTTTTGAATTGTTATTTACTTTTAAGTAATACCATTAGTCGAAAAGTAAAAACATTGTTCATGTGTACACATGACATATCATCTTATTGAATAATACAAATCATTTTTCTATCATTAATTTTTTTTGAACGATTCTAAATATATATATATTCAATATATATTATAATTATATCATGATTAATATTATATTTATGACAATATAATTATTAATGTATATAAAACAAAACTACTAAAACAAAACTTATTGAATGATTTTAAATGTTAACAAACTGAAACAGTGATTTTAATAGGTAATTAACAATAAAACGTTGAAAAATTAGAATATATTAATTAAATATGATATTATAAGTAAATATATTGTCCGTTAATATAATTATGATGACATTATATTTATAATATATTATTATAAAATCATATATTAAATTGTTGGGCTTGGGTGAAAAGTTATACATCATAATCTCATCCTTAATTTTGATTATTCATGATTATGTCTTAGTTGTGAGAATTTAATGACCTATATTAGTACACAACAACATATTTTCTTCTACACTGGTTATTTTAAAAAATTAAAAGTTTTCATTTTATTTTACTCATTTTTGTAATCAAAAGACAGAAATAATGTTTTCAGGAAAAAAAATTTAAATTCTACTTTGTCAAGAATATTTTTCTTCCTTGTCATTATTTTCATTGAAATAGTTTAAAGAATGATTATTAATATTATTTAATAATTATATAAATTATTTTTTACCAATATTTAACTATATAAAAAAATCTCTCAATGGGAACATACATTATTTTCCTAAAGGTGTAAATTTTTAAATTTTTATAGAATATATGAAAGGGATATTTTTTTAACATAAACCACATTAACAAACATTACAACCATCCTGACCACCCAAAATATATATGTCATTTGAAAATATTCATAATTTTTTTCAAAGTAATTTTTTGATTAATATTTTTTCCAAATTAAATTAATAAAAAATAAATTTCTAGGTTAAAATATTATATTCATTAATAATATTTTTAACTCTATGATTTCTTATATTAATCTATTTAAGCCAAAAAAACCTTATTTTAATTTTGATCACCTAACGATATGATATATGAATTCAATTCTAATTTTTTAAAAATGCTTTATTATCAGTTTTAGTGGGAATGTATTTAAATTATGTATGGTAGTTTTTAACTATCCAATATATTTTCTTATTATGGCGTGTTGATTATGTATTGTTTTTTATTTAGATAAATACTGAATTATAGTTATTTAGAAATTGGATTGACCTAGATTTACATTTATCCTAGATGAATTAAAAATTTCCATGGGACAAAAAATGTTTGTTATTTGGTCATGCACTTATACATTTATGAATGATTTGCTGACATGAGGACTTTTTGGTATGTCTTTGATACCTATATTTATCTCTCAATCATTTTGAATATGTTATTTATGAAAATGTTTTTATTTTTGTTTTTATGTCCTTAATGTATATGTTTGGAGTAAATATAAATTTATTATTGAATTACATTAACACTATTAATAATTGAGATATTTTTCAGGCATTATTTTATTCCATGATAGCTTCGACTATGTGCATTCCCTTACTGATCTTTTGATGTCACCCATTATTTTGTTTCAATCCCTAGGACACTAGACTATATATGATGATTGATAGACAAGGATATTCTAGAGAGGACGATAACAATCAAAAATATAATATAATGTTTTAATTATTATTTTTCAAAATAAATTTGGTATTGATGAATATAAATAGTTTAGTAAGACTATCATACTATTAGGTCTTTTGGGAATGGTCTGTTCTATGTAGTGCCAATATAATAATGTAACCATAAGATCTGGGATTTTCGGATTAGGTCATTTATATGAAATAATCTTTTAAATTCAATTATTTCTATATAAATAAATATATAATAGATCTTATTGAATATGGATATAGGAGAAAATGATTTAGAAAATTTAATTTTAAAAAAATTATTTGTTGAGTAATATGATGTATGCCATATCGAAAATCTGACATCCCATGAATATTCATTATCATCTTAAATAATAAAATTATTAATTATTTACTTTATTATGAATACATTGGATGTGTATTTTGGACCATAATTTAAACCTTAAAATATTTAAACTAGTTAATAATCGATAATATATATAATAAATAAATGTACATAACCATAATTGTTTACCAGGTTACCAATCAATTGTCCTCTGGGAAAGGAAAATTCCATATCTATAGCTGGAAGTATATTCCTTGTAAAATCATAAATTTTCTCTAAGAAATTCTACTCTCTAATGGTAAATAAATGGCATATCGATATTCTTAAAATTTTATAATTTCTATTAAATAAAAATCTGTATTGTTAGCATTGTTTAATAGAAGCTTGTTATCATACACTTGTCCACCTGTTGAATGCCTCTTTATAAGGGATGCCTTGGAATAAAAATCTCAAACTGTTTTATAAGGCCCTTCAAGCCAAACTCACTTGGATATTGATAAATAACAACTAATACTCCATTTATTTTCTTAAAAATTGGTTACTCATGATGTTAAATAAATGAAATTTGAACTATTTTAACTCTTAGATCTAGCCATATTTTAGGCTATCCTTCACCAACATCATGAATAATTCAATATTTATGGTTAGTATAGAATCATCCCTGTATTTGTTTGATAACTAAAAAGGATCCCCATTAATAGCCATATTATCTCCTAATTCCCCTACTAATAACACTACCAACACTATTAAGGTTGTGATGTAATCCTGTAATTTTAATTTGTTTAATAATACCATGAATGTGTTTTATAATTACCTATAATCTAACTCAGGTGATTTCCTTATCTGAGATCTATCCCATAATGGTTTTCATGAATCCAAAAGTTTTTACAACCACAATTTCACTAATTCTGACCATTGAATTTGTTTCTTGAAATCCTATGAACAAACTTTTATTAAACCTTCTAAAATCAATCTCTTTGGGAATATTTCTCAAAAATGTATACCTAGGGAGGTTTGTATTTATAATTTTGGTACCTATCTATGCTCTAAGTGTCACTTCATTCACCTAAATAGAGATGATAAAAATCAATTGTTTCTTTCTTGTGCTACGGCTTTGGCATTTTGGAATTATATTTATAACATTTTTGACTGTAGATGGTTATTCCTAGAATCAATTGGTTCCCATATAATACATTGTGAGGAGCTTGGCATTTGCAGCTAACAAAAACGTTCTTCTTAGACACTATTTCTGAGAACAACTATGTGATCTGGTATGATTGAAATGCTATTACCCACCAATATTTCACATTTATTCTTAATGAAGGCCGTACATGGATTCACATCACCAATAGGGATAAAACATTGACTCAGAAAGCCTGTTGTGGAAACACTATTGGATTCTTTGAGATCCTTCACTTAATTTATATAAAAGGTCAATACAGGCTTCTGAGCTGCACCATTCAGGTGTTCTAGAATCTCCTCTCCTAGAATATATCAAGGTAAATTTTTCTAGATCATCTAAAGGTAACCCCGGACCCATGGGTTGGAGAGATATTTTAAAAGACTTTGTTGGAAATTGTCATGGTTATTTCATTGGAAGCTATGGTTCGACATGTTCTTTGGAAGAGTAAATGTTTGATGTGATTCATGTAGTTGAATTTGTAATGAAAAAGTGCATGAACAACCAATGTATTGAATGTGACTCAACAACTATTGTCCAGGCTATTTGGAATGGGTTGGTGAACCTTTCCTAGACGACTACAACCCATTGGATAAGATGCCTTAATTCACTACTGCAGATTAGACAAATTTCCACTCTTACTTTTCATGAAGCGAACACAGTTGCAAATGGACATACCAACAAGGGAATCAACCAGAACATTACTTGTCTAGATGATCTTCTGGTTGTTGTTCCCCTTAACTATAAAAAATATTGTAATAAAATCCCCTCCATCAGACTCTTGTAATTCATTTCATTCATTATAATAAATTATGTATTGGTCTTTTACCGAGACCCCACCATTAAAAAATTAATGAGTTACCATTTCATTATATTTAATTATAATTTTAAAATATAGTATGATGTTTGGTTATGAAAAATAATCGATGTTAAAATCCACGATTTGGAAATCAACCCATGTACACGAACGACACTATCATACATCAATATATATATATGTATGAAATTATATGATTTATTAGTTTTCTATAATGATAATTGTGTCATAAAATAATATATATATATATATATATTAATATATAATTATGAACTTTTATGAGAGACTATAATATAGGACAATTTAAATCGGTTCATGATCCAGAAGAAATCCATAATCTAGAACGATGATTTTGATAACCAATTTATTGTAGAAGAGATTGATATATGTTATGAAATTAACATAAAAATTTCATTGGTTTTTTAAGATATCAGTGTTATTATTTAATCATGTTTGAAGTATATTTTATGGATGTAAGATAAGAAATTCATCTAAAACATTCGGTAAAAGGTCATACATATTCTATATATATCACCCATTTCATTAAACATAGTTCCCTATAAAGATGATATTATCCACAAATAATACATATAGAATGTGTATTGGTATTTATAAAATGTACTTGAATAGGTATTTACTAGCCCAAATTCTTTTTGAAGTGTATTATGGAATAACGATGGGTGTATCCTTTTAAAATGTGACGAGATTTATTTAGAGTTACCTAATGATAATATGAATATAAAATCATTTTAATAAAAAATTTCTAAATTTATATAATTATATAATATCAGGAAGGTGATTCCAAATACCATCATAGAATAAAATATGGAGAAACATATGTGACTTTTTGAATCTTAGATATTTGTTTTGACCAACCATTTACCATTAGAAAATATCTATTATATCAATGTTTTACACAAACAAGTTGTCATAGAATTTACTATGTTAGAAAAATTAACCACAAAATGGATAATGGATCACATTTTAAACAATTCCACATTCATGATTCTTAATATTGAATTTTTATGAATTTTAAACACTAAATAAAACAATGTTTCCAATAACATATTATTAATGTCATTTTCCAATATAAATGATATATTATAATATAATATGTTTCTAAAGAAAATAAAATGGTTAAAAATAACATGAAATATAAGATAAGTAGTATATGTTCATAAATAAATATCCCAATCTAATTTTATTATGTTTTCATTTCACATCCAAACATATCTTTCAGATCAACCCCTCTATTAAATATTTTAAGCATAACTGTGGTAAAAACATTTAAATATTAATGGGTCGTAAATTTTCTCTTATGTAACAAGTAACTTCTTAAATGGAAAATGGTTGATAATATACACAATTAATTTTCATATCTTCTATATAAAAATATATTTATGATTTATACGTAATTTAGTAAAATAAATTAATCCTAAAATAAAATTATATTTACATTTTAAACTATTCATGTAATTTAACATTTATAATTTAATATAAAGAAACTTGTTAAATATATAATAAATATAATATAAAATATTTTTCAGAATTAATTTTAAAATATGTCTTCAAATAATTTCAGAAAAAAATTATTTTTTTTGTTGTTTATTAAGTCATTTTAGTTGATTATTATACTACTTGCAATAACTCAGTGTAATAATTGGGTGAGAATTTAATGTAATTATTATATTATAATAAATTAAAAAAATATAAATTTATGAAACACCATTTAAAATTAAAAAATATATAAATAAACACAATATTTTGATTTATTTTGAAAAATATTAAAAATATTAAAAGGTATAGAGTTTCATTTTTTCCAAAATCATTTTATAAAATTATTATAAAGGTAAAAAATATATTTATAGAATGAAGGTATTTTTTAGATATGTAGATGATTATTCATGAAATAAACTCATCCAATGAAATTATGGGAGTGGTTTTATTGCATTTCAAACATTATGAAATTAGTTTTCCCAAAAATTACATATTGTTTATTTATCAGGGAAACAAAAAATAATATAGTTACTATTAATATTAGATAATATTTATGATTAACATATTAGATTATATTAATAATAATTATAACAATTATGTATTCAATTTTAACAATTCAATTTATAGAAGTTTCACAATATAATTTAAAATAAATACCTTAAAGAATGAAAAAAAATGTATTCAGAAAATTTCCATTTTATGAATTTTTTTAAAAAATATTCATATATAAAATCCAATACATATACCATAATTTTATTTTAGAAATGAAATTGTATAAATAAATATTATAGAAATCAATAATTGAATTTGAATTTTTAAATTCGTTAAATTGAAATATGTAAGAATTTGAATCATTGTTTCAGGTATGACATTCCCTTTCTGGAGTTTTTGATAATTTTTAGAGTTTTCTGGAATTTTTTGAAGTACACGCCATGTACATTTTGAGTACACACTATGTGCACTTTTCCCACTCAAAAATTTGTGTTGTCCGTGTCCGGACTACACACACAGTGTGTAGGGGTGACCTGGAGGCCAATTTTGGTAGAGTATGGAAAAACCCACTACACGCCGTGTACGTTAAAAATAAACCTCGTGTACTTTTCTTTTTTTCACTAAATAGACTGGGGTCACACCTCATCACCATAATCGTCTTCTTCTAGTTCTGGTTCCACCGAGAGATGTCGTTCGACCGTGAAACTTCTCCAGATTCTCAAGCCTCCATCTAATCTCTGATTCGAGCTCTGTCGATTGCATTGGAAGCACATCGGTCAGTTCTTTCTTATTCTTGAGCCTTGTTTTTCAATTCTTCCTTCTTCTCATGTTATCTATGGTTGAACGTTTTGTGTGTTTTCTCATATCTACAATTTTCTATGGAGAATCATCCATCTTGGTTGAAGTATATTGATCTCCTTGGATCGAGGTAGGTGGTTTGTGCCTTACCGTTCAAAGACTCTGAGTTTATGTGCGAATTTCCACCAATACCATGAACAAGGTATTGTGTGTTACCCCTTTTTGCCTTTTTTGTTTTCCTTCCTTTCTTGGTTGCATGTGTAGAGTTAATTTGACCATTTTAGAGTATAATTTGTTGTGCATGGATGTTTTTAACCATGATTTGTTCTGTTTACGACCTTTGGGTCTCGTTTTCCTTTGGTTGTTACACATATTTTCATGCCTCGCGGTTATAGGTTCAATTGAAACTCGTGAAATTCTTGTTGCATTGTAGACTATTTAGCTAAGTTGCTCTATATGTTTAATTTGGTTATCCAAGTGCATCTATAGGTTTACATTGGCCTTATAGAACTATTATACACTGACTGGCATGGGGCTGAGAGAACCTGGTGATATAGACTATAAGGGATAGATCAAGTGAGCTTCGTAGAGAGTCTTAGATATTACACACTACAGAGGGGATGGACAGAGTGAGCTCCCAAAGAGTCTTGGATTTTATAGACTACAGGAGGGTAGATAGAGTGAGCTTCCTCAGAGAGTCTTACCTTGATTGAATCTCTTTAAGAACCTTCCCAAGCTAGAGGAGGAATTGACCGAGTGAGCTTCCTCAGAGAGTCTGCGGTATACCTGAGGCTATAGGAGGAATTGACTAACACAGCTTCCTCAAAGAGTCCCTAGACCTTGGCACTAAGAGGGTTAAATTGCGTGATCTCCCTCAAGAGAGTCCTTGACTACCCTATACTATAAAGGGAATTGACCGAGTGGGCTTCCCTAGAGAGTCATAAATTCGTATGACCAAGCCAGATGGGTTAGGCTATATACACTGCCCAGAGGGTTGTGGTACTTCTTGGATAGGACTATAGGGGATGGTTGTGAGTACATTCCAGAGGGTTTCCGGCTTATTTAGATATTTGTTTCACTTCTGTTGATTTGTTGTAGATTGATTGATGATATGTATCATCCTATTTAGTGATTACTGTTTACTGCCTACTACTTGCTATTGTTGTTTAATTCTTATTGTACTTTTACCTACCATATACACACTAACTATTAGGCACAACTCTTTAGGTTAATGCCTACTATGATTTTATCTCAGTCCCTCTTTTGGCCATGCTTTTGGGCCCAAGCAGACTATGTTGTTGTAGGTATAGAAAAGTAAAAACACCATTCGACTTCTGGAACTTGATTGCTTGGAGTAGGAGAGAATGGGACCAAGCTTTGGCTTACGATGCTGAGGAGCTGTTTAAATTTCATTTGTACTTATTTTGGTACTATAGTGTTTTCTAGAATTGTGACTTGTTTGGATGCTTTTCTAGTTGTGTATCATGAAACATTTCATATATACATATGTGCTCTAGTTGTTGATTTAGTCTTCCGATGTTATATTGTTTGTTATTACTACTTCCTCTATATCATGTTTATTTTTCTTCCACTGTGTACTCCGCCAATGAGGTCATAGTTTCCCCACTACAACACCCAATGCCCTCACTGCTAGTCGGCAGCCTCTGGAGTTTGTGGAAATGCGCTTGAGGCCATGTGACCAACCGGGTATGGGGCGCCTCTGGGTGGCTTCCAAAACCAGGACGTTACAAAGTGGTATCAGATGAGTTCTTTTCTCTTTCTTTACTATTTGGAGACATTATCCAGGTATAGGACGGATTCGGTACTTGGTAATAAGTTGTGCCTGAGAGTAGCTAACCCGTGTACATGGAAAATCCATACATCCTAGTTTATTGCAGTTTTCTGGTTTTGAGATTTTACAGTTGATATGATTTCACCTAGAGTGATTCACATGCTTCGGGCTGTTATTATTATTGCAGTTCTATTTCTGTCGCAACCCGATGACATGAGGGTATGTCATCTCATGCATCACATAGGCACTTATAGAAATCACATATCATTCTTTCTTTCCATGCCATCTAGGGTGGCTTCTGGAACCGTGATGTTACAAAATATAATTTCCAACATATGGTATTAGTTTTCACCATTCATCATGAAATAAAGAATTTCATAAAATTATAAAAAACTAATCATAATATTATTTTCACATAATGAATAAAAAATTGATATAAATTTAAAAAAAATTCAAAATTATATAAATTATGTATATTATTAAATCATAAAAAGAAAACAAAAACATTTTAAACGAAACATATATTTGAAGTGTAAAATGAATTTACTAAAAGATTAAAAGCTTATTATATATGAATTGATAAATTAATTTTTATTGAGTTTGAATGATATATATAATTCATAATAAGGATATTAATTTATATTTTACATATTTAAAATATGGTATAATAAAAATATTTAAATAACAATCTTTCATAGTTCTAATATGCTCAATGTGGAATGTTTTATTCTCTATTATAAATCATAGAAAATTAAAATATTGGGAAAGTAAAAAACTAAATTATTTTACCTTGATATATAGGGATAATTTAAAATTCCCATCCGCTTGGTAGAAGCATTTATTATTTTATGAGATCAGCCATAGGAAAATCAATGTAAGATAACAATAGCATACATAAAAATGCCTACCATATCTAGATTTTCCATCATCATTCACATGATTTTCATATGAGGTAATCATTCCTTGAAAATTATTAGAATATGTTAATATTAATTTGGTATCCATTAAGTGAATATACATTAAAATTAAATATTAGATTAATAAATTTTAGCTATTAGTGGAATTGACAAATAATCTAGCAATTTTTGCGACAATTACCTTCATAATATTTAATTTAATATGAGATATGAAATAATACAACATTATTTTTTCATTCTGATGATGTTCAATGATGGGTTTCCCATATGATGTATGAAGAAGATGAGTTTTTTAGCTTTTCTATAATATAGAAATATTGTGATTCATATAGTATAGAAATATCCAATAATGGAAAATTACTAATTTTTGAGATCATTAACATATGTCCTATTACTAGTTTATCACTCTACTAAATAAGTAATTTTGTCACTAACCCCTAATTTTTTTAAATATGGAAATTCATGTTTGTTTATGAATTTATTTAAATGATGAATGTTTTTACCTATTTTTTCAATATCCATCATATCGATAATATTTTATTATGGACATTTAAAAATATAATTATGAGGAGTTTTACATACCCGTAATTGAATAATAATATAATGGTGTATTTCTAGAGTTTTTAACTATAGTATAGAATTTATAGGATTCCATTTAATGTTAAAAATGAAAATCATAGAAGAAAAATTTTACACAGTTAAATAAATATTATAATGTAGAGACTACAAAAATCTTAATTACACCAGCATGGATTTAAAAAAAATCCTTCGAACCAAATCTATTTTATATAATTCCTAATATTGAACCACAATAGTAATAAAAACTCCCTCATAAGAAGGGGAAAATAACACTAACATTAGATAATTTAGGATCATAACTATGTGGTTTACATCTTAAAAATATATATATATTTTGGGTTCTACATGATACCCAATAAAACACATTTGATTTACCAATAATTTGGAGGCCAAATGATGTATGTCTGAATGATTTCTTACACCAATGTCCCATTAACAATATAATATGATGTACTATTTATGGATAATTCATATTTAGGTATATATTACGGAAGTTGACTAACTAAAAATATTTAATGACTTTTATTCCCCTAACAATAGATAATTTTCATTCAACAACATTTCCATAAAAAGGGGAGAGGATTAAAGTCCCAACTAAAGGGGGAAGAAAATTTATGAGTGGTTTTGTTATAACCTCAATTAATTCTATTATACAAGAGGATAAAACATCAAATTCCCAACCTTCTATGAGTCATCCCATCAATTTCATGTGAATCAATGCATATGATTAAGAAATAAAAATAATTACTAATATAGTTTAGTCTCATTTGGATTTATTAAGACCATTATTTTGTGGATAGAATCAATTCCCCCAAATAGAAAACTATTTTTACTTTTATTTACATTATGTATCCTTAAATTTTATTTACAAGATATACTCCTGACTTATGTGGAAGACACATATGAACCTGAGCCCCCAATATATATTAATGGAATAGGTCATAGAGGTCAGGAAGGATGAAATTATAATGAACATAAATAATTTGGAATCATTTCCATTTAGTCTATGTACATATATGGAAACTATATACTTATACTCCACTAATATATATAACAACATTTATATGATCAAATATCCAATAGACACCCATTTAATCTAATCAAACTAAAATACATGACTAAAATACATGAAATTCCACGTAAATATACCACTACAGTGTGGTCAATCCATCCAATCTGATAGATAACTTGGATACCCCCTTTTATTATTGGAGAAAATAATATTTCAAATTAGTCATCATTAAGAGGTAAGCCTAAATATATCGACATGCCTATTCTTAGGAATCTTGTGCCATTGTTTTAGAAGTTTTTCATTCTGAAGAACACTATCTCATCCCCTCCTTGATAGAAATTTTATATACCCTTATATATTATTAAGGGAATATCTTATTTATTATTTAATATGTCCTTATGTGATCAATTATCATTTTGATATAAATAATACATATTATGAAGAGACTAATTACACTAAATTCAACATCATCATTTATTCCAACAAAAATGATCTGGAAGATTCCATACATGGTAATATAATATCCATGAATATATTTGTATAGCATGATGATAATTAATTTCATTAGTCTCTATTTGATAATATATCCATTAATAACAACCTCTATATATTAAAAATCGTATTTTTAAGACAAACAGTGGATTCATTGTCTGCATCAATTTACAAAATTAGGAATATGAAATGATAGAGCATAGAAAACTGAATATAATTATTATTAGTACCCAATTATATGATAATTTATCTAAATTAATATTTAATATAATAATCAATGAATAGAATATTTTCATCATGAATGGAAGGTTATTTCTCCATATATACAAATTAGAGGCCATTTATTTCTAAAATTCTTCAATTACACTTTTAATTTGAAATTCATGACACTATTTGGAGACATATCCTTTTTTATGTCATCTAAATACCAATATATACATTTAGGGCACTAAAAATTTATAGGGGACCAGTCGGTGGTAAATAAAACTGGTTATATTATATATCTTAATGGCCCTTAAATCACTACTATCAATATATAGTATCAAAACATTGAATATTCAGTGTTTCCAATAACCACATTTTTTAGATGATTCCACATTTGGGGAAAAATTGGATATATTGGAAATTTATATTAATCCTCTAATCAATTAGCTCTAATAAAATGTTCAATAATTTAATTATTTTGAGTATCATTAAAAATAGAGGAAAAAATCTATGTGAAATCAATTTATATCAATCATTTCATCAGAAACCTTTTTTAAATTTTATCCTTGACTATCATTAGGATTCCACCTAAAATTCACATAAAGCGACATGATATGACTGAAAAAAGAAATGATTTGACGTTAAAAAAAATTATTTTAACTCTCATGTTTAGACATGATTTAATCAATCCCATCAAATCAAAAGAATGATTAGATCTCGATGTAATACAAAAAACCACTATATTTCCTTTAATATCACAATATTCTAGTTTATTTTCCCCATTTAATTGTAGTGAATTAGATGTGGAAGAAATAATGGATGCTTTATATACATTCCCGAATTATTTCACAAACATTATAGATAATATAAATTTTTTTAATCCATTTATATTGGTGGATCCAATGGCCTTGGTGATTAGTAACTCCATTGATCATATTGAATAGAAGGTGTAAATATTTATTATAAATACACATAATCATTTATTTACATGAAATTTTATAGAAATTACTGATTAATATTAATAAGTGTGTTTCCGACGCTTTTGCCAGGGCGCGCGCATCTGTCTGTCTGCGGAGGAGGACGCGCTACGTTGTTGCCCCGCGTTCCCGGTTTCCAAAGGCGGGCGGCATTCGCTCCTTATTCAGGGACGTCTACTCCTTGATCGAAACGAGATGATGGGATGTCGGTTCTTCCGTCCGTGGATTCCTCCTCAGAACTTGTCACCTAGTCCGGGTCTCCCTCATAGATTTAATACGTTGTTCGTGAAACTCTTCCCAGTGCCATGTTTCAATGGACGCAGGTTAATTACACTGTTTCTGTCGGGACATTCCAAAGGGTCCGGTCAGGGCAACAACCTTCTGTCGGGGGAGTAATCATGTTGAAACATCAGTAGTGTGTCTGGATGCTGGGAAACCGGTGTGTCTGTCTATTATCCCTGGTCATAGGGCTTCTCGAGGGCGTAGAAGCCCGAGGCATCCCACATCGAGCACGAGGAATTATATGCCATAGACACATATCTGAGGTTTTCCTCATCTTCCTGTGTTTAACATAGGGTATGCCGCGATTTTGACGTCCAGCGGAGACGGATCAGCCCGATCAGAGAATTAGCTAGAATGGATCAGATTGGGGGATTTCCATTGAAGGGGTGCCGATACCAGGACCAGCCCATGGGAAGCTGCGAAGAGGAGCGTACCGACATGGTCTCACCGGGATATGACGGTCCGGGCGAGAATTAGGGTGGATGATGGATAGACGAATGAATTGGAGGGGGGAATGGCAAGGAACCGTCGCAAGGGCAGCGGTGAAGTTGGGATTGAGCCTTGAAGTGGCTTCCTACGTATCCTCGTGGCAGGGAATCAAAGTCCACGTAGTTCGAGATGGTGCCGGTGAACCGGCATGAGGGTGGACCATGGTCCGATGGGCATCATCAGCAAACTGACGTGAATGGAGAGGACCAGGAGGGTCTTAGCGGTGGTGGTCTTAAACCTCATGGAGGCTTCCTACATACCATGTCGTGACATGGGTCAAAGACCACGTAGTTCAGAGGATCTTCGTCGGCTAACCGATGTGAAGGTGGGCCTTGGTTCGACGGGTGGTGGGGTTGAACCTCGGGGAGGCTTCCTACGTATCATGCCTTGACATGGATCAAAGACCTCGTAGTTCGGATGATGGAACTCGTCAGTGAACCGAGGAGAAAGAAGACCTAGGGGTCCACTAGTGGTGGCATTGAACATTGGGAAGGTTTCCTGCGTACCATGCCTTGACATGGATCAAAGTCCTCGTAGTTCAAAGGATTGATGGAATACAGTTTAACGTCATGTGGGATAGCTGTGAACCCTGACGTGAATAAACGATAGGCGTTGGGCTTGAACCTCGTGGAGGCTTCCTACGTACCATGCCTTGACAGGGATCAAAGTCCCTGTAGTTTGGAATGGTGGTGGGTGTTGGTGAACCAACGTCAATGAGGGACCTTGGTCCGATGGGAGATGGGATTGGACCTCTGAGAGGCTTCCAACAAACCATGCCTTGAAATGGATCAAAGTCCTCATAGTTCAGATTGTAAATGGGGGCTTGGCACACCGACAAGGAGACGGTTTGGGCCAATGATTGTTGGGCTTGAAACTCAGGGAGGCTTCCTACGTACCATGCCTTCACACGGATCAATGTCCTCGTAGTTCGGGTTGTGACAACGTCTTTCCGTCGGGCTGGAATGCAGTTTAACGTCGTTCTAGACGCAGGTAGGACTCGACATGAATTTGGTGACGGGTGGGCTTGAACCTCGTGGAGGCATCCTACGTACCATGCCTTGACATGGATCAAAGACCTCGTAGTTCAAATGGGTTTGCAGTTTAATGTCATACAGGACAAGGGCATACAGTTTAACGTCATGCTGGATGAGGGCATTCAATTTAACGTCATGCTGGACGAGGGAATGCAGTTTAACGTCATGCTGGACGAGGGCATGCAGTTTAACGTCATGCTGGATGAGGTATTTTCGTGGCCAATGCCAACTCTAAGCCCACATGAGTCATGCTCGGTGTGAGAAACAAGAGACAGCAAGGACCTGATGATCACGTCGTGAAGGGTGCGTCCTTGAGAAGCGAAGAGGGGCTTAAGCGTTAGGCAGCCCGTGGTGCTGGGACTTACTCCAAGATGGAGGCCCGAAGTGCGACAGAGCGCAGCGAAAGAGGGATTTGAGACCTATTATGGGAGGTGCCTCATTCCCTATCATGCACTCCATAGACCTTGGTAGTGGGGAAGTACGGAGATGCAGAGGTCCAGCCATCCGTTGGGGAACTAGGGTCACCGTTCTCCTGAGAACATAGGTCCCTCCAATAAAGAGGATATCATACCTTGTGGATGGGTGATTCCACTCTGGTGGAGACGAGTGGCATAAAAAATGTTCAAGCTGGGGGGACCCTTCGTGAGAGGCACGTGTTCGGGTCATAGTTTAACTTCATGTGTTGAAAATGTGGTGCTTGGCAGTTTAACGTCCAGCTGATCGGACGATGTGGGTTCACTCCACACCCCTAGGACATACATAACTGGTACCCTTTTCTCCTTGGGGGAGGGAAGGTACTAGTAAGGCCATGGTCAAGGGGGGTTGTAAAGTGAACCATCTAGGGGTCCACGTTAGCGTGGCTATGCGAAGAATCAATATCTGTTAGCGTGCCTATGCGAAGAAGCATTAGGAAAAGCAACGCTACGAGTGGTATTGTTCATGGGACTTTAAAATCACATCGTGCATACCTGGAGGGTAGCACGGGAAGAGGAATTGCCAAGTAAAGGAGTGTGCTTCGTGAAGCAGAGTGGCTTGTCCTTAGCATGGGGCATATGAGTGAGTGGAGGGTGCTTCACGAAGTGGAACAGTATTCGCGGAGCACTGCCTCGCGAAGAAGAGGTGCCTTGCGAAGCAGGGTGCTGCGAAGCAGTGTGCTTCGCGATGTGTAGCGACCCTACCATAACATAGGGATCACTGGTACAGGTTGGGTGTTTCGTGAAGCATAAATGCTCCGCGGCTTCCCGGGTTTCCTTGTGAATCCCCTTCCTTCACAAATTCCATTGTGCTTCGCGAAGGGCATCCCTCTCGGAAGAGGAGCTCAAAACGAGTCAAAGCGAAGGCATCACGCAAAGTAAAGTACCTCACGAAGCTCATGATTCCCGGGTGCAAAGAGTGCTTTGCGATTCGGGAGAGGAGAAGCCGAAAGTTCGGATTGTCTATCTTCAGGACTGAGGGGGAGTCCAATATTTATAGGCAAGGGGCACCACAAAGCAGAACTTGCGCGCCGCCTCAGGTGCTTCGTGGCGCGCTCACGAATGTCACGTCGTTCGTGAAGAGGTACTGCCTCCGGAGCTTCGCAGAGGGCTCGCGAACGTCAAACTCGTTTGCAGAGAGTTACCGCCTCTGGAGCTTCACGGTGGGCTCCTGAACGTCAAACTCGTTCGCGGATAGTTACCACCTCTGGAGCTTCGTGAGACCGCGAAGCTCGGGGTGCTTCACGTCGGTGCTTCACGAGGTAGCGGGCATTCCTTCTTTTCTGTCCCTTCCTTTCATGAAATATTTTGGCTCCAACAAATGCCCCCCTTAGACATGGATCCGCGGAGGGTTAAGGGTCGATCTCTGAGGGAAAATCGCCAAAATTGTCGGCGGCTTCACGAAGCGGCTTCGCGAAAAGGGCCCACGGTGCTGACTGGGGCCACGGATCCGGACGCGCCGCGATGCTCCGCGCGAGTTAGGCGCGCCGCGATGCTCCGGGGTCACCGCCTGTAAATAGGGGGTTAACCTCTTTTGTCTTCACGTGACTTCCTTGTCGTTTGGTGCTCTCGACATCGCAAAGCACCACGTACTCCGTGCTTTCTCTCTGAGAATCGAGCATCGCGGCGAACCGCGAGTCTCTGTCTCCACGACCGCACCAAGAGAACTGTTGTTTGTCGGCCTAGGCCAAACATCGCGGCTAGGTCTCGTGACCGACCTTCGTGATTCGGCTTCAAGATTCGGCTTCGCGATCCGTTCTGAATAAATTCTTTTCTGAGTGCTGTAATTGAAATCGCCCATCAAGAAGCTGTATTGGGGGTGCTTGCAGATGCCGCCCGTCGAGATGAGATGGCCAACTGTCCAGGACTTGGGGAGATGGTCCGAAGACATTCAGACCACACTTCTTTGACAGATATTCTATCGGAGGGTCAGAAGAATTATCCGCAGTGTAAGAAGCTGCCATTGTACGGCTTCGGGTTGAGGGATGACGTCTTCATCCCTCAGGCGAGTAGGGACGAACCAGCTTGCTGGTTCAGGAGAACACCGTGTCAGCACCAATGGTTCAGGGCGGCCGATGGTTATGTGTAGGAGGACTTCACACCCGTCACCACTGACTGTCTCTACAACCATGTTAACGATATTGACGTGAGTCCACTACAACCGGAGACGTCCCCTCCTCTCTACCGTACCATGCTGAAGGCGTCATTGTAGGATTCGAGGAAAGGATGGTCTGATGAGTGGGACCTATGCCAAGGTGGCAAATTCACTGATGACTGGGCCTGGGCCTACTGGGTAGGCACCTCATGCAAGGAGTTTGGGGATGAGCTGAGGAGAGTGGGGTTATATGAGGCGGCATGGGCCTCCCAATTCAACATTTACCAACCGAAACAACTTATGCCAGAATTTCTTAGCAGATAGTCATCTAGGACCAATACCTTTCACCTACATCACGAGGAGGTGGGCATCAGCCTGTGGGATGTCCACCAGATTTCTGGGGTTATGATCATGGGGGCCATGTATGATGAGTTCATCCCCGTCATGAGCGTGTGGGAGGATACATAGAAAATGCCGCGACTGGCGTCAGCACGGATGGCACTCGTCCCTGGAGAGGACAAGGAGGCAGTGAGTGATGTCCACTTTAGGAGATGGTCCAAGTGCTTCCTGAATTTCCCAGAGAATCAATAGTTCCCTCCAAGGCCTCGAACTTGTCCGAGGGCGGCCCAAAGGGGTAAGGTTCACTTGTATTGGCGGGTCTTGGAGGACATCCAATGGAAGACATGGGGTTTTAGTGTCAGCATTGAACAACAGCCGATAGTCAGGCTGGCGGCATTCATCGTGGCTCTCATATGAGGTTGCATTCTACTGGTGAGGGATACAAGCATGGGGGTGCGGACTAGCCTGTTTATTATGGCGTCCATGTTGGCCATGGGGCAGCGGATCAATATGGGGATTCCAATGTTCGCCAAACTGTACAGAATATTGCGGCACATTAGCGATGGCAATAAGCTGCTAAGGATATGCGGGCCCTTCAACCTCCTATATGGGTGGATCATAGCGCACATCTGGGGGATTTATGAGTATCCAAACCCTATTTCACCGATGGGATCAAATTTCTGCGCCTCTATCCTGAATGAGGTCGGGATCTTCCCGTTCAAACTAGCAGTGTCGATGGTGTTGAATCGGGTGTGGAGGGAGGATGAGTTTAATTTCCACCCCTTCCCATTGCCGACGGGGATACTTACTAATGACGGGCGGGGAATGAAAGAATATCGGGCTTACCTCCTGGCCTTTAGAGGTGGAGTTTTTGTGGCACGAGTAGATCATGAGCCACTCTGCGAACCGTACACCCCGCATCGGTTTGTGAGGCAGTTCTGGTGCCTCCAGCGGCTGACCCCGCAGGTCTACTGGGAGGTGCGTCACGGGGAGAACCCGTGTGTGATGAGGCAACTGTGGCTCATGTTTACACGAGAAGATGGGAAGATGCGAATTACATTGCCTCCATCCACTGCCGCTTTTGGATTGGTGAAGGAGTGTGCCATTAGTTGGGAGGCTGCTTACCCAGGGTAGATGCTAAAGTATCCAACTATTCGGGTCGGTGACGGCGAGCCTCCACTATCTCAAGGTCGGGGTCAGAGGGAAGATAGGGCCTCTCATTGTAGCGGGGCTGCCATGGCGGTGAGACCCGCACCGGCTGAGGGTGTGGCAGCAGCAGAGGATCCGGTGATTCGGGAAGAGCAAGGCCATCTGGAGGGGCAGCCACCGAGGGGATTTCGTAGGATATCCACTTAGGCTCCGGGGAAGCACCTGCCTCATATCGACATGGCAGAGGATGCCGTCTTCCCAGAAGCCTGGGAAATTTGGGATGTCAACTGGAAATTCCTCAGCCCACCCGTGATATGGGCCCACCTGAATCGCCTCGGGATGGAATTAACGGGCATAGGCCCAGTTCGGGCTAGATTCATGGTGTCTCCGGTGGAGGCAGAGCAATACTTGGATGAGCTAGAGGATTACGTCCACTCCAGTGGTGTCCCTCACCCAATGACAGACCGGGTGAGGGTACTGTTGAATCAAACGGTCCCCCCACAGTCATCAGCTTCCGATCTGAGGAAGCGCTTCCCCCTTCCAGAAGAATCAGAGGACTCCTCTCGGGAGGATGAGGCTGGAGGAGGGAGCCCGTTGGAGGAGGGTGAGGTTAGAGATCAAGGCTCAGATTCCGACGATTTCGCAGAGGCTCTCGAGGTAGCATTCTGAACTTCTTTCCTTATGGTCCATTCTCGGACCACTATGGACTTCTCACTGATGTTTGAGCCATGCAGGGGGAACTTGTTCACTTGCCTCGTTCTCGCCACTCAGCGAGTGATGATGCGGGACTTTCAGAACCCGTACCTATGGCAGCGTCCAGTTCCACGTCTGGTGGGACCCGAGCACCCGGGGTGGCTCCTCTAGAATCTCCAGACCTTCCAACAGTATACGGAGGGCCTCGCCTCGGGGTCCCATCAGTACAGGCTCATGAGAAGTTCTAGGAGGTCGATCTACATAAGTTTCCTCTACTGGTTTCCTTGTCTTCATATGTAGACAATTCCAACTAACGTTTATGTCCCTCTATGTTGTATTGTTCTCCGACTGGCTTGGGCTGTTGCGGCAAGACTAGTCGGGATGTCTAGTGGCGTCCCTCCTAGGGGCATTCCGGTGATGGAGGCGATAGTCCCCTCATCTGATCCAGCTGCAACACACATCATCACTGGTGGGACCATCAGCAGGGTCGTGCTTGAAGTCATTGAGGTGGAATCCGGTGAAGAGGATCAACCGGTCGGTCCCAGTCCGGTCACGCCTGCTTCGGTGCTAGATGTCATACTGGATTCAACACCAGATGTAGATCCTGTCGAGGATTTCTTGCGGGCATATCCCACGTACGAGCCTTCAAATTGCGGAGACTGGGACGAAATGGCCTCCGACGAGGAAGACATCAGCATAGTCTGCCGCCGGTTGTGGAAGCTAATCACATGCTTCATCTAGGACACCGCCCAAGCGCAATGGCTGGCCGAAAGGGACAGACTCCGCTCACGGTTGCGCGAACTGTGAGCTGGGGGAGTGGATGACCAACTTCCTAACCCACTCATCCGAGATCTTATGGCTGAGAAGATCTGGGAGCATGATCATGGGCTCAGCATGGGCTGGCAGCGGAGGAAGGCGACAAACATCAAGAAGCTCCAGGAGGCTGAAAGCGAGGTCCAACAGATGCAAACATGGGCATATGAGCTTTCAGCCTCTGTTAATGCACAATCTGAGCTGATCTCACAGTTGAAGGCCTAGCTGGTGGAGGCAGAAGAGCATATGAGGCAGGCCTCTCGAAGATGGCTTCCATTCAAGTTGGCGTAGAGAGGTCCAAATCCAAGGCTAAATAACTGTGCCCTGCCGCTGCTGAGGAGGTGCAGGAGTTGAGTCAGCGGCAGGATGCCTTGGACGCCACAAGCCAATAGGTGGTGGATCTGCAACACTCTTTTGACAGGGTCAACCCGTCTGTGGGGGGAGTCGACCCTGGGTATTGTAACAAACCAAAAACCTTTTATTGGTACTTTCGTGCTTCAATTTTTTCTTTAATTGTTTTGAATGTCGTAGCGCGCACGATTTCCACTGTTTGAATCACCTTGTTACATCCCTACAATGTTTATGGGACGTTCGTCGATAATTCCCCAAGCCCACGTGGGTCGAGCCCGATTTGAGAATCATGAGACAATTACCTTCTCGTCCCACCTAACATAGGAGTGGAGACCATGCTCCGGGCATCCGGGATTTGGATTACCAGTCCGGATTTTCGAATGATGGGTGGGGACTGACCGGGAAGGAACTTTTCAGGACATCCGAATTACCATTTCTTCAGCGTGCCCTCATGCATGAACGGTGAAACACTAGGGACACTAGAATCAGTCTGAACAGACAGAAACGGGAAGCGTGAATTACGTTGCCCAAGATTCGAAGCACTGTGGGGATGGCGTGACAATAAAGGACAACAGTTAATCATGGCGGAGAAGCGGTATCCTTACTGTGTTAGCCTGTAATGGGGAAAAATGAGGGTCAACTGTTGACCATGTTCGAAACACAGGACCATGTCACAAATATTGTCGGTCAATCTTTCGGGACATTGACCCAGGATAGTTGGCCGACCATAGGTCAAACATACATACTGTTAGGGGGTCCTTCCAAACATGACCAGTCTTCCGGAACGTTGGCCCAAGATGGTAGGTGAGCCGATGCGGCATGAGAACAGGCCATTAGGGGGTCTCGTGAGACATGAAAGGGGAGGAGGATCCGAATAAGGGGAACGCAAAGCGTGGAATATGGAGTGATGGTTTGTCCGAATAGAATCCAACACTTAGGTCGTTAAACCACCATGGTTGGAGTACACCAGATGGGCACATCGGTTTGATCATGGATCATTCCTTCTTTGGGACAGGGCCTCTCTGGAAAAGGGGGAATGTCACTTCCCAATGGGATCTAGGGGCATCCTGAACTTGTTTAGGGAAAAATTGCAGGTACATAGTTACCCCCGAGGGGTCAGGCCAGAGGGACGGAAATGGGGAGGAACATGATTTTGCGATTCCTGGGGCAGGACCCTAGGTGAAATTCTTAGGTGTCTCTACATATCCCATGAGTATAGGAATCAAGCTGTACGTAGTTCTAGAAGCACATTTTAGTCATAGACCAACACTGACAAGTGAATTCCTTTCTGGCAGAGGCTCTGGTGCATCCCATGATCAACATGGGGCATCCTGAACTTGTTCAGGGTAGAACCGCAGTTTAGTTTCATGCATTGAGGACACATGGAATCTTTTAGTTTAACATCATATGATAGGATGTGGAATAAAAGGGAATATCCTAGGGAGCGTGTGGTGTGGTAGATATGAAACCGATGTGAATGAGGACTTGGAGTCCAAATCACACCACATACCCACGGAGGAAACTCTTCAGGTCGAGGGACCAAGAGTGAGGATTAGGCTGGGCCCGAAGCATAGTGCTCGGGCGTTCTTACGTACCCCAAGAGGATGGGAATCAAGTCAAATGTAGTTCTGAAAGCGATGATTAACGTCATGCGGGATGATAAGAAGCATGGATGTGTTGGTACACATCCCGCCAAAACTACTAAGCCCACGTGAGTCGTGCTCGGTGTGGGAAACAAGCAGTAGTGGTGGGAATTTCTGGACACAAAAAGGGACAGGTTAGGGAAAAGGGATGCTCAGTGAATACCGGACCAATGACACTAACACGATCATTTAGAGACCCTAGATGCACGAAGAGAAAGAGCCATGTACGATGGAATTCCACTTGAACATGAGGAATTGGAAATGTGTGAATCATGGCGCTCGAGATTCAGATCACGATGATGGCGGTGTGACGAGGGAGGATAACAGTTTATCGTGGCAGAAACCCATCATCCATATCGCGTTAGCCTAGAATGGGGACAGACAAATGAGGGTTGACCGTTGACCATGTTCGAAACATGGGACCATGTCAAAAATGTTTTCAGATATCCGTAGGGACGTTGGCCCAAAACAATTAGAGGGCCCTTAGGTCCTACATTCATGGAGAGCCCTTAAGCCTAGTATCCATGTCGTCTGAGGGTCCTTTTGGATGTGGAAGAGGATGAGGATCCAAATAGCATGCTCACAAATCATGGTCTTGGGATGAGGAGGATGTCACTATGAAAATCCCACACTTTGGGCCCTTTGTCAAAACACATCTGAATACGACAATGAGACGTATTAGATAGAGGGAGCAGATTCCTTTCCCATAGGGAGATCTTAGTTTAGGGTCATAGAATTCGGACCATAGATGGGATGAGACATAAGAGGCACATGGTGGAGTAACTCAAGAACCTGGTGCGAATGTGAATAGGTGGTGTGTACGGTGCGGTGAACAACCTGACGTGAATGAGGACGTAATCCCTTATCACACCGCACGACCCCCTTGGGAGAGGTTCTAAGTCAGGGGACCAAAAACGAAAGTTAGGTTGGGCCTGCGGGGAAGTGCCCGGCCGCTCTTACGTATCTCATAAGGATGCGAATCAAGCCTCATGTAGTTCTTGATGGACCATAGACCAATAATGGGTAAAGGGAGCAGGGGACACATGGCAACAAAACCCGACTTGAAGGAGGACCTAAGCCCTTTACCATGCGTTCTCTGGGGAGATACTCGAGTCGAGGTACTGAACACAAAGGTTAGGCTGGGCCCACGGGGAAATGCTCGGGTGCTTCTACGTATCTCATAAGGATGAGAATCAAGCCACACATAGTTCTTAAAGGTGACATGGTATGATACTAGTGCCAGGGGAATCGGGGAGTGTAGTCGTGGCCCTTTCACTAAAAGAAGCAGAATTTGATAAAATGTGTTTTTCCTTTAAGGTGAGTGTTTTTTTTGTGAAGAGACAATCCTAGAGTAGTCGGTCGTGGTGTCTCCACAAAGATCAAGTCGTGATGGGCGTTGACAAATGGCATGGCACGTGACCAATACCCAACGTGATGTCCTCTACAATGAGGTCACCACAATGCAGTGCTGTTTTCTGTCGTGTGGCCAGGACGATAATGTCACAGTTTAGGGTCGTATGATAGGACCAAGCATGCATTTTATCGTCATGCAGCGCAGACGTAGCAGAGACGATTCTAGGCGGGGAACGTGCGTAGTGTTATAAAACACAATTTATGGAGACATGATCCCACATCACATTGTATGCCACTCGGAGAGGGAGACCTTAGGCCGAGGGGCCTATATAGAGGTAAGAGGTGAAGCTGGGGGAGAGACTAGCTCCCTAAATGGGTTGTACCCGAAGACAGGGCGTCCGGGCGGTCCTACGTATCCCATGAGGATGGGAATCAAGCTGAACATAGTTCCGGATGGATCTTAGTTTATGGTCTTAGAGCTCGGACCATGAATGGTAACAACCTCCCAATTTAGCGCAAACGTCAACCCGATCCCTAAGCCCATGTGAGTTAAAATCAGAGTGGGAAACAAGGGGGGGAGATCCTTATAGAAATAATGGGGGCGTCCATCAGAGGGGAGTCGGCAGAGAGCCCCAAAGGACACCTTTGACGCGGCTTGTTTCCCCAATTCGTAGACTTGCACGGAGGAAAAGTACAAAGTGTTCCGAGACTCTACTAGGACACAGTGAATTGATGAAGGGT
Source organism: Viscum album (assembly GCA_963277665.1). Classification (NCBI taxonomy): domain Eukaryota; kingdom Viridiplantae; phylum Streptophyta; class Magnoliopsida; order Santalales; family Viscaceae; genus Viscum; species Viscum album. The sequence goes on along the minus strand of OY728122.1, from coordinate 1,405,155,359 downwards.
GTGAATTGTGTACCCGAAATTTTGGGCTTAGTGGATTGGCGTGCCGATAGAGGAAAAATGTTACCCATGGTGGAAACGCAGCATCCATATCGCGTTAGCTTGAGGAGGGAACAACAAACGAGCATTGACCACTGACCATATTCGCAACGCGGGATTTCATCGATTTGTTGTCCGAAACCCTTAGGGGCGTTGGCCCGTAATGGTAGGAGAGCCCTTGGGCATAGTATCCAGGCCGTTCTTGGGGGTCCCTTCGGGTGTGAAAGATGATGGAAGCCCTGGTGCAGGGATACACAAAGCCTGGAAAGTGGGTGTGGATGTGTCCGAGTAATGCTCGGCATTCCAGGTAATAAACCGGAGTACTCTTAGGCACATTGGTGAATGGCCGCAAAGGGATCGACGAAACAGCTCATGAGGGAGAGGTACATGGCATGGTCATTACGAGACCGACGTGAATCAGGACATAATCCCACACCACACCATATAATCCCCTCATGGAGGAAGGGTAGACCAAGGGGCCAAGATGGGATGAAGATTTCCAAGAGATGGGGCTGGACCTGAATCCTAGACATTCGAGTGGTCCTACGTATCCCATGTGGATAGGAATCAAGCCACACATATTTCTCTAGATGTAGTTTAACATCATACAGGACGAGGGGGGGGAGTAATACACCACCAAACAAGGGGGGTGTACGGTACGACGAATAAACCGACGTGAATGAGAAAATAATCTCACGCCACACCATACACTCCTATAAGAGAGGACCTGGGCCGGGGCTCGAAAAGGCCGAGGGGCCTGATGGTTAGGCATTGGTCAGGAAGGCCTGACTGGTTTGCAGTTTAACGTCTTACATGAGGATGGGGGTCGGGGACCTGAGGAGGCCAAGGGGCCTGAGGCTGGACCTCGTAAGGGAAGGCGTATGGCATGGTACATGATCCTGTCGTGAATGAGGACATAGTCCCACACCACACCGTACACCCCTTATAGGGGAATCGGGGTCGTTGGCTCGACCGTTAGCACCACCCAGGGGGAAGTTTGTCACATCAGGATGGGGTAGAACGAATCAATGCACTCGATGATTGGGACATCTCGGGGTGGACCCGCGGATCCAGGACACTTTTGACCATGTTCTAAACATAGCGTTCCTATGGTGACCTGATATGGGAGCAACAAATGATAGTCGACCATTGACCAAATTCGCAATGCGGGACTTGTATCGACTTGTTTCTTGAATACCCTCGGGGGCGTTGGCTCGTATCGGTAGGAGATCCCTTGGGCGTAGTATCCAGGCCGTTCTTGGGGGTCCCTCTGGGTGTGAAAGATGATGGAATCCCAGTCATGGAGTGGGTGATGCATAGTTGTATCCATCCACGAAAGAGGCAAACATCTCCAGGGGGATGTGCAGTCAGGTCGAGTCTTGATCGATGTGAGTTGGGGAAAAAGTGTGCACCCTGCCATATGTCTTGACCCGAGGGGAAGATTTTGGCTTTTGGGCTGGGCCAACAGACAAAATGTCCGGGTGTTCCTGCGTATCCCATTAGGATGGGAATCAAGCCATACGTAGTTCTTGAAGTCCATGCATTTTAGCGTCATGCAGTGAGGACATGGGAGGATAGAAGAACGGGAGTGGGCACATGGTGCAACCCTTACAACCCTTGTATGAGCGGGGTTAAGAAATCCTACGCCCCGCTACACAAATATCCTCCAAGGAAACTATTCCCAGGGGGATAGTGGAAGAGAAAAGCTTGGGGCTGGGTTCGAGACGAGGCGTTCAGGAGTTCCTACGTATCCCATTAATATGGGAATCAAGCTACACGTAGTTCTTGAAATGCAGTTTAACGTCATGCGGGACGAGGATGCATCTCATTTGGGGATATGTAAGGTACTCCAAGTAATCCGATGTGAATGAGGATGTAGTCCCACCACATACCGTACAATCCCGTAAGAGTGTAACTCGGGGAAAACCAAGGGGCCTGAGGCCGAACCGCGGTCAGGGAGACCTGAACAGCTTGCGGATTTTATCGTCTCGCGGTGAAGACGGGAGCTGTGGGCCCGAGGAGGCCATGGGGCCTGAGGCTGAGCCTCGGTGAGGAAGGCCTGACTGGCTTGCAGTTTAACATCTTACAGTAAGGACGTGGGGAGATCTTAGTTTATGGTCATAGAGCTCGGTCCATTTTGTAGTTTATTGTCTTGCAGGATGAAGACACAGTTTAACGTCGTGCAGGACCTTACAGTTTAAGGTCGTGTTGGTCCATGACATGCAGTTTAAGGTCATGAAGGAACATTTTGTAGTTTATTGTCTTGTAGGATGAAGATGTAGTTTAAGGTCATGCAGGACCCACTAGGATCAGGTGAAGTACCGCTTGAGGAACCTTGCATTGGTGGTAGGGGTTATGCATTCTCCATCCATGGTCACCAAAGAGTATGCTCCATTGGGGTAAACCTTATGGATGATATAAGGCCCTTACCATTTGGGTTATAACTTGGGCGGTTTCCTAACAGGAATCATTAGTGCTCGAAGGGCCAGTACTAGGTCTCCCTGTAGAAAAGAGCGGAGACGAACCTTCTTGTTGAAGGCCCTCGCTATCTTATCCTGATGCCTTTCCAGATTGTGCAGGGCACGAAGCCAGTTCTCGTCCAGTGATTCCAATTTAGCTAGACGAATTTTGGCTACCTCATCTGATGTATGGTGATCATAGACGGCAGTGCGTAATGATGGCAGCTAGATGTCAATGGGTATGACGGCCTCAGCTCCATACACCAGGGAATATGGGGTCACCAGGGTAGAGTTGCGAGTCGTCGTCTGATAAGCCCAGAGAGCATTGGGGAGCTTGTCCGGACAACTTTTCTTGTTCTGACCAACCATCTTCTGTAGAATGTTAGAGAGGGTTTTGTTGAATTCCTCGATCTGTACGTTTTCCTGCGCATGATTGTGGGAGGTATGGTTCGAACGGATGTCGTACTTGGCGTAAAATTTCTTCAGTTCAGTCGCTCAGAAGTTGTTGTCTTTATCGGTTAGGACGGCGTGAGGGACCCCAAACCGGTGGATAATATTGGAGCTCAAAAAGTCAACGATGGAACAAGCCTTGACCTCTTTGAGTGGAACTGCCTCTGCACACTTGGAGATGAAATATGTAGCAGTCAGGATGAACCTACACTGGTGGGCTGTTGCCGGTGGATACGGTCCCACTACATCAAGTCCCTATACCGCAAACGGCTAAGAGTACTTTGTGGGGTGGAGGGGCTCCAGCGGCTGATGCAGGAAGTTGGTGTGAACATGGAATGCGTGGCATCTCTTGGCATACCCAATACAATCGTAGATCATAGAGGGCCAGAAGTACCCCAACATCGGATTTAATGGGACAGCTTCGGCCCAGTTTGATGGGCAGCACAGGAACCAGCGTGAACCTCTTGCATAACTTGAGGAATATCTACTCCTTTAATGCAACGGAGGAGGGCGTGATCGAAGCTCCTCTTATAAAGGATCTGTTCAACACTGGGGCCGCTCTGGAGGGTAAATTGCAGCGCGCGGCGTCGGATTCGCTTGCACTCGGCCCGGTCGTCCGGGAGGTGGCCATTTTGGAGATACTCGACAAAAGGTACCCTCCAGTCGGGAGTGGGTTCAACCACTGTGTCTGATGAACCCATGACCCCTGACGTGGAGGGTTCGGTAGTGAGATGACTTACCCACATGCCATCATTGTCCTCTTGGGTGACGGGGGAAATGACTCTCCGGTGTGCCACATGTATGATCAAATCATCTTGCTCGGGTTCTTCGAGCGACGCGGCCATGCCAGCCATGGAGTCTGCTTGACCGTTCAGTGACCGTGGTACATGGGTAATCTCTAGTCGAGAATAGAACTGGGCCATTAAGTGGAGGGTTTACTCTAGCAATGGTACAAGATCCAACTTCCTAACGACGTAGTCTCCATTAACCTATTTGATTACCATCTCGAAATTTCCCTTCACATGTAGATGGGGCACATTGATCTCAAGGGCCATCTCGAGACCAGTGATGAGATCCTGGTACTCTGCCTCGTTGTTCATATAGCCTTATGACAATAGGAACGAGTACAGCAGGATGGCTTGCACTAGGGTAATGAAGACAATACCCAGGCCCACTCTGATGAGCTTAGGATCATTGAGCCTCTTACCGGTGGGGCTCCAGGAGGCACCGTCGAAATGCATTGGCCAGCACGGGATGACATGATCGACTGAGAGGATCGTCTCATCAGGAAAATCCATGTCCAGGGATTGATCTGTGTAGGTTTGATGGGCAGCTAAATAGTCTGCCAACGCCAGTCCATTAATGGCCTTATGAGGTACGAACCTGATGTCAAACTGCTGGAGGATCACCGCCCATTGTGCTAGTCGGCCAGTTAGCATGGGGCGGTTTAGGATGTACTTCAGTGGGTCTACTCAAGGGACTAATTGAACCTCATGGTGCTGCAGGTAATGTCGCAACTTCTTCACAGCGAAGATGAGCGCAAGGCAGCTCTTTTCGATAGGGGAGTATCTGACCTCCATATCGAGAAGCATGCGGCTGAGATAGTAGAGACTGTTCTCGGTACCCTCGTTATTCTTATGGGCGATCAATGCACCGAGGGATCTTTCCAGGGCGGTCACGTAAAGGACAAACGACATTCCGGAGATGGGTGGCATCAAAACCGGAGGTTGGAGCAGATACTTCTTGATTTCCTCGAAGGCGGTTTGACACTCCTCATCCCATTCGTTGGCGGTGCCCTTATTCCTGGGCTGTGAAAAGGGCTTACACTTGCCGGCCAGATTCGTAATGAATCGGCGTATATAGGATATGTGGCCTTGGAGGCCTCGAAGCTCCCGAATGTTGCTCGGGGGAGGCATTTGGCTGATGGACTTGATCTTCTCTAGGTCGATCTCAATACCTCAGTATCTAACAACAAAGCCCAGAAACTTCCCAGAGGTGAACCTGAAGGCACACTTCAACGGGTTCATCTTCAGGTGACGGGAATGGAGGAAACCGAACACCTTCTCAAGGTTTTTCAGATGGTCCTGGCACTGACATGATTTGACCACTAGGTCATCTACGTTGCATTCCACCAATGGTCCGAGAATCGGCTTGAATATGCGATGCATGGCCCTCTGATAAGTGGAACCTGCATTTTTCAAGCCGAATGGCATAACCTGGTAGCAAAAGATACCTTGGGGAGCCCTGAATGCAGTAGACTCCTCATCCTCGGGGGCCATCCATATCTGGTTGTACCCGGAATACCCATCCATGAAAGAGAGATCATGGATCCCGGTCGTGGCATCGATCAATAACTCTGTCACCAGGAGTGGGATGTCATCCTTTGGGAAGTGGCGATTAAGATCACGGAAGTCGATACAGACTCTGATCTGCCCATTCTTCTTCCTAACTGTCATAATGTTTGCAAGCCACTTGGGGTACTGGAATTATTAAATGAAGTTTTCTTTGATAAGCTCTTCAACTTCGTCCTCAACCATAGCACCATAAGAAGGGTGCATCTTCCTAGGAGGCTACGTAAACCCACGATTTTTTTCCGGGAGGCCCAGACCGTGAATGGTTACCTAGGGATCTAGTCCTGGAATCTCGTTGTAACTCTATGAAAACACGTCACGGGGTTGTTTGAGGAAGTCTACGTACTGTTGTCGCTCCTCAGGGGACCCCTGCACCGATCAATGTGGGTTTCATATCTGCCTCGCTACCAAGGTTCACCTGTACCAGTTCATCAACCGTGGTAGAGACGCCTTCCTCAAAGTCGGGGGGAGCATCTTCCAGGTCTTCCTCCCCACCTGTGGGGGGATTTCCCACGACGGGAGATACTTCTGGGCTATCAGAACCTGAGGGGCAGCTGGTGCCGACTTGGGCGGTAGTGGTCATCATATCAGGAGACACACTCGCCATTGAGACCATAACAGTGAAAGCTGTCGACCCTATCCCATCTGGACTTCGGCCTAAGGGGCCATGTTTGATGATATCAAAGTAGCGGTGACGTGTCAGCCTGAGTTGGTGGATTCTATCCCGGTGGAAGAGACACGTATAGCGTACCGCTGTTGTCATAAGCATGAAATTCCAGTACCGTACAGGGGTAGGAGGTTCCAGGATCACCTGAGACTGGTTTATGTAGGAGTACGAGGTGATTTTCCGTCGTCGCTTGGACACGGGAACATGCCTTCCTCGTGTACCCGAAACAATGAAACATTGACCCATGTCGGGGGTCGTGGCCTCCAATCGATGGATCGGGAGGATGTAGGCATCATCCATGCTTGCCAAGGGATCACTTGTGACCGGGGCGGACACATCCTCACATACTAGGATTTTCTTATCCTCACTTTTCTAATAACCAGCATCCAGATATCGGGCCTCACAAGAGGCGAAAGGAGACACATCTCCTTAGAGCACGCCTACTCAACCGTTGAGTGAGTATTTGAGACACTAGTGATACGATGAAGGGACCGCTGCATGCAGATGGAGCCATGGCCTACCCATCAACGCGTTATAGGCGGTGTCATGAGAGACGACCATGAACTCAGTGCTGGCAATTAAGCCAGAGAACTGAGTCTTTAGGAGAATCTTTCTGACTGGGGTTTTCTCAGTCCTGTCGTACCCCTAGATTCTGAGGTCAGAGGGAGTTAAATCACCTTCAGATAGACCCAGCTTTTGCAATGTCCGAGTCTGAATTAGGTTGATTCTGGAACACGTGTCAACGAGGCAGCGACGGACTTCCACACCATTGAAGTGGCCAATGATGTACAGTGGGAAAATATGACCCTATATAGGAGGGTCCCCATCTTCACCGGAGAACGATATAACCGCCTGAAATTTGGCATTCTAAATTGTCTCGGTATGGAAGGCCTCTATAGCTGCTACCTCCGTCTCAAACTGGAGGGGGCTGCTTTGGGCATCGGCAAGTGCCTCTCGCATTTCAGATGATAGGTGAAGGGCCTCAAGGATAGAAAGCCTTTCCAGAATTCCGGCCAGGTGCTCTAGGACATTATACTTTCATGCCAAATGCGAACGTCTGCCTACATGAGGTCGTTCGGCATTTGGAGGCATAGCGGGTCCTGCCGGTTGAACTGGCGATCAGCTAGTACTGGGTACATCCTGCTGCTTATTAGTTGAAGCCTGCAGAGTAGTCCCCAGACTAGGATCGGACAGCGGAGGCTGTCCTGTAGCCGGCCAAGACTGACTGTGATACGAATGAGGTATCTCTCCCTAATCTAGTATCACAAACGGTGGTGGAGGTAGAGATGAGGGCATTAGATGGGGTTGTACGTGCTGAGCTCTGCGCTGAGCCTGCTGTCTGGTCTCCGTAGCGTGCACGTCTTGGCTGAAAGTACCCGCTGACATACCTCGATGACCGGTGCGGTTTCTATTCCACTGATGTTGATGTCGGTTGGAAATGTTGGGGAGTTTGGCCTGGCGTTCCCCCTCGTCGGGAGTCATATAGGGCTTTACCAGTTCAACGGTGTTAACCGAAGAGTACCCCTAACTTTCACTCAAGGAGTCATCCACCACCGGGCGGATTCTGGGAGGAATTCCCATTTCAGGGGGCATAAAGATGTCGAGAGTGCAGGATGAAGACGACACCGGTGGAGCGTGTTTCTTCTTCTTGCACCGTCGCTGCTTGCCCTTTTGGGAAGAGGTCGACTTTGAAGGCGATGCAGAGGTACTGGCTATTTCTTCTAAAAGTTTTGGCTGCTTCAGGAATGCCCGGATGATACCATGGGCACAGACGATGGTTTTTCGAGCCATCCAGTCATCGTATTTCCGGGATCTGCGGCTGGGAACCTTCCGCCACTCGCCTTCACTGTCACTGCTGATCTCTGACCGTGCAAAGACACCCGCCACTTGTGCTGGTGACGGGCCCAACATGACTATGTTTTTGTTGACCTGGTCTTGAAGCAAGTCTTTAAACACATAGCATTGCTTGAGGGTGTGCCCCAGAATCTGATGATAAGGACAGTAGTTGGGGTGATCAGTGAGATTCACCTCTGCCGGCCTTCTACACTTGGGCAGGCGCACAATCCCTTGCTCTAGAGCACTTCGGAAATAGCCAGGGACCTGATTTTCGTTGAACGAATAAGTCTGGTTCCTTCTTTCCGGATAGGGGGCCCTGGGGGCCTAGCCCTGACGAGGGGCCGGAGGGGCCTGTCGAGGAGGCGGTGCCCAATTGTCTCGCCTAGGTGGAGGTAGCGCATTGCGCGGGGGAACCTGTCGATTCTGAGGCGGTCGCTTCTGGGCAAGAGCCTGTGCTAGAGGTGGGGGGCCTCTATGGGGATTCAGGGATAGTGCTCTAGCAGGAATTCCAGCTACATAGGGGCTTCTATTTGGGCCACCGTGGTGGGTTCAGCTCTGGCGGTCCTCCTGGCAGGGATCATAGGGGGCAACGAACGTGCCTGACTAGCCTGTTATAGAGCCTCCTCATGGCGCTGAGCCTTATCGGAGAAATCTCTGAACCCTCCAGGGTAGTTTTGGGTAATCAGGGAGGGTACCAGCTCCGTTTTGACGTTCCCCACACACATCGTCAGTAATTTTTCCCGAGTCAGTGGCATATCGAGGGAATACGTAAGTCCCTTCCACCGGGTGATGAAATCTGCGACTCGCTCATTAGGCCTTTTCTTGCATTTGAAGTGTTCTGCAATTCTGGTCTTCCGCGTGGTGGAGCTGAAATGGTATAGGAACTGCCGGCAGAGATCCTCCCAACCGATCACCGATCCAATCGGGAGCTGGCTGTACCAGATGAATGTGGGACCTTCTAATGTCTGTACGAAACATCAGATCGTGGCGGCTTCTTTCTGAGCCGGGGTCCCCAGGAAGGGGCCACACCTAGAAGAAAAATGTGCCAAGTGCTGCGGCGGGTCCCCTGTCCCGTAGAAGGGTGATAAAGTGGGGTTCCCAAAACCCGAGGGTGCAGGCATATCATCCACCCACGCGAGATACGGCTTGCCATCCGGTGGGACCGCCACCTGCCGCGTTTCCAACGCTTCGAGGTAGGCTGTGAGTGCCTCTATAAGATCATCCAGGTGGGGGTCCCTGTCTTGAAGGGGATCCCTAACCACAAGTGCATTTCCAGGTTCTTCAAAACGGTAGATGGATTCAACAACTCATGGATCGGCTGGCAGAACGACCTGTGGGGCGACTGGGGGAACCCGGATTGGATTCTTCAGATTACCCCGTTGTTTGGGGAGGGTTGGTGAGCCGTATCGTGCCCTCTTGCCATACGTTCCAGCTTCTACCCTGTCCGCAGATGTATCATGATCATGGTTTCTCGGTGGCATCTCACCGTGGGGAAATTGTTCCTTCCCCTGGTGCCCCGGCCTGGGATTATCATAGTCGGGTCGCCACTCTGCGGCATGCTCAACCAAGAGTTCTTCAACCAGCCTCTTCTTCTAAGCACGCTACTAGCGTAACGTGGCCTTCTCAGGATCTTCGTCCGTTTTCTGCACAGAGGCAGACAGGTCGGAGTGCTTGACAGTTCCGACGTGCTCCTTACCATTGCCATTATTTCGACCGAGTACGAGCGACTCGGTGGGTACGGGGAGGCCTAGCAGGTTCCTCTGCTGACGGGTAACCCTCCTTGATGGGTCCAGCAGTGCCGGTACACCCTCGGGGGGTAATTCTCCATCAAGTAATTCGTGATCGTCTTCCATGTCCACTACGTCAGCCATGTGGACCACAACCCCTCTCAAGGGAATGTCCTCAATGTTGCATAACGAATCGGGCTGCCGTCAGATATGGTCGAAGAGGAGAGCGGCATTGTGTCACCCAACACGGACTTTCACATGGGGGTAGCTTCCCTGATGACTCTAAGGAGTACTTTGTAACTCTGAACACATTTCCGTTGAAGGGCGCTCTGACGGCCTGGCGACTGAGGGTGTTGGGCTACAAGGAGTGCGGCCAAATCGATCAGGCGGCATTGCTCGCCGATTTCTTCGAAGTTCTCTCCATTTCTGGGGTACACCACCCGCTCGTAACGAAGGCAGAAGTGTGTCTCCCATAGGTTTCGACAAAAGCACCACGCTTTTTTAGGGGTAAGGGACTCTGGTGCGTGAAAGTTCAGCGCCGCTGTCGGCCAGAATTTCTCCGGGAAGTGATCCGCTGCGAGAATAATCCAGAAGCTCCTGGGTTCGGACTCGGGGTCTAGCCCTGTATTGCCCCACTCATCAACCGGGGGTGGCTGAGGGATATGTAGTGGTACCGAGGCGGACCTCTGGGATAGTAAACTCGGCGGCAGAGATTACGTCGAATGAGCTGACTGGCCGCCGAATTCCGGGCCATCCTCTGAAGAGTGAGGTGACCTGGCCACGATGTCACAATACAATGGGCTGATAGACATAGCTTTCGACACAGGAGTCGTAGCTACCAGCGATATGTCATGTCGTCGCTCTACCACCATTGGCCCCCAAAATAGCTCTCTGTGATCTCTGGTAGAGGTAGAGGGTGCTTCTGGTGACAATGGTGGTGATTGCACGGTCGAGACCTGCAGAATTTCCACGATTTCTTCATCCTGTATGTATATGTGGAGGGAGATGGGAATCTGGTGGACCTCGCATTCCGGGAGAATGAGGCTAACACGCCTGGTTCCTGCCCCAGTCCTTGATACAGAGGAGCGGGGAGATGGTTCCATCGATGAGTTGCATTCTGCTTCAGAATCCGAGAAACAGGCCGGTTTGATCTCCACCCGGGCCTTCCCAGGACTCTTCTTGTGGCGGCGACGACCCGCTCTCCTGCCCCGGGTTGGAACTTCGGGACACGGTTTATCCCTAATAGGTAGCCTCGGTGCGGCGCTGGCACTGTGGCAGAGAGGGCCCTCGCTCGATATAGCCGAAGTGTGAGGGGCACCAGGGTAAATGTCGAAGGGTACATGGGGAGGACCTCCATGGATAGAACCCATGTGGGCGGAGCCTCTGCTGGAATCAGCAGGAGCATGGGGAGGACCTCCATGGTCGATACGGGCGGAGCGAGGCTGACCTTCACTCCTCGAGTTGCTGGGGTGTGGAGGACCTTCGCCTGTTGCAGAGAGGACGTAGGGAGGGCCCCCACGTTGGAGAAGGGCTGGATGGACAGTGCCTTCCGATCGGCGGTCGGGGGTAGGAGGATAGACTCCATGCCATTTAGAGTGGGCGCGGGAATGGTTTCCATGCCAAGCGTCACTATCGTTGGGCAGGTCTTCCTTCGGGATGTGGGTAGCACGAGACATTCCTCCATGATGAGCTTCGGAGCGGGGAAGGCCCAAGATCTGTGGAGTAATTGTATGGGGAGGGCCTCCATACGGGGGGACATCACCGTGGGTTAGTTCGCGGTGATCACCACTCGGGCCTGCAACTCAGAGAGTCAACCCAGCCTGCCTGAGGGGCAGTTGGGGTCTCGATCCTGGTTGGGTGAAGGATTGCCCCTGCTCAGTGTATGCAGGGACTCCATGATGCACGTCGGCGGTGGCTCGGGCCACTGTAGTTGTTGACGTCGACGCATCTGGGCGAGCGTCCTCTACCCGGGCCCGACGCTGACGTCAGGTCAGACGAGCTGGCGCAGGTGGTGCAGGGGCATGGCCTGCCTGCTCTTCCTGCGGGGTCGGACGGAAGCACTGACGCGGCAGGACAGGAGCCCTTGCTTGGAGCTCTTGGGTCGGGACCCTGAGCGGGCCGAGCCGGACGGCGCCCGCCTCATCAGCGTAAGGCGAGGAGTCGTCAAGGCGTTCTGGGGACAGGCTCCCGAAATGGATGAGCGTTGGGGTGGGGAGCAGGGGCTCCCTGCGCGGCCTATTAGGGCGGCATTGACGGCGGGGCATGGATGCCTCCAGGTCAAGGCGGGCCATATCACGAGTTGGGATGACCCCTTCCTCCTCATACCTGCGTACGAGGTTGTTGATCTCCCTTCACTGGATGACATCTGATAGGGAAAGGGGACGTGGGGACCCCGTATTCCGAGATGTGGCAGTCGTCGTGGTGGTAGCGGCACCATGAGGGGTGGCTGTGGCGGTGTTTCCCCTGCCCCTGCGTAGCCGAGCGGGCGGTGATCGTGTCTTTGTAACAGCAACCTGGTTCCTGGGAAATAAAGGGATCAACTCATCAGCACTGCGAGGAAAAGGATTGACAATCAGTTCCCTAGCGTCCTTCCATTCACCACGTCTGTAAGAAGGATCCACGCCAACACGCTGCAGAACGGAGTGCCCCATGATCTACTGCCCCGATTTCCGGTGAGTTTCACGACAGGCCCGCTATTTGCTTGGCGGGACCAGGCGCCAGATATCTGGATCTGGTGACACGTCAATCTACTGGTGTCTCGAATGCTACTAATCTCCACTTTGAGGAGAAGAATTTCACGACGGGTTCACCATTTCTGTTTCTGACGCTTTCGCTGGGGCGCGCGCATCTGTCTGTCCGTGGAGGAGGACGCACTGCACTGTTGCCCCGCGTTCCCGCTTTCCAAAGGCGGGCGGCATTTTCTCCTTATTCAGGGACGTCTACTCCTTGATCGAAACGAGATGATGGGATGTCGGTTCTTCTTTCCTTGGATTCCTCCTCGGAACTCGTCACCTAGTCTGGGTCTCCCTCATATATTTAATACGTTGTTCATGAAACTCTTCGCAGTTCCATGTTTCCATGGACGCCAGTTAATTACACTGCTTCTGTCGAGACTTTCCAAAGGGTCCGGTCAAGGCAGCAACCTTCAGTCGGGGGAGTAGTCACGTTGAAACATCAGTAGCGTGTCTGGATTCTGGGGAACTGGTGTGTCTGTTTTTATCCCTGGTCATAGGGCTTCTCGAGGGCGTAGAATCCCGAGGAATCCCACATCGAGTGCGTGGAATTATATTACATAGACACATATCTGAGTTTTTCCTCAGCTTCCTGTGTTTAACACAGGTTATGCCGCGAGTTTAACGTCCAGCAGAGTCGGATCAGCCTGATCAGAGCATTAGCTAGAATGGATCAGATTGAGGGATTTCCCTTGAAGGGGTGCCGATACTGGGATCATCCCATGGGCGACTGCGAAGAGGAGCGTACCTACATGGTCTCACCGGGATATGATGGTCCGGGCGAGAATCAGGGTGGATGATGGATAGACGAATGAAGTGGAGGGGGGAATGGCAATGAACTATTGCACTGGAAATGGTGAAATTGGGCTTGAGCCTTCAAGGGGCTTCCTACGTATCCCCGTGGCAGGGAATCAAAGTTCGCGTAGTTCGGGATGGTGCCGGTGAACCGGCATGAGGGTGGACATTCGTCTGATGGGCATCATAAGCGAACTGACATGAATGGAGAGGACAATGAGGGTCTTAGCAGTGGTGGTCTTGAACCTCATGGAGGCTTCCTACGTACCATGTCATGACATGGATCAAAGACCACGTAGTTCAGAGGGGCTTTGTCAGTGAACCGACGTGAAGGTTGACCTTGGTCCGAAGGGTGGTGGGCTTGAACCTCGAGGAGGCTTCCTACGTACCATGCCTTGACATGGATCAAAGACCTCGTAGTTCAGATGATGGAATTCATCAGCGAACAGACATGAAAGTAGACCCAGGGGCCCACTAGTGGTGGGCTTGAACCTTAGGAAGGTTTCCTATGTACCATGCCTTGACATGGATCAAAGTCCTCGTAGTTCAAAGGATTGATGGAATACAGTTTAACGTCATGCGGGTCGGCAGTGAACCCTGACGTGAATAAATGATGGGCGTTGGGATTGAACCTCGTGGAGGCTTCCTACGTACCATGCCTTGACATGGATCAAATTCCCTGTAGTTCGGAATAGCAGTGGGTGTCGGCGAACTGACGTAAATGAGGGACCTTGGTCCGATGGGAGATGGGCTTGAACCTCTGGGAGGCTTCCTATATACCATGCCTTGACATGGATCAATGTCTTCGTAGTTCGGATTAAAAAAGGGGGCTTGGCACACCGAAAAGGAGACGGTTTGGGCCAATGATTGTTGGGCTTGAACCTCAGGGAGTCTTCCTACGTACCATGCCTTGACACGGATCAAATTCCTCGTAGTTCGGGTTGTGACAACAGCTTGCCGTCGGGCAGGAATGCAGTTTAACATCGTCCTAGACGCAGGGAGGACTCGATGTGAATTTGGCTACGGGTGGGCTTGAACCTCGTGGAGGATTCCTACGTACCATGACTTGACATGGATCAAAGACCTCGTAGTTCAAATGGGTGTGCAGTTTAATGTCATGCAAGACAAGGGCATATCGTTTAACGTCATGCTGGACGAGGGAATGCATTTTAACATCATGCTGGATGAGGGCATGCAGTTTAATGTCATGGTGGACGAGGGCATGCAGTTTAACGTCATGCTGGACTAGGTATTGTCATGTCCAATGCCAACTCTAATCCCACGTGAGTCATGCTCGGTGTGAGAGAAAAGAGACAGCAAGGACCTGACGATCACGTCACGAAGCATGCGTCTGTGAGAAGCGAAGAGGGGATTAAGCGTTAGGCGCCTCGTGGTGCTGGGACTTGCTCTAGGATGGAGTCCCGAAGTGCGACAGAGCGCAGCGAAAGAGATATTTGGGTCCTATGATGGGAGGTGCCTTGTTCCCTATCACGCCCTCCACTGACCTTGGTAGTGGGGATGTATGGAGATGCAGAGGTGCAGCCCTCTATTGGGGATCTAGGGTCACCCTTCTCCTGAGAACATACATAACTCCAATAAATAGGTTATCATCCCTTTTGGATGGGTGATTCCACTCCTGTGGAGACGATTGGCTTAAAAAATGTTCGAGCTAGGGGGACCCTTCGTGAGAGTCACGAGGTCGGGTCACAGTTTAACGCCATGTGTTGAGGACGTGGTGCTTGGTAGTTTAACGTCCTGCAGCTCGGACGAGGTGGGTTCACTCCACACCCCTATGACTTACATAACTGGTACCCTTTGCTCCTTGGGGGAGGGAAGGTACCAGACAGGCCATGGTCAAGGGGGGTTGTAATGTGAACCATCGATGGGTCCACATTAGCGTGGATATGCGAAGAAGCAATAGCCGTTAGCGTGACTATGCGAAGAACCATTAGGCGAAGCAACGCTACGAGTGGTATTGTCCGTGGGACTTTGAAATCACATCGTGAATACCTGGAGGGTCACACGGGAAGAGGAATTTCCAAGAAAAGAGTGTTCTTCATGAAGCGGATTGACTTGGCCTTAGTATGGGGCATAGGTGTGAGTGGAGGGTGCTTCACAAAGTGGAACAGTATTTGGGGAGCACTACCTCGCGAAGAAGAGGTGACTCATAGAGAAGGGTGCTGCGAAGTAGTGTGCTTCGCGATGTGTAGAGACCCTGCCTTAACATGGGGATCACTAGTATAGGTTGGGTGTTTCACGAAGCATAAACGCACTGCAGCTTCCCAGGTTCCCTTGGGAATCCCCTTCCTTCGCGAATGCCCTTGAGCTTCACAATGGTAATCCCTCTCGGAAGAGGGGATCCAAACGAGTCAAAGCAAAGGCGTCACATGAATTAGAAGTACCTCACGGAGCTCATGATTCCCATGGGCAAAGAGTGCTTCGCGATTCAGGAGAGGAGAAGTCAAAAGGGCGGATTTTCCGTCTTCGGGACTCAGGGGGAGTCCGGTATTTATAGTTAAGGGGAACTGCGAAGCAGAACTCGTGTGCCACCTCAGGTACTTCGCGGCGCGCTCGCGAACATCAACGTCATTCACGAAGAGTTACCGCCTTCGGAGCTTCGCGGCAGGCTCGTGAACATCAAACTTGTTCGTGGAGAGGTACCGCCTCCGTAGCTTCGCGGCGGGCTAGCAAACGTTAAACTCGTTCACGAAGAGTTACCGCCTCTAGAGCTTCGCGGCAGGTTCGCGAATGTCGAACTCATTCACGGAGAGTTACCGCCTTTGGAGCTTCGCCAGATGGCAAAGCTCGTGGTGCTTCGCGTGGGTGCTTCGCGAGGAAACGGGGCAGCCTTCTTTTTCGTCCCTTCCTTTCGTGCAATATTTTGGCGCCAACAAAGTGTATACTGATAATTTGGGTTGACTAAATGAACACCATCACTAAAATCATGTGACCAGGAAAATTTATCAAACCCATGCTTCAAAAATATGAAGCTGATGTAAAAAATAAAATCAAATGTGACCCCTCTTTAGAAGATTTAATTTTGAAATTAATCACGTAATTTTCCCAATAATTGAAAATAAGAGTAAAATTTGACTATACATGGATTTCATGGATACCTACTATCAATATATGGACATTAATTTCTATGACTTAATCATATGTGTAATGGTCATGATCTCTCTAGTGCATTCCTTGCAAAAATTGTGAGTTTGAGATGTTTTGGGAGGTCAAGATGACTTATCCCTAACATGTTTCCAAATTTCCAATTATGTGAACAGTTCCACCAGTGAGACCGATGTGAACTGTTCCACCGATGAGACAGATGTAATAGTTCCACCAGTGAGGCCTATGTGAACAGTACCACTGTTGAGATTGATGTGAATAGTTAAATCGGTGAAACCAAGGTGAACAGTTCCACTGAAGAGGCCTATGTGAACAGTTCCACTTGTAAGCCCTATTTGAAAATTTCCAACGGTGAGCCCTTTTTTTACAGTTCTACTAGTGTGATGATGTAAACAGTTCCACTACTGAGACATATATGAATAGTGACACCGGTGAGTCCAATGTTAATAGTTCCAACTGTGAGGTCTTTGTGAACAGTTCCACCAGTGAGGCTGATTTGAAACGTTCGACCAATAACGACGATTTGAACAGTTCCACCAGTGAGGCTGATGTGAAGAGTCCCACTTTTGTGGATAATGTGAATAGTTCCACTAGTGAGGTGGATGTGAATAGTTCCATCAGTGAGGCCGATGTGAATAGTACCACTGGTGAGATGATGGGAACTTTTCCACTATTGAGGCTGATGTGTACAGTTCCATTGGTGTGGCCTATGTGAATAGTTCCACTAGTGTGTCCGATGTGAACAGTTCCTCCAGTGTGGTCAATGGGAATAGTTCCAACAGCGAGGCTGATGTTAATAGATCTTCTGGTGAGGCTGATGTGAGGAGTTCCACCATTATGCCTCATGTGAGGACTTCCACTAGAGAGACTAATGTGAACAGATCCACTGGTGATCCCGATGTGAACACATCCACCGTTGAGCCTGATGTGAATAGTTCTACCAGTGATCTTGACATGAAAAATTCCACTGGTGAGGCTGATGTGAACAATGTTTCTTGAATAGCATCTTTCTGACAGAAGCCTCTTTTTTCCAATTCCAAATTTCTAGTTCATGAACAGTGTTTCCATTTTCCTTCAGTTTCTTCCGTTTGAATTTTCCTTTGACATAAAATTCATTATGCATTATTTTAAGGACTCTAAGGCTGCTTCAAAGGCCATATGTCCAACATTAATTTTCCTAAGGCCCGAGATTCTCTTAGTTGGTCATAAAATGCAGAATAATTTTAACCTCTTTTAATTAAAAATACAGAGTATCTTAATGATACTATATTAAATATTCAAAAGGGAAAAGATATGTTCCATCCTTATTCTACCGTATTTTTCCTTGGTGTGAGACTCTCGAAAAATTCCTTCTTCCCAAAGGAGCAGTGTGATCAAACCGTGATCCTCAGATCATTACCACAAGTCCTTTCATTCTACCACTTGTGCACACCCTGTTTTGGTGCATCCAGCAAGTATTGATCCTTCATCGATATATGGTATGATTAATCTTTATTATTTTGGGATCATATTCTCTTTCTTCCCCTTTACATGTTATGATATGTGATCTCCATGCTTCAAATTGACTTTTCATGTTTCTCGGTTGGTGCAGTCGTACTCTAGCATCGTCAGGAGGATGCAATTTTCATGAGAGGAGGTGATCGGGATATATTGTGTGTAAATATCTCGTAGATATAATTTCATGAACTGTTTGAGGTAGGGGATTCGTTGCTTATTTATTCAAATACTTGAACATATAGAGTTATAATGTTTTATCCCACTAGATCAAAGTGGAATTGAAATAATAAATATTTTAATGGGTGAAATAAATTTTTTCCGATCATATGTAATTGTGTCTTTTTTTTCTTGATAGTTCTATATATAATCTTGCATTGTTTTTATTTTCGATGTTGATGGCTACTGGTAAAATACATAAACCCGGATTAATTGTAAATTAATTATCAACGATAAAGTGGCATGTAAATGAATCATGATATTCTTGGTTTAATCTGATGTTAACAAATTGGTGCAGTAAGATTTTTTAATCAAAATTTGATATCTTACTACTAATGTTTCCTAATGTGGGAACTATAAAATAATAAATCGGATAATTCTAGATGTATTAAATGACATTTTTTTGATAATAGTAAAATCCACATATGGCTCTGAGTTACCCACTAACTTTCATAAGGCACAAGATCTCAGTCGATGTGATGTTTGTTTTTTAGCTGCTTGTGTTGTGATGTAAGCCTAGATGGATATTATGATATGTGTGATTAGGGAGGCCCCTTGGTTATTGTAGTAGTTGATACCCAGAGTGGCGAGATGCATCGATTTATCCATGTGAGTGTCAGGGAGGAAACTAGAGATAATGAAACAAGATGGATGTGAATGTATGTATGTTTGATGAATCTTATTGGTTTTTTATCTGCATTACATTACACACTTCTCAAGGAATCTGTTCTTTCATACCCTTATTCAAAAAAATGAAGAAGACATGTGTTTTTTCCCTATGGTTTCCATGTTTAGCTTCTCGATGGAGGATGGGTTTACGCTCTTGATATAGGTGGAAAATACTCTGTGGTTATTTCCTATATTTACTGTTGTCGAGCCCCATTGGGTTTAGTAGCATAGAATGTTTTTCCAAAATTCATGGGAATATTGGAATGTAATTATTTTAATAAATGATTTAATAAATAATGTTATCCCATGGTTTTGGTGCTTGCTGGGATGTTATGTTGAGGATGGCATTTAAAAGAACTTTGATAATTGGGTGTGATGCTAATAAGATATAATATGGATGTTACTAATGTATAATTAATGTTTAAGGAACTAATTACTTATGTAATGTTTTTTTGATAAAAAATGGGATGATGTAATGTAATAAATATCAATAAATTGATGCCTGTTTATAGGATACCTTGTTTTAGAAGTCGGTGCGATTAGTCCAAGAAAATATAGCTACATTTTAGTATAATATTAGGTTATGGCAATAGTATGGTTATGATCTATATTTTATTCATTATTTTTGTGTTTCTTTATACTACTCTCCCCTGTCTGTTAGGGAATCTAACACCCCAGTGATATTGAGCCCTAGGGGGTGTTTTCAATAACATTTTCGTGGAATGATGGATGGATGACAACCCCCTTTGGCCCAAAAATCTTCTCTTGGTAGCAACTTGTGATGGTAGGAACATCAATTAGTTATCCCTATATATGTGTGTATAGGGATGTAATGGCTTGTGGTTATTCACACATATATATTCTCAATAATGTTTTCTGTGGACTACTATATGTGTAACATGTATTGTATGTGATGTCTGGGGGGTCCATACTTAGTGTATGTGTTGTAATGTCTTGAGGTATAATTCCAAAAGTATGATACATGTTTTTTGATCTATGGTGGCTCCTGGAAAATAGTCGGAAACATTTCTTATGTGGATGTGGTGGTTTTGTTGCATGAAGTACATGTTGTGGTCCATCTCCTAGGTGCCTATTGGAAAGTCTTTTTGGAGAGCAATGCTTAAGATATGCGACGTTAGTTAAAAGAAGAAAACTAGTGGGGAAGTATTAGTGGGGAACCCATGATATTGTTTATCATATTATGTACTCTTGTATGTGATACCTGGTTATAGTATCCATTATGCGGCTAAAAAATTAGAATACATGTTATGTGATGAGTTAGTTTCATTTGTTTTCTCACTATCCTTTAGCATGATTTCATTACTTTTATATGAGTAGTTCTAGGGAGGACCCTGCTATGTATAATATTATAATCACCGTATGTATATATAAAATGTTTCTTAGGTCACTTGGAATTGGATTGAGATCACGATGGTTTCTAATAACATTGGGTTTTAGAAGCAATTTAGGCTTTTGGTTTCTATTGTTTTTTACATTCCTTTTGTACTTTGAAGTTTTCAATTCATTTTTAGTAGTTTTTCATGACATTATAAAATTTCATATGCTTTTTCTTTTATATTTATGACTGATTTGGAGTGGGTTGGTGTCTATCATATCTCTCCAATTTTCTTGTGTTACCTTTGAGGGTAATTCCTCCCATTTGTGTGATTATTATACCCTCGATGCTAGCCCCCAACATGTGGCCTACTAGAGGTCAGACTCAGGGGGGGTCATTATCCTTATTCACACATTATCTGCCTAAGAGGCATACACCTTGTGGGGAGGAGGCCATGAAATATTGGTATTATATCTCCAGTTGAGGGAACAAATGAGGTTTGGTATTAGGCACATCTGAGGTTGAATGGGTTGGTAGGAAAACAGTGCCAGTCAGGATTAGCAAGTGATGTAAGCACTGCAGACTGGCTACGTCATAGGCATTTATTCCCTCCTATGATCTGATGTAGGGACATTTAAATTTACAATTTCTACTAAACAAGGTGATACATGTTGTATTGTAGGGACCTAGTAATTGATCATGCATAATTATTCATTGGGCATATGTTTGATTGGGTAGTCTCATCAAAGGTTAACCTAAATGAATAAAATAATTAATTAATTATTCCTGAGTCTTCCACATTCCAGTTTTAGGGACACTATCTGTAGGTTATTTTCTAGGTATAACTTCATGTTAATGTCTTTGTCAGGTTTAGATAGAAGATGTCCACCTAGTTTTTCTAGAAGATCATTGTAGGTTATAGATTGATGATGATGACACATGGAGGGGGACACATCATGAGTTTCAGTGCCAAATTATGTAGATATTTGATGTCTATATTTTTGATGTAGTCATGGAAGACCTATTAACGAGGTTGAGATAGGCTTCAGGTAAATCAAGCATAGAAGGATCACATGGTGTCTTTGTTTGTGACGATGCTACAAGGATATGTGAGGTATTATTGGTTATTGTTCTTCAAGGATCGGGAGGAGTCGATGATCACATGGGTGGAGTTCCGAGAGAGGTTTAGAGTCGAGATTTTTTCTTTGACCATGATGGTATGCAGCTACCAAGAGGTTCTTATCCATCGATAGGGAAAATCAAGTGTCAAATAGATTGGTATCCAATTTAGGAACAATTTATAATATGTATTAGACAAATTTTGACATGGGGAGGGAAGGGCGGGGTATTTTGCGGTGGCTTTGTATCCAGAGATCCAGCGCCAGGTCACACTATTTATACTAAAAACATATCATGAGGTGCAGGAAAGGGTAGTGGTCATCGTGAGAACATTGGACATAACCAGATCATCACAAGGGGGGATTTATAATGATTCCTCATGAATAGGAGTTGTGGTCTAGGGTCCCCTTTTTTTAGGGTAGAAGAGTTTTTGTTTGTCCAGGGGTAGGACCCAGCCATTAGAATCTCGTTTCTCTAATGGAAGTGGCTCTCAGGCATATGCCCTAGGATCATGTGATTGTTATTCTTGTGGATGTAGAGGCCATCATCAGCATGATTGTGTAACCATTCATAGAAGACATCCTTCACCAAATTTTCCACTCTAGGTTCCCCCATTGAGGAAGTTCTAGCCGAGGCAGTCGCAGCTGGTTGCACCAGCTTCGTGTCAGCAGAGAGAAGATGGGGCATACAGTGGACAACCCCATGATTCTACCCATCCTTAAAGAGAAGAGCACATCCATGGTGGTGTTCATCATCCGGGTCTAAGAGGTCATGGATGAGGTATTGGTGTACTTCATGATTTAGTGTTGTCAGCGCCAGGTGAGCCAGATTTCATTCGAGGTACCCTTTGTGTTTTTTTACTTTATAGTATTCTTTGTATGATTCCAGAGTGACACACTTTGTAACACCCTGAGATTTTATGAAAAATATTCTTTTAATTTCATTGATGTACTATGTTGTACGATTCTTCAAAATTAGCTTGTGCTATACTCAATACCATATTAGCTTATATTATATGCTAAAAATATTCTTGGTAGGTGTTTCACGCAAGATCAACCTTCCACAAAAGAGTGTGTTGTACGCAATAATGAGTTTCACAAATAAATGATATATTGTTATAATATTATTATGGACATTCCGTTATGAATATTATTAATTACATTTTTAATTTTATGACATTATCTTACTCATTTTATAGAACATGGTATGGGAACACAATAAAATTTTCAGGTAAAATAAGTATTTTAAAAAAATTCATTTTTTCCACCTTTTGATGGTGCAACCACAATAAATTTAGTTTTTGACATGTTTATAAGTTCAATTTGAAAAAAAAACTTCTTCATTTGAATCAGGATATAAATATTTAATTTGTATTAATTTTTGATATTTTTATGGTAAGTTACTTATTTTTAAGAATATTAAAAATACGCTAAATTTTAATTAAAAACAAATTTTTTCAACGAGATAATTTATATTGTTAAATTATAATGTTGAATAGTTATAAATTATAAATAAAATATATTTTTACCAATTAATATATTGTAAGTCGTTGTCATTAATTTTTCACTGAATTCATATGTAAAAACATTTCAATCTTTTGCAATGTTTTAACTTTTAATGCTCATTTTCTGAACAACGGGATTAATATAAAATTAAATACCGCATCTTTTTTCTTTTGAATTTGGAAATATGGATTCCATATTTTTAATCAGTGGGTCCAAATTATGTTAAAAAGTTACTTTTTATATTTCGGCATTAGGAATAGTAACTATGGTAAATTTTATTTACCATAGATAAAGGTAAATCAGGTAATTAAGGGTAAATATACTATTATAAAATGAAAATAAAACTTTTATTAATATAATTGGATGAATATATTTTTCCCTAAATCATACTTGGATTGAAAGGGAATCTAATGTAATCCACTTGTATTTGATTAAGACATTTTATTTATTTTATTTATATGAAAGTGAAATATGTCTCACTCAAACATTAATAATTAGATTATTTTTAATATAAGGTTATACATAATATGAATTCAATTATAAATACTCATTTTAAAGATAAACTATTTTTGTTTATCATGGTAATTTATTTTTAATTTTTAATAAATATTTAATAACCTTAATAGCTTATAAATTAATGATGTATAAATTATTTATTTAGTCAAAAATCAATAATATTGTTTTTATTAAAATAAAAATACCAATAAAAAGGATCAGATACTTGAACAAACATTATTGGTCGACTATATCTATACCCTCTGCATCCAAGGGTCTATTTGTTGACCATTTGGTTCCTTAAAAAACCAATTAGGACATTTAGATTATTTTATTTTAAATGATGTCAAAGAAGTCACAATCATAATTTATTAAATATAACAATTTAAATGTTTTTATTTTAAGATGAAAAATTCGATTACAAATATTATTATGAATGAAATTATAATTATATTCATAATTGGATTTTATTTTTATCCAATAAGTATAAAAAATTATACAAAAATGTTGTAGTAATTAATTTATTAAAATATATACCAAATAAATTGTTTTAATAATAATAAAATAAATAATATATGAACATATTAATGTGGCCCATGATTTTTTTTATGAATATGACATGTTAGGAATCTATTATATATTTCTGTTTGAACATATCTTAGGTGTGGTTTTTATTTAAATTCAAATAATGAATAGTTTCAAAATTGACTCTCTTGATATTTTATAAAAATAACATATTATTAAATTATTTAAAAATCAAAAAAATATTTAAAATCTACAAATTGAATATTATATGTTCGAAAAGCTTATAAAGTATCATATTATTGGAAATTGAAAACATTTAAGTATGTATTTATAACAATTTATAATTTAGAATTTTATTACCAAATAAAAAATAAAAAATATTAAATAATGATAAATCAAGTTGATAAGGTTTAAAATAAATTTCCAACATGTATAAATTTTATTATATTATGATATTACAACCCTATCTCAACTAAGATTAGGATTGGAATCATTTTGGTTGTTTTTATTTGGGTTTTGAATTTATATTAAATTAATATTTTTGAGGTTTCCAAAAATGCACCTCTCCTCCCTTATAAAAGGGAACCTCCCCCCTCTCATCTTCACAACAATTTGAGCCTTCATGATCATCCAACCCATTCCATTTCACTTCTACACTTCCATAGATACCTACTAGAGTTCCTGGCCTTCCTCAAAGTCCAACTATATGGCCCTAAGAAGAGGTTAAGAGAAGGCGCATCGAAGAAGAGGTAATCTCTTCTACTAATTCTTTCTTGTTTATTTATTTATCTACTTCCTCTTCATTAGTTGATTCATTATAATGTAATAACATCTGTGTAAATAATATAATGACATGTTTTTATATATATGAAACAATCCCATTTCACCTTCTATCCATCTTACAGAAAACGAAATCACCGTGCGTGCGTAGGTACGGAATATCGTCTCCATGCCGTGGTGTAATATGTTTTTCCACCACCACCATACATGGATGGGTATAATGGTGTAAATATACCAATATATGGTTATTATAAAATCATAATGATTCTGAGAAATTATATCATCCACTCCAATTCAATTCAATAATTATGGGAACGATATCATCACTTGTGCATACGTACGGATTACAGTCTCCACAACGCGATGAGATTCATTCTCCATGTTAACCATTAAATAATTATTATAAAGTATATATAATTAATAATAATGGTATATATAACATAATAATGCTACTGTATTTCTGTATATATATATATGCCATCTACATACTACCACTCAAGTCAATAGGGAAAGGAAAACAGTGGTCATACGTACGTATGACCAACCATCTCCATAAATGGTGTATTTCATTCCGTTTATCGATCTATCATATATTTTTATATGCTGAATATATATTCCATATAAATCATGTTTTAAAATCTGGAATTAAGTAAATCGGGATATAATTAAGAATAACATGTTGAATCACGTACAATAAATGAAATGATTTTACCCAAACCGCTTCTTAAAAATGGAATTTCCAAAATAATGCGTAATATAAGGTAATAAGTGAACCATATATGATGTCATAACAATGAATATGATTCTGTAATAATAAAATGACAGTATTTAAATCATTATAAAGGACTTTTGGATACGTATGAAACATATCAGACCGAAGGTAAGGGACAATTTTGCAAATCTCATTTTTTCCGAGATTGCTTATACGTAAGTATTTACTAGGGTTATATTTTTCATTCATGACCATAAAAATATTTTTCATAAAGTGTTTAATATTCTTCCATGTATGTTCAATGTCATTTTTACACCTCTTTTACTATTAAATTTTGTTATGGAAGGAATTGTTCTTTTATTTACCATATGAGGAAGCTTTTTGACGTTTCCAGGAAAAGTACAAGAGGAATGTTTTCATAACTTATATGGCATGAACTGATTTTTACGGTCTCATAATGCCAAATTTTCATGAAGCTTCCTCTAAAATATTTCATGATTATTTTCAACAAAATACATTATTTTAAAAAATAATTTTCATTTTGTGGAAAGAAAATGATTTTGAAAAAGAAAGGATATTTTCCTTAAGAATTCATTTCAAGTGTTTTGTCAAAACTATTTTCCATCTAAGATGAAATTTTTTAGTATTATTATGTTTAATGTATAATTTATCTATTATTTACATGGATTGATTCTTCTTATGATGAAATTATTTCTATTTGTTTTATAAGGATTACATTATGATGTGATGATGTTTATGAAACCCATTTTATAATATCGGTTATGATGAATGATTTATGATTAATTTGTGGCAGAATTAAAAATTATTTAATTATTATATTGGTGGGACCTATATCTCCCTCAAATGAATTGGGTAAAGATTTAAATATCATGAGATATACATGGCCATAATGGCAGGTTAATCCGGTTCAGTGATACAGGACTGGAACGAGGAGTGAACTCGATTCAGTAATGGACATTTTCCACTAAGATGGCCTTAACAGCAATTACATAGCTAATATTGAAATTATATCATGTGATTAATGCTTTTCCACAATTACATGTTTTATTTCCATTCTATTTTATCATGCTTAATGTTCCTTTATGATCTCTTCCTTACGTACTCCAAGACTTATTTCACATCTAAATATCTTGATGTTTAAACATTATGTTCATGTATATATGTTAAAATTTATATGGTTTGTATCATTTTCTCCATGTTTACCCTTACTGAGAATTTGAGCTCACACATTATATTTGTTCTTTTCCCCATGATATAATCAATGGTTTTAGGTAATAAAACAAATGGGGAAGATCTTTATGGGAGAATTTCAAGATCTTTCACCATGATTAGAAGATTATGTTTTGAGTCTCAAAAGACAATAAACTATCACGGTCCTTCAGTGATTGTTTTTGTTATGTTTTAATTATTCATAAAAAGTAATTTAATTACCATGTACGTTAAGCTTGGGTCTCTACAGTTTGTATGAGAGGAAAGTATTAGTTAACCTTTGGAAACAACGATGCCAAAACTCTAGTGAAATCTTAATATATATTTCTAAGGTATATCTAGGGATGTCTCTAATGTTATGTATAAGTATAGGTAATAGTCCTAGAATTATGTTAACTATCTTAGAATTAATCCTAAGATGTTATATATCGATGGTACTCCCCCTTTATTATGTTGTTTTCCTAGATTGATTTTTTCCTCTCACATTATTCTTTTTACGTTTTAGACGATGGACAGAACCCAAAGGAACTATGTTGATCAATGTAATCGATAATGCAATGATTGTACTCCTGAACAAACCAATGTTATTGGAGATTTAGTGAAAAATATTATTTCAATACTTACCCAAGCTATGAATCATTATAGACCTCCAAATGAGAAGAGAATGGAAAAAATCTTATATTGGGTCATTCATAAGGCAACATTCAACTTATTTTAGTGGGTCTTCTGATCCACTTGTTGCTGAACAATGGATTTGTACCATTGAAAATATATTTTCCATACATAGATGTCTGAAACATGAAAAAGGCATTCTAGATGTTTACCGTTTAGAAGGTGAAGCAGACCAGTGGTGGACTCTTATTAATAATACAAGGCCCCAAGGTGAAATTGAATCCATGGAATGGGACGAGTTCATGAACACATCTTTCAATAATTACTTCTATCGTATTATTAAAACAAGAATAGAAAAGTAGTTCCTTGAGCTTATGAAAAAGGATCATGAATCTGTTGGTATATACGAGGAAAATTTTACAAGGCTTTCATGGTATACATCTTTCTTTATCATCGAACATGAAATTAATATTGATCGATTCATCAGTGGCTTAAAGAAAGTCTTTGAAGGGAATTAGATATAAGAGACTTCTATAGATATGAAGAAATTGTGGGTTTTTCTATCAACGTAGAACTGTAAGCTGGTGTTACATATCCATCTCATGGTTTTGAAAAGAAACGAAAGATGGAGTTCATGGAAAAATCTCAAAACAATGGTGAAAAGAAGACAAAAGGTTCTTTATTCTTAATGTGTGGAATGAATCATGGTGGAGATTGTTATAAAGGGACTAGAAAATTTTTTAAGTGTGGAAAAGAAGGTCATCGAGCAACTTAGTGTCGAAGTAATGTGAAAAAGGTCGCTAATGATAAGAATAGAGAAAAGACTACCGAGAATACACCACAACACATCAATGCATCAAGTGCAAGGAAATGGGGAATTATGCTAAACAATGCCCTAATCCAATGTTTAATGATGATCGACCTCAACAACCTCTTTAGGAAAAGGACAAAGGGAAGTCACATATGATCACTTTTTGTGACGTCGAGTATGAAAATAATGTTGTGGAATGATTAAGTTTTTATGTAATGGGATTTCAAAATAGTATCATGGAATCTCATTTATAATATCGTGGAATTTTTGAATATCTATGTATTGGTTTATTGTGGTTTTCAATAATTATATGGTACTGGTAACCCTGAAAAGTGATTGAAATATTTTTGGAATTAGATGATATGCACACAAAGAAGGGATAAAGAGAAAATAATATGTTTGATAGTATTCATGAGCTCATGACTGATGTAAGGGGAAAGTGATATCATGGTTTGAGTATATATAAATTTTTGGATTTTGGTTTCTCGAAAGTGTTAACTTTTAACAGCATTCATGTTTTCACTAAGGTTCAATGGGTATTCATTTTTCATGAGAATACATGATTAAGGCATTCACATGCTTTGAATGTGACCAACAAGAAGATATATCTTATGATATATGGGGGATAAATGATGGTAATCACATGCTTGGTAGATGATATCTCTAGAAATAATTTTCATCTTTATGAGATTGGATAGATGTATTTTGGATAAGCCTAATGATTTGAATGACTTATGTTAGTCATCCGATATTATTGATTACAGATTGAAATTTTTTTGGATATTATTTATGCAATGTTGTAATCGTATAGTTTCAAAAAAATACAACCTGCAGGATGGGCGACAACCCCTCGCGTTAGACAGGGATGTGGGAATCAAACCCACAACTGAAGTTCGATAGGCCATTACCACCTACCACTTTCCTATAAGAAGTACCTAGTTTTTAGATATTAGTTTTTTTAAGAGGTATGATAGATGAAGTACAAGTCCATTTTTGGAACCATATACGATTAATGTCACCATAAGATTGACTTATGTATATAATGTTTTATAACCTTATGTTTGAGAGAGATGAAATGTCCTATCATTCAACCGCATGATCTGCTAACACTTCACGAAGAAAAATTAAACATAATTTATTTAATAGATAAAGTGGAAATTGTTCAAGGCACAAACTACAGTGAGATTGTACCAAAATCATGTAAGTATTTATTTTAATTCATCAACATTAACGAAATGATATTGAAAACCAAAAATTTGGTCCCAGTTCCCTCATATCTGATGAATCAGATGGTTCCATAGATCATCAAAAATTTATGGCTTTATGATTGTTGGCTTTTTCATAGCCATGTTCTCTACCACTATCCATCAGAACTAGATGGTTAGATTTCTCTTCAATATCAATATTTTCACCTATGTTCTTATATGTGGAAATCCAGTGATTAGTTATTTTGTGTAACCATTACATTTCATAATATAGTTTTTAAAGTTATGTTTTGGTATTCCTTTATTACGATGTGGGTTTCTATTAAAGAAACATTCATGTAGTGAACCATTTATAACCCTGATGAATTTCGAGGGTGAAATTCATTTTAAGGGGGGTAGAATGTAACAGCCTAAAATTTTATGAAAAATATTCTTTTAAATTCATTGATGATTTATGTTGTATGCCACACCAAAATTAGCTTGTGCTATATGCAACACCGTATTAACTTATATTATACGCAAACACTATTCTTGGATTGTGTTTGACGCAAGAGTAACCTTCCCCAATAACGTGTGTTGCACGCGATACTGAGTTTCACTAAACAACAATATATTATGATAATATTATTATGAACTAGCTATTATGAATAGTAGTAACTACATTTTTTATTTTATGAAATTATCGTAATCATTTTATATAACATGGTATGCGAACACAATAAAATTGTCAGGTAAAATAAGTATTTTTCAAAAAATGTAGTTTTGCCGCATTTTGATTGTGCACCCACATTAAATTAATTTTTTTTACATTTTATAAGTTTAATTTGAAAAATAAAATTCTTATTTTTAATTATGATATAAAAATTTACTTTGGATAAATTGTTGATATTTTTCTGATAGGTTTCTTATTTTGATGAATAGTAAAAATATGCTATTTTTTTTAAAAGCAACTGTATTCATCGAGATAATTTATATGGTTATATTATAATATTGAAAGGTTTTAAAGTATAAATATAATATATTTTTACCATTTAATATAAAATATGCCATTATCATTAATTATACACTGAATTCAGAAGAAAAAACATTTCAATATTTTGCAACGTTTTAACTTTTAAAACATGTTTTCTCTACAGCGGGAATCATTTTAAATTTAATACTGAAACACTTGTGTTTTGAATTTTGAAAAATGGCTTCCATATTTGGATTCAGTAGGTCCAAATTATGTTAATAATATACTTTATATTTTTTGGCATTATTAATAGAAACTATAGTAAATTTTATTTACCTTAGTTAATGGTAAATAAGCTAAGTAAGGGTAAATATAATATTTTTAAATTATCCTAAAACTTGACTTATTATAATTGGATTATTATATTTTTCCCTCAATCATACTTGGGTCTAAATGAAATCTAATGGACCCCACTTGTATTTGATTAAGAGAATTTATTTATTTTATTTAAAGGAAAGTGAAATATGTATCACTCAAACATTAATAATTAGATTATTTTTAATATAAGATTATATTGAATATAAATTAGATTATAAATACTCATTTGAAAGATAAAATGTTTTTCATTATCATGGTAATTTATTTTTAATTTTTCTGAATTATTTAACTACCTTAATAGCTTTTACATTAATGATGTAGATATTATTTATTTAGTGAAAAATCAATAATATAGTTTTTATTAAAATAACAATACCCATCAGGAGAACCATAAACATGACCAAACATTATTGGTTGAATATATCTATACTCTATGCATCCAAGGGTTGATATGTGGACCATATGGTTTCATATAAACCCTATTAGTACATTTATGTTATTTTATTTTAAATGATGTCAAAGATGTCACCTTCATAATTTTATAAATATAACAATTTAAAAGATGTGATTTTAAGATGATAAATTTGAGTACATATATTATTATGAAAGGTTTAACATTTGTCTTCATAATAGGATATTATTTTTAACAAATAATTATATTAAATAATTATACAAAAATGTTAAAGTAATTATTATATTAAGAGATATACCAAATAAATGGTTTAAAAATTATTAAAATATATAATATATGAACAAATTAATGTGCCCCATGAATTTATTTTTGATGAATATTACATGTTAGGAATCTATTATATATTTTTGTTCGAACATATTTTACGTGTGATTTTTATATAAATTAAAATAATGAATAGCGTCAAAATTGAGAATATTGATATTTTATAGAAATAACATATTATTAAATTATTTAAAAATCAAAAAAATATTTAAAAACGAAAAATTGAAAATTATATGGTCTATAAGGTTACAGAGTATCTAATTGTGGGAAATTCACAACATTTAAGTATGTATTTATAAAAATTTATTATTTATTATTTTATTACCACAAATAAAATTAAATAGATTAAATAAGGATAAATCAAGTTGATAATGTTTAAAATAAATTTCCAACGTGGATACATATTATTGATTGATGAGATTACAACCATATATCATCTAACCATCGTATTTGAGTTGTTTTGGTTGTTTTTATGTGGGGATTGAATTTATATTAAATTAATATTTCTTAGGCTTCCAAAGGTGCCCCTCTCCTTTCTAATAAAAGGTCACATCCCCCCTCTCCTCTTCACAAAAATTTGAGCCTTCAAGCTCGGCCAACCCCTGACCATTTCACTTCTACACAAACATAGAAACCTACAATAGTTCCTAGTTTCTTCAAATATCAACTTTAGTGCCCTAAGAGGAGGTTAAGAGAAGGCGCTTTGAGGAAGAGGTAATCTCTTCTACTAATTCATTCAATTTTATTTATTCTTCAACTTCCTCTTCTTTAGATGTTTAATTTTTTTTAAAGGCCATGATTTTTTTTGAATAAATTTAAAAAGTACAAAACATGAAAAGGAGTAGTAGGGGGCCTCACAAATTGTTAATACCCCCATTATGAGGGACCAAGTTTTTTCATTATCTTCTCTGCAATCTGGCGTTCATTATCTTGTATGGCTCCCCAGTATTTGCCTCGGCCTCACCAATACCCATGACCACAGAAGTGGAGTGCTTATAAGTTTTTCTCTTATTGGAGGAGACATTGAATATCTAAACCATCTTCAGAGTCATATGGCTCATCCTTCATTTTATTTCTGTCTGAATGTCCTCATCCCCTCCTACAATTAGGTTGACATCCCTGTTTTGAATTTTCATGTTGTCAGGGTTCCAAATCATCATCAATTGTAACTGTTTGATGAATTTCCATTGAAGGAGTCTTATTTTTCTCCTACTAAGAAGAATGTTGCATTTCAGTTGACTGGAGAGTGGCAGTGTTTTCTGTCTTGTTGTTCGCTCCTTGAGCACATGATTGCTGAGCCATATTAAGTACAGGAGAAGACACCTACACACGAGGGTCATTGGTAGCCAACTCCATAATTTCATCCTATTTACTAGATTGTATGGATTTAGGCGTACTGGAGGAGGCATTGTCTTCCTCATTTGCATTGGTAACAGTTGATGAATGCACCTGAAATCTAGTTTTAGAGCAGCCCTCACTTGTGCAGTCAGTAGATCCATCTGTGTAATGTACGAGAGTTTGAAGAATATCATTCTCATTGCATTTGTGAACTATTGTAGAGGGGGTATCAGTAGGGGGGCCAGAACCCACCATAACTAGAGAACCTGCATCTTGTGTTCTATGTTTCACATTTAATCGGGAATTACCTATACGACCTTGTTCAACAATATCATCCCATGATATACTCTTTTCAGAATGTTCCATAGATCCTACAATATGATTTTCATCCTCACTGGGTCCAGAATTCTGAGCCAAGATCCTCTCTCCCATCTAGTTACACAATTTTTGAGTTTTTGGATCATGAAACCACAACTGCGAATTCTGTGCAACAGTATCAAACACCCTATTGGTGTTTTCTTTCAGCACTTTGATCCTTTTGAATCATAGATTAACATCATGTAAATGAGTAGAACAAAATTAAAAAATAATAGACCTCCTAAAATTAGAGGAATCAAGACCAATTACTCTACATTATGGACAGTATTTGGGCATATTTTCAAATTTTATTCTCAACTCAAGGTCCTCTTCTTTAGTAGAAAGATAATTTTATCCACCAAAGTAGAACCTATGTCTATTTCCACCAAGAAATGGGCATAATGCCAAAATATAGACATTTCACTTTCAATATCAATTTTTATAGGAACTCCTATCGACTAGGAAATATCAAATAATATTCTAGGATGCCACAGAATCCATTTTAGGCCAAAGGCTTTAACACAAATTTGGATCGAATAGTTAACAATTTCCAGAGGGTTGAATTTTTGATCCCATAATCGGATGTGCAGAGCATATGGCATGAAAGAGATTGAACCGTATCCCCATGCCCTCATCTTGAGTTCTTCGGAGGGAAAAAAAAGGTGAAAAATGCCTCGCCCTAGTGAGACACACTTCCAAGTGGAGAAGCCCCAAATATCGAAAAGATGTTATGTGAGATGCTCGGTCTTCCATGGCTTGGATCCTCTAGGCAAGCTGAGTCGAGCTATAATTGAGTGATCCCCAAGTTATATTCTCTCCACAACCACCTTTGTATCCACAATGACATGTGTGATGTTACACTTCTTACGTATACCAACATTTGAACATTTGAATGGAGAAAAAGTTCTACTGTGTTTGCTAACCTCGAATGCGTTCGTTGCTGGCAGTCCTTCCTCCATAGGAAAACTATCCATAAATATGGGTAATACATGTTTGTGAGAATAAAAACGTTTGTGGACAAAGAAATCGATGGTCGTCGATTTCATGATCAACGATAGCGTGGAGTTGAAACCTTAGACTCCATTGGAATGAAAAGAGGAAAGCTCTCGTCCACCCGACATCCTTCTCTCTTTATTTTCAAATGGTATTTAGTTGTTTCATTATAAATTAATAACATTAGTATAACTAATATAATGATATGTTATTATAAATATGAAACAACCCCATTTAACCTTCTATCCATCCTACAGACAACGAAATGATCATGCATGCGTATGTAAGGAATACCGTCTCTACTCCATGGTGTAATCTGTTTTTTTCACCAACACCTTATGTGGATTGGAATAAGGATTTTATGAATAACTATATATTTTTATTTTAACATCATATTTATTCTGACATATTATATCATCCACTACAATTCCGTTGAATAATTATGGGAACGATATCATCCCTCATACGTATGTACGGATTATCGTCCCCACAACGCGATGAGATTCTTTTTCCATGTTAACCAATCAAGAATGATTATAAAGTATATATAATGAACAATAATGGTATATATAACATAATAATACTACCAGAATTATAAATATATATACATTTCATATACTTACTTCCATTAAAGTCAATAAGGAATGAAAAACAACATTCATGACTACGTACGGCCTACCGTCTCCCTGAACGGTGTATTTAATTCCATTTATCGATCAACAATATATTTTTCTATGATGAGTATCTATTATATATAAATCATGTTTTAAATTCTGGAATTAACTAAATCAGGATATAAGTTAGAACAACAAGTTGAAACACATATGATAAATGAAACAATTTTAACCAAAACACTGCTTTAACATGGAATTTACAAATGAACATGTAATATAAGGTCATAAGTGAACCGTATATTATATCACAATAATGAATATGACTTTTTAATAAGTCAATGACATTATTTAAATCATTATATAGGAGGTTCGAATACGTATTAAGCATATCAAACCTAAAGTAATGGATACTTTCCCAAATCTCATTTTTTTAGAGATTGCTTATACATAAGTATTTACATGGGACATATTTTTCATTCATGCGCATAAAAATGTTTTTCATAAAGAGTTAATATTATTCCATGTATGTTTAATGTCATTTTTAACACTATTTTACTTTTACATTGTGTTTTGAAAGAAATCATTCTTTTGTTTACCATACGAGGAAACATTTTGACTTTTCTAGAAAAAGTACAAGGAGAGTATTTTTTTAACATATACAACATGAATGGATTTTTACGGTTTCATAACGCCTAATTTTAATGAAGCTTAATCTAAAATATTTCTTCATTATTTTCAAAAAAATACGTTTCTTTTACAATTTAATGTCATTTTGTCAATGAAAATTGATTTTGTAGAAGAAAGGATATTTTCCTCAAGAATTCATCTCATGTTTTTTTCAAAACTATTTTCCATATAAGATGACATTATTTAGTATGATTTTGCTTCAATAATAATTACTCTAATATTTACATGTTTTGATTCTTCTTATGATGAAATGATATCCATTTTTATATGTATTACATTATGATTGGATGATGTTTATGAAACCCATTTTATTCTTTGGGTTATGATGAGTGATTTATGTATAATTAGTGGAACAAGTAAAAATGATTTAATTATGAGATTGGTGGGACCTATATATCACTTGAATTAATTGGGTAAATATTTATATCTCAGGAGATAGACATGGAATGAATGAAAAGTTAATCAGGTTCAGCGATATAGGACTGGAATGAGGACTGAACTTGATTCAGTAAGGGACATTGTCCACTAAGATGGTCTTGACAGCAATTCCTAGGATACTATGGAAATCATATCATGTTATTAATGGTTTTCCATAATTACATGTTTTATTCTAATTCTATTTTATCATTATAAATGTTCCATTATGATCTATTCCTTACGTACTCCAAGAAATATTTCACAACAGAAGATCATTATGTTAAAAGTTTATGTTCATGGCTATATGATCAAATGTACATGGTTTGTTTTATTTTCACAATGTTTTCCCTTACCAAGCATTTGAATTGAACCATTATATGTTTTCTTTCCCCTATGATATAATGAAAGGTTTTTGGTAAGAAAACAAAAGGGGAATATCTTTATGGGAGATGTTGAAGATATTTCACCATGATTAGATGATTATGTTCTGAGTTTCAAAAGACAAAAAACTATTACAGTCCTTGAGTGTTGGTTCTTGTTATGTATTAATTATTCTGAAAATGTAATGTAATTTCCATGTACGTCAAGCATGGTTCATCATAGACTCATTCATATCTTCTACCCTTGTACATTCTTATGCGACATGAGGTAGATAGTCTTTCAGTTCTCTTGGCGTTGACTACACCCGTTGGAGGCCAATAAGACTTGTTTGATGTATGTAGAGACTGTGAAATATTTCTACAGCTACACCGCTCATGGGGAGACATCCATTGTTAACTGATATAACCATATTATTCCACACTCATCATGGATTTTCTGTACTTGGTGTGGGATATCACATATTGTTTCTGGAGATAGGTTGGGTTCATCGATGCGAACGGATTGAAAGTGGTCTTTGTTGGAATGAAAGACCTTCAGATGGGTCAAAGGTGTGTTCCATCATTATCATTCATGATGGATGAGTTGATTTTGTGTTCTTCAGAGGTTCATCAATTAGCATTTCCTATGGTCATAGAAGAGTACCATGATGTTTTTCCAGAAGTGGGTATAGCATTACCCCCTAGACGAGAGATCGAGATTGTGATCCAATTACAACAAAAAGAGTCCCTTATCTATATGTCTATATATAGGATCTCCCCTTTGAGTTACGTGAGATACATATACATCTTGATTGTCTATTACAGTGAGGTTTTTTTTGACAAGTGTTTCACCATGGGTCACACCAGATATATTAGTGAAGAAGGATGATTGATGTTTGAGGTTGTGTATCGATTATCTTTTCATAAACAAGGTGACAGTAAAGAATCGCTATCCTCTTCAATGGATTGATTATTTATTCGAACAACTGAAGGGTGCATGTTTGTCCTAAAAGTTTTAATTGCGATCATGATATCATTTTATGTGTGTGAAGGATGTGGGTATATTGGAAACTACATTCTGTTTCTGTCATGGGATTTAAAAGTTTGTGGTAATTTCGTTATGTGTGATGAATGCTCTAGATATGTTCATGGGATTGATGAACGCAATATTACGTGACATCCTAGATATGTTCATTATTGTTTTCATCAACAACATCCTAGTGTACTCCATGTCTATGGATGATAATGCAGACTATCTAGAAGATATTTTGGTATTTCTTCATTAATATCAGTGGTTTGACATGTTATCGAAGTTTGTGTTTTGGGTTCGAAAATTCCATTTCATAGGGAATGTTGGGTCCCAACAGGGAGTATTGGTGGATCCATCGATGATAGAAGCAATTGTGTCTTGTGCAGCCCCCATGACAGTGGTAGAGGTGGGATGTTTCTATGGAGTTTTTGGCTACTACAAGAGGCTCGTGGAATATTTCTCTCAGGTTGCGACTCCACTGATAGCATTGATCACAATGTATAAAATATTAAAGTGGACTGATTAGTGTCAGGATCCTTTTTAGCATCTAATGTAGAAGTTACTAAGTGCTCCAGTTCATTGCATGCTAGTAGTGGGAGTTCAACATGATGTTTTCTATGATGCATTGTATCTAGGGATATAATGTGTTATGATGACATTCTTATAAGTTGTTTATTATGGGTTATGATCATTATGTCCCCATGAACGTAACTACAGAACCCATGATCTTGAGTTGGCGTTTGAGGTGTTTTCACATTACTTGTGGAGACATTACCTCATTGGTGAGCACATTGTGGTTTTCACTGATAATAAGATTCTGATATATGATTTCCTGCAACATGTCTTAAACTTGAGATAACATAGGTTGATGGAGTTTTTATAGGATTACGACATTGACATATCATATTCCCAAAAAAGGGAAATGTTTTTGCCAATGTGATTTTCCAAATTTCATGTAGTTATTCAGTGCATGAATCTGGTGATATCTAGATTGTTAATGAAGAACATGCATGAAATCATCACGATATAGGAGATTTTTTGGGTTTAGGTTGAAATTTTTAGATGATGGTGTATTAATCTATGGTGCAGCTGGTGGAAGAGTCCTAGTTTAGGGATCTAGAGATAGAGGTCTGGGAAGACTGAGTTATTTGAGGCGAGGCCCCTGATGGTTGATATGAAGATGAAAAACACCGACTGTTTTATCATGGATGAATATTTTTTCATTTGAAAATGAACGAGATGGTTCTCATAGATTTCGAAAAATCACCTTTTTTGGTAAATACTGACATGAGAAAGATGTACTGATTTTTGAGAAGTCATTTTTGGTTGGCCAGGTTGAAGCATGGATTTACTTTGTTTGTGCTTAGATGTTTGTTCTTCTAGAAGGTGAAGGCTGAGCACTGTGTCCCTGGTGGATTTCTATATTCATTAGATATTTTTTAGTTGAAGTGGGAGGACATCTCAATTGACTTTGTTACTAGTTTACCACAATATCTAGGAGGACATGATTCTATTTGGGTGGTAGTGGACCATTTAAAAAAATCATCCCACTTTACAGCAATCAGGCCATCGAGCTCAGTGGATATTTTTTTAAGGGATTATCTGGAGGTGGTGGTGAGACACCACATAGTTTCATGGACGAACATTTGTGATCGATATCCTCATTTTAAATATATGGTATGAAGAGGTCTCCAACATGATTTTGGTTATCATCTATTCATTAGAACTAATTTTCCTTCAGAGACAGACGATAAGATATAATGGAATATCCAGACTCTTGAAGACATGTTGTGCTATTTTTTCCAGGATTTTAGTGGTTCATAGATGAGGCAGATAACCTTGGTGGGGTTTTCCTATAACAATATATTTCCATCCACCATCAATATGGTGCTGTTCAAAGCTATGTATGGATGACACTTTTATTTTCCAATGTGCTGTATTGGGGTAGGAGATTCCTCAATTCTTGGATCAAAACTAGTGCAGAATATAACAGAGATGGTTCAGGTGATTCGTGAGGGGAAGAAGACAGTGCAAGATCATTGGAAATCATTTTTTGATCAAAGTAGGAGATGTATGGAGTTTGATGTTGGCGATAATGTGTCTATGATGGGGAATCCACATTATGGGTAGTGATGGATTGGTCGTGGATGTAAGCTTTATCCCCTATTTTTTATCCTTTTGAGGTGTTGGATCTTGTTGGACTGGTGGCATATCAAGAGGCACTTCTCCTGAAAATAAGCTAGATAGATGATGATTTTCACGTGTTATAGCTTTTTCATTATGTTCATGATTACAAAAACATTATAGATTGGCATGAAATCCATGTGAATGATGATGCAACATTCGAGGAGTTTCATGTGGTGATCCCTGACCGCAATGAGAAGTTGTTGCACAAGTGTTCAGTACCATTTGTTTGTGACTATTGGAAACACTATGGCGCAGAGGAGAGTACCTGCGAATGTGATTAGAAGATACATTCTAAATACACTATGTTATTTATGTATAAAACTTTTCCCGAAATTATTTTTTCTCTTTCTAGTGGTAGACTAGTCGTGTTCATGTGATAGATTTCATTGGTTGCTCCATGTGAATTTCCCTCTTTTGTGAGTTATCTCATTTGGTTGTTGTTCATACCCCATTTTTGTTTCCCTTTATGTGGGTTTTTTTCTCAAGGATGGAAATGTTTTGAGAGGTAGATGATGTAATGATTTGGTCCTCTCTAGTCTATTCCTCGATGGATATCTAGGGTTTGAGGTGTTCTGGGAGGTCAAGGTGACAAAACCCCAAATTGTTTTTCAAATTTCCAATTCTATAAATACTTCCACCTAGAAGACTGATGTGAACAGTTCCACCAGTGATACCAATGTGAAACATTCCACCGGTGAGACTGATGTGAATGGTAATATTGGTGAGACCGGTGTGAAATGCTCCACCGGTGAGACCAATGTGAAAAGTTCCACCAGTGAGGCCAATGTGAAAAGTTCCACTAGTGATCTAGATGTGAACCATTGCACTAGTGAGACCACTGTAATAATTTCTTCAAGATGGATGATTTGAAGAGTTCCACCGGTGAGACCGCTGGGAATAGTTCAACCAGTGAGCCCTATGGGCAGAGTTCCATTAGTGAGGCTAATGGAATAGTTAACCCAGTGATTTCAATGTGAACAGTTCCACTGGTGAGTCTGAAGTGAACAGTTCCACCATTGAGACCTATATGAACTCTAAAATTGGTGGGACTGATGTGAAAGGTGCCACCGATGAGATTGATGTGAATAGTCCACAAGTGAGGCTGATGTGAATTGTTCCACTAGTGATGCTGATGTGAACAGTCCCACCGGTTTGTCCTATGTGAAGAGTTCCACCAGTGAGCTGATGGGAATAGTTGCACTAGTGAGGCTAATTTGAACAGTTCCACTGGTGATCCCAATGTGAGCAGTTCCACCTGTGAGGCTGATGTGAAATGTCTCACATGTTATACCATCTTGAACTGATCTACCAGTGAGACCAATGTGAACAGTTCCACCAGTGAGCCCGATGTGAAAAGTTCCACTGGTTAGCTCGATTTGAACAGTTCCACCTATGAGGCCGATGTGAAATGTTTCTCCATTTAGGCTGATGTGAATAGTTCCACTGGTGCGCCCGATGTGAACATTTCCACCAGTGAGCCTAATGTGAACAGTTCCACCAATGAGACCATTACGAATTGTTTTTGTAGAACAACACCCATCCAACACCAGCCTTTTTTCCCATAGCCAAATTTCATGTTCATGAACAATGTTTCCAACATCTAATAGTTTCTCCCCGTTGATGTTTCCATCAATTTAACATTCATTTAAGGCATTGTTTTAAAGACACTATGGCCGATTAAAAGGATATAACACCTATAAAAATTATTCCCTCATCTCGAGATGATTTTAATTTGTCAAACTATGTGATTTTATGTGATTTTCTTTTAATGGAAATACAGCATATCTTAAACATACTCTGTTATTTCTTCTAAAGGGAAAATATATATTCCTTCCTTATTCTATGTATTTTTTCCCTGGTGTGAGATGCTCAAATATTTACTTCTTCCCATAGGAGAAGTGTGATCGAACCATAATCTTTGGATTGTTTCCCATTGTTGTTTCTTCCAACAGCATGCTTAACCCACGTTTTGGTGAAATCAAAAAGTGTTGATCCTTCATTGATATATGGTATGATTTATCGTCAATATTTTGTGATCCTATTATCTTGTTTCTCATTTTTATTTTATGGTATGTGATCTCCATACTTCTAATAATGTTTTCTTGGGTTCTGGATGGTGTAGTAGAACTGCGACATCATCACGTACTTGCATTTGACATGGGAGGAGGTGATGATGATGCATTTTGTGGATAATTATCAAAGAACGAATTTCATGAACCATTATAGGTAGAGGATTAATTTATTATTTATTCATTTAAAAGAAAATTTTCAGTTACAATGTTTTAGCACACTAGATCCATTGGAATTGACATAGTAAATATTTGAACGGTATAAATAAATTGTTCTCGATTTTATGTTATTGACTCTTTATTTGAAATAAAGTGTAATATCTATTCATTATTAGTTTATATATTCATTTTTGATGGATACTGGTAAATAATATAAACCGGTAATAATTGTAAAGTAATTATCAATGAAAGAGGCATGTAAATAAATTTGGATCTTCTTGTTATAATTTGATGTTAATCAAATTGGTGTTGTAATATTGCTTAATCATCTTTGGAAAGTTAAAATTTTAGGATTCCCGTAATTTCTACCTACAAATAATAAATCGGTTAATTTTTTATGGATTAAATTAAAGGTTGTTGGATAAAATATAATTGCTCATAGGGTTCTAAAATATCCTCTTACATTCATAAGGTCTAATAGCCCAGTTGATATGATGTTTGTTTTCCAATTTCTAGTGTTGTAATATGAGCCTGGATGGCTATTAGGATATGTGGGGGTAGGGAGGCACATTGGTTGTGGCAAGAGTTGACACATCGAGTGGTGTGATGCATCAGTTTATGCATGTTGGTGTCAGGGGGGACACCAGATTGATGAAATTGGTTGAATGATAATATATGAATTCATGATGAGTCTTATTACTATGTTTATATGCTTCATATTCCTCATTTCATAAGGCTGCAGGTTTTTCTTACCATTCATCCAAAAGTGGTGAAGATTCATGAGGTATGCCATGTGGTTTCTGTGTATAGCTTATTGAGGGAGGATGGGTCTACACCCTTACTTTAGGTCTAAAATACTTGACGAGTAGTTAATTTACAGACCATTTCGTGCCCATTGTGTTTAATAGATAAAAATTGTTTTCTATAATACATGGGAATATGGGAATTAAAGATGTAAATAAATTATTGAATAAATTATGTTAACCAAGGTGGTTGGAGCTCGCTGAGACAAACTTTTTACGTTGCAATTTAAAGAATCATTGAACATTGGGTGCGATGATAATAATATATAAGTTTGAAATTATAAATTGTAAATTAATGTTTATGAAATTAATCAACGTAATGTGAAATAATAAATTGGGAATATAGAAATGTAATAAATCTATTAAAATTGTTGTCTGTTTATTTGATAGGTAGTCTTAGAAGTGGCAACTAGGAGTCTGAGAGATGTTAGCTAGAGTTGATTCTAGGAATATGTTATTCCCATAGTGTGGTTGTGATCTATATTATATTGAATACTTTTCTTGTTTCTATATAGTAATCCTACCAATTAGTTAGGGAAACGGAAACCCTGCAGATTCTGAGCCCTCAGGGTTTTTTTCTGCACCCTCTAGTGAATAGTTGGATGGATGAATACCACCTTTGGTCCCCCTATATTCTCATAGTAGTAACATCTTCTAGTATGCACAATAGTTATTTTTTCCCATATATGTGTTTGGAGT
Source organism: Viscum album (assembly GCA_963277665.1). Taxonomy (NCBI): domain Eukaryota; kingdom Viridiplantae; phylum Streptophyta; class Magnoliopsida; order Santalales; family Viscaceae; genus Viscum; species Viscum album. The sequence continues at coordinate 1,405,112,693 of OY728122.1, read as the reverse complement.
AATGTAATGGATTTTTTTCAGACATATATATTCTATATATAGTTTCCAATGGACTACGCTAGGTGTAATGTGTATAAGATGTGATGGATTGAGAATCCTTACTCAGTGTATGTGTTGTAATGGCTTGAGGTATAATGCCCGATGTAAGATATACATTATGTGAGCTTTGGAGAAACCAGGAAAATACCTCATTAAATTTCTTATGTGGACATGGTGGTTTTGTTGCATGAGGTGCATATTGTGGTGCTTCACCCACGTGTCAATGAGAAACTCTTTTTATAGAGAGATACTTATGACGTGCGACATAGGGGAAAAAAAGTAAACCAGTGGAAATGTAGTAGAGGGGTACCATTGGTATTCTGTATAATATGATATTCTATTGTATGTGATATATGGTGAGAGTATCCATGGTGAGGCTGGGGACACAAAATACTTGTTTACGTGATCTGTTTGTTTCATTTTTTCTCACCGTACATTAGCATTCTTTCATTAATTTCGCATGATGTTCTCAGGGGTGGATCCAACATATTATACAATTATAATCACCCTATGTATATCTAAATTTTTTTAGGTCACATAGAGTAGGGTGAAGATTATTCTAGTTTCTACTGTCATGAGGTTGCAAGAGCCGTTGGGGCTTGTGGTTTCTGTTGTTTTTTCATTCCTTTTTTACACGTATTCTTTCCATTCTATTGTTGTATTTTTTCATTCCCTTAAATATGTGAACGTGGTATTTCATTTATATTTCAGTTTGAGTTAGAGTTTGAAGGTATCAATCTTATCTATCTCTTTATCATGTGTTCACTTAGAGGGTGATACCTATCATTTGTGTGTTTACTATACCCTCAGTGCTAGTGACAAACTCAGGGCCTTCTGGAGGTGGGACTTGGGGTCATTATCTCTCTACTCATATTGACAAACCATGTGGGTACACATTGTGGGGAGGGGGTCGTGACAAAGGGGCTACTGGTTGATATAATTGTTAGATTCAAATCCCTTCCCATTATGGATTGTTATACTAGATGTAAAAAAATTAAATGGTCCACAAATATGAGGATTCATAATAATTCAGGGAACGTAGAGGGAATAATATTATCAATTAATTTCATTACACATAATGGCCACTAGAGATACATATCAATTATTGATGAGTAATATAACAATGTCTATCTTAGAACCGAACATCATGAACCATGTGAATGACTTGGTTGTGGAATCTCAATGTTGATGTTTAAATATTTCAGATTATGTGGCTGAATTAAAAAACCTATGGATACATATATTGAGAATAAATCCACCAAATGTGAATTTGGGTGAAAATCAATAAAAATTCCACATAATTATTGAATGGCATCATGGAATTTATTTGAACATGAGAAAACCAATGAGTTTTATGACATTCCACCACATAAAAAACCATAATGAATTGAGTAAACATTATTGGAAGTTAATTTACATCATGTTATTCAAAAATAATCTTCATACTAAGTTTCTTACATAAATATGTATTATAATTAATGGTTTCCCCTATCTTTGGGATGAAAACATTCATAATGGATTATGATATCTTAAATATACCTTCACTAGACTCCATCAATGATGTCTACTATATAAGGTAATATCATTGTACATTATGTTGACCCCATAGAGTGATCTAATGGTTACATCTAGTAATAAAATAGTTAACCTAACAAATTAATTATTTGTTACTATATCAGTAGTAAAATTATGGTCACTGAGACACAATATTATGATATTATGAACTACTACCTTCCAATGGACATCAAAGTGAAGAAGTTGAAGAATTATTTATATAACCATGAGATCCACTTCTTCTCTATGGTCAATTATAAAAAATATACAAGTAATTATATAATTATAATTGGGAATTATTTTTGATGGTACTATATTGTAGATTAATATCTATGTAATTTTCCCTAAAGGGATGAAATGAGATCAATTAATGGATTATCTCAGGGTGACACCTAGAATATATAAGACCTTTTAAGAGATAGATCACCAGTATTATGATGTATTATACATTGTAAAATCATATTACATATGGGAAATTTATATTGATGAATCATCTAAAATCATAAGCAGTAGAAGAATAGAGAATCTGAAGAACAACCATGCCATATTGAGGATAATATTCGTCTTTCTTAAAAAATGATTGTACATTAATCCTTCCAACCATTAGAATGATTCACCAGAAAAAGTTATAATACTAAGATCACATCCTAGGATTATGAATATCATTTCATGGACCACTGTTTGGTTATGTAACATGGGTGATATGTAGTCATTAATGAATAATGCTTTTATTAGTTATTCCCCTAAGAAGAAATATTAGATTCCCTTCACAAATTTTTACAGGTATTGATGGATGAATTCACATTGAGGCCATCACAATCTCATATTTTTGGTTCATAAACCGTCCATGTGCATACACTAACCAATGAACATACAATATTATAAAATATAAATCATGAAAAAACAACCATTCTTATTGTAAATCACATGGTTGGTATCTGTCATAATCTTTAATTATATAGAATAAATCAATGGAATCAATACCCCCTCATATCAATGTGATCTATTTACAAAATAGATTTTTACCACAATTATATATATTTCAACCATATTATATTAACACAATGTGGGAATGTACCACTAGATAAGGACACGTATTAAATGGTCGATTGGTTGGTTGAAAACATCATCGTTTATAAATAACCAAATTATCCAGCATTGGTCTCCTAGATATTCTTTTATGCGGTTATTATCATGTTCATCAGTTTAGGAGAAACCCTCTATATTATAACTAATTTCTATGCAAGTTCATTTTCACCCAAATTACATGAACAATGAACATCTATATAGTTATGAAACATGGACCCTTATAGAAATAAATGATAGTGAACTATGTGGTGTTGGTAATAAAACATTGATGTTTGTCAAATTTATGTCGACTTTATTTATAATCCAAAAGAATTGTGGCATGATACTAAACACGGTTATTGTTTTTCTATATGTGTGATAGATGTATGGAGTGAAAAAACATCTTCCATGGCCAAGTATCCTACGTTCATATATAGAATGACTAAAATCATATCTAAATGGCCAAGTATCCTACGTTCATCTATAAACCATTTTAATATTATAGATGAAGGATATAAATAAAAAATAATTAAATGGTATATAGTGACATGAAATTATGTTATGAAAAACATTCATCATTATATATGGTATTACTAAAAAATAACCCATAATACTACATAATTAACATTGTACATTATTAGATACATTGTTGATGGAGTCCAATGTGTTGAGGTTTTATTTCCCTCAAAGAAAATTACTATTCATAAGAAACTATTGGATCTTGAGTAGCCTTAGATTTTGATATATGAATTAGAGAAACTTATTTGAATGAAGATACACACACTAGAAAACATTGAGATCCATTAGGGTCATTTCACATAAAATTTAAATATAAATTTTACCCAATGATAGAAAATCATATGATAGGTTGAATTAGCTTTGAGATCCCCCACATTACATAGAAATATTTATTTTATGGTTTAGAATCAATGGGATGCTGCATATGATATACACAATGTCAACTCCATCGTGTCTCACTCCACAATGACAATAAATGATGAGCATATTGTGTCAATAAAAATTTTAATGTTCCTCATGAAATACGTTACATAATTTCAAAAAATTCATCAAATAACTAGTTAATAGATGTAAAATAGTTTGAATTCTAGTCATAGGTTACTGAATTTAAAATAAATGGCATGAAACATCTTGCACATTACTATATAATATGTGGAATAAGTCTCATAGGATTGAAATTAATCTTTATGAAATTAATTCCAAGTTTCATGAAAAGAAACTGTATTCCATGCAGTTGATTTTTTCAATAAATATTCCTTCTTGGGAGACATCTTATCATAATGATTCTAAATTACACAATATGAAGTTTATTCTATATTAATTTTATTAAATAATATCCATTTTTAGTAATATGTACTTAAACTACATGACATATAGGGATATATACATGGTGTTAATCTATGGGAAATAATTATTAATCATATAATACCTTAAACCATTACGACTGGTTCATGTTAGTTTTCTTAATCACAAAATTAATGAGACATATCTATAAATTGTTCACTCCATGTATGTTTTGACAAAAATACAATATGTCTCCATGAAATACCAATATGATAAGATAAAAAAAATATTATTGATATATTTATATCTTTATTCCTATTTTTATATGATACATAAAGCCACTATAAAATCCTACATTTTTTCCAATTGAAAATATCTTTAAATTTATTCCTAATACTGAAGATCATACAAAATCACATATGGTTCACCCCAACAATCACGGCTTGAAATAAGGCCACATCAATTTCCATTATTCGTTATCTAGAACTATGAAGAGTCCAAGAGACCTAGATCAATATATGGATTTACTATTGTTATCATAGTATACATAGTGAATCATTGTGGTATTGAAATGGATCTAACTAGAGATCCCATTATCTTTAATCCCCGGACCACAGTATTTTTCATCTCTCAATCATATCAAGTCCTTCAATGACACTAGATGAATGTGTATCCCTTTTCACATATAAATACTTATAAATTAATTCATATTATGGAATATATATATATATCTAATTTTTTTAATTGGACATTAAAAAATATTCCATTCTAAAAAATATCCCACTTCATAACTATGTATATGGATTCATTAGTTCACATTGGGTTTTATCCACTAACTCGATAGAAGGATAGATCCATTTCATTTCAATGTTTAGAACAATATTTATATAAACATATATATACATTTTCTTAATTTTATTACCATAAACATTTGAAAATATGATTCATAATTATATGATGTTTAATTGTATGATAAAAAATCCATTCAATATGACCCTTAAACTTTTTAAAGATAATTTTTATGACCCAATTTCCATACATGAGAATATGATCTATTGGAAGGGAAAATGAATAAGGATCCTCTTAATTAACCTATATCATGGTATACTTACCTCAATAATCAAAATATATTGTCTAATTTTTTATGGGTCAGAATGTTCCAGATGATTCCACCTCCTATATCTAAAACTCAAGATAAGAACTCATATATTTCTCTACAAAATATATGTTATGTATCTATTGATATTATTCCATAAAAAATTTAAGGGTCTATAATCAATGAACTTCATGATATTTAGTGATTTATGCATCTTATATCATGAATAAAAATGGAATGATCAATTAACAATGATCAGAGTGTGTGTAAGTTCCACATTCTTGTTCTGTAATATGTATTAATGATACAAATTTTCGTCTTATAACATGACCTAAACCACCTTTATTAGGTATCATTATAAGGATCACATATAGTATATGAGCATGTACTAGAAATGAAATCTCACATCTCATGAACTACAAATGGATTGATTCAAATTATCTTTAAATATATATTTACAATGTGATTTTTAATTCCAATCCTATTCAAAAATTTCATTACTGTTAATCCACATCCCAGTCTATGGTATCATAATTAAATTAAGATAACTTGGAATTGAATTCCAAACATGTAACACCAATATTTGTTTACTATTTTGGTATTTGATAATCCCCCACGCCCTATAATCAATGTATCCTGATCCTAAAATAATGAAAAATTTCCATCATTTTGTATAATTATAGATCGATTGCACAGTCAGTTTCACTTTTATAGAAGGATAGTATACCTCATATTTATACTAATTAGTATTAAATTAATGTGATTCCACCACCATGAAAATGTTTATGAAGAGAATTCTCAATACATAGTGTTTAATATTTCTAGAACCCTAACTATAAAAAAATATACACAAATACATAATGGGTTGATATCACATAAAGGTCAACAAGAAAAAATTCAATTCCCCTGTAAAGACCCGTAAAAATTCAAGGGAAATTTTATCTTAATTTTCTTTGGGATTTTACAAGAATGCGGTTTCTGACGGCACATTATTTCGAGGCCCGGTGTGCCCAGAATTTCTATCTGATGTTTAGCTCAGGTACGTTCAGTGAAAAAACGAGTGGGAATTATTAACTTTTGAACCGGTACTCGGAATCGAATTTTGAGGGCACTGATGGAAACGCAATGCTGGTAATTACTTAGGAACACCTTTTTCGGAGTTGCGTTTTCACAGGTGTAGTTGTTAATTTTTTTTGTGGAAGGTAAAATAAAATTTAAACGACAATTTTTTTTATCTTTATAAGTGTTTAATCTATGGGTGGAAGTTGGGTAACCACCCAACTATCCATGAGAGGTTATTAGGCCGGTGGGGCCAATACAAACCCCACCCCTTCATATTCTATAACCCCCCTAAACTCACCATTAATTTTTTGACTACTTATGTTAATTAATTAAGTGAGTTAAATGTGAATGTTTGAAATTCAAATGCATAGGTTATGTTAATAAAATAAGTGTTGAACTTATTTTACTTTGTTGGAATTCTGGTTGTGGAAGCCTTTTGGAGAAAAATAGAGGTCTTGAGGATTCTTCATTCTTCAACGAAGAACGCGAAGAATGCACCGCCTCTGACAAAGAAAACCGACCTCTGACGGCGGACGACGACGAGAGACACCTTCCTTAAAGATCACATAATGTCAATGACATTCCTTCCATGACGCTTCCTTCCGTAATGGTCCTCTTCTTCCGCGGTGGTTAATTCTGCGATGAAGTATCGTTCGACGACAATGTTATGGTAGGGGTTTATGTGTTTTTTATTTGTGAATTCATCCGTCATCTATCCTCGTTCATTTGGACCGCTGGATATCGTTTAATGGGAGGGGGTCAGACCGCACAAACACTTCCGACCCTCCTCCCTTATTATGTTTTTTTTGTTGTTGCGGTTCGAAGGAAAGTGACACGGTGTCGTCGCACCGTGCGGGAACGAGCGGCAAGGATGTGCGGCGTTGTTGCGCCGTGCAATTGAAAATTGAACCAAGCCGCGGCGCCGTCGCACCGCACCGGAAAAACAGGAGGACATATAGACTAGAGCGGGGCCACGGCCGAGTGGAGCGACGCCATCGCACCGTGCCGGACGGACCAATGCCACGACGGAGCAGGGGAACCGGCGGCCGAAATAGGGCCGCCAGCATCGGAGCAGGGGGGACCGGCCTTACCGGTCCCGTGTCGGGACAAATTACCTTGGTATTTATTACAAAAAAATAAATTGAGTTATGGTAGATAGAAAATATAAATTTCAATGAATTAATGAAATGATTGACTTTTTAAAACAATATATGTGGTTTTCTACGATTAAAATTCAACTTAAATATAATTCATTGATAATTAAAACCTTGACATAAAAAAGAACACCTTAAAGAGTAGGTACCTACATTATGATTAACATTTTATACCTTTTTGACTAACCAATGGGACAATTGTATTTATAGAATTGGTTATTATGATATTAAATATGTACCTTGACTATGTAATTGTTGTTCTTTCAGAGAATTCTTGGATTAATCTAAATCATTGAATGATCATGTAAATAATTTGAGGGATATTTTAAAAACCATAATAGATCACCAAATATATATGATGAATTTTATATGTAATTTATTGATTAAGAAAGTTATATTTTTGGAAAAAATTTTATTTAGACATAAAATTACATCTAATCTGGAAAAATTGATGTATTTTAATAAAATTTGTCAAATGTGGAATTTTTTTCATATTTTTGGATTATTTGGGATGCCATGGTATTAAATCATGATTAAAATTATTTTTCAATTATGGACTATCCAATCAATACACATACATGGAATGCATTGAAAATTCACTGGGATTTGAAATGTTATAGTTAATTTGTTGAGTTGAATTTTCTTTTTAATAATACACTATTTTTGACTAGTCTAGTGTTTTTGTTGGGATATGTGGTCTTTATTGATGTATACTATTCGAGTTTTGGTTACATTATTAAATGGGATGAACAAAAGGTATCTTATGGTTAATGATTAATTACACCACCTAAGAATATCTATCGAACCCTCGGTCACTTGCTCATTTATGTGATGTGTGATCTTAGGTGTTAGTAATAATACATTTGCAAAGAAATGTTTAATATTTATTCCAACCACCAAATATTTAGTCATATATTCTCTTAAAAATATTTAAACCTTTGGTAGAGGTGTTTAATGGATTACCAATAATCCTTAGATTTCAAAATTACATATAACAGATGTAAGGATTAATGTAATTAATTATGATTTTAAAAGGAAACACATATGCCAGTCAAAGATAAAATCATCTTAAGTGGCGAATCTTATTGATCTATTTGATCAAGTGAATTTGGTATTCTAGAATCCATTAACCAAGATATTTCTGATAATGGTTCTCTTAAACACCTCTCTTATCTAGATACCTCATTAAGATAAAGAAAATGATGAATAATTTTTTATAATTAAGATCTCCCTTAATATTCTGACAAAAAATTGGAGAGTATAAATTTTTATCCATGGGTGACGAATATTAATGGTATTAATTGTTTTCCATTTATAGTGAGAAAATATATGATATGATATTTCTATAATTTCGTTGGGGAGTGTTCAATATAATTGAGAAGAGGTTCTAGGATATGAGATAATGATTCCGGTTTCTAGATATGAAATAATATATTATCGATTTTCATCACTATTGAATCATTATTATCATAATGTTTAGAGAACCAAAAACCCTAAGGTTTCCTTCATCTTCAACCAATTAAAAATTGAATGAGGGATGATATTTCTATGGTTTTCATTGTTGGGATGTAATACCCACCCCAATATATGAATTTCATTTGGGTGGTGATTGAACATATGACCAAATATTAACCCTTTATGAACATTCATGTTACAAAAAATGTTGATAAATTAAGATTTTGGTTTGTGTAGATGATTTATAGATGGAATGTTATTTAATTTTTTATTCTTTCTGAATAGGATCCATGGTTCACTACTAATTTTAGGGGAATATTCAAAGTGGTTTTGGAACCAATATGAGTCTTATCATGACGTATTATCCACTGACAGATGGCCAAACATAGTAAGTTATACATGTCCTGGGAAACATTATTCATTATTAAATTTTTTATTTTGGTGGAGCTTGGGAAAATAACATGGTACTTGTTTATTACATCTAGAAAAATAGATAACAATTTTTCTTCCATATATATGCACATTATGTTTTATATGGATGAATTTTTAAATATATATTATGTGGGACAATGATTTTGGAAGCATCCTTAGATGTAAAATGTTTTTTCGAGATGATGACATAAAATATTCAATTTACACATCGGGAATAGAAATGGAACTGATTGGATATAAATCCATTGAATATATTCCATGTACACAATTTATGCTTAATGTCTGTGCCCATATATTTTTATCTATTTCACCAAATTTGGGATACTGATGTCTTGGGAATCATGATAAAATTAATACAAGGTCTCTATATACTTTGTGGATTGTTGAGAATGTTTTTAACATGTATTTCTATTTATAAATTCACTAAAAATTAACAAATAACCAAAAAATATTTATTGTATCATATCATAAGACAGAGAATTCTTACCTTTATCTTGTAATGATTTGGTAATAAAATAATGTGGAACCAAATTTATCTGTGACTGAGCATCCTATAATGATATTTCATTATGATAGAACGTTTCTTAATTGGATGTTAGTAATATTAATCCTTTTTCTTTGGTAACATGGATGTTTTTTTTTGATTGCTGGTAGCATGTGGAACCGATGAGATAAAAGTGGTCTCTTTTCATGGAAATGAATACTTCATGACAATATTTATAGTGACATAATGATTTTATGATGATGGTTCTAAAACATTTTATTACCCATTTTCTGGTACATCATGATTCACATTTTGACATTTATTTTTTTCTCTTCATTTTAGATAATTTGGGGTGACTTTTTAAAAAAATGGATGTTCTAGGGACTATTCATGTTTGGTAATGGTTAAGGATAACCATGTTGATTGGCCCCATTAAATGTATCACATATTTTGTTTCCCTTTATGGGGGGTCAATGGTTGTGAAAACCATGTGGCCTCTTCCTCAAACCAATATCCATATGATAAAGGGGGTTACATGGTCAGTGAATGGATTGTTTAACCATTCTAAAAAACTAATGACACTTTTTGGTATCCTAATATTGGTGCATTATTATGGTTCATAATATCTGTTAACCATACATAATGACTATGGAACTATGTGAGAATGTTTTTAATGAACTGAAATTTTATAATTAAAAACCTAAAATCATAGTTGCTCCTCTAATTTCATGAACATGGACATTTGGGCCTTCTTAAATAGTGATTTGATGAGTGTTACAATATAATATTACATCCAATATTTTATGAAATTGATTACAACACCGAGTTGGAATAACACAAACACAAGAGGCATTAACCTAATTTACAGGTACACTCACAAATCCCAATAATCACAAAAAACACATTCAAAGTTGAATGATATATAAAACTGATATGGTAGTTAATTTTAACATCTAAAGCACATCAAATTTCAAAAAAAATATTAGAATGAAATAAAATGGAGAATATAATATCCAACCCAAAAATGAGATTGGGTTAAATATACTAAAAATAATTGGGTCTATTATCCAAAGAAACACCAAGTCTAACCTCACTCAATCTATATCATTATGCTCCACTAGATGCAGTTCTTCTAAGGACAACATCAAAAGTCCTTAAGCATATATTGGACATGATTTTTATGTCCAATTACCATGGAAGGGAGAGTATAATAATTTCTATATGTAAAACACAAAATTATTAAACATAAATAATCAAGAGCAGTCATCTCATCAACTCAATAGATTTTCAAAAGAAATATGAGACAAGAAAAAATGGTAACAATAAGAACATATATATTCCTTGAGTAGAATCATTTTTTCAAAGAGTTATCTAAAAATTCAATTCAAAAAACTTATCGTGGGGATTAATGGTAACTATATTCCTACATAATCCATCAAGAATCGTTATTTTTACTATTTGTGATCATTCATGAGGTTTTTTTGCGTTTGGTCAATGAAAAATGGTACCAGATAGAACTAAAATGATATTGATAAACAGATAAGCATTCATTCACATGAGCGTAATTAAAACCCTATTATAACAATATTCCAGATAGGGGATCAATTACCTATTCATGTTGATCATATTGTTACCAAAATCCCTATGTGTGGAAGAACATATGACTAATAATCCCACCCCATGACTCATAAAGGGAAAATAAGAATAATATCTAAGACATAACCCATAATAGGGATAGAGATCATATCCATATGATGTACTTATATATTATAAAAACATATGCATTGACCAAGTCATCAAACATAACTAAACATGGTATACAATGAAGATAAGAATAACCTCATCGTGTCCTGATAGAAGGACACATCATATATAGGGGGTTTGATGATGGGTATCATATTCCTCAAGTCTCCCTATAACGTCCCTTATCCCATGAAATATAATCCTCAACATAAATATCTTGAAAATTAATGATATAATATTTGTAGAGGTTTTAGTGATACTTCCAAAACTAAATTCATATTCCCATTCATATCATTTCATTATGATGTACTTTGGGGTTTTTAATGTACATGGCCATGTTTTAGTACTAGTTAATTTTTTTATATATTGGTTTCGTGAACTTGATTGGACATGTTTGAGCCCATGTCTCCTTTGGGTACATTTTGAATTGTTAACACATGTTATAATAGTGTGTGGCCCATGTAACACATCTTGATATAATCTCCTCTATGTATAGACCCTGACGTCATATATGGGGGTACCTATAGTCTATTATTTGGATTAAATGACATGTAAATCTTGTTTTTCCAGATCAAATATCCCATTCATAACTTTTACACTCACCCTAATTATACCAAATGATGTCCCATTCATCACACCATGAGATCAGGGATCTGGGTTTGATCAAAATTTTTATCAATGGTTAAAATACTTTGGCCAACTTATCCTCTGTAGAATCGGTCCGCACAATACCATGTCATTATCTCTTGAAAAAAACTAGATATGTGGTTTCTAAATCTGATCCTGATATGCTTTAGAACATCCTCTCTCATAATCCCACCTCGATCAGTCAACCAATCAAAAACCAAAACCCTCAATATAAATATGTTTCACTATAGAATGGTTATGTAATTATCTAATATAGGGTGTCTCTCAATCCACCTCAAAATTAATTTTTTGAAATAAATGTGTAAATAATATGGGAAAAAGTTAAAAAATAATTAAATTGGAGTGATCCTTGTCCACTATTTTGGTTTTCCTTGAATGATGTATTTTAGAATAGAGAACAAGGATACATTATAATAATCAATATCAATTCCATATATCTCCACATGATTAATCCAATAAAATGGTGAATTATCTACCCTATAATCAATATATTAGTCAATTTATTCACATTACTTATGGGATAAACTAATAAGAGAATAAAACACTAGAAAAAGAAACCATCCCTTTACTTGTATCGATTGATGGTGAATTTTTTACAGCCATCATAGTTGAGATCAATAACTCCACTTGTATGAACAATCTCGATGCTACTGGTTTGATTCATGATGTTGTGTTGAATAACCATGATCTAATCAATGGGATCATATCAATTACATGGTTTATTTGGACAACCCTATGTATTATTAATAAATGGTTATGTATTAAATTGATTAAGTCATTATGTAAAAAATAGAATAATCTCATTTCATTATTTTCATATGCATGAAAATTTATGATAACACTCGATTCGAATAATGATTATCTCACAAAAGGGTAAAACCTATATTCTGGAATCAACAACAGCATCTTATTTCTATTCATAGAATTCCATTTTGTGTAATTTAATTATACCAAAAAGGTTAATCCACATTATATTAATGTATTTTTTGTTTCTATAATATTAATAAAGATCCTCTCTGGGTATTTGAATCATAGGATGACTCTTCTTGATGCTCGGAAAATTGTCGTACATATAATTAAATGAATTACAATTATAATTATTCATTTAATTCTCCCCACCTAAATGATTATAGTTCAAAAATGAAATGTAAAACTATAGATTATGAGGATTCTATGTTTGTATCTAGGTCCCCACTTTTAGGTTCTCGCTTGTAGACACTAGTGCATCTACAAAACATGCACTATGGGAATCACTTGCTAATGAAGGATCTTCTTCAACCATTCTTCATTCTTGACTGGTTACTCAAAAAAATTTCCTCCATAATCATCATCCAAAATTTTATAGCCAATAACATGTGTTGGTTCATAAACATACCATCTCATCAGTTACACATAAAATCTGTCATGTAACTTGTCTATAAATGGTGATTGGGATATGCGGTATACCTCCTCACTAAACCTATATAGTATCTGGAATAAGACAATGAGTATTGGAGATAACATTAAACTTTGACCAAATCTCTACAATCTAGAGAAATGTGACACTATGGAACAAATGGTTACCATCAATGAACTCAAACAGACTCATATTTATCCAATATAATACTTTTTTTGCCTACATAGTTTTCATTTTATCAAATATGATTGTAATAATCGTTGTCATAGATCCCAAAAATTTATGGACAATGAGTGCTGAATCACTTGGACCCGTCTAACAATCCAGTTACCTATATATTTTCATATTTAATGGACTAAATTGTGCATATTGATGGTGTAAATATAGATAATGGGCTATAAAAACTATAAAATTCTTATGTCACCATACCATTTATAGAAATAATTTATCACACATGACATCATCATGTCCTCCCAACTGTGAGTTATTTAGTCATTATGGACATCAGTCAGGTGGTGAAATGTTTTTCTTAAACACAATTGAGCCAAAAATTCCTCCAGAAATCCTATCCATGGTTGTGATTCATAGTGATAATAATTTTTTTTTAAATATTATTGATTAAAATCTTGAATTCCATGCAACATTCGTCATGTAAAGGCCTCCCAGGATATCCACTAAACAATTCTCTTAAATAGATAGGATATGGGAAGACTTAGTGAGGTGTTCTATGGTCCCACATAAATTATAATGTCATCAACATGTATGTGGTATCCCCATAATGAGGACATTATATATACCATCTAACATCCAACTTACATCCTCAAGGGGTTATTCTAAACCCAATATAACCTAGTCCACACCATTCACATAGAGAAAAGTGTGGCATTGAGAGACAAACTCCAATAGAAATTTATTTATACATGGTGACCAAACCTAACATCCAAGGTACTAGAACATCTTCACTATATGTGGAGGTAATAATAAGGGTGGTCTCTAAAAATACCTAAGAAAATACTCATTATGAATCAAAATTACAATCATTATCCCCTAAATTTGATGATATGCTACCCACTATTACAAAATAAATCGATTGGATGTAGAATGGATCTTAGGTCATGTAATTTATTGAATTTTTTATTTATATATTGACCCTCGGTAATATTATTCAAAATATGTGGGCTTATAGGGATCTACTAAAGGTATGATGAGAAATCCTTATCCATGAGGATACGTGTAGTGTGGGTAGCTTCTTAATTACATGGTAATCAACATTTTGAAAGATCTCATATTATGAAAATTTTACACCATGATCAACATTTTGGGAGTATAGAAAATATCAAAGTCCATATCAAAATTGAACTCTATCCATCACCAATGTATCATATTAAAATAATTTTATGATAATATATAATCAATAATATTTTGATTTCAAAACATGATAAACTGCTCAATTATAAGGTTGTTTCTCCACATGTTAGGGGATAACGATACCACTACCATCTCCTAACAATTGGTTACATAGTTTGTCTCATGATGTATAAACTAACAGTTCCTATATTAAATCACAATCAAACTATGTAACATAACACATCCATTTATAGTCCCTAAGATATTAAATTACCCTAACTAATAAATACCCAATTCATTATTTTCAAAATGGGGGAGCTCATAATCCTTTACCAAAACTCTGGTAATAGCCTACAACAACCATTTCATCAATATAATATGATGAACAATAAATTTAAATTTGTTCAAAAGGTTATTATATATTGAAGAAATATGGATTAAATACCTAATAGTATCTATCATTCACAAGGAATCTCAATATCTCCATTATGGTCATTGTTGACTCTCATGCTACCACTACCTCAATTATCAATGGAACTACTACTGCACCACATGAACCAATGGAATATCCATTTAAATGTCCTCCGTAATCTTGAAATGAAACTTCCATATCTCCTCATAAATCTAGTTCACTAAAAATATGTCTACAATGATCTTCAAGTGTCTCATGTGATCCATGATGGACATCGAGCACACAAATAATTCATCTTTCTATAATACAAAAAAAAGCATTCATAAATGGATGGAATATTGGGTACAAGATCACAATGAACATATATGAGGGATTCTACATACCAAAAGTAATTATAACTTACCATAATGAGAAAATCAACATCAGAATTCAATATTTTGAATATCTAATTTTTTTACATGGGGATTGTGACATCCTAATTTCAGTTTTATGTTGGAGAACTATCTTTAACATCTCCATTAGAAAAGTTCAAATATCATTTTTAGTGGATATATATTTTTAAAGTCCACCTAGTTTAGGATATTATAATCCCTGAAAATTCACAACATCCCATCATCCTTCATGGGGAACAACACTCATGCTACATAGGGTGAATCATTATGTATGAAAAATATAATCCCCTATATGTACTCCAACTATATCCTCTTATCAAAATGATATATATGGTCTATCTGATATTTTGGTGAAAATTTCATTATACTCACAATGTGGATTTAAATACAACTTTCTCACTCTTGTTTGTAGATTTAATGTAGAAATATCCATAGGAAATACATAATCATGCTCAACTAAAACACAAGAATCTAAAAAACCATAGAATTCAATTTTATAAGGGTAATAATATCTTAATAATGAGTAAATAGTTATATAATCCACAATATGATTCCATCCATTAGTATTTATGATTCCCTCTCATCCATGAAGAAAAAACACACACCATTAACACAAAAATCAGTGTATCCTATACATAATGCAGTCAATATGAGAATGAAATTTGGATTACATGTACATAACAAAATTATTTCATAATTTAACAGAACATCTTTAATGATTTCCTATAGTACTGTATATCCTCTTGGGATAGACAACAATATTTGGAGAAGTGTGTCATCACTAAATCCCTTTTGATAGATGTCTCCAGAAATAAGGGTTAATCTAATTGATCAACTCAAAATTCTATGTCATAATCCAAATATGTGGAACGTTAGCAGAGGCTAAAAAAATCTATAAATACTAAATATAAATTATATAAGACAAAAATAATACAACTAATAATCATTAGAGAAGTTTTGATGTTATTAACCATGGGCTATAGAAATAATTGTCATTTTTTATGAAAACCATATTCTTAGTGTGGATCACCCGAGTTTTTTGGTGGAAATAAGCAAAAAATTATATTATCTCATACAACTCTAGATAATTATCTTCTAGTTATTCTAAAATATGGACCACATAAAATATGACACTTCCCTAATCTGGGTGATCCATCAATAATATCAGTGTTATTAATTCAGTACGTTATACAATATTGAGTGATATTTACCATACCATCTATATAGACACAATGCATATATATCAATCAGAGCTGGGAAGTACCAACAAGAGATCCATGAACTACAATTCTGATATATCATGATTATCACCTCATGCATATCTCATACATAGATCCTAGTTTCTACCATCAAGTACAGAACACTAATGTTTCATCTCATGTGTTCCCATTACCAGTAGAAACTGTCTACATATACTTTGTGAGGAAGAGCTACACTATTAAATCCTTCTCAAGAACTCCATCATCGGGGGGACTAAAAATAAATTTCACTATATTCCTAATATAGTAGTGTAAGGACTTTTTAAATGATCATGTTTATAATAATGGATGTAAAAACATATCTTTTGATAACCACTACAGGGCTTCAAGAATCAACAAATATTGAACAACAATACTAAGTCCCAATTGTAACTATACATTCTCACAGATAAAAACTAACTGAAACATGTTTGAATTGGACATATCACTGTAGGGAAACTGAATGTCCAACCAAGAGAGACTCACTATATCATTCATCTGATTCAGTAGTTTCTACCATTTACTATTTGATTTTTGAATATGAGACACCACTAATATCACCATTTCATGTACATGAATCATCACAAGGTTGATAACATGGGTCACATCCTCTATATGATCCTCATAAACTATTTGGATTGGCATTCCCTAAATCATGGGAGTTCACTTCCACTAAAAATCATAGTATGTTCCCATCCTATGTAAATCATTATCATGAAATTCTATAATAACCTTCTACT
Source organism: Viscum album (assembly GCA_963277665.1). Lineage (NCBI taxonomy): Eukaryota > Viridiplantae > Streptophyta > Magnoliopsida > Santalales > Viscaceae > Viscum > Viscum album. The sequence goes on along the minus strand of OY728122.1, from coordinate 1,405,095,131 downwards.
CAATAAATCATGGAATATATGGAAAACCACATGGAGGTACCCATTCATTTACATAGTCCTTTACCAAATCCTCATAACATGATAAATATACCTCAATATCCTACTATAGATAACTGTCTGAAAATAATAACCACTCAATCATAAAAACTAATTAATGATATACAACGATCAATGAGTGCATTGAGCGATCTTAGTCAAGATGGACCTGAAACGATGACCCCATTCATATATGATTCATGTAGTGTTATATTCCATAACACATTTGTAAATATTTAATCTTCCAATAATCCTATTTTCATGTATCTATGAATAGGTAATTCAGAATCCATCCCAACACTAGTATCCCATCCTCCGGTATTTGATGTCGAAATATTGTGTTACTGCTCCCCTTCTCAAACATATCTCACAAATTGAAAATCTAAAAATTCTGGTCATAAGATGAATCTCACCAGATATGAATATGTAATGATCTAATCAACCATTCAATACATGGTCATCTCTATGCTGAATGTGACACCCCAAGAATTCCACTAATAACACAAGGGATGGAAACTAGTGTGGAGTAATAATATCACACCGAAGGGAAGCATTATCCTAATGTACATGTATAGAAGAACTGAAAAAACCTCAAATAATCCAACCATAAATACGGGTTAATAAATAAGAAAAAACTATTCTTGGTTTGAATCTACCCCTTATATGAGTATAAAAAATTTCGTGAATGAAAAAATGGGTAAATAAAAGAACACCTAAAAGTGAAAATGATTCTAACATTCTATAAAGGTGGTGGAATGAAGTCAAATTCAACAATTAATCTAACCATGATCATTATATCTAAATCGGTTACACCTTCTCTCCACCTATCTAGGACTTCCTAAAATAGTTGTTCATATGAACATGGCATGACAAGTGTGGAAAGATCCTATGTAGTAGTCTGTATAACAATATTCAAAAGGAAACCATACAAATTAATAATCACAATGAACTAGGAATAATTATCACATCAACGCAACGATATGTCACTCATGATATGAGAATTGAAAAATATATATTCATAAGAACTGAGATATAGTAGTAAAAGGCTTCAGTTCTTAATCATGTCAAAAAACACTAATGAAAAAATTATTTTATAAGATGATTCAATTAAATTTTCATGTAGGGGATATCACTCCATCCGTGATACAATCACCATTTTTTTACATATGAGAGGTCATTTTCATTGGGTTTCTCTAATAAAGTACTCATATAAACTATAAATATTTCTCCACCCAATGAGGGGATCACATCCATGACCATTAGGGGACACCGAAAAACCTGATGGATTAATTTACTATATATTGGGATCAATTCACTATATATGTTGTTCATTGTAATAATACGATCCCACCCAGGTATGAAGATATGATTGAGCATCCCATATGAGGCTTCCCATAGAGATAACATGAAATAGATTCAACATAAATTATAATTATGCGATAAAAATTCTTTTATCATTATGTTATGCTACATTTTACCCTCGTAGGGATGGAACATGGTATCAAAATCAAATAAACCTTTCCGTAAATAATGATACAGAGGAAATAAGAAATTATTTAATAAAGTACACAATGCGTACATGGGATTATGTTCTTCCCCATACATTCATGTTATATTCCATATTATATGTCTTGTAGTTCACCATGAATGTAGAATATCCTATAGGGGTATATGATTTTTAGTTTATTGGATGGAACATGGTGTACTAAATTCCCATTTGTTTTACATCTGGACACACCACGATACTTTGGGAAATGCACGTCCTTTTATCCTTGTTTAAGTACCAATATGATCCCATGAACTTGAGACATTCGCGAGTTCATGTCCTTGTTAGGGTATATGTATCCTATATGGTACACTCCATGCATCCAACACTTGGAAGCAAGGTATTTGATATTATATTCTATGAGAAAACCCATGATCAATAGAAAGGGATACATGGTGCATGTTATTTACAGTATATTTTTTATAATGTTGTATTTTCTATAAACTATGGGATATTTTGATATCTTCCTGATCACACCACCAAACCATCCATAAATAATTATAAAATATCACAGATTGGGGATTAACTTATATTATCATTTCATAAAGACAAATTTCAACCCCCTCATCAGCTTAGGAATCATTTCTTAACACATTAGTAAATCATCTCACTACAAAATCTAAAAAGGGAACATTGATCTAATCCCAATCATCCTCATGTAATCTACTATCATGGTCAATCCACTTTTTCCCTATTAGTTTTTAACCCAAATCCTTGTTATGGATCAATTTATACAATTACCATATTCAAAATAATTGAATGATGTGTATTTTTAAAACCATCTCCCTATGGTATTTTCGGTGATGGACATGTAAAGAATAGATGGTTATATGATCACATAACAAAATAGAAACAAACATTATCAATTTCCTAGAATTAAATTTATTCATTTCCCTTAATATTTTAAATATATTTAAATGATAATCATCAATATGAATTCACTATATTGGCGGAAGAAAAACAAAAAACAATAAAGCGGGATTGACATGAAATCAATCGATTAGAATATTTATTAAGGTATTTTATTCAATAGTTTTTATTATATAAAGCATGAAAAATCACATTATTGGACAGAAATCAATCATTAGTGAAGAAAAGTTACCTGACATTTTTGTATTTGAGAACAATTACTCTATGGAACTTACAATCCTATTGGTACCAATGTGATATATGATCCCAATGAAGTTATCTACATAAACCCCCCAGGATCCTTCTAAATCCTAGGTTTTTGTGAATATGAATACAAATTTTGGATAAATACATACTTTAGAGGAGATTATTTCGCTGTATAAAATATAATAATTAATTTATTAATATATTATTTTATATTATTTTATTTCATTACCACATTTATGAAACATCCAATGTCCAGAATGATCATGTCAGGGAATGCTAAAAACAGGATTCCAAACACAATGGTGATGTTACTATTTCGATCAGTGACTAAATTTGGTAATTATTTTGTTACATCACTAAATTTCAATGTGAATTATATTAATGTTTTTAATATTTAAATGATATCAGTATTGAACTTATCGGTTCAACCAAATAACTTTTTGAACCAACACCTAGCTTCATTAATACTATTATTTATATTCCATGTTTTCACATTGGAAATACTGAAATGTTATGTCTAATCACCATCATTCAACTCTAATTAAATTATATATATATTTTTGAAACTATAGAGGATTTATGCGAACCTCCGACATCTTCTATTGTGAATCAATGAACTAGAGTATAGCCTGATCCACATTTTTTATATAGTTTATCCTATGTTTTGGTTTGTCTCTCTTTTATTATATAAAACATTATTAGGGTGGTAATCATAAAAAATTTGATGGATTAGATATCTTATTTTATGGATCCTGATTCATGGAATTAACTATTTTTGGTGCTGACTTATTCGATAGTGTTACTAATGGTAAATGATTATAAATGGAAATTCATTACAATTGAAATGCATAATTTTTTGAATTAATTTGTGTAAATTTTTATTGGAATCCTAAAATTTTTATTTGAGATGATTTGGTGTTTTATTTTAAATTTTATAGGAAAATGAGACAATATCATAATTATAGGGGAATTGAAATTATTTATTTGGATTTGTGAATATTGATGGATTGAAATGAGAAGTGATTTAAAGAAGTGATATAATGTTTAATCTAAAAAAAATTGGCATAAATTGAAGGATGATTTGATGTGAAAGATATTTTTGAAACCCATGATTTGGTTCTAAAATTTAAAATGCATGTTGAACGAGACATTGGGTATCTGATCATTGAGTTTTGATTTTATTAGAAATCATTAATTTTACCATGAATTAATGATGCACCTTTGAGCCTGAGTAGTTAGTGGGTTATTTGGACATGCACATAAAGTATCGAAATCCCTTGATACTTATTAGTAATGATGGTTTTAAATAATCCATGTTCAACATGATTTTCCCTAATGGTATTTTGACAAATAGTAATGTTTTCTTGAACCATAGGAATTTCATGAAATATTATTGTGTTTTAATTGATGTTTCAGTTATGTGGTGATAAAATATCCTCAAAGGAGTGTATATTAGTCAATATGACCATTTTGGATGGCTTTAATTTGATTATATATTATATTTTTATACAATTGTTTTATTTTAATAGTTTACTATACATAACTTTTATATAAAATGATCATTTGATCTTATTTTTTATATAAAATACATATAATTTATTTTATAACATATTCTAATTAAACCAATTAAAATTATCTTCCAATAATTATTTTATTTTAATTTTTATGAAAAAATGGGTTTCTTGCATTGGAATTTATTATGAAATAATTTTTGGGACCCTACTAGGAAATATTTCACCCTCTTTAATTTTTATATTGAAACATTGTAGATCATGCTTAGAATTTTATAGGGATATACAATGTGTCACTTGGTATTAATGGGTGTTCATTATCCATGAGTGTCTAGATTGATGGTGGAGAATTATAAAACTATGTTCCACATATTGCACATTGATTTTAAGTATTTTTATTTATTGGTTTTGATATTTTTTTATGTTTGACATTGTGATATATGTCTTTATTGTGGGAACTTTAACCTTTGGGAGTATTTGAAATAATAATTGTTTACCAATTTATCTTATCTTTTTCAACCAAGTAGAGAATATATAAATTATCATTATATATATTCCCTATACAATTCATTATATAATTTATATCAAAGGTCTGAAATCATTTTCACATGGATGATAATTTGAGATTAATGGATATTTTTCTCATATAGAATCCCACAATTGCTAACTAATGAATTTATTTCATCATTTTGAAAAATTAATAACATTCAATTTACCAATATTCATTTACACAATTGTGTAGTATAGTTTAAATATAAAAAAAAATTAGTTTCGTTTACTTCTGTTCATATTCTATGATATTATTTATTATGGCGTAAGAATCATGGAATTTAATTTATATCTTTATATTTTCTGGAAATTTTTTAACAACATGATTAAACAAGCATTGGAAATATCCTCCATATATATTTTATATGAATCCTATCCACCGTCATTCACTAATGGAAGTGGTTCTTTAAGAAAATGATCATTATTATATATAATGTATATTCCTATAGTAGTTTAGGAAATAAATAACTTTTCAAATCATTGATATATTTACATCTAAGGATATTTTATCTATCTCGGTGTTATCATGAAATTACTATAGTCTTAAATTCCATTTTCTCTAATAAATAATACATGATTATATATTTTTTATACTTATTACGAAGCGAGAACAAATATATTAATTTCATTATTATCCCACTATGTAATAAAATCCTAATAAACCTAAAAATTCTATTTGGAGTATCATAACATAGGGATACTATCATTTTATATATCTTCATTCGAATTCATAAAATAGAAAACAACATCCATGAAAATAACGTGATGGTGATTTGGTGGGTACTCATTCTATATGCATTAAAAAATTATTACATTATTTGTTGAGTGAACACCCCAATCCTAAAATCTTAAACATCAATTTCTTCACCACAAACATAAATATTTTTTTTCATAACTTTTAAATTACACTTAATATATTTTTTATTAACTCAACCAATTATCTTTTTGATGACTCCCATATAATTTGAATGTGTCATTAAATATTGATTGGCCAAAACATTATCTATAGTCACATATTAATAAAAAATATATATAGAGTTATCTTATATAATAAATACCTAAATTATATTTTTTTATTATATTAGAAAATAATATTAATTTTAATCATTTACATTTAGGATTGTATTTTGTGAATTTTATATAATTAATTAATAATTTCATATAAAATAATTTATTTATTTCATTTTTTATTTCATTATAATTATTTAATTAATTTATGTGATATAATTTGATCAATTAATAAACATGATTCGTATAAATAAACAATAATATGCATGAGTTAAATTATTATTAACTGATATTAACAAAATATCTCATATACTACATGGTCTATTAAGTAAATGATCAACAAAACTTGAGTATAGAGAAAAATCCATTATCCCATTATTGGTTTTATATGAAACATGCCTATTTTAAACAATGTTACACTTTGGAGGAATTCACATTAACAGTTCTCCTGAATGTTTTATTCATGTATGTAGCTTTATCCATTATAAATAACAACTAAATTGAAGGTGAGGGATACACGGTTTAAAGGGTTACATCCTGTAATAATTACAAAAAAAATAACATATTTAATAATGATGGATGATACGACACATAGAACATCATATTTAGTTTTATATTAATAATTTATTAAATTTGATTTAATTAATAATAAAATTAAATTGAGATAAATAAATATAAATGGTTTTGAAATGTATGATCATTAAAGTTGAAAACTAAGAAATATAATTTACAATAATAATTTAAATTTTTTAATTAATAAATATAAATTTTTTGGTTAATTAATTTATGGTATTTATTATTTGTTAATCAATTATCATAACATTATCTCAAAACGGTCTTCTAAAATCCCTTACATAATATTGTAAATATGTTAAATAATTTTAATTATAATTTCTTCTTAATATGTAAAGGATGATTAATTATTGGATACATAGAATTTCCCCTTATAGTTATATTAAATTTAGTGTGGAATTTAATAAATACATTCCATACACTAATGCTATCATGACATACATCCTTTTATAATTCATATCATTCAATCAACAACATAGGGTGACATTTTAAGATATTTATAGATGTATGATCTTCAATACATTCCTAATGTAAAAAGCACAATATGTTCTTTATCATGATTATCTTTTGAAAATGAGATAGTAGAAATATATTATGCCAGCGATTTAGAAAAAAGTTATAAAAAACCAAAATGCTAAAAAAGTATATAATGAAATGGGAAATTTAAAGTGATGGAAATAATTATTTAAATAAAAAAATAGAAAACTAATTAGTAGAATGTGGAATTTGAATTTTTTAAGATAAAATCTGAAAATATATTCAAAATAATATAATTCTCACAATCACATATCAAAAATACAAGATGACCATGTTCTTTTACTCTTTTATTCTTTTTCAGATTTTTTTAACAAAAAAATTCATTCATATTATGATTTAATTATTAACAAAAACAATTGAATAATTTGGTACAAAATGATAATGAATATAAATATTTCACATAAATTATTGAATTATGTCATATATATAAAAAATCAATTGATTCTTATTCTAATATATAATATTTTATTGTTAAAATAAATGAAATTAATCTCTAAATGATATCAGTCCTCACCACACAAAACATTCAAAATATGAGTCAATTAAAATAAATTAAAATACTGACTATGATAATGATTTTGGACTATAACATGGATTGAAAAAATGTGTCATCAATGGTATGGTAGACGATTCAAGTAAAGGTATTAATTTTTGGTATAATCATGATATTTGACTATTTTCAGTATCATGTGGTAAAAATGATACACGATCATATTAATTTAGACTACTGTATAATATTAATTTTTATGGGAAAAAAGTTATTGACACAAAATAACTGTTTAATAAATTAAAAATTTGAATATGTGGTCATTAAAAACAATTTCATGAAGGTTTGGTGTAAATCATACTATAAAATAATAAAATATCATTCTAATTCATTAAAATTAAAATATATTTGTTTATAAATAAAACCATTTATCCAAATTATGGCCAATATTTTCATTTAAATTCATAAAATTCCTCTCAACTCCCCCAAAAACGGATGATCAAAGTTTAATATTTTATTTTTAAATATTTTGAGTTATATTTTTATATTGAAAAAAAGAGATATAAAATTAAAAATTGAATTGTGATATGAAAAACTAGAATAAAAATAATATAGTATAATATAAATAGACCAAATTTAATAAAGAGATGAATTATAAGAATAGATAAATGGTTATGTGAAGAGATTGAGACAAACATTTTCACAAGAATAGGAGGTTCTAGGTTTATATAAGATTTTTCTTATTACATATCCACTAGATGATAAATTTTTGTAATATTGGTATTGGTTTAATTTGAGGGTATAGTCTATTAATGCATCAAATAATGGTATATCTTTTTTTATACCTTTTTATAGTAAATGTATCTAAGGAAAACATTTATTTGTCAATAGTCACACCAAAATGGTATATATTATTATTTATAAAATTAAATTACAAATAAGAATTAATATTTATTCTGTTAATTCCATGTAAAAAACTAAATATCATTATTTTTTCCAAAAAATTAATACATTTTTTATGTTTTTTATTCCATTTAGAAACTTATCCGTTTCATAACATTATATAATGGTTTCATTAAAATCAATTTTTATGTTTATTTAAATAATTTATCTATAGTAATTACTCTTTACATAGATTTGCCTAAAAAATAAAACAATAATGAGTTGGAAATTATTTATAATGCAATTATAATTTAATATAGAATGTTTAGGAAAACAATAAATGGAATCATCTAAATGTGTGTCTTTTAGGATGATCGAAAATTATAAATTGATTCATCATTTTGTAGACAAAATTTTTTTTGTGGGGATTAACAATGATATCATGAAATTTTTTAACATCCATATTTAAAAAATATAACAAATAAATTTGTTTAGGGGGAATCTGTTTTGGATATTTTTTGTAAAACGATTTTTCTTAAAGAGACTATATTGTTTGATTATATTAATTGGTATCCATTTAATTATTCCAAGAATAACCTGGAGTCATTATCCTCAGTAATTAGGATTCACATCAATATATTTGAATGATTGACGTGACACACAGAAATGATTATCCAATCAAAAGTTATATTAAAAACGATAAAATTTTATCGGGAAACCTCATTTAATTTATGTAAGGACCTAGATTTTAAATTATTGACACAAATGATATAACTAATATGGGACCTTGATGTGTAGAAGAAAAAATAAAAAAAATATTCAAATACCATTCACGTGGTCATTTATGGTCTAAAGTGGTCTACTTCATGAAATGATTGTGAAAAATTCAAGAAAATAGGGAAAATGTTCTATTTCATTGGATATCCTATAAATTCTATTATTTCCAAATCATTATATTATCTATTATATTCCTATTATATAATCATTCATTAAAATTATTTTGAAAATATTTCTACACATATTATTGAAACCAATTAATTTAAATTTTTTGAAACCATTATAATATTTAATTTATAGAGGAAAATGTTTTTGATTAAAATTCCTAGTAAAAAATTATGAATAAGGGGAACATGAAATTCAATGAATATTCTCCTTGAATTCGTTACAAAAGTAAAAGGAATGCTTACTTTTTTGTAACTCTATGAGTGGGAGTCCAACCGTTATCAAATTATCGATAAAAATATTATATAAATAACATCTTCTAGATAATTATTTTATGTATCTCAATGATGTTGATTCCAGATTTGATTAGATTACGTCATATTTGGAAGGATAAAATTGAATATTCTAATGTACAGTTATGTGTCTGGGAAAAATTTCATGATTATCTATAATGTGAAATGTGACAAGGTTTATTAAAAGGGTATGATAACTATTTTTCACCAAATAAAGTGAATATAATAAAATTTCAAACAACCCAAAATAAATCATAAAATCATTGATTAAAACAACTATGATAATCTATAGAAACTCAAAAAATATATTTTCACTATAAACCACTAAAATATAATAAAATCATTATACAAATAATATGGAAATAACAAATATGAATAGTTTTTTAGGTAGATTGTGTGTCTAGACACATTTTTAAAAGACAAAAAAGGAACACAATGTGATATTAAGTTGAGTGGTAACCCACTAGATGGACCATATCCTAGCCTCAATAAGGCCTTCAGAATAGACATTGTAATGCCTAAAACATGATCCACGGTATCAATTGACTCGTAAGAGAAATAAAATGACTTGATGGTCCACGATATACCATGATAAATGCCAAGAACCAGTGAAAATTCTCTTTATCCCCTACCATAGCAACAATACAAGTGAATCCAGTCAAATATGTTATGTCTCCCCTTATAGAGTAGATATGCCAAAATACTCGAACAATTCCTGGATCTATACCCATACTTCTCACATGTGTGCATGTGGTATGTTTTTAAGATCAGTACCAGCACACAATTCTCTATTTAGATTCTCCATAATGATAATAATTTTATGGCCTCTACGCAAGAAATATGATTCTACAAATAATATGTCTGAAAAAGTGTGACAAAATACATGTTACTGGGTTGGAATCCTTAACAAATTAATTTGACTAAATATGGATGACATATTGGTGTCTAAACACTCGAACATATTTTTATATCAACTACTAGGAGACACTTCTAGGAAGATTGGTGCACCCCATACCAAATAAAAATATTCATTTATCATTTCTTATCTTGTCACATGAATTTTAGAATTATTTCCTAGAGGAAAATTTTCGAAAGGATAAAGGAAACATACATGGTCCAATTGAGAAATCCCATGTGGATAAGCCATCAACAAAACATACATGTCCCAAATTACAAGTTGAAAATTTAAATATAAATGAACGAAAAAAGACAAAAAACAATAAATCCTTCCTTATACACTCCAATTTCATGCCATCACCAGATATACTGCATTACCACCCCTAATTTGGCCTGGATGTCTGACACCAAACACCACAAGCATATATTAGTACACAAGACAACATTACCAACAAAATCACCAACATTGACCATTGTGAAGTAAATGACCCAAATTTCTTTGTCTGAACCTAATAATTCCTTATATAACATTCCCATGAACAATGTCAGATTTTCTTTCTCTACAAAACCACAAAACCATCACATTCTGAATTATGTATATTTTAATTCTTCCACACATCAATCCCTAGTCCATTTCTTACATAATTATGTGGTTAAAAATTGTTCACAAATTTCAATAGAGATACAAAGAGAGGGGATCTGTGAACTAGATTATTTATTCATTATAAGATTTTATAGTGTATCCTAGTGTTGATGAAACCATCGATATGACAAAAAATAAAGATCAATAGAGGAAGAATCACCAGTTAAAGAATAATCAGCTAGCATGAATCCAAGCCATTCGATAATGTAACAAGGATTTCTCTAATATTTAATGGAAATATGATGATTAACCCATTTTATGAAAGGAATAGTGTGAAATAATTTATATAGGTATAAGCCTTAAAAGGTAGAGAGTCTTCTTCAGGATCATTTTATAGGAGAAAACATGTACATATTCCAATATCCAATAATATTATGTTCTAATGGTGAATGTAAACATCTATTATATTATTATTATTATGTTTTTTGTTATATTAAATAATTTATATGAATATTAATAAATAAATAATAGTCATTTTCAAATCATCCATATATCATTTAGTCTGGGAAGGGGTGTGGGTAGTTGTTATTTTCAAATTTCTATATTAAATTTTCAACTATAGTTACACATTATCCACTTCAATGTCAGTAGATTGTTTACAATTTATCCATGTTAATTAGTGAAAATATTTTTTCCACTATTTTTAACCACTTATATCAAATAGACCCTGATACTTTTTTAAAGAATAAAGATATTACTTATCAAAGTTAATACAAACATAATATATTTTTTGGATTAATAATACATTAATGTTTTTAATAGATTTGGACTATTCGTTTAAATATAACCAATATATGTAAAGGGAACTAATATTACAAGATAGTTATTCTAGAGTATAACCAAAACTTATTATTTAATTATAATACAAGAATGAGTTTATATAAATGCATTTCATTTACTTATATATATATTTTTATAGGTTGATATTTATCACAATCAATGAATGTATACATTAATTATATATAATGTGGTTTTTGATGAGTTAAACTATTTATATATAGGTTTGGAAACATGAGAATGGTATAATGTATTCCAATGGGTGTTAGATTATTGTGTACCTTCTGTATAAATGTGAATACATAAATATCATATGTGGTATGCAATTTGAATTTATAAATTTCACAAACTATATTTCCCATATAATAAAACATGTATGAAATATCATTGTAAAATATATTATGATGTGATTTTTTGGAAGCATGGACCATGAAGTATGTTTTATTTGTTGACTATTATTGTTTGGAATGGAAAATATTGATTTCAACAAGTGGGTACCTAAATTTCATGGATAATATGGCATGTGGGACATTATGTTTATTTATAGTCTTGATGGAATGGATTTACTAGAATAAGAGGTGATCATATGTCATTTGTATCACCTTTATTACAAACAAAATATAAATCTATTAGGGAAAATTATCTTATTGAATGAAATAATAAAACCCTTGATTATTCTCTTATTGAAATATTTTCTTCTAAATATCAATTATATTCCTACAAATGAATGATTTAGGGTACCAGGTATAAGGATATGAATTTGGACTATAGAATTTCAATTGTTGAAAATCCTATCTCAATGGTTTTTTTACAAATATTCATCTCCTTATTTTTTTATGAGTGTTCAATGTTAAAGGATAATTTAACTTAATAGGAATAACATATTGGTCAGATACAGTTTAAATGGGTTTGAGTTTATTTTTATGTGTTACGAACAAGATTCCAAAATATATATAAATATATTTTTTATATAATCTAGTTGGGAATTTTTTTATTTATCATTATAAACTCATATAGAATTTTTGAATTAGGATATAATGTTGTTTTCTTTGTTTTATTATAGGTAAAAGGGATTGATTTTGTATAGATAATATGATGTGGCAATTAATAAAAATCTATTTACTATCCAGTTTTTTTTCCAAATTTCATTTTAATATATGTAATTTTTTTTATCTCTCAACATGAGGAATATATAAATTATTTTATGATCTATTTAATATTTTAATTATATTACACTTGGGTTTTGATAATGGTTTATCAGGATATTATAATTATTTATTATTGTTAATTCCTATCCAAATATATTGACATATGGAAATTATCATTTATAATTTTCATTTTGATATATCATGTGTGATGAGTCCAGTTACTATATCATAGATTTAAATTGTTTCGTGGAAGATGAGACATGTCCAAATTTTTTATGTCCCAAATAATTTTTATGTGGTAATTATTTATAATATTTTTCAAACTATAAAACCTAAAAGAAATTAGTGGAATTTCAAATATAGAGGTGTGTGAGGATTAATATATTGACCCATAAACTCCAAATGTAGATATAAAATCAAAATTGTTGAGTACAAATTAATTAACATAATTATCCACACATTAATTGAATATGTCATATATATTTGGAAACATGGATACATAAAAAACAGTTCATAAGTGAACTATAAAATCTCCAACTAGGATCATCATAACTAGAACCACTCTTATCCATATAATACATAATATTATTTTCCATAACATGGAATAATGAATAATAAGAACATGTAATCCTAGAATCTCTATAATGATAAAAAAACTGATATAAACAAAACATGAGGATAAGGGCACACAAATATGACAATAGCATTATAAAAACATACCAAACATATCATATATGGTAAAAATTATTCATGGAATAATTGAAGGAATTTTTTAATACTTGAATAATAATGGAATCTAAGAAAATGTTCCTTGAGATAATAACATTGTCAGAAGACATATATTTTCAGAATACACTAAAGAGTATAATAAATTATGTCAAGGATACCCATAAAGATATTCATAAAATGTTAGTATTTGGATAAATAGCTATTAAAATCATTATTTGTGGGATAAAATGAATTGAAATATGTTTTTGTTTTTTGATATCATTCATATGTTAATTCTCTTCTAATTTCATATGTTTTGATGTACCCTATTTGGGGATTTGAATAACCACTCATTTACCAACATTGAACTGTTAGATAAGAATAATTTTCCCAATATATTGGAGTATTATATAATTATGGGCATACCTATCACATAATGAAAATAATATATATTGGTACCATATAATCTTTTATCATACCATAACCATTGAAAAAGAAATATGTTTCATAAAAAATAACATTTTCTTAAAAACTTGTCTGAAATATAATATCTTCATAAATATTTTTTATAATAATCATAAATCATCCAAATAAATAATCAATATGATATCATTGAATCATATCCCGTCTAGTTAATATGAAATATCAAGGCTAATATCATTGATTAATTGAATTAACATTAATATAATGTTCAAAATAATATTTATTAAAATACACTATCCCTAATGAAAGTCACTTTTAAAAATCTAAAAAAAGTAAAAAAACTAAAGGAAAAAAATTATTCGAATATAAAATTTATTTTTTTAAGGATATTTTTAAATAATATTTTCTTCATGATGCAAGGAGATACCGTTCATGATATACACATAAAAAAATATTCATTTAACATTTTTGATAAAAAGTAAAAAATAACACATTTTTAAAATGATAAGAAAATTATATTTAAAAATTTTACATAATTAGTTCATGGTTAAAATAAATTTAAAAAGTTTTATTAAATTACAAAAAACAATTAAACCATTTTTTGAAAATATGGACTTCCCAGGGAAAGGATATTTAAAATAATATGGAAATAAATCTGTTTTTAATTATAAAATATTCCTTAGAACTCATGATTACAAAAAAAAAGAAACAATTATTTGAAAACTTAAATCTCCTAAAATAAAATTATTATAATTATATTAATTATTTTCATAATATATATATCAAAATATCTCTTCATCTAAACAAAAATCATAATAGATCCTTCTAAAGAATGATATTTTAACATAAAAAGGATACCAATATAGTAATTTATGAATAGTAGTACCCATGAATGAATGTAGATTTGAGGTATATTTATATCAATTTATTGAAATGATAATAATAAAAAAACCATTTCATGGTAATTACATACACAAGAAATATGGATGAAATTTCAAATATGACTTGCATCTCACAAATGTAAAAGTGAGATGAAAATATCTTACCTCAAATCATGACTAGCATTATACACAATTGAACAATTGGTTAAATAATTATATGCTTTTTTATACATATATACCAAAAACATAACCATATATATCATACTATATATTAAATACATAGAACATTTAGTAAATGATTTATTAATAACTCTATTAAAATCACTAATTTATTAAATAACTTCTTCAATTTTATTCATAATGGTTTTGGTTTGGTAGTATCAGTTATTGTACATTGATATCTTTTAAATTATATTTTTAATATTAAATCTAATATATATATATAAATATTATATATGTGCATATTTATTATATTAATAATTATATTCATCCAAAAAAATAGATTTAAAAAATTGACTTACACGGTTCCTAGACGTAGTATGTCAAACTCATGAATGAATGTTGCCTCTAGATATTTTATTTATGTAATGAATGAATTTAAAATAAAATAATATATTAATAGTATAACGATTTTATAAATGATATATTATTTATTCCTCAAATCATTCAATACTCGCATCAAAATAAAATAATTAAAACCATATCACAATAATTTATGGACATAGTAGTCCCCAAATACACATATTAGACATTATAGTTTTTCAATGGATTATTATGTAAGAAGTCAGAAGTGATATTTTAATAAAAGAATTAAAATTATATCATAAATAAAATATATATTTTAAATCAATCAATACATTTATCCATGTGGGGATGTGATGGAAAATTAATTACATTAGTTTCTGTGGTGGTAGTCCAACATAGGCACTGAAAAACGTTTTGTTCCCAATTTGGTCGAAGTTGATATAGATATAGGTTACATAACTAATATTATAAAATATAATTATTTGTATTATATTATTGTAAATATTCATCATATTTGGAGAATATTGTAATAATGTTTAAGATTAAATAGAACTAAAACACTTGTTTAAGATCTATACCATCCCATTAGAGAAACTCAATATGTTATTACATAAATCATTCATAAGATGGATTTATGAAAAAATGGACTCTATGTTTTGGGTAGATTTTTATGGAATTGATTTCATTATTTATTATCTCAACAAAATATCTATTAAAATGTGATGTGTATTGGAGTGGGGTTGGGGCCCTTCATAATTGAGGTGAGTGGTGCACATGTAATTTTTCATTGTTATAATGTAATTCCATGATAATTTTTTTAATTTGGATAAAAATAGTTAATTATAAATCATTAGATGAGATAATGTAAATGATATGTAATATAATAGAAATTATACAATTTTCAAGGGAATTTCAGCTATCATCATTTTAGATAAATCCCCAATAGAACAATATTTACCTTAACAACTATATTAATTTCTTCCAATTTTAAGTAATCATTATGATGAAATATTAATAAATAATTATCAAATAATATTTAATATTTCAATTAAAAATATTGAATTTTTATTCACAAATAAAAATTAATGATGTTTGGTAATTTAATTTAAAATTTAAAACAATAGATGTGGTAAAATTGATGTTTTCTGATGAAAAAGGTTTCAAAAGTACAGTATAGTTATTATATCAAATGTATACATGAAAATGATTTTTTTAAATAAAATAAATTAATAATAATATCATTGAAGAATTTTTATATTTAAAATATCTAATCATGTGGTGAGTATTTCAAAATCCATATAATGAAGTGTTTGTTTTTAAAAAAACTTATTATGGTTTAACATTAATTCAAAAATTATTGACATTATAAATTATTAAAAATAAACTAAAATAAAATATTTATATTTATATTTACTTAATTTTTTTAAAAATAATTTGTATAGGATCTATTTACAATAGTGAAAATATCGTGACCAAACCACTTTTAATAGTATATATTTCTTAATTATAAAACTAGTTATAGTATTATAAAATGTTTACAAAATATTATAAGAATTATTAAAAAAATTATTGAATATATAATAAATTATTTAAATTTAAATTATTTATAATATTTATTGATTTATTGGGATAAAAAAATAATCTTCTCAGAAAAACCTGTATTTACAAAAAAAACATGTATATTCGAAATAATTTTTTTCACATTTCAAATAAATTAATAACAATTGAATTATTTTCATTCTCATGTAAACCATATAATTTTCTTATTTTATTTTCTCCTATTAATACCCACTAATTAAATTTATATATTATAAACCTCAACATAAATAATAATATTTAGATAATATCTCATAGTTCAGTTTTTCCTAGATTAGCGTGTAACACTCTTTATAGAAGAAATTAAATTTATTTTATAAAAAGTATTTTATAAACAATCATGTTATTAAATTATAACCCCATATAAATAAATTTGACCATAAAAATTATGTCACTCTGATAGAAATAAAATAGGATAATTTTTCCTTGTATTTCCATTGGTTCCAATTATCTTTCTCAATTTTGTGGGTTCACAAAAAAAATCAATCAAGATAGTTGTGATGTTTAATATAACGTTATCAATATCTTAAATATTTTTCACTATTTATTTATCTTAAGAGTTATCTTAATAATATGTAATGATATCATAGTTTAGTAAATTTTAGGGATTTGTAAGGTACTACATCATGAGAGATACATGGTACAAATCATAGACTTGAAAGAGGATCAGTTGGAGTGCCAGGACATATGATTCCATAACTAGACAATGAGGAATCTTGATAGGGATGATATCACATGATCACAAATATAATGACATTTTTAATCTAAAAATTTCATTTGATGGGGAAACTCATAAACAATCCTTCTCACCAACATCATATTCAAAATCACATTGATGAGTTCATCATAAAATTTCTAATGACTCAGTTTGACTTGATGTTCGGTTGAATAGATATATATATATATTCCACTATAATAGTTTACATAATCCCCAAGATTCAATTACTATGTTTCATCCCAACATCATGGATTTATACACTTAATTACATATATGGAGTCATAGGGATCCATCTATATTATAATGTTAAATACATTATTTTATGAAAACATGAGTAGGGGATGATGATGATCTAAACCACCTTTGAAATCCATAGAACATGATATCATCAAACAATATTGGTTTTGAATGTTTCTATATCAATTTTCATATTTATGAGATGATAATTAAAGTCAAAAATGAACTATGTATCATATGAAGACTATATACTTATCTATAAATTTGACGTAAACATTAGATCTCGATCAGTTGTAGAAGAATATGGAACTCTAGGCATCTTTACCACTTCCTTGACATATATCCTAGAAATATGATATAGAAAAACATATTATTTTATGTATAATATTTTTTTGACTTTATAATACAATTAAATACAACCCTAATAGTATTACATACTTTAGTTGTTTTGATGTGTCTGATGATAAAATCCCTGGGGATGTTTTCCAATAAAATTTTTCCTAGGTAATGGTTGTAACATCATTTTTTACTTTTGTTTTAAATCCATAAATTTTTTGACTTACAAAAATCAGTTATATAAACAAGGAAATATATCTATTGATACTTTCCCACAATAAATAATCTTGAAGGAATATATATAAATGTGTAATATCATGAATAATAGAGAATGATGAAATGTGAGCTACATCCAATAAATATTTCTTTATATGAGATTTTGATTGAATTATTAAATTTTTTCTGAGACATAATATTCAATTATAATAATGGATAACCTCAATATCATTGTATACCATGTTCAACAGGTCTAAATCATCTATTTGGTCCTCTTTAATCATTATATGGATTGATGATTGAATAGTTATTTGTGAAAGATAATATTTTCCCCCTTCATTAAAAATTTAAAAATAATTCCTATTGAAATATTATAATGTTGTATCTTTTATGATCTAAATCATAGAGAAGATATTATTATACCATCATCTCAATATATTTACCATATTTTTCACTTTCCCACAATGGTAAATTATTTGGGAGATATAATATGTAATTATATCTAACCATATTCTATGGTGAATATTCATCTCATTATATGTGAATATATATATTATCATTTTATGATCAATATATATGAAACCATTATCCATAAATAAAACTCATTTATTTCTGTAATGAAGTTTTTTTACAGATTAATTCAAATTAGGTGTTGGTTAATTTTTCTCATTAACCACAATTTTTTGTGAGGCATGATCTATAAAAATATTATTCTATTTGATAATGAATCCCCATCACATATTACAAAAATATATATATATTATAAACCCCAAACTAATGTTGGGTAATGTATGTATATTTTAGCCAAAAAGAATTCTATTTAGTTCCTTGGATTTTTCATCACATTTATTTTTTTTTGTTCTCGACACCATTCTGAGTTATCTTTTTAGCAGATTGGACAGACATGATAAATTTTCAAAAATTCACTCAAAATATAAAACTAACCAAAGAAAAATTAATATCTATAATAGAGAGGTTGTTATGAGTTATCATCATGTAGAATTTAGCCTTTGATGGATCTAGAAACATAAAATTTATTTATATTATATGGAAAAAAATGAAACCTTCTTTATCCAAAAATCTCAGTTGGTAAATTTTTCATTCAAATTTTCATTCCTCAATGTCTTCAAAAAAATTCTCAAGTGATCGTAATTATCTTCCCTCAATTTTTATTATTTTAAAATACCATTCATCGAAATAATAAAGGTTTTCTCAAAACACTCTCTTCATTTAATCCATGAATAAAATAGAGAAATTAATAAGATCAATTTTCATCAAATTGTATTCATAGCATATATACAATATACAAAATGACATATTTGGTATATTATTTTTATTTACCCAAAATTTATGATATATAGAAGGGTATTCAGTCATGGAAATGTATTGAGCTCCCAATATTTTATAAATTTTTTTGACAAATATATGAAGATGATATTTGTTTTATATTTAAGACATGTTATATTTCCAACAATCCTGTTATAGTCGCATAGATCCATTATTATTTTAAATAAAATGAATAGGATAAATCTATTTTGACCCACGTTGAAGAATGAGTGACTTTTCCAGATTCTCATACAGTAGGTTCATCAGTTCCTAGAACTAAAATGAATCCATTCTATAAGGTTTCCTTTAAAGATCCATATGAACATGAATTGATTATTTTGGAAAATTTACTTCACTATTTAGTGGAATACTGGGGTTATATTTTTAAAATTCATTAACAAACAACCACGTAATAATCATATCATTCATGTTTAGTTTCATACTTACCATCCTAGATAAAAACTCATTGGAGTATGCACGATGACTTATAGAGTGGGTGTGATTTCCATAAAAAATTCATATTTATCATCTCAATGATGTACTGTCATAGACTGGTTTGGAATATCCAACATAAATTACCTTCCCTATATATTTATGTACGATATATAATGAAAAATACAATCTATACCTTAGATAACATCAAATTTCACTAGATGTAGAATTAAATGATTTCCAGAAGCATATTCCCACAATCCTCATTCATAGAAAATCATTAACATAATATTTTATCATCATGAAATTATGTTCTTCCCTTATAATTGAACATTAAATTTTTATATTGTAATTTTAATACCTCTATAAAATTATTTGAATTTAAAAGAGTGATTAGATCGTCAGTTGGATAAGAAATTTGTAGTTTTATATTAGATGGACAGTTTTCCATTCACCACATCCTTATCATAAATCCTATCCGAAATTATTATTGAATGTGATTTCTATTTTAATCTATGAATAAATGGTTTGGGACATTTATCATCACCATTAGCCTTTATATTCGAGAAATCGTTATAATAATACACATACTCCTTTTATATTAAAAATAGTCCTATGAGTAGTTAACTATGAGTAGACTTCCCCCTATTCACATAATTATCCAACATTTTTTTGTCTCATTGGAATTCAGCCACTCAATGAACTTCATTTTCACAATAAAAAATTTAGTAGTCTCCATAAAAAAAATTTATCGATGTTCCTTTCAAAACATTTAGAAAAATTAAAAATCACATATTCTTCTCAACTTGGTTTTAAGAGTTTCCGTTGAATTCCATATATCTTGTATTACAAAAACAATGATATTAATCGATAACTCCAAAATATATTTCCTCATTCATAGATAATTTTATTATTTATCCGTAGTTACCAAATTTCTTAATATATATGTCCCTCATAAGACTAGTATTAATGAAACCAAAAATTGATACACCATAATTTTTGGTAGGATGATAATTCTAAATTCTTATATTAGAAGTCTTGTAAATGTTTTTTCTTAGGTAAAAATGGATTTTTCATCCTTCTATTTATCTATAGAAAATCCATATTAATTTTTTTAAATATATTATTAGGATTTACCTTATTCAAAAAGAATCACTTGAATACTTCCAAATCATTTGATTAAATTAATTACTCATACAGTGTAATCATGATAATGGTGCACCCTTGACTCACTTCACCTTAAAAATAATATTTATCCAAAATTAATTTTTCATTCCTCTAACTATGAAGGATGAAAAATATATTATCAATGGTTTCGATCAATTTGATGTTGACTTGTCGAACAATAAAACAACTAAAATACCTAAAAAGACCAGTCAGAGGTAAAGCCTCTGACCATTAATTAAGAAATGAGACTTTCATTGAACATGCACAATAAGAAAGATAAACTAGGTTCATGTCATAAAAGTTATCCCCCTCGCCACACCCATGATATATAACTTCCTCCATAGTTTTTGATTCCCATTCATAGTTGTTATAGTTCTTCAGGACCTTCACATACTTCCGTCTGAGATTCAGTTTCTCTAAGGATAATATCTCTATAGTGGATTTCCTGAAAGAGGACCAAGTTGAAACTGGCATTGGAAAATCGGAATAAAACTTCCTCGTTATTCGTTTCACTATATGAGGTTCCTCATTTCCTGATTTTTTCATCCCATCTCTGACAACATCACTAAAGGATAGCCAATCCAAATCACAAATATTTTATTTGACAGTGTCAGAGACATACCCCCATTTTTCAGTAATTACCACATCTTGGAAAGCATCAGTTAGGGTCCGGTTCTACTCATATTGCCCATTGATATTAATCATATCAAAACACCATGAAGAATCCACAAAATCATTACCAAAATCCATCTACTTCCTCAAAACATCCTCTTTAACTAGCTGTATGTGGTGGAATTCCATTATTTGAGGACACCCATTCATCTCATCATGACCCAATTCTTGAAATGGGTTGGGGGTATCAACTGTGATTTGAAAACCACAATCTGAAGTCAACTACAACTGAGAATCCTTAACAGTTACACACACAAGGGACGCATCGTGAGATTTCCCATCAACTGAACTCAAATCCCGCTCTCCCCCATTCTTCTTAGCATCACCATCTTTGATCATCCCACTATCTTAACATTCTTCATCATCTTGATCCATAAGATTTTCCCCATGCTGCGATACATCCCCTGATGTAGTAGGCTCTCCCAACATGCCACGAATTCAAGTATCAGGACCAACCCATAGATTAAGGGTCATTCCCACAGGAAGTGCATCTTGAGTTTTCCCATCAACAAAGCTTAATGCTGCCCCACCATTCTGCTCAGTATCACCAACTTTGATCAGCTCACTGTCAAAAATTTCTACAGAAAACTGACCAACAAAATTTTTACCATGTTGAAACACCTCCAGTGAAGAAGAAGTTGCTCCAAACATGTATCCAATTATAGTACCAAGACCATCCACTTCCTTACTAATCTGATCCACACCATTATACAGTGATAGATCATGCTTCAATCTATATAACACCACACCAACATACAAAATAGGGGGAGCCTGTGTCTCCCTTCCGATAGATGAATCACCCAATAGAACGGCATTGTCATTATCAGCTGCCTCAGGACATGACTGTCCAAGACCAGATACCCCACCCGACCTCTTCACCAAAATACCATACCTCCTGCTTCTAGATACACGATGATAGAGACCTTCCAAATGACCCAAACGTCAACATGTCGAGCAGTAATCAACCCAATTTTCATATACAAACAGCTTCCCTCCGTCAGAACTCCTTGCCAACAACAATCCAAATCTAGTAGAATGGTGGCTTCAAGACATCCTCCTCAACATAAAAATGAGGATTCATTGGATGACTCATAGATGTTGTGCGAGCATCCAATCAGAGGAAACGACCAACCAGATTCTCGAGCATACCAATAATCGAAGGATTTTGAAAAGGAAAGGGAAGATTAGGCAAACTTTCCCAGTTCGCTACTAAAGAATGATCTTGATTCATACAGAGATCAAATGACCATCGGAGAAGGAAAAATTCGCATCTGTTGCATCGGCGGGGAGCTCTAGACCAGGAACTAATTATGTCTTCCTCCGAGCCAAATTGAATCATCAGGTGAAAATTATCAGGAATCACTACAATCACACATCCCTTTAGATCCCAAAAACTGAACACAAAGCGATCCAACTATCAACAAAATGCCTTCGAAGAGAAAATTGAGCAACTCAGGACAAATCATTGATGATCAATACCGAAAATAAATTCCGATGAAGAAATTGAAAAGTTAGGGACCCCGTGTTGATGAACTGGAACATTCAGGCTTTGGGAAATCAACTGGAACTCATGAAGATAATTAGGGTGTGAAAATGGAACAAACGACCCCCGTGATGTCGGGGGTGGCTAATCCATTGCATCTTCCCCCCTTTATCCTCTATAAAGGGGGGATCCATCATCGGGCATCAACTAGGGTTCTTCACAGGGAAGTAGAGGTATCACTCGGCTGACCTACCCTCTCACCTCACAAATTTTTATATCAAACAAATAAAATATGGTGGTTGTTTCTTCATAAATAACTAAATAGATAATTCTTCTGTTATTTTCTAATTTTTATGTTTCTGAGATTCAAATATTGAGAATGTTTTGTATGAAATGAAAAAGATATTTTTTATTACATATCACATAACATTATGTTTCTTTTGAAGACCACTATTTCATTTTCCATCACATTCCAAAGTATCTACGTTCATTAATGATTTTTCACTAACATGAAGAAAAATGGTTTGGGTTAAAAATAATAATCATAATGGGAAACTATATAATCATGAAAAATCATTTATAGGGTTCATAAATAATGAAACATATTGTAAAAAATAAGCAACCATATTTTTAAAATAGTTTATTCAAGCTAATAATCTCTTTACGACCTTATTATTATTTATAATGAGTTTGTAAATTCAAAAAATATATCCTCTAGGATTATCATACTATTTGTGATACATAGACTATTGTCATATACTAGGTGACGATCATGTGAAAACCAATTAAAATATTATTAGTGTTTGTAACCATAGTTATAATTTCATAAAATACAAAATTATTTTTATAAAATAAATAGGTCTATAATTTACTAAAAAAATTATATATCATTTTCTAACATTCCAGAATAATTTCCTATACATTTACATATCCATAAAATTTTAACTAATGTGCTCTCATTTTATTTTACAAAGGACAATTGAGAATTTCCAAGATAAAAAATATAGAGACCCGTAGTTTTAATAAATATATATCATATCTAAATATTGGAGTATTCTATAAAAAACATAACAATCCATTCTAAATTATTATAACTATACTATAAATGGTAACATTATTTCATAAACAACTACTTCAGAAGTGAACTATGTCCTCTCCCACTTAGTTCTTATTAACACCAACCTTATTACACATATCATATATAATTTTTTTCCCGTTCCCAAGGAACATAAATTTAAGAAATGGTGATCATAGTAGATAGTAAGGGTAAACAATATTGATATAAAAACCATGAGACTAAGTGTATAGGAACATATGATGATTATTTGAGAACCAAAACCTAAATATCAAAGATCATAAACATGAATCACTACCTTAGCGATAGATTGTCATAAGACATGATTCATGATTGAATCAGAACATAATTCATGATATCATAACATTGGACTACGATATATATACATTATACAAAAGTCCAAATATAATATTATGTTTTGGATACCCTCGATTACATTGGTAATATGTAAGGATTGGACTAACGACTCATTTTTTTAGATTATAAATGGAGAATCCTACCATGAAAGAACTTTTGGGAAAGGAAGAACCTCACATGTATGATAATTGTTCCCATGTAATAGTACTAAATAAACAATTCATTGTAGGTATTTTTATTTTTTATCCCACCTATCATGTAATTATGATTAAAAAATGTGTCTAAATATCATTTTTCATATCATAACCCCAAAAAATTGTGTTCATAAACATTTGATCATTGAATAAACCATGGGAATGAATGGAACATAATATATATATATATATATTGAGAATCAAAAAATATTTCATTCATGTGATTTATATAAACCATAAAAATTTAACATGTAGTGATTATGGCCTTTATCTACCCAAGGTAAAACTAAGAAGAAAATTCCTTACCTCATGTATTGATATCCTTCGTAAGAATTTAATAAATAATTCATATCAATTAGTTCATTATTTTTAATATATTACCAAACCATACACACATATTACATACCTTATATGACTGCCTTATAAAAATTTATTACTCATTTATTAGTAATTATGTTTTAAAATCATAGTTTTGGGAGATAGATGCCTATCATTCATGCAGGTTTTAGGTTTGTAGTTTTTATCCTCCTAAATTGATCATATTTCCATAATATAAATAAATCGAAAATTTATATAATTTTAATACATATTAATTATATATGTATTTTGATTCCTCCATAAAATGTACAGAGTGGAAAATGAACTATAATATTCATTGAGTGGGTAGACAGTACATATGCATGATAGTTATATCCATTTTCTTGATGAATGGTAAGAAATAAAGGTGAATAACAATTCAACATTATAGAATTTTTTTTTTCATATATATATAATATATGTTAATTAAATATAATCTTAATAAAATCCCTACGAAATGAAAATTAAATCCATATCGTATCGTTTCATGGAGGAGATAGTACACCCTGGCACCATTATCATTTTTCAATGGATAGAATGATAAGAAAAAAGAGAGATATTTTCATTCAATAAGGTTAATTGAAAAATTAGTATCATATATATACTTTAAAAAATGAAATATTCATATTTAATGGGTGTTTAAGGAAACCAAATTACATTGGTTTGCAAGGTAGCAATCTTTCAATCACAATATAGATAATATTATCCCATTTTATGGAAGAAGATATAAATATAGTCTATTCAATTAAAATAATATATATTCAGTATATATTTGACAAATTTATTATTATTTAATAATATTTTGATAAAATATTAATGATGTGGTAGAATAAATAAAACAAACAAATGTGGTGAAGAACTATATATCATATTGGGATAACATAATTATGTTTACAACTAATTATTTCTTAGTATTTTATATTGATAACACTAGGGAAATTATTTATTTTTTATTGATTGACGAAATATATCTAGTTTGTTATTTTATAATCCAATATTATTTTTTCGTGTTTTGGTTAGAGGAGTGGGGTTCCCTTTTATAATTTATGTGAGTGGGACACTTGAATTTTTCAATTCTTTTTAATAATTTCCTCTCATGTTATTGTAACAAAAAAATAAAGATGTAAAATTATATCGACATATATTATATAAGGTCAATATTTTGATAGATAAAATAAATTATACATGTTTTTAGTTCATTTCAAAACTTTCCCTTTTTCATTAACCCCCTAGTAAACCAATTTTATCCATAACAAAATTAAATATTATTTATTGTTTTTAAAATTCCTTATGACCAATAATTAAGTTGCAATTATTATCTAGTATTAATTATTTAGATATAAGAAATGTAATTCATTTTTATAAATTCAATTCATTGAAGAAGATGAAATTAATTTAATATTAATCATGCTGATGTGTGATCAATTACTTTATTGAAAGAATACAATTTCATTCGTATAAACAGTTTAATATAAAAATTATACATGAAATCTCATCAAATGATATAAATTGTATTAATAATCATATAATTGAATTTATTTATTTATAAAAAAGATTTAAAAAATACATATCTTTTAAAATTTATTATATATAAGTAAATTTATTAATATCAATCAATATATTTTATCCATTCGTTAGAAAATTAGATTTTTTAGAACAATTTGGAAAATTTATATTAAGGTTATTTTTACATTTTATCACAAATGACGTTAATTTTTATGAAAAAACTAAATAAATGTGAAAAAAGTAATTTTAAAATATGTTTGTAAAATGAAACAAATCCTTTATATGAAACATAGATATTTTAAAGATGAAAATAGTTTTATTCTTATCCCATTACTGGAAAGAATTGTTAGTTGAATGATAAAACCATTTATTGTATATAGAATATATAAATTTCATTAAAATGAATAAATAATAATGATTATATTATATAATTAAAAACCCATTGTGTGTATAAAATGATTTTTTATTCAATCATTTTATTTTCATTAAAATGATTTTTATTTTAATTTCAAATCAATTGAAAAACAAATAATCTATTTAATACATCATTAAAACATAATATTATAGTAATTTATTTATTCATATTCAATACCACTTATTTAATTGTTATTAAAATACTATTACTAAAAATAATATTATTTTAATATTATATACTGGTTCATTTATACATGGTGTTTTTTGTTATTCAATCTATCATTATAAATAAATTTATTAAAAAAAATATTTCTAATGAAATCCAGATTTTACATTCCATACATATTATAATTAATTACAAGATTACACTTATTTAACTATAATGAAAAAATGAGCAGAGTTTTTTCTCATCATATCTTTATTATTCCATGTTGCTTCCTCAAATTGTTTGTTTAACTACATAGATTTACCAGGTATGTGTACATGTTTCCAAAAACATTCACTAAATGATCCATAATATCTATTTCTTGTCCTGCATAAGATAGATTTATCATTATTGGAATGATATATGAATTTAGTATAGTTGAATGATTAGTCATGTACATCCCCAAAGAGATATATGGAACACAAAATGAACTTTTGGAGACGTTTGGTGGGAGTGAGATAAAATAAGATTCCATATATTGTTGTTGAAGAATCAATAGAAGGAATATATAATTAGGGATTTATTTCCATTATTTCAAAATATCATAATAATTTTCAATTGGTAAATTTTTATAGAAATTGTCCCATCAAAATTAAATTCTAGAGGTCACTAATGATTATCAGCATTAATATTATATCAACACTCACTGTCCAGATGTTATACATAATGGATCTTGAATTATGTACTATTTATTCAGCTGTTTTAGTCCCTAATTAAATTTATACTCCATCATTATCATTGAATGTTGTAGATCCACACATCTTTATATTGCGGGATTCATAAAGATCAATCATAATGCTTGAGTGAATGATATAACTACATGAAAATTTGACTATAATATGGTATTAATCCATACCGACATCTATATAAATAGTAACATATATCAGTATATCTTTTATGGTTTTAATAGTTCTTCCCTAATGACCGTCTTTATGAGGATGATAATAATTGTTGAAACTCATATCGATATCTAGAGCTTGAAGACAAATTATCCAGAAAATTGGTGTAAATCAATGTAATTATTTCCTAAATATATAGACCATATAATTTTTATGTTTTATTTATTCTGAATCATAATCGAAAATTTAATTTCATGGTTATATCTTCAACTTTAACAAATAATATTTTTAAAATACATCACACTTTATTTAATCTATGTGTTATGTGTAATGCAAGAAATATATGTAATTAAATTTATATGAAAAAGAAAATATTTAATAAAATATCTATCTGTTACATTATACCACTCTTAAAAAAAAAATTACCATAATTTTTTCTTCATTATAATATAGAAAAATAAGGATACATATACAACATAATATCATCAGGTTCCAAGGATGGTTCTTCAAATTGGTGGTTTCACCACAAAACCTTTACCAGATGAGTGGAATTGTTTTCTTTTACACTTAAATATATAAAATTGTGAATCTGAATCAGTTATTACTCCTAAGATAAATCCTTATTTGGATTAATTTTTTATGAATTACCACATGTGAAGGAGCATATAATCACTTCATTGGGGGAGATACATGAAAACATCATGAATGTGAGAATGGTTCATTACGAGTTACATGTGATAGGAAAATGTATCAACATGATGAAAAATATATAATGGGAAAATATTATTTGTTCCTTTATTTCCATTCATAAATTTTTTAATAATGATATACCATGAGGAAATTCATTGGAAAACATTCTAAACAACTTCAAAATCTAAAAGATGCTGATTATTTTCTTTATTAGTTTTCTATCATCTACGATCTATATTAATTTTATACCTAATAGATATGTATATAATTTCCATTTACATATCATTTTGATGCCCTAATATACTTATTTAATAACCTAATAATAGGATGATTGATTTATACCCTTGTTTATATATATATATTCATAAGGATCTATCGTATATAATGGAGTTTAAGGTGTTTTTGTTAGTAAAATGAACTAGAGGAATATGTTGATACATACCACCATTACAGACCAATTTAAATGATCTCACTACTTCATATATAGTATAAATGGTTCTATCAAACTTATCATATATTTTTTGTGATTTTTCTTTCTAATAATCTAATCAGTACACTGATCCTACTAAACACATCTCCAAGACATCATGAAAAACATAGATCCAAATCAGATATTACTTAATATAGTAGTCCATGAAAACATACTAATTAATTAAATTCTATATTAAAAAGTTTATATGAAAATAAGTATTGTAAAATTGATATAATGGGTGATTTATTTATAATTCAATAAACGAAAAGGAAAATCATGTTAGGGCCCTTATGTGTTTTGGGGTGTTTGGTGAAAAAAATATATGGTTATATATACCAATTTCAATTTTGATAAGAGTAATGGTTATAATAACCATGTAGAATTTTTTCTCTCTACCTTAGTTTACTAACACACCAATCATTATGATACATAGATAGAAATATCTATTTTCATGTGGTATTTGATTACAAAATACTTCAAACCCCTATGCTCTTTATACTTCCATGATGAATATATAATTAAGAAATATAAGCCACATAAAATAAATCGTACATTATTTTTGCCTTATGTAGAATAAATTCAATGTTCATAACTACCTATGATTTTATTATATATATATATTTATTCAAAATGGATTTAATTTCATCGATAGCTTGCACTATATGTGACACATAGATTAAATGTATATTTATATATTATTAAAATATTATTATGATACCATTATTATCTCCCCATTAAATTGGTAGGAATGAATAGGATTGACTATTTAATAAGATATATAAAATTATCATAATCAATATAAATGTATTGATTATTTTATTTTATATAACCATGTAATTTCATTTGCAACGTTATATTATTATAGGAAAAATATTTTTCCATCAAAATTATTTCTATTAGTTTTTGGGAGGAAATTGTATATATCATTTTTGTAACAATTAAACATATAATTTTATAAATTTATCTATATTTTATTAATCATCATATTAAATACATGTTATGGTAATTTTTCATAAAATATTATGAAAAAAAGATTTTCAATTGAAAAGTTAAAACAAGTGATATTTAATTATAAATTTATTTTGTTTTGGAAATGTAAAACATTAAAATATTGTTTTAAAATCATATAAATATAAATTTATGTTATTTAATTTTTAGTAATTAAAATTTTTCAAATGAAATTATTTTTTATGATTCAATTTAAAAGAAAAATTTTATATATAAATGTAATTTTCAAGAAAAACAGTTTTTATCGACATAATTTATTATTATCATACTAAGGTTTATTTATCACTATTAGTGAATACATTTAGTGAAATATATATATTATATTCTAAATATAATTATTTAATAATAGTCAAAAAATTTAAAGGTATGGGATTAGAATAAATATGGTTTTGCGTATAAAACATAATTTTTTCTAAACAAAATATTTATCCATTTATCACACGTTGATTACAAATAATTTTCTTAAAAATAATTTAATGAAGTTTTTAAAATTTGATTCCTAATTTGGAATCATGGGTTCTAAATTAGGTGAATTGTTATCTTTTAATTTTTGTCAATATGAATAGTAATAATTGTATAATTTATCACCATATTAAATGGAAAATTTGGTTATTTTATGATTAAAATAAATGACAAGGCCTTATTTTTTTAATCATAATTAGTATTTAATGACTATAAAAAGATTATTATCACATTATTCCATAAATATATTAGGTTAATAGATAATTATCCAATAACTACATATAAAATATTGAAATCCTAGAATGATACATATTGTCACTCTCTTAGCTAAAAATTCATCTTATGTATCCACATACGAAAAAAATAAAGTTATGAATAAATTTAAGTGTCTAAAAAAAATTAATGAATTTATTATCAACATATAAATTTATTTCTATTTATTAAAACTTATATGTTGACCTTAAATGCATGTGAAACACAAATAATGTTATGAAACAATTAACAAAAAATTAAATATAAGATATTAAAAATATTTATTGTGAAATAATTTGAATGGGTTAACATATCCCATGAATTTTAATGATATATATATCATACTACATAAATAAAAAATTATTATAATTAAATTATCTCATTGTTTTGATGTATTTAATTACCAATAAAATGAACTGTGAGAAAGGAAATTAATGATATTTTTAAGAAAAATAACATTTTAGTAAATGATTTAAAATTATTATTAATATTATATTCAAAATATTGAATCATATATTTTCATAAACATGATATATGGTCAATTTATTGGTATTTTGATATTTTATAATATCACTATGAACCCATGAATGTTAGAAAACAATCGTACCATGATAATTATCAATGTGGTTAATGATAGGTTAATAATTGATAAGCTAAAAATATGATTCAATAATGACCAAATTTAATAGTATGGAATAATTGTAACTGATTTATGTATAATATTTTAATTTTATTAATATTATGTTATCATTATGTAAAATATTTTCAATATTAGTTTAATATTTTTAGATATTCAAAATTTAGCACTATAACAAAATAATAAAATTTAACCACTACATTATAGCCTCATAGAAAAATTTACACTTCTATCATGGATAATTTATAAACATTTCTCTAATCTAGTCCCCCAGAAACATTATAAATGTGATGGTCTTGCCAAAATTCCATCCCTAGTTCCATTAATAGGCGATCTGAGGGGATTAATTTAAATAATTGATATCATCTTTAACTGATAGATTTCATTTAATTTTTTTATTATCTTACATAAATATATTATAATAATTTAAAAATAATAATTTTTTTGTCCTTAATATATTAAAATATTATTATGATTATGAAAATAGCAGTATATATCTTATTTCCAAGAAATAAGATATGATAATTTTCCTTGTACATACGTACAAATTATCATCTACACCTTCCAATACAATTTAATTAAAATCTACTTCTATTACATATTGGTATTTTTATTTGATTAAAATATATATATTATAAATTTTTTAATAATATAATTATTTAACTATAATATCATATGAACCTTTTTACCATGAAAACCATTGTAAAAAATACCAATGATCATCTATACATAGTGACTACCAAATCATCAAAGTGATGTTATTCATTTTTCATTTCTATCATACATTAATAAATAAAGGATTATTTTTTTGAATATATATTTTATATATGATATAGTAATTATTTTTTAAAATATAGTTATTAATTAATTTTCTTTCGTTCCATCCTTTCAAAAGTAGTACCAATGTTTTTGTGTACGTATGATATACCATCTCCATGAACAGTGTCATTCATTTTTATATAAATATTCATCATGAATGACTATAAAAATTTATATAAATAATATATATTAAATTTATATCATTAATAAAAAAATTATGTTGGAACCATGTAAAAAATACAAGGATTAAAACTACTGAATAGCTATGTACAACAATAACAAATAATATATCACCATGAATAGTTACATTAAAAAAGATGTATAAAAAACATGGTATTAATGATTAAAAGTAAATCATATATGGAATGATATACATATTAATAATATTATATAATGTATCTATAATGTATATTTAATTACAATACTTGAGGTTCTGTAAGAAGGTAATCCAAACTAATGTAATTGATTTTTTCTCCATTATTTAGGTGGGACCAATACCTTATATACCACATACATAAATTTATAGAGTTAAATAATGATCATAAGTGTATTTTATAAATATTAACACGTTAATTTTTGTTTATAAATATCCATGTATGTTTTTCTATTTCATGGATTTTATTATTCAAAAGTTACCCAATCGATAGGGGTTTTTCATTACAATCACATTGTTAATTGAGATTGTTTTATGATTATGAATCCAATGATGAAATATTAGGGTATACCTCTCATGGAAGTCATTAATTTTTGCATACGTTGGTAATTTCATTATATTACATGTTTTCAATTAAAATCCCCTATCTTATGGGGGATCCTATGTATTTTTAGGAAAATAATTTTTCATTACTATTAATATTTATGAATATGTTGTTATTTATTACATTAACATGGATGAGTTTTATGATAACATACTCAACATGAAATAACGGGTTTCATTGAAATATTATAATTAACACAACATTGATTTATACAAATAAAATAAGATAATAATATTATTATTTTAAATGATAGTTAATGTCTAGCCTTTGTATTGGCATGAATGAACAAAACTAACTAAAATATAATTATAAATATTTTTTAAATATAATTACATATATCCAGTAAATTTTATAGGTGTAAAATAATAATGTATCCTATTTTTTGCAAGAAATACTCTAATATTTTAAAAAGTTCAGTTTACTACCTTTTGATGGAGATCCCTTTTTAATTATAGTTTTTTCAATTTTATACATTCTATATAATGAAATGATATTTTTATTTATAATTGGGAAATCAAGATTTATTAGGATGAAATTTTGGTATTTTTATGAAAAAAATCATTATTAATGAATAGTGATAAATAGTGCATTTTAATTCGAAACTGCATTTTCATGTAACTTATTTATATAGATAGATTATACATTTAATTTTTTAGAAGTGTAATTGAAATATATTTTCATAAGTTAGTCCAATTTTGGTCATTGTATAAAAATTTCATTAAAATTGGACATAATCAGATGTCACTATTTTGATAGTTATTACTTCTTAAAAACCCAACGGTTTGGTTTTCACAACAAGAATTAATTTTCAATTAAGTACTGCGACATCTATGTTTTTAATTTATATAAATGGATTCTTTATTTTGAATCAGTCTGTCCAAATTTTATAAATAGTTCCCTTCTATTTTTTGAAATTATGTAAAGTTTCTTTAGTAATTAATTTATTTACAATGGTTAAAGGGTGTATCTGGAAAATAAAGGTATAAAATAATTTTATAAAAATATAAATTTACCCTAAAACGTGTCCTAATAATATTAGATGATATATTTCAAACCATGGGAATCATTGGGTAGATTTTGGGACCCCTTTGATCTACTTTTGTTGGATTGGGATATTTTATAATTTTTTATTTAATGAAAAGTGAAAAATAACAAAAACATGTATATTTTTACTAAAAAAAATTATATGGGGTGATATGAGTGATCTATTTGACTATAAATCATCATTAGGAAGATAACAATATTTATTACATCATGATATTATATTTATAATTTTTATACATAATCAAATAAATTTAATTATGACACAATGATGATGAAATGATTGTATCATTAATAATAGATTCAAAAAATGATATTATAAATATTAAAATAAATGTAATTTTTATATTTTGATATCATACACAAATTTTATGGATGATATTGACATATTATTATTAATTTAATTCTTTTGTTTTGATGGAATCAAGTTTTTATGACTATAAAAAAATCAAATACTTTACAGTGTAAAAATTGATATAATTGAGTTTTTAAAACAAAAAAAAAATTATTAAATGATATAATAGTCCAAAAAATATTATATTCTTCCAAATGAAATTTGATAATTAAGAACTACATTAATTATATACTCATGCTACTTTTGTAATTTTATTGTAAATATAGATACCATATATTGTTAAAATGCTAGAGGACACAGTAAGTGTTAATGTTTTTAACCATGTTTTAAAGCCATAAGATACACATAATCTTTTGGAATAAACATCTCTTAAACCAGTTTGATGAGAGGATGTCATCCTAGAATAATCATATATTTGAAAAAATGTGTTTTGGAATATTTTAACCAAAAATAATATTTTCATAAAATAATATTTCAATATCGTCCCAAAGTTCCCCACAATCTAATAAAAGACCAACAACTCTACCTGCAAACACACACCTATCAAACATATTGGATAATCCATATTTGTCTCAAATAAGCTCCAAAAATACATAACTTCCTTTTATGAGCCATATTTTTTGAAGAAGGCAATTAAATAATTTCATTTTCCTCAAATCAAAAAAGGATACACAAAATTTAGAGGTAATTTCTTCTCTCAAGTTCGTTCCATTTATTTTCCTTCATCACATCCTATGATATTATTATTCGTTGTTTAAATAGAAGAACTAGTATACTAAATATACTAGGATTTTCTTATGAAAATTAATCTAACTAAACATACACACACCTCTATCTAATGTAGATAAATATATTATTTTTGTGTATAGAAAAATACTACACCACCAAATGATGATTGTTCAATATTCTCTTTCCACCACTAACGGTGGACATTATGATGTAACAATATTTATATATGACATATATTTTATTTATAGTTTTTAAATGATTCCGTATTTTTAATTTATACCATACCATTATGTATTCTGTAATGTGTAAATAGGATAGTTTCATTTTAGTAAGTGCATACTACATCCACCTCAAATTTATATGACTCATTCATTCCATAAATGGAATGAATAAAAGATGGATTTAATGAACACATGTAATGTATATTAAATTTTATGTTATAGAGTAATTATAATTTATATATGTATCATTTAGTTTCTGTTCCTCTTAATTTGAAACATAAATGAAGGTTCTGTTTATTCGTACGTACAACTTATCACATCCTTAAACGGTGCATTTCATTTCTAATCTCCAAATGTTATGGACAATTATTAATATGATTATACCGGATATAAATAAATATAAATTGGATATATATGATATGTAAATCATGAATAATATTTTGATGATGAAGAAGTTTTTACAACATGGAAAATTTACATCAAAACAAGTACATTTTCAACTCAAGTTCTGAATATCGACAAAACAACAGATGTTAACAAAAAATATTAATTTAATTTTTATAATGTGATGATAAATAATATAAAATTAGCAATAAACTTTAAAAACATTTTGAATCATGTATATATTAACCAATATTTATTTTTTAGTAATATAATGAAAAATGATACAAGTCAAACTCAAGATAATAGACATCATCTCAGTCTCCTTTAACTGAGAAGTATATTTATGTTATACACCACCTTCTATTTTATGGTTTATAAAACCATTCTAAATTTAATTTTATCCAAATGGAATATTTTTTATATGAAGAATTTTACATAATGAAAAAAAGGAATTTCTTTATTTAACGTATGCAGTGACAAAGAACTTTCTGCCACAACTAGAGTTATGTGATATTTCCCTTTAATTACCATCTATATTGTTTTTAAAAGTAAAATAAATCCCATATACCTTTTTTGATGTATTTTGGTATTAAAATTAGTTTTGAGAGAGCAGTTTTTATGTCATTTTATTGAAATGATATATTTTTAATTGCAATGTGGAAATGTTATCTATCCTTTATGTTTGTTATGTGTTTTGATTATGTTATAGTTTAGGGGAATGTTTACATATACATGTGGTTATGTGATAATCATTGGGCAGGTGAGTATGATTTAGTTCTCCATATCATTGCATAACGTGACTGAGGTAAATGTTAATGATTCTAATAAAAAATGTAGTAAAAACATATTATTGGCTGTTAAAGCTATAATGTATGTGTCTCATGGATTCCACTAGTTACCTTTATGATTTATGATTTCTATGTGTTATCTATAAGTCTTATTAATTCATTTGTTATATAAATGATATTATTTTTGATGACTGAAAAGTTTGATTCTTTATTGGTATTTATTAATATACTAATGTATTTCTCCCTTATTTTATATCCCTTAATTAAAATTTTATGGTCATCTGAATATCTTGAAATGTTTTTCAAATGTTATAAGGAATGGTAATAGAATATTAGAATTCAGGAAGATATTTCAAGATAAATATGAATATTATTTTAATAATGTAGTTTCATTATTGTAAAAAAGTTGGATATAGTAGAAGAGTATAAATTTTAATATTTCAAATATAATGAAATTATAATGGACTAATTCTCTAAACATATAGACCTGAAAATATCCTCAATGTGAATTCAAGATATAACTTATGATTATGTAATATATAATTTTTGGGACCTTATAGTGGGTTTAAGAGGTTAGTTCATATAACATTAAGATTTAGGATATTGTTTATAGAATATAAATAAATTATTTAAAATTTATTTTCAAATTAAATTGTTATAGAATTTTAAGATTACCATGTTGCTTCATATAATATTTGACTGTGTATAGAATGGTTTTCTTATAGAGGAAACATGACCTCTATGATGGTATGATATCCAGAGTAAAACATACTACCAAATTAGTAACCATAAATGGTTAGAATTTAAACTGAAATTTTTATTTCAGTAATGGTATAGTTTACTCATGATATAAATAGTGGTGGTATCCATGCAAATGATCAACTAGAATAACCAATAAGAAACATTTTGGTAGTGGAGCATTTCATGAGGCAACATCCCCCATCATTCAAAGGATCGTCTAACCCTGTTCTACTTGAAGGTTGGATAAAAGCACTCGAAAATATTTTTGATGTCATGGTGTGTTCAGAACATCAAAATATTAGTCTCATTTTTTACCACCTTCATGATGAAGACAGTCAGTGGTGGTTGATGGTTAAAAATTTTGGGGATATCGAGGGTATTTATGCTTCTGAAAGGGATAAATTGAAAGGTACGATCATTATGAAATATATTTCGATAGATGTTCGATATAGGATGGGATAATTATTCTAGTTATTGAGGTAGGGGGATGTATTAGTGTATTTTTATGATGAAAAATTCACTTGACTATAAATGTATGCTCCAAATTTCATAAAAGATATTTATAGTCAAATCAACTATTATTAATTAGGATTAAAGGAAAATTATCAACGGGAAGATGCTTCTTATGAGTTAAAAAGTTATGAAAAACTTGTTCGATATGTGGAGATGATTGAAAAGTTGTTATTCGATGACCATGAATTCATTATAAAAAAACTAAAAAAGTGGTCTAGTCGGATAATGAAAGGGAATAACCCTTCAAAAAAGTATGATGGTAAACAACATATGTTTATAGATTTTGAAAATTGAGTTAAAAACACTCATGGGAATCCCTTTTCAATTATGGTATATTCTTATGATGTGAAAAAATTGGACATAAGTCTCATTATTTCAATGAAAATGACCATAGTAGTGGTAATAAAAAAATATGATTTATAGTTAGTAAAATGATTTTTGTATAAAGAAATGGGTAATTATGAAATTGAGTGTCAGAAGAAGAACTAAAATAATAGAAAGTATCCAAACTAGAAGAAGAAAGTGGTGGTGAAATCCATTTCAACTACATCAGAAGATATTTGGACATCAAATGATGTAGTATCAGGTACACCATTTTTTTGTTAATATTATGAAAATGTGTTGTTTGATTCCAAGGATACACATTCATTGTTTTCTATGAAATTTTCATGTAATTTCGGATTTACATCTCAATATATTAATCTCAAACATGACGTAAAAACACCTAGAGTAAATGTTGAGTCAAAAATAAATTAGAAGAACCTTTATTTCTATTTTTGTGGAAAGAATATACTTGTAATATTTATTGTTTTTCATCTAGTTGAGTTTGATGATATTTTGGGTGTTTATTGGATTTCCATTACCATTCTATTATTTACTGAAGAGATAAACTGGTTTTTATTCAGAATGAATTTTATTTTTCTACAGGAATGAACACTTACTTTTTATATCATACCATAATGTTGAAAAAGTAATAAAATATTAAAATGAATGGTACAAGTCCAATATTATTGAAAACAATGTAACAGTTTAGAATAATTATGTATCAATAGTCAATGGCTATCTTTATTATTTTCATGATGATTTTCCGAATATATTACCAAATCAAGAAGTCGAATTTCTTGTTGACATAGTTCATGATGTTAATAAAATTTCCAATACCCATGATCGAATGACTCAATTTAAACCTTTAAATTTGAGGAAGCAATTGTTGGATTTATTAGAAAACAGTTCATTCGACCTAGCACATCTCAATGGGGTGAACATGTCTTGTTTGTAAAAAAATAAATAAGGTTCAATGAGACATTTCATTGATTTTAGATCGTTGAATAATTTCACTATTAGGATAAGAAATCTCTTACCACATATCAATTATTTGATTGATCATATCTAGAGAGCTCAGTGTTTTTCGACGATTGGCTTCAGGTTTGTGTATCATTAGATGAAATTAATGGAACCAGTCATTTTGAAGAGAGAGTTTACTACAAGATATGGCCATTATGAATTTTTAGCTCTACCGATTGGGTTTTCAAATTCACCTATTGTATTAATGGATCTTATGAATATAATTTTCCATGATTTATTCTATAAGTTTGTGTCCATGTTTAATGATGATATTTTGGTATATTCTCAATGGAAATAGGAGTATGACAGTCATTTAAGGGTTGTCATGAAAACATCAAATGAAAATGAACTCCAGGGGAAATTCAGAATGTTTGAGTTCTGCTTATAAAAAATTTCATTTCATTTCTTCACATTGTTTATAAATATGTCGCAACTCTTGATCAAGCAAGAAAATGTTTTCGATGAATTTCCAAGACCCAAATATATAAATTAAATTCATTGTTTTAATGGATTAGTAGTTT
The DNA here is from genome assembly GCA_963277665.1 of Viscum album. Lineage (NCBI taxonomy): Eukaryota > Viridiplantae > Streptophyta > Magnoliopsida > Santalales > Viscaceae > Viscum > Viscum album. Next base: position 1,405,054,784 of record OY728122.1, on the reverse strand, counting down.
ATTTCTGGAGGATATTTGATATGTATTCATGGTAATGTAGTCTACTGACTTTTTTAACATGAAAATGATTTATGTTCATCATTAAAAACAATGAGATAAATGTTTTTAGGAATTTAAATTGGGATTGATGAATGCTCCCATTTTGACACTACCTTCCAAAAATGGGTAATTTGTTATCTATATTGATTCATTATTTAATGGACTTGGTTATGTCCTAATGCACAATGATCAGGAAATTTATTATGCTTCATGTAAGTTTAAAAATTATCAATTTAATTTCCCTACACATGATTTATAATTAGCTGGTATTGTTTCTTCATTAAAAATTTTGATGCATCGTTTTTATGGTATAATGTGTGAAATATATACTGATCAAAAAATGTTAAATATATACTCACTCAAAAATAATTAAACATGAGATAGAGGAGATAGATGTAATTAGTCAATGATTATGATTACATTATTTATAACCATTATGGAAAAGAATAAAATATTGTTGATTCTTGGGGTCGAATGGTTTGAGTCAAAATTATAATTATATATTAACCATAATATGTTTGTAATGAGATCATTTGGGCTTTTATTTGATAATTTTTTTAGATGTTGATGATGTAGGTAATTTCTCTATTTTGTTTTAGGTGGTATGGACTTCGGATCTAGAAGACAGAAGAAAGAAAGCAGGGAATGAAAAGTAAGAACTTTATAAAATGGTAGAATTGGTTCTAAAGAGTATGTTATATGAATTTAACATTAATAAAGACTATGTTTGGAGTTCTAGAAAGATAATATGTGTGAAATATGTTTCAATGTTGAAGAAAGAGTTATTATGTAAAGCTCATAGTTCTTTTTTTCAGTTCAACATGCATGTACTAATGTGTATGGATATTTTTTAATGTATTACAGGTGGAATGGAATGAAAAGAGATATTTATTACATTATCCTAAGAAGATTGAATTTTTAATAGTTTAATGAAGAGCAGAATTTATCGAAACGGACTCTTAAACCATTATTAGGTACTTAGTGGAAATGGAAAAATATATCCATGGATTTTGTAGAGGGGTTACAAAGGATTTCTTTAGGTAACAATGCAATCTGGGATATTTTAGATCAATTTACTAAATCATCTCAATTTCATCCTATTTGAGATAATCAATATCTAGATAGACATATAAATTTTATATTAAAGAAATATTTATGTTAAATTGAGTTCCCCTATCTATTGAATCTGATTGTGATCCCATTTTCACTTCAGAATTTTCCATGGGTAGTCATTGGGTATTGATATAATTTTTAGTACTAATTATCATATGTAAATATATTAACAATTAGAAAAAAAATTAAAACATTAGAAGATATGTTATGTAGCTATTTAATTGATTATCGGGGAAGATGGGACGAACACAATTCTTGGGTTGAGTTTACTTATAATAATATTTTTCATTCCATTATATATATAGTACCATTTGAAATAATATATGGAATAACGTGTCGAACTGAAGCATTTTATGGATGAAGTAGGTGAAATGATGTTTATGGGAAAAGAATTGGTAGTAGATATTTTGAAAAAAGTTTAGTTGATCGGAAGCACATGATAACAGCTCAGAGCTTACTGAAGAGTTATGCAAATAACTGGAGCAAGTATCATTATTTATTTGTAGATGATCATATCTATCTCATGGTTTCACCATTTAAAAGTGTTATACATTTTGGTAAGACTGGAATGTTGAGTATGAGATTATTTTAGTCCATTGAAATCTTATATAATGTAGGATATGTGGCATACAGAGTGGATTTACCTCAATGTCTAAGCCAAGTACAAAATGTATTTCATGTTTTAGTGTCAAGAAAGTATATGTCGGATCCATATCATGTTTTGATTATAGTTTCAATTATGTTTGAAGAGAATCATTCATATGAGGAACATCAAGTCCAGAATCATTACCATATAAAGAATTTGTTCCAAAATACGATAATTCATCAGGTAATGGTTTTGTGGAAAAACATTATCGTTGAAGAGGAAACCAAGGAATATAAAAATTCTATGATGGATAAATACCCCTACTAATTTGAGATGTGATTAGAATTACGAGGATGCAATTCCCAAAAGGGGGAATAATAAAGGATGCCATATATTTATGAATAATATTTTTCATTTCTATTAATATTTATGAATAAGATATTTTATTTTATATTAGTGTAGATTCATTTTTAAATATCGTTCTCAACATTCAACAATTCATTTCTATGAAATGTTATGTTTCACACATCATTGATATATACTGAACAATAAGATAATAATGATATAATTTTCAATGGTAGTTATTTCATAGACACATTATTGGTAGAAATGAATAGAAATAACTACAATATAATTATACATGTTTTTAAATATCATTTAATATTTCCAATAAATTTTTGAGGATTAAAATAATAATGAATTTGATTTTTAGTATGAAATACTCTAATATTTTTAAAATGTCTGTTGACCGCCTTTTGATGGAGAACCCTATTTAAATAATGGTTTTTCACTTTTATATATTTTATTTCAAAAAAATAAAATTATACTTTTTAAGTGTGTCATTAAAAATTTACATTGGATGATATTTTGGATTTAATATGATAAATCTCATTTTTAATGAATTATGAAAATCACTACATCTTAATTAGAAACAACATTTTCATCTAATTTATTAATATAGTATGAATGTGATTTTAAGTGAATTTAAATTGTAATTATATAATATTTTTTCATTTAATCTAATGTTGGTACTTGGAAGTAATTTCATTTTTTCATTGGATATAAACACATGTCAATAGTTTGATAGATATTTTTTTACGACCTGGTTTTTGGTTTTGACAAAGGAAATTAATTTTAAATTAATCGTTGTAACATCTCTATTTTGAAATGAATAAAATATATTTCATATTTGAAATCATAAGGTTGAAATTGTATAAATTAGAGCCTTTTTTGACATTATGAATAATGTCTTCAGTAAATATTTTATTTACCAGGGTTAAAGGGTAAATCTTGTAAATAAGTGTAAAAAATAAATTTATAATAATATAAAAAAAATACTGAAACTTGTCCCAATCCTATTGGATGATATATGTTCGACCACCGAAATCCTTGGGTTGATTATGGGGCTCATGGATCCACTTGTTAGTGATAGAGACCTTTTATAATTTTTAATTTAAATGAAAGGGAAAAATTACATCAACATGTATCTTCATACTAAAAAACATTTATATGTGATTATATATAAAGTATCTTCGACTATAAATAGTCCAAATAAAAAAAATATTTCCGACATAATGATATTTTTAAATAATTTTTTGAAATTATATAAAAAATTTAATTATGACATTATGATGATGTAGTGATTTTTTCATTAAAAAATGATTCATTAAAATTATATTAAAAATATCAAAATTAATTTAATTTGAATATTTTGATTCCATCCAGGAATTTTTTGGGAGATACCGACATATTTTATTCATTTAATTTATTTGGATATATATAATAATGTTATTATTACAATAAAAAAATCAATAACATTATAGTATTATAATTTAAATATATGTGTTTTTAAAACAAATACTGTTTTATTAAATGATATAATTTTCCTAAATATCAAATTTTTGCCTAAATGAATAATATAATGTTAAAAACATAATTAATATTCCAATTATGGTATTAATGTAATTTTATAGTAAATCTAGTTACCATATATTATGAAAACATAAAAATACATGGTAAGAGTTAATGTTTTTAACTAAGGGATACAACTATAGTATAAGGTTAATATTGTTACCTACACTTGTATAAAACCTATTAGTGAAATTATGTAGAACCAAAATCATATTATATATGGAATAAATGTGTTTGGAACCATTTTAAAAATAAAATCATTTTATAATAAAAATAATATTTCTGTACCTTCCTAAAGTGCCCCTCCACCCTCTTATAAAATGCCACCACATATACTCTATTACTCACAACTCACAAGCATATATGATCATCCAAATTCTTCTAGAATAATCTCCTAACATACCATCCCATCCAACTACATGATTTAACCTAGTCAATGGGAATTCAATAAATCCTTTTGGCTCAAATGAAAAGATGATACCCAATTTAGAGATAATGTATTATCTCGAGTTATTTTATTTTATTTTTTATCATTACACTCTATGATCTTATAAATATTTGACTACATAACAACCAAATTATCCAATATATAATAATATTTTATTAGAATTATTTTTAATATATTTACTCCCAACTCCATCTAACGTATACGAACATACTGTTTCTGTTTACAGTGAACTACCACATCACAAAATGATGGTTGTCCATTTTTTTCCTTCCACCTCTCATGGTGTCGATTATGATGGAACTATATTATTATATGATATATATTAAATTAATATTTTATATATTATTCTGTACTTTTAATTTATTACATACAATTGTTTTTTCAATGATATGTAAATCAGATAATTTCTTTTGAGAAATTGCTCATTGTCGCCCCTTAAATGTGATATGACTCATTAATTCCATACATTGAATGTATAAATGATGTAATTAATGAAATTTTGAAACATATATAATATTTGATATTATAATTTATTTATAATATACCTATTTATCATTTGGTTTTCACACCATTGAATATGAAAATAAATGAAATGTATTGTTCATGCGTATGTACAACATACTGTCTCCATGAACGGTGCATTTCATTTCATATATCCAAATGTTGTGGAAAATTATTAATACATATAAACATAATCTAAATACATATATAATATATATATATATAAAGGAATTTAAAAAATGAATGAGACAAGTCTGACACAATGTAAGGGGCTTCCTCTCAATTTTCATTTCATTGAACCATATTTTGGTGTTATACATCAACATATTTTATATGGAAGCATTATTTGACTTTTTGCTTCCATAACAAGCCATAATGAATTTAAATGGAAAATAAATACCATATAAGTTTTTTTAAATATTTTGTTATTTAAAATTGTTTTGAGGGATCATTTATTTAATTATATTATATACTTTTAATGAAATATGGAAGTTTTATTCTTTATTATTGTTATATGTGTTATGATTATGTTATAGTTCATTGTAATTGTTTACGATTGATGTTGGTTCTATGATAATTTGAGGGAGTATGATCTTGATACTGGCCTCCAATTCATATGGTAATGTGATGGAGGTAAACATTTAATTTTCTCCTAAGAGATTTATGGAATATATTTTGATGCGTCTTCCAACTATAACTCAATATGTTGCTATGAGTGCCACTATTTAATAATGTAAATGATGAAAACAATTAATGATTATAATTTAGGATTTCTATTTATTATCCAGAAGTATTATTATTTTATTAGGTTATATATATTGATTTATTTATGATAGAAAATGAACATTTCTTTATTTTTATGTATTCATGGACTAATGTTTTTTCCTCATTTAATATTCCTTAGAGAGAATTTTATTGTCAGCACATATTTTTCAAATTTTTTTACAGGGTATAAATAAGGGTAAGAGTATGTAATAATTAAATAATATTTTAATCATGAAAATAATTTTTGTTTTAATTTATGTGTTTTATTACTGTGAAAAAATTTAATTGAATAAGGGTGTGTACTTTGTATTATTTGAGATGTAGTGTAATAGTGATGACATAATTCTCTAAAAAACTAAAACTGAAAAGTTCCTCAATGTTAATTCTTGATTTAACTCAATATTATGCCATTTTTTAGTTTGGGTCCTTATATGTTATATAATCAAGATATTTTTTTTTCAAAAAGACCATCATTATTTCATTCTTTGGTCGAATTCCTTTTTTATATAATATATATGTTACATAAATATATATTAACGATGGATTTTACTATTCTATTTTTATTTTTAGTGTAATATTTACCCAATATTTGTTTTATAAATTTTTTTTGTAATTATTATTTTATTTATTGAATGAGGTATTTTTGTGTTTTTCAACAAAAGTGTTAATGGAATGGATTATTTTATCATAAATGAATGAAAAGAATTTTCCATTTTCAAAATTGATAAATATATGGAATCATTCAGTATAATATTTTAATATTATTTTCAATGAATATGTTTCCCTAATAATTATGAAATCATTATTTAATTAAGTAAAATAATTTCAATTTGAGAAGTATATTTTCATTATGAAATGTTTTAAGTGATATTTCAAAATCAATTTCTATCTATGATGAATACATTACTGTGAATTATGATTTTCTTGGTAAAAGATCCATTTATACAATTACAATTGATTATTTTAAGTTATAATTTTTATGTAGAGGGCACAATTATGAAACCCATTATTTCTAAGGTATATGTTTAAGTGAAATGGTGAAAATATTATAAAAACTATTTTATTTTCCCATGTTAATCTATGATGATATAACAAAGGTTTTAGGTAATTTTTTTCACAAATATTTAAGTTATTAATTATATGAATGAGGTTATGTGAGTACCATGTATTATTGTAACATAGTAAACAATGATGGTGGTTGCTTTCATATTAATTATATTGGTTATCAATAACCACAAACAGTGGTAAATTTATAAATAAGGAATGGTGGGACATATATCTCCCTCCAATTAATTAAGAAAGGACTGATATCTTAAGAGATTAATTGGAATATAATTAAGAGTAAATCATGTTCAGGATGGAAATTTTTACTCTATTGTAGTCATGGGAGTGAATAGTGACTAATAAAATGGATTTTTTTGCTAATTTATTCCATAATCATAGTTATGGAAATGAGTAATGACTATTAATGAAATTATTTCCAATGCCTAAGTCTATTACATGGTGTTAAGTATTATGAAAATATTTTTTTCTAATGGCCCATGTTCATTAATTTATTTTAGGATTCATGTCTTCTGATATACCAACACATAAGAAATGATTCATCATTGTAATAATTGAATTTTATTGTATGATTTTAAAATAGTATTCTCATGTTATAATTGTTATTTATTCACATTACGCTAAGGTGATCATTGATATATCCATTTTTACCATAATTGAGGATATTTGATCCCCTTTTCTTATGTATTTCACCTTTTCATGAAGAATAATAGTAATTATAATATATATAAGAAGGGTTCTAGATATTATTTACATATATGGAGATTATATTGAACATTTAATGACTAGTTTTATATGTTTCCATGTTTCAATATTCATTATACATATGTCATTATAATCTAAACCATTCTTTTTTGTAAGGAATATTTTTATTTTAGGGAGTGATTTCTATGTATTAATAATATATGTCTAATTAGATACCATGAAACATATGATTTTATCATAATCAATGTTAAATTCAGTAATATTTTATACCATTTTATGTATATTAGTGTATTACATTAGATACATTTTAATCATTACATGGATTAATGGTTAAACACCCTTTTAAGACATATTTTATTTCACCCGTCCTTCATGATTCACCAATTTTTCTATTTATATTATAGAAATATTGTTTCTCTTATGATATGAATCATAGATATGATGGAATGATCCTTTCCACTCAATAAAACATCATTCCTTTTCACTATCCCATTGTGGTAATTAATTAAACATTCAAAATACATAATCAGATCCAACTATCATCTATTGTGTATATTAAAGTCTTCATGAATGAATACATATTTTTAACATTCTGGATAAATATATTTATATATCACCCCATTATCTGTAAGGGAATTCCAACATATCATTAATGAATTTTTTTTCAAAATCTAACTCCAAATCATGATTTTGGTTACATTACTAATTAACAAACAATTCTGGATAGGAATAAACTATAAAAAATATGTATTGATGATAATAACTACCAAAACCTTCATCAATTCATTACTTTATATTAATAACCCTTATCCAATATAGTTTATATACAATTGGTTCAATTAATATCATTCACTTTAGTTACATGTATTTTCTGTCAAATTCTTTTTTCAAAATAATATTTCTCCCTTTCAAGTTAACATGTATTGTAGATTAGAAAACCATGGTAAATCATCAAATTAGAATTTATTAAATATATCAGAACCATGAAAAACAAGGATATAAATTATAATGTTTTTTATTGTAAAGACCCAGAAATTTCAAGGAATTTTTTTTCTTATTTTTCTTTTGAATTTTACTAGAATGCAGTTTCTGAAGGCGCCTGATTCCGAGGTCCGGAGTGCCCGGAATCAATTTCCGAAGTTTGGCTCGGGTACATTCAGTGAACGAATGGGCGAGAATTCCTATCTTTTGAACCAGTGCTCGGAATTGAAATCTGATGACACTGATGAACTCGCAACGCCGATAATTGCTTAAGAGAACCTTTACTATAGTTGCGTTTTTGCGGGTGAAGAAGTTATTTAATGGGGTTTAATTTAAAAAAAGTAAATAAAATTGTTGAATCAATTTTATTTCATATCAAGTGGTTATTTTCTCCCATGGGAAGTTGGTGGTGGGGCCCACATCCACCCAACTTCCCATGTGTGGATAATTGAAAGGGTGGGGCCCACATGAACCCCCTACCTTTTCAAATCCCTTAACTGCCTAACCCCTCTTAACCCCTCTCATTCCTAACTCCCCATTAACTCACTTTTATTAATTTTTTTACAACTTGTTAAAATTAATAAGGTGAGTTATTTAATTCCAAACTCTTGAAATTCAAATAGTTAGGTTGTGTTAATAAATTAAGACTTGGTCTTATTTTATTATTGTTAGAGTTTTTTCCACCTTGAGAGGATTGGGAAGTGTGAAGTCTTCTTCTTCTTCAACCTCAATGAAGAACGCGTAGAACACCGTTCTTCAACGAAGAACACCTCCGCCGAAGAATGCGACGTCTTCTTCCAACGATGTTTCCTCTTCAAACGCACCTCAACGAAAATGGAATCGACGTTCGTTTCCCGCGACGTCCGACCTCCGCAACAGTCGTCTTCAGCCGCTCGATTAACGTGCATCGTTCCTGAACCGAGGTAGGGATTTTAAATTGAGATTGTTGGTGAACCCTCGTTTACTCCCTTCTAAATTTATGAACGCAGATCAACTAATATTATGTTGATCCGTGAAGATTATTTTGCGGGTTGGGATTATTGTTATGATTCTTTTTATTTAATAGGTTGTAGGGAATGTTTATTTGTTTCATCTTAACCTTGAGAAAGAACAACGAGCGCGAACCAACCATTACCCGGTTGGTCCGCGGACCGTTCGTCCATGAGGGGTTACTTTTGTTGGGTGTCGTCTAATTTCTTGGTTAAGTATGTTCTCAATAACTTATTGGGAACAAATTTTTGATTTGACAATTGATATCACTTAACACAGAGGGTGCGGGCCGAACGAACATGGCCCGACAACCCTCCGCAGTTTTTTTTGATGCGCGGTGTTGATGGCCGACGACGAAGCAGGCCGTTATGTCGTTTGAATCCCTTCGTAGTGAATGTGCGGTCCTGGGAGGACCATAGGCGAAGACGGCAGGAGAAACGGACCACCGGAGCGCGACCGGTGGTCCGCGGAAGGCAGCGGCGCGCCGTAGGAGGGTTGGCGGCCGGTGGATCCGCTGCTGGCCTCAATTAGCGGCGGGCGGGGGAGTCGTGCACCCCGCTCCGCGATTCGGCTCGGCCACGCTGGCCGAGCCGCGGTCGGCCGGTCGGGCCAGACCGAGCCGGACCGAGCTGGACCGAGCTGGGCTGGGTCGGGCCGGGCCCAGCCGGGTCGGACCCAGGTCGGGTCGGCCCCGGGTCGGGTCAGACCCGGTTCGGGCCAACCCAGGGGGGGTCGGCCTGGGCCCAGACCCCCTGTTTTCGGACTACTTTTGGCCAAATGCCCATATCATGGGGTACGAGCGTCCGATTGATGCGCCGTTAGCAGCAACGCGAACCTTGCTATGAGACGGTCATTTTGGTATATCACACTCAAGGTTTCGGAATACTTTGAGTTCGGCCGGGTTGGTTCGTACACGAAACCAACCAGGCCCTCAGAGCGGAAACACTTGTATCTTGATCTCCGGACTTCCGATTGACATGTCGTCGTCTTGGTTGAGTTCCTCTAAGTGAGACGGATCTTTTGGTGTACTCCTCCAGGGGTTTGGAAGCAGGTGGAGTACGGTTGAGTTGGTTTTTCCTTAAAAACCAACCGGGCCCCTGGAACGAAAAATCCAATAACTCTCAGACCGGACGTCCGATTGACGCGCCGTCTGTTGCGTTGAGTTCCTGTTGATGATACAAAACTTTTGGATACATCAAAATCGGACTATGTGTCAGTTGATGTATCAGCCTCTTGGCTCGTCGAGCGGACCCTCCCGAACGAGCTTGCTGTGTGCGGGAACCCTAGTGCTGGCTGCGACTGCGACTTCGACGATGACTGTGCAGAGATCCTCAGTGGATTCGACGGCGAAAACTACAACACTCAGTGATCCTACGGGGATCAGTGCTACAGATCCTATGTAGAGACCCGATGCCTGACGTACATTGACATTACATTACTTTTGCGGAATACTTAGTACATTACAAAAACACACACACAAGGACCGTAATAGTTTAGTGTCTTTGGAAACTCGGACTATAATCTTCTAATCGTGGTGAAAGATCTTCAAAATCTCCCATAAAGATCTTCCTCCTTTTTTTTATACCTAAAACCTTTCTTTATATCCTGGGGAAAAGAAAACATAAAAGGGTGAGCTCAAATGCTCAGTAAGGGTAAACAAAATAAATACCAATCACATCATATTCATAAGAACATAGCATTTTGGAAATCATAACCTGCAAAAGAGAGCATAATTTCATAATCATGGGATAAATCATGGCAGTGAAAAAGTAATCCCAATAATCATAACTTAAAACATGAAACTTTGTGGCATACACACATAATCATAGAGAATCATTTCTTGTTAGTCAAGACTAATTTCCAAGACTATCTTAGTGGACAAAGTCCCTTTCTGAATCGAGTAACCCTCGTTTCAGTCATGTTTCACTGAACCGGTATAACCTACCGTTCCAGCCCTGTCTATCTCATGAGATATAAAATCATTACCCAATGCATTGGAGGGAGATATAGGTCCCACCCATCTTATAATGAATCCTTTCTTATGTGTGCCACATAATCATAAAACATACATCATCGCATAACACATGTAACAAAAATGGGATTCATGAAACATCATGACATCATAAATCAATTCATATAAGATAAAGGAATTCATAAAAATAATTCCATCCCAACATGAACAAATCAATTTAATAATAGGGATAAAAACAGAACCCTTTATTATCTTAGATGGAAAATCATTTTGATAAAACACTTGAACTCCATTCTTGAGGAAAATATCCTTTCTTCTTAAAAAACATTTTACCTTTCATAACATGTCATAAAACATTAAAATAAAAGAAGTTGATTAAAAATAAACTTCAAAACTTGTAAAGGAAGCTTTTTGGAAACAATGTTTTAAAAATCCATTCATGCCGTATAAGTTAAAAAAAACATTCTTCGTACTTTTGTCGGAAAAGTCATAAAGTACCTCGTACGAAAAACGACAAAAGATTCCTTTCATATATTTTACAAAAAACTTACCGAAGGGTAAAATTGGATATAAAATATTGTAGAAGGATGGAAATAATATTACATATTGATGAAACATGGATGTGGATGATAAAATACACCCCAGTAAATACTTACGAATAAACAATCTCGGATAAAAGTGAGATTGTGATATTTCCCTTACCTTAGGTCCGACTTGCTTTGTAAGTGTCTGAACCTCCTGTATAATGATTTAAATCATGTTATTTACTTATTACAGAATCATATTCATTGTTATTATATCATATATGGTTCACTTATGACATTATATTACCCGTTCTTTTGTAAATTCCATGTTAAAGAAGCGTTTTGGGTAAAATCGTTTCATTTATCGTAGGTGTTTTGACTTGTTGTTCTTGACATCATTATTACTTATATCATGATTTACTTACTTCCAGAATATAAAATATGATTTATATATCATATATATTCAGTATATATATATATATAAAATAGGTAGATAAATAAAATGAAAAACACCGTTCATGGAGACGGTAGTCCGTACGTATGCATGAACGCTGTTTTCCTTTCCTTATTGTCTTGAAATGGAAGTAAGTAAATGACATACATATGTATATATATACATAAATCCAGTAGCTTTATAATGTCATATATTTCATTATTATTTCTTATATATACATTATAATCATTCTTAAATGGTTAACATGGAGAATGAATCTCATCGCGTCGTGGAGACGGTATTCCGTACGTACGCACGAGCGATGATATCATTTCTATAAATATTGAATTGAATTGGAGTGGATTATACAATATATCAGAATCAATATGATGTTGTAATAACTATGTATAGTTATTCTTTACACCATTATAACCATCCATGTAAGGTGGTGGTGGAAAATAGATTACACCACGGCGTGGAGACGGTATTCCGTACGTACGCACGCGCGGTGATTTCTTTTTCCGTAGGATAGATAGATGGTGAAATAGGGTTGTTTCATACTTATAATAACATATCAGTATATGAGTGATACTGATGTTATTACTTCATAATGAAACAACCTAAGAAGAAGAAGTGGAAGAAGAAATAAAGATGAAAGAATTGGTAACGGTAATTACCTCTTCTTTGAAGTGCCTCTTTGAGACCTCCTCTTAGGGCACTAGAATTGGTCTTTGAGGAAGAACAGAACCTCTAGGATGTTGCTATGGAAGTGGAGAAGAGATTTTGGCGGGGGTTGGCCGAGCTTGAGTGCTCAAATTGGTGTGAGGAGGAGGGGGAGGAGGTGTCCTTTTATAAGGGAGGAGAGGGGCACCTTAGGAATATCTCAAAATATTATTTTATATTAAAGTCAAAATCGGTTTATAATGGTTACAAAGGGTCTTATTTCGAAGCTAAAGTGGGGATGGGTCGAAATCCTATCAACCAATAGGATTTAGACAAGTTTAGGTTATTATTTTAACCTTATCAATTAGATTTAACTCTAAGTTAAATAATTTAACTTTTACCGTGTCTTTTTGTTTTCGTTCACTATATGGTTAATACACTTACTATAACATGCCAAACGAACCCCAAATTGTATATTATTAATAACTATATCCTTATCTAAGTCATTTTGCCTAACCTTAGCTTTTTAGGAATAAAATAACAATTAATAATATAATATTTTATTTAAAAACTATTTTTTGTCAATTTTGACACTATTTGATATATGATTTTTGTGAAAGTCATAACAGAATTATATGTTCGAACCAAGTTGATTAAATCAACAATAATATATCATAGTAACCTAGAAAATTAGTGGAATTCATAAAAAGTCTCAAATTATATTTATTTGGGTGTTTATAACATCAATTATGTCAATATTTCATTAATAAGATAATTACTGCATCATCATTGTGTCATAAATAAATTAAATTATTTGATGTATAAAAATTACAAATAAAATACCATCATGTAGTAAATCTTTTTATCTTTCTAATGAATTATTACAATCGAATTTATCTTATGTATAACCCCATATTAAAAATGATTTACTTATTAAACTTTGATTTTAACTATTTTAACCCTTCTTTAAATAAATTAATAATAAATGTCCTAATCTAATCCAAGTGGGCCTAAATGGTCATATTTTATTCCTAAGTTTGTTATTGGTCGAATTACACTTGTCCAATAGAATTAGGACATGTGTTAGGGTAATATTAATATCATATTTACCCTTAGTTACCCTATTTACTATTAACCACGGTAAAAAAAAGTAAAAAGTTACTATTCACCAAAAATTATTTTCATCTAATTGAACCACATTTTACTTACTGACATCAACCGTGTCTCTCGGATTTTTGAAATTCCATTCACAGAAGCGGTAAAATTAAGTTTTATGAAAAATTCAGTTTTTTAACTACCACTTAGTAGTTTCACTATTAATCAAAAATTGATGTTTTTCAGAACAGTGCCAAACTTCAATCCTAAGCTATATTTCATATTCCGAATTCAAAAATGAAATCTATTTTACCAAATTCATAACATAGAAGTTGAATTAATTAATTTTATAATTAAATCCCGCTGTTAAAATAAATAGCGTGTTTTTAGGAAACAATATATATCAAAAGATTGACACTTGATTATGTTTTGTTTAAATGTGAAATTACAACCAATGACCAACATTGTATTAAATTGTAAAAATATATTCTAAATATACTTTAAAACCACTCAAATTAATAATTTATCACTTTTAATTATTTTGATTAAAAAAGTTGTTTTTAATTATAATTTAGTGATTTTCACTATTCATCAGAATATGAAAGTTATCCGAAAAGTACCAAAATTTCACCTTAGGCTAAATTCGATACTCCGAATCCAAAAATGAAGTTCATTTTGAAAAATAAGATTCACAGAATTTTAAAAAGTGGTTATTACTATTCATAACGGCTAGTTTTAATAATATTTTAATAGCACATCGTTGTTTAGTGAAACTCGGTATTGCGTATTACACACGCTATTGAGGAAGGTCGCGATTGCGTGTAATGTAAGGCAAGACAAGGATGCGTGTTGTGCAAGCTCCTTTTGGTGTAGCGTACAACACAAGACATTAATAAAATTAAAAAGAATATTTCTTTATAAAATCTTGGGCTGTTACATTCTACCCCCCTTAAAATGAATTTCACCCTCGAAATTCGTCGGGGTTATAAATGGTTTACTATTTGAAAGTTTCTTTAATAGAAACCCACATCGTAAAAAGGAATATCAAAACCAATCTTTAAAAACAAAAGTATGAAACGTAACGGTTACCCAAATAAACTAATCATTGGGTTTCCACATAGGTGAAAATATTGATATGGAAGAGAAATCTAACCATCATGTTCTGATGAAGAGTGGTAGAGAACATGGCTATGGAAAAGCCAATAATCACTAATCCATAAATTTGTGACGATCTAAGGTACCATCCGATTCATCAGGTATAAGATCACTAGGACAACATTTTTGGTTTTCAAGATCATTTCCCTAAATTTGAAAATTTGAATTAGAATAAATACTTACTTTATCTTGGTACAATCTCACTAATGTTCGTGCCTTGAACAATTTCCACTTCATCTCTTAAATAAATGAAGTTGAATTTGTTATTCGTGAAGTGTTAGCAGATCATGTGATAGAATGACGGGTCATTCCATCTGTCTCAAACAAAAGGTTATCAAAAGTTATTAAATATATATAAGTCATTCTATAGATTAATCATATATGGTTCCTAAAATGGACTTATACTTCATATATCATACTGCTTAATATAATAAAACTAGTTTCTACTAAACAGGGACTTCCTGTAGGCCAGTGGTAGGCGATAAAGGCCAGTCGCACTTCGGTTGTGGGTTCGATTCCTACAGCCTTGTCCGAAGCGATGGGTTGTCGCCCGTCCTGCAGGTTGTCCTTTTTCTAAAACTATATTACTATAACATCCCATCAATAATTTCGAAAAAAATTTCTATCCTTAAACAATACTAACTTACGTCCAACACAATCCATTCCAATCTTTAGTCCTATCCATAATACTGCAGTCCATTCTCATAACATAGTGAAAACGATTACCAGAGATTTAATACCATCGTTGATCCCCATATATTATAAGATATATCTTGTTGGACACATTCCAAACATTCAAAGGCCTTAATCATGTATACTCTTGAATACCCATTGAACCTTAGTGAAAACTTGAATGCAGTTAAAAGTTAACACTTTACACATACCAAAATCCTCAAAATTATTTATACTCAAACCATGATATCACTTAGTCCTTATATCAATCATGAGCTCATGAATACTGTCAAACATTTCATTTCCTCCTTATCCCTTCATTATGCGCATATCATCAACTTTCCAAAATATTTGAATCAATTTTCATGGTTACCGGTACCTTAGAATTATTGAAAACCACAATAGACCAATACATAAATATTTCAATACACCATAAAAGTACCTCAACAACATTATTATTGATTACCAATACATAAACACTTCAGTCCATCCACTTCAATGATTGTCCTGGAATAAGTCCTTCCTTGATTTAGAAGTACCTTTTTAGGTCCGAGCATTGATTTGGGTAATGCCCATGTTCTCCACAAATAAGACATTGAACTCCATAACAGTCTATCACTCTATGACCCTTTTCTCCACACAGATAACATCGGTCCCTCCATTTGAGGTATTCCTCAAGGTTCTTCTTCCCTTCTTTATAAATCTCAATCTTCCTTTCTTTATGCTCCTCAACATGAGAACATGAATAATAGTTTATCTTCCTCTTCTTTGATGAATTAGGCATACCACTAAATTTCACCTTGTTAATCATATATCGCGATGACTGATTTGGCATAATCACAATATCTTTCTCTCTAGGAATTACACAATTTTGTTTCTCATAATCACCAATTTGTCCATTGGATTCAATGTTAACCGAATTCCTTCGAGTTCCCTTCATTAACTAAAACACAAAAATAATATTGTGAGAGGCAAAAATCATTCTAGAGAAAACAACATAATAAAGGGGGAGTATCCTCAATATCTAACATCTTAGGTTAAATTATAAGATCTTTACCGTAGTTCTAGGACTATATCCTATACGTATACTTATCCTTAGGGACATCCCTAGTCATACCTTAGAAATATCTCTAGGGATCTCACTAACGTTTTCGCATCCTAGTTTCCAAAGGTTGACTAAACCTTTCCTCTGATACCAACTGTAACGGTCTGGAATTACTTCCAGTGGACTATAGTTGATACCTATCAGGGCACTCCATGGGTGGCTACACCCCCTGGGCGGGACACACCACCATCCCCAGTGGCAGCCATTTCCTCATGAAGCCCTTGGGCGGAGAGCCATGCTTCGTCCAACGCTCACATGTGAGAGTTCCCAAGGATCGGATACATTCCTACCTCCTTTGCCTCTGATACCAACTGTAGAGACCCGAATCCTGACGTACATTGACATTACATTACTTTTGCGGAATACTTAGTACATTACAAAAACACACACACAAGGACCGTAATAGTTTAGTGTCTTTGGAAACTCGGACTATAATCTTCTAATCGTGGTGAAAGATCTTCAAAATCTCCCATAAAGATATTCCTCCTTTTTTTTATACCTAAAACCTTTCTTTATATCCTGGGGAAAAGAAAACATAAAAGGGTGAGCTCAAATGCTCAGTAAGGGTAAACAAAATAAATATCAATCACATCATATTCATAAGAACATAGCATTTTGGAAATCATAACCTGCAAAAGAGAGCATAATTTCATAGTCATGGGATAAATCATGGAAGTGAAAAAGTAATCCCAATAATCATAACTTATAACATGAAACTTTGTGTCATACACAAATAATCATAGAGAATCATTTCTTGTTAGTCAAGACTAATTGCCAAGACTATCTTAGTGGACAAAGTCCCTTTCTGAATCGAGTAACCCTCGTTTCAGTCATGTTTCACTGAACCGGTATAACCTACCGTTCCAGCCCTGTCTATCTCATGAGATAGAAAATCATTACCCAATGCATTGAAGGGAGATATAGGTCCCACCCATCTTATAATGAATCCTTTCTTATGTGTGCCACATAATCATAAAACATACATCATCGCATAACACATGTAACAAAAATGGGATTCTTGAAACATCATGACATCATAAACAATTCATATAAGATAAAGGAATTCATAAAAATAATTCCATCACAACATGAACAAATCAATTTAATAATAGGGATAAAAACAGAACCCTTTATTATCTTAGATGGAAAATCATTTTGATAAAACACTTGAACTCCATTCTTGAGGAAAATATCTTTTCTTCTTAAAAAACATTTTACCTTTCATAACATGTCATACAACTTTAAAATAAAAGAAGTTGATTAAAAATAAACTTGAAAACTTGTAAAGGAAGCTTTTTGGAAACAATGTTTTAAAAATCCATTCATGCCGTATAAGTTAAAAAAAACATTCTTCGTACTTTTGTCGGAAAAGTCATAAAGTACCTCGTACGAAAAACGACAAAAGATTCCTTTCATATCTTTTACAAAAAACTTACCAAAGGGTAAAATTGGATATAAAATATTGTAGAAGGATGGAAATAATATTACATATTGATGAAACATGGATGTGGATGATAAAATACACCCCAGTAAATACTTACGAATAAACAATCTCGGATAAAAGTGAGATTGTGATATTTCCCTTACCTTAGGTCCGACTTGCTTTGTAAGTGTCCGAACCTCCTGTATAATGATTTAAATCATGTTATTTAATTATTACAGAATCATATTCATTGTTATTATATCATATATGGTTCACTTATGACATTATATTACCCGTTCTTTTGTAAATTCCATGTTAAAGAAGCGTTTTGGGTAAAATCGTTTCATTTATCGTAGGTGTTTTGACTTGTTGTTCTTGACATCATTATTACTTATATAATGATTTACTTACTTCCAGAATATAAAATATGATTTATATATCATATATATTCAGTATATATATATATATAATAGGTAGATAAATAAAATGAAAAACACCGTTCATGGAGACGGTAGTCCGTACGTATGCATGAACGCTGTTTTCCTTTCCTTATTGTCTTGAAATGGAAGTAAGTAGATGACATACATATGTATATATATACATAAATCCAGTAGCTTTATAATTTCATATATTTCATTATTATTTCTTATATATACATAATAATCATTCTTAAATGGTTAACATGGAGAATGAATCTCATCGCGTCGTGGAGACGGTATTCCGTACGTACGCACGAGCGATGATATCATTTCTATAAATATTGAATTGAATTGGAGTTGATTATACAATATATCATAATCAATATGATGTTGTAATAACTATGTATAGTTATTCTTTACACCATTATACCCATCCATGTAAGGTGGTGGTGGAAAATAGATTACACCACGGTGTGGAGACGGTATTCCGTACGTACGCACGCGCGGTGATTTATTTTTCCGTAGGATGGATAGATGGTGAAATAGGGTTGTTTCATACTTATAATAACATATCAGTATATGATTGCTACTGATGTTATTACTTCATAACGAAACAACCTAAGAAGAAGAAGTGGAAGAAGAAATAAAGATGAAAGAATTGGTAACGGTAATTACCTCTTCTTTGAAGTGCCTCTTTGAGACCTCCTCTTAGGGCACTAGAATTGGTCTTTGAGGAAGACCAGAACCTCTAGGATGTTGCTAGGGAAGTGGAGAAGAGATTTGTGCAGGGGTTGGCCGAGCTTGAGTGCTCAAATTGGTGTGAGGAGGAGGGGGAGGAGGTGTCCTTTTATAAGGGAGGAGAGGGGCACCTTAGGAATATCTCAAAATATTATTTTATATTAAAGTCAAAATCGGTTCATAATGGTTACAAAGGGTCTTATTTCGAAGCTAAAGTGGGGATGGGTCGAAATCCTATCAACCAATAGGATTTAGGCAAGTTTAGGTTATTATTTTAACCTTATCAATTAGATTTAACTCTAAGTTAAATAATTTAACTTTTACCGTGTCTTTTTGTTTTCTTTCACTATATGGTTAATACACTTACTATAACATGCCAAACGAACCCCAAATTGTATATTATTAATAACTATATCCTTATCTAAGTCATTTGGCCGAACCTTAGCTTTTTAGGAATAAAATAACAATTAATAATATAATATTTGATTTAAAAACTATTTTTTGTCAATTTTGACACTATTTGATATATGATTTTTGTGAAAGTCATAACAGAATTATATGTTCGAACCAAGTTGATTAAATCAACACTAATATATCATATTAACCTAGAAAATTAGTGGAATTCATAAAAAGTCTCAAATTATATTTATTTTGGTGTTTATAACATCAATTATGTCAATATTTCATTAATAAGATAATTACTGCATCATCATTGTGTCATAAATAAATTAAATTATTTGATGTATAAAAATTACAAATAAAATACCATCATGTAGTAAATCTCTTTATCATTCTAATTAATTATTACAATCGAATTTATCTTATGTATAACCCCATATTAAAAATGATTTACTTATTAAACTTTGATTTTAACTATTTTAACCCTTCTTTAAATAAATTAATAATAAATGTCCTAATCTAATCCAAGTGGGCCTAAATGGTCATATTTTATTCCTAAGTTTGTTATTGGTCGAATTACACTTGTCCAATAGAATTAGGACATGTGTTAGGGTAATATTAATATCATATTTACCCTTAGTTACCCTATTTACTATTAACCGCGGTAAAAAAAAGTAAAAAGTTACTATTCACCAAAAATTATTTTCATCTCATTGAACCACATTTTACTTACTGACATCAACCGTGTCTCTCGGAGTTTTGAAATTCCATTCACAGAAGCGGTAAAATTAAGTTTTATGAAAAATTCAGTTTTTTAACTACCACTTAGTAGTTTCACTATTCATCAAAAATTGATGTTTTTCAGAACAGTGCCAAACATTCATCCTAAGCTATATTTCATATTCCGAATTCAAAAATGAAATCTATTTTACCAAATTCATAACATAGAAGTTGCATTAATTAATTTTATAATTAAATCCCGCAGTTAAAATAAATACCATGTTTTTAGGAAACAATATATATCAAAAGATTGACACTTGATTATGTCTTGTTTAAATGTGAAATTACAACCAATGACCAACATTGTATTAAATTGTAAAAATATATTCTAAATATACTTTAAAACCACTCAAATTAATAATTTATCACTTTTAATTATTTCGATTAAAAAATTTGTTTTTAATTATAATTTAGTGATTTTCACTATTCATCAGAATATGAAAGTTATCCGAAAAGTACCAAAATTTCACCCTAGGCTAAATTCGATACTCCGAATCCAAAAATGAAGTTCATTTTGAAAAATAAGATTTACAGAATTTTAAAAAGTGGTTATTACTATTCATAACGGCTAGTTTTAATAATATTTTAATAGCACATCGTTGTTTAGTGAAACTCGGTATTGCGTATTACACACGCTATTGAGGAAGGTCACGATTGCGTGTAATGTAAGGCAAGACAAGGATGCGTGTTGTGCAAGCTCCTTTTGGTGTAGCGTACAACACAAGACATTAATAAAATTAAAAAGAATATTTCTTTATAAAATCTTGGGCTGTTACATCCTATGTGGGTCCGATCTTGTGTGGGACTTTGCGGGGATTAGTACCTATCAATCCATTGTGGATCTGAAAGCTTAGATGATTCAATACTGGTCTTGTATCCTATGTGGGTCCCAGTATAGATGAATCGATGAAGACAGCTGGTCTTGTATCCTATGTGGGTCCTAACTGTGCTGGTCTTGTATCCTATGTGGGTCCCAGTTTAGATGATTCAATATTGGTCTTGTATCCTATGTGGGTCCCAATATAGATGAATCGATGAAGACAGCTGGTCTTGTATCCTATGTGGGTCCTAGCTCTGATGGTCTAGTATCCTATGTGGGTCCCAGCATAGATGATTCAATACTGGTCTTGTGTCCTATGTGGGTCCCAGTATATATGAATCGATGAAGAATGCTGGTCATGTATCCTATGTGGGTCCCATCATAGATGATTCAATACTGGTCTTGTATCATATGTGGGTCCCAACTTAGATGATTCGGTGCTGGTCTTGTATCCTATGAGGGTCCCAGCATAGATGAATCAATGAAGAATGCTGGTCTTGTATCCTATGTGGGTCCCAGCCTTGCAGGTCTTGTATCATATGTGGGTCCCAGTATAGATGAATCAATGAAGACAGGTGGTCTTGTATCCTCAGTGGGTCCCAGTATAGATGATTTAGTATCTCTATCTGATCATCCCTTTCCCTTTTGACGAAGTATACCTGTATGAGCTGAATCCTGTGTTACTCTCCTTTGTGGATTGTGTTGAACAATCCTGTGTGGATTTACTGTTTACTATCATTTGTGGATTGTGTTGAGCTATCCTATGGTGATTAATTTTTCTCTCCTTCGTGGATTGTGTTGTCCTATTCTGTGTGAGTATACGTTTTGCTTTCTTGTGTGGACTGGGTTATTCTTGGGCTCGGATGTTGGAGCCGAACGGGAATTGATGACTTAGGTATATGTATGGGCATATACCTAAGTAGTGTCGGTTGTTACTTCGTGATTGTATCTTCCTTTTTGGTTTATCCTTTGTGGATTTCGGAAGACCTTTGGGGGTCTCGGGGTCCCTACTGAGTATTTTATACTCACCCCTGCAAGGGTTATGCCCACACTTCGTTGTGTTGGTTGCAGACAACAGACAACGCTGATCGTGGTGGAGGCTTGCGGAGCAGGACGGAACCTGGAGGTGGACCACTGGGCAGGACGTACTCGGAGCGGACGGTTGGACCGAGGAGCTATGGAGGCTATATGTGCTCACCCTTCAGGTGGGAATTCCAGAGGATGGCTTGACGCTGCAGCTTTTCTTTTCAGTTGGTGTTTTCCCCTTTCAGTTGTACTTTACAGTTGGGCTTGTATTTCCGGCCCCATTTACTTTCAACACAGCTTGTTACAGTTTTTACTTAGTGTTTACTCTTCCTCTTGTTTAATCTGTGATGGTTCTTTACTTTACAAAGTCAATGCCTTCCCTATTTATCAGGATTTATGCCTTGGTGCTATTCGCCAGCCCCTGGCTTATGGAAGGCGGGCTTGGGGGTAGTCAGGACACTGGCCCCGAGGACAGGTCGTGACAAATTGGTATCATAGGAGTTTGGTTCTACTGCAGAACTTTGGACTCTGATCTTTCTTATATGTGAAGAAATAGTGTTAAGCGTATTGAGTGTGGTTATCAGTTCAGGGAGTCCAGTGTTGGTGTGACGACCGACGTATCCGTACACCAGGACCCTGACTTCTGATTTTCGACTTAATGCACGAAAACATTGATTGCATGTGTGTTTCAAGTTTTCATTGTGATTACCTGTGTCTGCTCACCAGGTATAAGACGTTGAACGTGTCGCATCTGTTCAGGATGTCTCCACGCAGACAGTCAGTTGGAGTTCTGAGAGATTACTCGATGATGGCTCACCGAGCGACGAGGCTCTGGTGCATGGCCCTTTTTACTATGTTGGCACCCTCGGGTGGTGTACCAGCAGCACCACCACCTGTTGGGCAATAGATTCCAAAAGCTATACTAGAAAACTGTGCACCCTGGCAGATCGCATTGCATAAGTTCCAGCAGTAGAGGCCTCCGAGGTTACGAGGCGAGAAAGATTCCCAGACAGCAGAGCAGTGGCTGGAGGCGATTGTTAGAGTTTTCTGCCTAGCTGAGACATTAGTACAGTGGATGGTGGACTTGGCCACTAGTGATTTCCGTTGAATAACCATGAGGATGGTCCACATAGTGATGAGGCTTCGGTACGTGGACCGATGCCTGAGATAGTGCCTTTGGGTAGTGTGTCAGCTATACATCACTACCAGTTGGTCAGCAGTTACAACCGGTGGTACAGGTATGTGACACGTGTAAGATTAATGCCTTACATGTGTTCAAAATTCAGATACCCCCAACTTCCGAGGTAAACCTAACTCATAGGCGGTTGAGGACTTGCTTGAGGAGGTGTCTGAGAGTTTTCTAGAGCTTATACAGTTTCGGCAGGACGACATGTTTATAGCTGAGAATTCATCGACGCATACCGAACATACCAGGTACTCGATGAATGTGTTTCGATCGGTGCAATAGAGCTCGGACCTTTGAGCGTGGATTGTTTAAGGTCATCCGAGACAACACATTTTCTCTATTAATTCCTACTTAGGCTAGGGTGCTAGAAGGATCCTTTGTGGTTGAGAATTCTTTGCTGATCTAATACAGCCAGATAATGTTAAAAGTTTGGAAAGCAAGAAACTGACGCTAGTCTCAAAGACATGGGCGTGTAAAATGTTTCAAGTAGAGGAAATTTTAAGAACAGATGAATCTATAGAGTAGCATACATGGAGGCAGATCTAGGAGAGCAGCTTGTGGTGGTGTACATTTAAACATGTTACCATCACCCACCTTTGTGTCCCCGCTAGACTCAGGGAGTTGGAGAGAAGGGGAAGAGATTAGCTGCTTGCGGTCAAGGAGTGAGACCAAAAAGGGCTCTATGGATGATTTGAAGTGCGGAATTTGTCTTATACTAGCTTCCATAGCCACAGACATCGAAACGAATCATCCCTTCCTTCCATGAATCTAGTCCCAAACCTAGAGTTTCTGGTTAAGCCATTGACTTGACACTCACGACTGGAGATACCTTTGGGAGGAGACTCGATAGTCACACTTACGCTGATAGTGTGATCTGACCCTTGAGGCGAGAGTCTCGGTTGGGACCTCTTGGTGGCAGCGTCGAGGCCTTACGACGTTAGTTTGAGTATGAATTTGGCAATCACTATTCATACTCAAATTGACGGTATTAGGCAAAAGTTGGGATGGGTTTTCCTTGGTCGGCGAAAAGGAAACCCTGGGCAGCACAAGTTAAACTCATGCACAGGAGGGTGCGACCGATCACTCTTTAGATAGCCAACCTTACCCTCGTGGCAGCAGTCGTTTTGAGTTTCAGTTCTAACAGGAATTGGAGACCTTTTTAGTTCACGGATGACGATCACATTCTTATACGGGTCTCACCTTAACGAGGATTACGGAGATTTTTCCAAGGTGTCAAGTTGTCTCCATGGTTTATCGGACCCTTCCAGGTCCTCATCAGGATTGGCGATGTGGCTTACCGCCTAGCTCTACCGCCATTGTATCCCTATTTTGTGTTGAAGCTTTACAGGGACATAAAGCCCTGTGGTGGGAGTAATGTAAAAACACGGAAATTTCAAGGAAATTTTTTTCCTAATTTTCTTTTGAATTTTACAAGAACGCAGTTTCTGACGGCTCATGATTCCGAGGCCTGGAGTTCCCAGAATCAATTTCCGAAGTTTGGCTCGGGTACGTTCAGTGAACGAACGAGCGGGAATTCCTATCATTTGAACCAGTGCTCGGAATTGAAATCCGATGACATCGATGAACTCGCAACACCGATAATCTCTTAAGAGAACCTTTACCGTAGTTGTGTTTGTGCAGGTGAAGAAGTTAATTAATGGGGTTTAATTAAAAAAAAGTAAATAAAATTGTTGAATCAATTTTATTTCATATCAAGTGGTTATTTTCTCCCATGGGAAGTTGGTGGTGGGGCCCACATCCACCCAACTTCCCATGTGTGGATAATTGAAAGGGTGGGACCCACATGATCCCCCAAACCTTTTCAAATCCCTTAGCTCCCTAACCCCTCTTAACCCCTCTCCTTCCTAAATCCCCATTAACTCACTTTCATTAAATTTTTGACAACTTGTTATAATTAATAAGGTGAGTTATTTAATTTCAAACTCTTGAAATTCAAATAGTTAGGTTGTGTTAATAAATTATGACTTGGTCTTATTTTATTACTGTTAGAGTTTTTTTCCACCTTGAGAGGATTGGGAAGCGTGAAGTCTTCTTCTTCTTCAACCTCGACGAAGAACGCGAAGAACACCATTCTTCAACGAAGAACACCTCTGCCGAAGAACGCGACGTCTTCTTCCAACGACGTTTCCTCTTCGAAAGCACCTCGACGACAACGGAATCGATGTTCGTTTCGCGCGACGCCCGACCTCTGAGACACTCATCTTCCGCGGATCGATTAATGTGCACCGTTCCTGAACTGAGGTAGAGAATATAAATTGAGATTGTTGGTGAACCCTCGTTTACTCCCTTCTAAATTTAGGAACGCAGATCAACTAATATTATGTTGATCCGCGAATATTATTTTGCGGGTTTGGATTATTGTTATGATTTATTTTATTTAAGAGGTTGTAGGGGAATTTTATTTGTTTCCTCTTAACCTTGAGAAAGAACAACGAGCGCGGATCAACCATTACCCTGTTGATCGGCGGACCGTTCGTCCATGCGGGGTTACTTTTGTTGGGTGTCGTCTAATTTCTTGGTTAAGTATGTGCTCAATAATTTTTTCGGAATAAATTTTTGATTTTCCAATTGATATCACTTAACGCGGAGGGCGCGGGCCGAACGAACACAGCCCGAAAACCCTCCACAGTTTTTTTTTGATGCGCGGTTTTGACCGGCGACGACGAAGCAGGCTGTTATGGCGTTTGAATCCCTTCGCAGTGAATGTGGGGTCCCGGGAGGACCATAGGAGAAGAAAGAAGGAGAAATGGACCACCGGAGCACGACCGGTGGTCCGTAGAAGGCGGTGGAAGCGCGCGACCAGAGGGTTGGCGGCCGGTGGATCCGCCGCCGGCTTCAATTATCGGCGGGCAAGGGAGTCGCGCACCCCGCTCTGCGATTCGGCTCGGCCACGCTGGCCGAGCCGCAGCAGGCCGGTCGGGCCGGACCGAGCCGGACTGAGCCGGGCCGGGCCCAGCCGGGTCGGACCCGGGTCAGGTCGACCCGGGTCCGGTTGACCCGGTTCGGGCCAACCCAGGGGGGGTCGGGCCGGGTCGGCCCGAGCCCAGACCCCCTATTTTCTGACTACTTTCGGTCAAATGCCCATATCTTGGGCTACGGGCGTCAGATTGATGCGCCGTAAGAGGCAACACCAACCTTGGAACGAGCTGGTCTTTTTGGTAAATCACACTCAAGGTTTCGGAATAGTTTGAGTTTGGCCGGGTTGGTTCGTACAAGAAACCAATCGGGCCCTCGTAGTGGAAATGGTCATATCTTGAACTCCGGACATCCGATTGACGTGTCGTCGACTTGGTTGAGTTCCTCTCAGTGAGATGGGTCTTTTATCATACTTCGCCCGGGGTTTGGACGCATGTGGAGTACGGTCGGGTTGGTTTTGCCTTAAAACCCAACCGGGTCCCTAGAATAAAAAAGCCAATAACTCTCAGACCGGGCGTCCGATTGACGCGTCATTTGTTGCGTTGAGTTCCTGTTGACGATATGGAACTTTTGGATACATCAACATTGGAATATGTGTCAGTTGATGTATCAGCCTCTCGGCTCGTGGAGCGGACCCTCCCGAACGAGCTTGTTGTGTGCGGGAACCCTAGTGATGGCTGCGACTGCGTCTTCGACGACGACTGTGAAGATATCCTCAGTGGATTCGACGGCGACAACTACAACACTCATCGATCCTACGGGGATCAGTGCTACAGATCCTGTGTGGGTCCGATCTTGTGTGGGCCTTTGCGGGGATTAGTACCTATCTATCCTTTGTGGATCTGATAGCTTAGATGATTCAATACTTGTCTTGTATTCTATGTGGGTCCCAGTATAGATGAATCTATGAAGACAGCTGGTCTTCTATCCTATGTGGGTCCTATTTGTGCTGGTCTTGTATCCTATGTGGGTCCCGACTTAGATGATTCAATACTGGTCTTGTATCCTATGTTGGTCCCAGTATAGATGAATCGATTAAGACAGGTGGTCTTGTATCCTATTTGGGTCCTAGCTGTGCTCATCGTGTATCCTATGTGAGTCCCAGCTTAGATGATTCAATACTAGTCTTGTATCCTATGTGTGTCCCAGTATATATGAATCGATGAAGAATTATGGTCTTGTATCCTATGTGGGTCCCAGCTTAGATGATTCAATACTGATCTTGTATCCTATGTGGGTCCCAGTATAGATGAATCAATGAAGAATGATGGTCTCGTATCCTATGTGGGTCCCAGCTTAGGTGATTCAGTGCTGGTCTTGTATCCTATGTGGGTCCCAGCCATGCTGGTCTTGTATCCTACGTGGGTCCCAGTATAGATGAATCAATGAAGACAGCTGGTCTTGTATCCTCAGTGGGTCCCAGCTTAGATGATTCAATATCTATATCTGATCATCCCTTTCCCTTTTGATGAAGCATACCTGTGTGAGTTGAATCATGTTTTACTCTCCTTTGTGGATTGTGTTGAACAATCCTGTGTGGATTTACTGTTTACTATCCTTTGTGGATTGTGTTGAGCTATCCTATGTGGATTACTTTTTCTCTCCTTTGTGGATTGTGTTGTGCTATTATGTGTGAGTATTCGTTTTGCTTTCCTGTGTGGACTAGGTTGTTCTTGGGCTCAGATTTTGGAGCCGAACGGGAATTGATGACTTAGGTATATGTTTGGGAATATACCTAAGCAGTGTCGGTCGTTACTTCGTGATTGTATCGTTCCTTTGTGGTTTATCCTTTGTGGATTTCATGAGACCTTTTGGAGTCTCGGGGTCCCTACTAAGTAGCTTATACTGACCCCTACACGGGCTATGCCCGCACATCGTTGTGTTGGTTGCAGACAACGGATAGCGCTGATCGTGGTGGAGGCTTGCGGAGCAGGACGGTACCTGGAGGTGGACCACTGGGCGGGACGTACTCGGAGCAGACGATTTGACCGAGGAGCTGTGGAGGCTATCTGTGCTTGCCCTTCAGGTGGGACTTCTAGAGGATGGCTCGACGCTGCAGTTTTTATTTTCAGTTGCTATTTTTCCCATTCAGTTGTACTTTACAGTTGGGCTTTTATTTCCGGCCCCTTTTACTTTCAGCACAGCTTGTTACAGTTTTTACTTAGTGTTTACTCTTCTGCTTGTTTATTCTGTGATTGATGTTTACTTTACATTGGAAATGCCTTCCCTGTTTATCGGGATTTACGCCTTGCTGCTAGTCGCCAGCCCCTGTCCTATGGAAGGAGGGATTGGGGTAGTCACGACAAGGGCCCCGAGGACGGGTCGTGACAGTTATGTGCCTACATTTAATAGCCTCCAGGTTTAATTGATATAGTAATATGACATTTATTGACATTACATGACCAAAAAATGTAACCATTACTATGAAATTTGTAAATATATAAAAGTTTTAATATAAATTATTCTTTATTTGGGTAATTAACAAAATTATCAATTTATCATTATACTATTCCATGATTTTGGAATATATAATAATAACCTTTATAATGACTATAAAAAATCGATTAAGGTATTATCTGAAGAAAATCTTCAATATGTACATGAATATAGTGGGTCAATTTTTATATCCAAATGAAATCAGTATATATTGATAACATCCCTACATTTTGTGGTATACAATAATGGGTATATCATTCTTGATGACCATCAATTGATGATATCCAGAACGAAAGACAATCATGGAACAATATTGGGCTACACGATGTTGTTAAAAAACTACATCAAGACAACATAGAGGAAAATGTTTCCTAACTATGGTATTCTATAGATTCCAATAATCAATTATGAGTCATATTTTTCCATATTCTTTGTAAATAATAATATTATATTCACCCCAACATAAACACACATTGTTGAATAAATCTGTTTCCATGATTTCCATAGAGTTTTTATTTCAATTATTATATCCCAATTGGGGTGAATCATTATGGAGTAATAAATATTGAAATATCCCTGGGGTTAGAATATATTTAAAAATAAATTCTTGATTCATTAGAAGACATGGAAAATATTAAATAATTAAATAAAAGATTCTAGGACCAATATGCATATAATTGATATTTAGTATCTCCCCATCCATCTAGGATAACCTTACATTTTGAATGTGGATCGAGCCTTGATAAATTATAGTTATTTCCTTATATGTTCATATATAGAATCATAGAAATATAACATCATTTTTTTGTTCCTAATACTTTTTTTCATCCCATCCTTGGTAATTAAAGAGGGAATTTTACATAGAAATTAAATCTGTGTCCAGGATGTACTAAAATTTATTCATATGGTGAATAACTAGTTTATACAAATGGTTATTCCCAAAAAAATCAACCTAAGAAGATTACTATTCTTGAGATGTAATCATAGATCTGTTCAGAAATTTCACTACTAATTCTATATCAAATTATTTTTACTGTAATCTTGATTCCCTTAAAAAATATTCACATTTAAATGGATGATTATATTCGATTTAAAACAATACATTATTAGTTCTAGAGTTGATTGTTAATGTACATTTCACTAGGTAATTATCATAACCATTACTATAAATTATGTTCTCTTGATATTACACTTCTTATGTAGGATTTATTGGTTCTTGAAATTGATCAATGTAATTAAATTTTTTCAATTGTGAACAATTAATAATAATACCCATACATCATTCATTTGAAGAATTTAAGTTTGGTTTTTTCCTTATATGGGGTTTTACCACCATTAGATTCATTAGATAACTTTATTAAACCACATAGGCATTACTAAAATTGATGAACATCCTTCCAAAATAAAATTAATTTACTATTCAAATTGATACCATTTATTTCAAATATCCATCAACAAATAGATCCATAAAAAATCACATCATATTATTTATAATGTTTTTAAGAATTCTATTGAATTATATATTAACTACTTAATGAAATCCATGGTATTTAGGGGTAAATAGAATCATTATTTACTCCTTGAAATAAAATCAATAAAATTCACCATATCTAATAATATCCAAAAAGTATAATGCTCTTCATAGAATACGTGTTAAGACATTGAAGAATTGATCAACCTTATATTCATGTCGGATGATAATTCTATATGAATACCTCATATGATTATTAGATATTACATCATATTTAGTAAATTATTCATCACCCTTATAAATTATCTTAAATAAATACCTTTTATTTTTATACAAATTATTAGAGGAATTTACATATTGGAATGTAACCACCCAAACTCATTCAAATCCATGTAGTATATTTCATATAAATTTCATAATATTATTAATTGGATACATCTATCAATATAAATCTAATTAAAAATTATTGAAAATCTTGGTATTTTTTTAATCGAAATACAAAATAATGAAAAATATATTTTAGATTGAACTAAACCATTTCTCAATGGCTAGTAGATCAGTGGTCCCACAAAAACATGGGGGATGTTTCCACCTAAAGGACTAAACATTATATTGTTCCCTCATATTTTTCATTAGTATTTTCAGGATGAATTATGTCTTTAGAATGTTTTGTGTGAAAAACAAGGTGAATTTTCATTCCAAATCACATAAAATTTGGTTTCTCAACAGAAAAAATGAATTTTATTTTTAAATAAAATTAGCATCATTCCATCATGTGCCGGGAATTAACTAGAACAAAAAAGAATAGTATTATAATCAATATTCATAGTGACGAAATAGATAATCATGAAATATCATTGAATATATTTCTAAATAATTCCTATATATGTTCAATAAATGACACCTTACGGTTTATATAGGCCATTAATTTTTTTAAACTATTCAAATCCATCATAATGGTATGTAATGTGTTTTGAATTTGCATCCAATATTCTTAATGACTTGTAAACATGTTGTATTGTAATCATGATTTATATACACCGGGTGATAACTATGTTCAGTCAAAATGCACCCTTTTCCTAGTTAATAACTCAATGTAAAAATTATCAAGATTGACATCCACTTGTAATATACAAATAATGAGGTAATTAAATAGAAACCACTCCATATACGCTTCAAATAAATTTGTGATATTTTCCTGTACATTGACTTATCACTAAATTTATTATATCATAGTTTTCAATGGATATTTAAACCATACATTAATTCCAAATATAGAGAACCATAATTTTCATACATATATATGATTTCTTATCATATGAATAATAATTACATAGTATAATGATTAATTTTAAAATCAAATAGGTATAGTGTTATTAGAAACAACGATATAAAAAATATTAATATGTTAACTACAAAATATACTTTTTAGATCGAAATAAATTTAACCTTATTTAGATATATATTATAAAATTAAATTCCTCATAATCAAGGGAATCTATTATGATGAGAGGGAAAAGTCCTTTACTTAGTAAAGATAAATAAGTGGGTTGACTACATAACATGATCACTATTATATGAAAACATGAGAATATAATTTCAAAACTATAACTTATGTATCATAGATAATAAACATGAGTGATGACCTAAATATTGTTATTTAACACCACATAAATTAGAAATTAGTTAATGAAAATAATCCACGGTAACATAAAATTTTCATTTGACATATATTTATGGTACATTAATGAGAAATGAAAATCATATGTCAAGGATACCCTCTAAATAAAACATAAATATTTATTTATGGGCTAACAACCCATGTACCAACATTGGGGATGGGATAACCTCTCATATAATATTGTTTGGCATTTGAATGATCTCTAAAATACCCTATATTAGACATTATATTTCTTTACACATGACCTCATTTAGCTAATTGATAATTAAATATTGCCAAATATATTTTATGGAAATATAATTATAATCCCACACATCAAATAATTAAAATAATATATAATTTTTTATATAAAATTTCAACATATCATAACCTGTTAAATGGAAATGGGTTCCGTAAATATTTCTTCATTCTATAATCTATGGTACTGAAATAGGATTCCTATACATTTTTCATTATAATTACAATCCATATATAGAAAAAAATATGTTATCATTTGAGAATGTCCCTATTAGAATATAATTAAAATTAGAATTTTTCATTAAGGAATATATATACCATTAAAATGGAATTAATATCATTATTGATGAAAATACCCTTTAAACCATTATTTTTTTGAAATATATAAGAACATACTAAATATTAAAGGAAAAATTTTCATTTAAATGTTATTGGATACATATATTGGAATATTTAAAAACTTCATCTCAAGATGTTAAGAATTTCCATTAATGAAATACACGTTAGAAACATATTCCATTAACATTTTTTTCTAAAATTACAATAGAAACTTGTCTGAGAAATGAAATGAATATTAAATTTAATACATTTTTTATAAATTAAAACTTGTGTATAAATAAAATTAATCAATCATTTGAGAATAACAAAAAAAATTATTATGATTATTTTAATAAAACATGGTCATGGAAGACAAGTAATTTTCAATACAATAGATAAATAATGTTAATTTATCCATTAAAATATTATTTTGATTTTAGGAGTACATAATGAGGGAATGAATGAAATTAAAACATGTAATTTCAATAAATAAATAGAGGATAATAAAATAAATTTTTATAGGAGTTAAATAATAATATTTTATATTTGAAATCATAATGACAGATAATTGAGATAAATAAATTAATGTAACATAAATTCCATACCACAAGGGTAACGTTTTTCAATAGTAATAAAAATCAATTAATGTTCCTTAGATGGATATTTATATGTAATAATTTTAATGATAATCATCATAAAATACTTTCATGAGTGGTATATGCATAAAAATAGGAACTTGTGGTTAATTTAAAAAGTGCATCGCAGATGTAAAACTGAAAACAAATCATTTAGCTCAAGAATATTATTAAAAAAACACATTAAAATATAATTTTTTAATAAATAAGGATTATTATAAACATATTTCAGAACAGTAATAATATATAACATTCAATATTTTATTTTCATATAACCTTTTATATATATTTAATGTAAAATACTTTGTTAAAATTCCTATTTTGGGTAACAACACTTATGCTTTTCTCATGTATTATTTTTATTGGTAGATTTGGTCCCAACACATTGAAAATGGTTTGAAAAATATACATATGCAATCATCATTTAGATATAATATATAAAAAATTTATAAATTTTTAGTGAAATTAGAAAATAGGGAGATAGAAAATTCAAGTACAACATTCATAAAGATGGTAATTTGTTTGTAAGCTTGATAATTCATTCCATTTTATCAAAAAAATCAACTAATGAATGGTGATTAATAATTTAATTCAAAAGAATTTTTTTTAAATAAAATATATTATACATATTCATTGTATATCATTATTATGGTGTATTTTAAAATAAAATGAAATCCCTCTCACATCACATGATAAAGGTAATAGTCCAAACGTGAGCAGAAGAGATATTATCATTTTTAAATGGATTCTACGATAGAAGGAGAAATTGTTACTATATTTACATATCCATAATTATTTTTTAAATATATCATATATAATGTAAATTGACCATTATTTCTACCTATGAGGTTCAGTGATGAATAATGGTTTTCATTACATTAGAAGGGGATGGCACACTATATATAAGATTGTGGGATTCATTTCACACATGATGAAGGAAATGAATAATATATTTTATTATATTAAAATAATAAAATAGATGTACATAAAATATAGTGTTTCTTAAATTTAATCATTTTTCAAAATATTCGAATGAGTTTGATAAATAACTATATTATTAATCGACAAAAACAATCACTCATCGTTGGATAACCACTCTATATGTATAATAAAATACTTCTTAGAATGGGTTTTTTGATCAAAAAATGGTTATTAGGTAGTGGGAGGGATTTGTTAAAGAAATTTAGGAGGATTATTAACAAACTAATAGGATTATTTTGTGTTAGGATTATTGGATAGGGGATTACCCATTATAATTTTCGTGAGTGGCACACTTATTGATTTTCAATTTTTTTCAATGATTCCAAGAAACATTATTATAAACAAAGCAAAAAAATGGAATTGTATAGAACCATATAGGAGATAATTAGTTTATATGACCATATAATAACAGTTATAAATGTTTTTATTTCATTTCAACTATTATACATTTTACTTTACCCCACACACAATCCGGTTTTATCCATAACTGAGATTTAAAGTTTTTACTAATCATACTGACCAAAATTATGTTGGTATTGTTAACAAATATAAATTATTGTAATTTTAAATATGGAATAATTTTTACCAAATTCAATTCGTATAATTGGAATATTAAAATTATAGTTAAGACCATATATGTGAAGAAAATAGTGTGGTTCCAGTGAAAATGTTTTCATAATTATGAAATATTTTTAAATCAAAAATCATCAAGAAAATAATTCCTGTGAAATAAATTTTAATAATATTAATATAATTGAGTAATATTTTTCTTTAAAATATTAAAAAAATATTTAATATTTTAAATTATTTAAATGAAAATTATTTTTAAATAGAAATATTCAATTTTTACTATTCATTTAAAATATAAAAATTTAAAAAATAAATAAAAACACCCCTATATGATAATTTTAAATTTTAGTTTTGACAAAATAATTAATTTTTGAATAATTTTTTTTAATGTGGATTCATTTTATTTTTATAAAATCGTGAAATATTAAAAAAATCACTATTAGAAATATGCTATTTGAAAGCATAGATATTTATTTTTTTGAATCCCATTTCTAAAAACAAATAGATGAATGAGTTTTTTTATAGATGTATAATATATAAATTTCACTAGATTTATTTCATAGTGGTGAAGAGTAATTTAATATAAAATCACAATGTGAATATATAATCAATTTTTTAGTTAAAAAAATAAAAATTAATATCGAACTTTTTTAGTTTTATTTCCAATATATTTATAAAACATGGATTTATTTCAGAAATGTATTAACTATAAATTATTCATAATTTGTTTTTTTACATTTAATACATACCTATTCAATTTCTAGCTTATAAATTGAAAATGAATCAATAATATTTTAATATTATATCACGATTTGTTAATATGTGTTTCAACATATAACAGAAACTATCAAACAAATTAAAATTATTGAATAAAATATTTAACTAGATATTCAGTTGTTATAGTTAATCCTTAGATAATTTGGTGTGTATGGACACGGTTCTTATAACTAACATCAACATTCGATATTATAGAATTTTGAGGTGTTTGTAATTTCAATG
Source organism: Viscum album (assembly GCA_963277665.1). Taxonomy (NCBI): domain Eukaryota; kingdom Viridiplantae; phylum Streptophyta; class Magnoliopsida; order Santalales; family Viscaceae; genus Viscum; species Viscum album. Next base: position 1,405,019,008 of record OY728122.1, on the reverse strand, counting down.
ATCCCTTGTCAATATTTTATTATTTATAAAAGAAAGGGTCGTACTTCACAACATAATGTTTATAAACTATGTATTATATGTAAACCATTGATAAAATATGATATATATATATATATTTTATCCAATTCATAATTTTTGATGCATGTAACCTGAACTCTAAATGAACTACATTATGGTATACCATAATAAACTAGGCATTAAATTATATGGTACTAACATAATTTTTAAAATTATATTTTTACAAATATTTTAAATAAATAAAATTTTTATCAATTATGCATTCATTAATATAAACAAAATTGAATAAAAAAATTGTTTTTTAAAAACATTATTTTTTATAGTATTTGGTTTGATCATGTTTATTAAATTTATTTTGAAATTTAATTTCTATCATTTTTATTAAATTTTAATTTAAAAATAAACATCATTTTCAAAATGAAAATATCTAAATTTTCTTAAAGATAATTTTTTATAATTTTACAAAAGATTAATTCTTTGATGACGAGTAAAAATGAAGATTTTATTGGGAGTTATTTTAATTATGTAATTTACTAATTTTAAATTTATATTAGAATTTTAAATATAAAATTAGTGTAAAAATATTATAATTATTTTAATATTTTAATTAGGAATAAATTTTATGATATGTTATGATATAAAATATTTTTAATGACAAAAACATTTCCATTATAAAACCATTTAATCAAATTGCCTCATTAAATAATTTTATATTAACTCCTACCATATCAGTGATTTGAATTTGAAAAAATTGATTGCATATTTTTAGTTATAACATTTAATATATTTGATTATTTTTAACATAATTTTTTGACAAAATGAATAGTAAAAGTTGTAAAAAGTAACTTCCATGATAATGGTCGATACATAATTACTGTAGGTAAACAAAAAATATAAGAGTTAAAATGACCTAGAAACCAGTCTAATTTCTATTTCTTGTTCGTATATTTCTATTTTAATATATAATGTTTTATTATTATACACATTTTATTGGTTTTCAACGTGTAAACCATGTTTACATTTTATTCTTATGAAACATTCCATGTGTGTCCTCTCACCCTCAAATTATTGGACACCCAATCCCCACTCGTAAAAATTATTCATGAAAACATTTTTTATCCAATACCTTCCCAAATAACATCCTCACATATCTAAAAATAACATAGGATCTATTTTATTCATAAAATCGTTCTAGGAAGGATTAATTTATAATCGTATGGTGGATCTCAAAATAAGATATATAATTTTTTATCATACAAAATTTAATTATTTCATCATATAACTCCTTTATATATTATAAATATATGCTGAAAATCTATGTATCAATCATATACATATATGTTAATATGATAATTCAAGATCCAATATCAATCTCCTCTTCCATGAAATGGGAAATATAAATACAAATCATGGGAATGGAAGACAACCAGCTATTAAACCAATGAAATTGTTTTCCATCTCTGACCATCAGAGAAGGATATAATGATGGAGAAAATATATACATATTATATTTATGAAAAAAAAATTACTTCATTAAATTATAATATCTATTTTATACCCTTATATACGAATCCATTGAATAATGATAATGTTGTTTGTTCATTCTTGTTGATTATTTCCTCCACATAGTGATGTGATACATTTATCAATTTTTATGTTAAATTAATGGTAATAAAGAAAGAATTAATGAATATATAAATTTTATATTATATAAAATTGATTTTTATTTTTTATTTTTTTTACCTTACCTGCATTCTGTCAATTCATAAAACGATTACAATCTTCTTGGGTGCCTATAACCTACCATCTCCAAGAATAGTGTAACTCAATTTTCTATCTCTATTATTTATGGACTATAATAAAAATTCATTATAATATAATATTTTATATTTATATAATGATATAAATTATTGAAAATATGGAAACATGATAAAATAAAATTTAGTGAAACTACAAAACCAATACATACAATAAAAATGAAGCAGTTACTACAAAAAACAACGAGTTTATCAAATATTTTTTGATTAAAAAGTGATAAAATGTTTTAAATGAATAATATATTTTAGTATATGTTTTATTAGTTTTCAATGATATATTTCTAATAAATTTATAATAATTATGTATTAGTTTGAACATGTATTATGGAAATAAAAAAATAGGTAATGGTTTCTTATCTCACTTTTTCATTTATGTGACATATGTCATATTCCAAAAAAATTTCATTTGTGTGGAGTATTTTCTATAATAATGATACGTTATATCATGAATATATCTATATTTATGGTTCTTAATTTTTCATTTTATGTTATTTCTATAATTTGAGTTTTGATTCATATGTAACCACTATTTTAGGGGTTTATCTCAACATCTCATCATTAGTCATGCTTGTTTATGTTCAAGTATCACTTGGGGGAATCATATGAGCTTCTATCATAAATCCTATACACAATCATATAATTTTGTTAATAATAAATATTATAGGGGATAATTCCTTTTTTGGATCTATGGTAATTAAATTAATTTACATTTATTCTAAAAATGGCAGATATTCTAACTTTGATAGAGAATTTTTTTCTCCTAAAACTATTTTTTTTAAAAATAATTTTTTTTCATTCAAAAAATGATTTTTTAAATTCATTTTTACCCATTTAATTAGTTAAATTTTTATTTAATGTAATCATCTTTTTATTACCATCATGACGATGTTGTAGACATTTTTATAATATTGTGAATATAATGTTTATTTTAATTTATACTAAAAGTAAGTAATTACAAAATTCATTTTTACGTTAACATATAAATTTTACAAGGTTATTTTAAAAAATATTTTATTCCTAATATTATGTAAATTTATATTTTATAAAAAATGATTCCAAACTTCAAAATTTTCTTTAATTTATGATTATTTTTAATGAATATTTTGTTTTATTTATATTCAATAATGAAATCAAAACTTATTTTAACTATGATCCATTCTGGATATATTATAATGAGGATATAATTATTTTCTCTGGATGGTTTGTAATCAGTTTGACAAGGGATGTAATATTTTGTGACCAATATCCACATAAATCTAGATCAATTATGTTTATGTTTATTGATTGGTGTAATTATAATCATTTTATATTCTAGTATATAATATGAATATTTATAAAAACAATTATAACAATGTTTAGTTTTCCATTACCTAGAAGATGATAGATTCATTGTGGGATTAAACAAAATTGATTGTTAAATAGAATATAGGATGTCCAGATAATATATATTAGGAATATAAAACTACTATAATAAAAAAACACAGAATTAGAAATTCCAAATTGTCATCAATTTTTAATGGAAGTGGAGTATATATTTATAAAAAATGGTTGGAGGATTTTCCCCCTAAATATTTTTTTCTAAAATATTTCACATTGTTTGATAATTAATTGTATTAATCCCAAAATATTTATTCATAATTTTTTTCCAATATTTCATTCTCACGATCCTTATAAAGTTAGAATAATATTCCACTTTTATAAAAATATATTACAAAAGATGTAATGTATGTTTATCTAGTTTGGTGTAATGTAAAAATTTTCTTCATCTAGTATCCCAAGACATTATAAACATATGTTTTGTAGAATCATGGGAATAAACAATTATGGAAAATCATTCATGAACATTTTTCGAAGTTTTTTTAAAAATGGAATCTTATTTTGACTATAATTTAGAAAATAAGTTATCATATTTTAAAAAAAATCAAACCATTCATAGATTTCAAGGACCCACATATTATATTTATATATGCTATAAAAAGATAGGATTTGTTATTTTTTAGGTGAATTTATAATATCAAAAAAAGATATAAAATAATTAATTTCAAAAATATGATTAGTAAAGTAAATTTTTATTTCCAAAATATATAAACAATAAAAATAAATTACAAATAAAAAATTTATACATTTTCCCAACTATGATAAAATTATTCAAAAACCTAAAAAATAAGTAAAACTTCTACCTCTTAGCTCAAATAATTTATTTATTATATCATAATGTTACTCATCTTATCACTCATATACAATACAATTGAATAAAAATCATGAATTCAACATTAAGTGATGTATTTAATGGGATAAATATATTTTATTATATATTATCAACATGTTATCACATGGTTAATTGTTGATTAATAATGATCAAATGCAATTGTGGGACTAAATATGAGTTAAATATAAAACATTCTTTGAAAATGGATCCTCGTTAAAACTTGAGACATTCTATGAAAAATAAAAAAATTGAAAAATGGGAAAAAAATGTTTTAGATCATATAAATTTCAAAATATTTAAAATAAAAGGGGAGTTTTAATTATTATTTTAAAACGTTTAAGAATACGATTGGGTTGAGAGTGATTTTCATTTTTAATCTTATTAGTATAAATGATATTCAAAATCAATAAAACGTCATAATGAGAAATGGTTGGAAATTAGGGAAAAAATTATATATAAGAAATTATTTTAATACATAAATGATTAAACTAATATGTCTTTGAAATATAAATGTTTCTCATAACTTCCTTATTTATTCAATATAGCTAAATATAACCTAAAAACACATCAATAATTTAAAACATAAAAGAAACAATGAAAATAATATATTATAAATTAATTAAAAACTATAATGAACCACCCAATTTATAATAAAAACCTGTTGAAATCCCTCCCTCTATCTCAAACCATGTATTTTACAACATTTTATTAAATGATAATTGAATATAGATAAAAGGAATGAAAATAAATAAGATAAAAATAAGAAACCTTTGATTTTTTATTTCAAGAAGCATTGAGTTATTCCATTACAATATTCTTCCTTACAACTAAAAGAACACTAAAACATACAAAAACATATTTGATTAAAATTAAAATAAATTGATATAGTAGAGTGACAAGGTTTTAATTCCCATGTGGGTATTATATTTTTCCTTCCTTTGAAATGTAATTTGAAATTGTAATCCTTAATAAGAAGGTATGTGTGGATTATTAATCATTGACCACCTATATAATTTATTTATAGATATTATCATTGAAAATTCATATAGATAATCCCATGGATAGATTAAATAATAACTTTTTAATAGTAAATGATACAATTCATTCATGTTGAGTGATGAAAAATGTATTGTTCTTATTATTTTTATTCGTAAAAATTATCTTTCTCCACTCCATTATCCAAATCCTACATTATTATTACTATAGTAGAAATATATAAAAAGTGAAGTTAGGAAACAATTTATCCTTAATAATATAAAAACATGATGAACAAAAATATGTTTTTGCATTATAGTATTTCATTTTGTAACATTATTTCATATGCCTATACACTAGGTATTATATATTAAAACATGATTCCTATAATTCATTATAACTACATGTTTCAATCAATTTGTCGTCTAAATGTGAAAATAAAAATCATTGTGACTAAATTTTAAATTATGATTTAATAAAAAAATAAATAAAGAATCTCATGAAATGATTTTATACTCATCTAATCTTGGTTTCAATCTATACTTATTATCAATATAACTCTTATATTTATAGAAATGTTTTCTATTTTATCCATTAATTCCTCAAAATCGAACACATCGATTGTATATTCATCCATATAGAGAGATATATAGTTTGAAATTTTATTTTATGCATCATCAATGTTGGGAGAATCACTTACTTTTTAAACTTAAATTATGAATATTTTTTCATCCAATCTTTAATTGTATTTTAATTATATAAAGAAATATATTTTTTATAATAATTTATAATGTGGGGTTTTAGTTATTAGTTAATATTTATTTAATTAAACTAAATAGAGGAAGGATTCATCTAGAAACATTTTTTGTAAGGACCTAAACATAGTTTCCTAGAGATGATGCCTTATTTTATTACTTTTCCAAGAATAAGTGAAATAAAATCGAGAAGGACCATGTTGTTTAGTTGTTTTGGAACACCAAATACATATATAAGTTCAACATTACAACATTGAAAGAAAAACAACATAAATGTTTTATTTGGAACGACCACTATTCCAATATTATATTTTTAGGTGAATCATAAAAAACATATTCAAGTCCAATGAAATTAATACATAAGAATGGGGGAGCTCAAATGCATAGTAAGGGTATGAAATACAGTAGAAGATATATAATCATTTGGAAAATTGAATAAATAAAAACATATTCCTATAAAAAATAATAAAATTGAACACATTATGTGTCGAATAAGAGCTGAGTAAGTGTGACGAAGAAAACCGGGTCATCCTTGAACCATTCACCCAAGCTTGTCCAATAATGGCTCAAATGGCGTTCATGATCCCCATGGTCAAGAATCTAGTGCAAGGTGTCAGAATTTAACCTTTGGGAATGATTCTCCCCGTGAATAAATATAAACATATAAACCAAACTGACTATAAAAATAAAACAAGTAGGGACACGAAAAAAAACTGAACATACCTCCCGAATAAGAACTGAACATGCAACTGAAATAATATGATTTGTGTGAGAACCGATATTCTTAGTAGGGGTGCCAAAATAAACCACATAATCCAACGTCTCATTCCCCAAAACAATCCATTAAAACATGTTTGAAATAAAATTTTAAAAGTAGGTTTTACATATTTTAATAAAAAAATACCATTTAACCTTCGTAAAAACCCAAAGCACACCACATAAAATTTATTAAACAAATTAAATTTTTACAAACAAAATCCAAAAATGAAAACATGGAAATGGAAATTGAAAAAGGTGATTGTATAATAATGAAAAATAATTATATCTAAAAGTAAACAAGAAAATAAATGGAAAACCATTGGTGATCCAAAACATACCTAGAAGTCCTGTGGATGAACTCTGTTCGAAACCATCTTCCGACATATGGTGCAACTCCTATGCCTATAAAAAACCAGCCTCCCTCACAACAATATGAACTAGTGACACTCCCCATCTGGCCTATACACCTACCAGTGGGTATAAACCCATCTAATCGGGGATGATAAGAAAGCATCACTTGATCATCTATAAGATTACCAGAAATTATTTGTGGTTATAATAATACATTTTAGGTAGAATGTTCATTACACACGTGACTCGTATCACCAAACATTTCTTCCCTAAACACGGATGATTCATATACATTTACCCATTATGGGTTAAACAATACAAGTTCACCTCATAAACATGTTCATTCATTCACATCAAACAAAGTGTCAAATAGGTCACCACATCATGTTAATATGTAATCTATTTTTTAAAAATAATTAAAAGTCTAATAAGACAAGCACACCACTTAAAAAAATAGACCATTCTAAAATATAACACATGTTCACCGATAAGAAAATTGACCCAAACAGGTTATTATGCTCTAAACGTGCATAATGAAACACTTCTGAACAAAAAAATTGTTCAGTACCCTCTTTTTAAAGTTACGTCAAAACATGCTCTATAGCTAAATGGACTAATCCACGGGGAATAAATTTAAAACCACTTCCTTGAAAACACACAAAATAACATACATCCTTTGGGTTCCATGAACCATTTTTAATATAATCAACCACTCAAATTATTTGAAATAACAGCAAACCTCATAATGGAAACATCAATCCCTTGTCAAAATATTTTAACACAACCACTATGACATAACCACCAAATTGAAAAAAAAAAATATCCATTTTCGAAAGAAAATTCCCACCGAAGCAGTAACCAAAAATGTATCACATCTTCCACAAAATTTGATAAACCGTCTACACAATTTATAAAATGCTCTCAAAACCCAACCTGTTTAAAAATTTATTTATGAACATGCAAACCAATTTCTAATCAATTTTCATAAGATGAACATACAATGTATAAATAAAATGTATAATCACAGAAAAAAATTCTTAATGATTCTATAACTAGGTCAAATAATTTACCAAAATAAATTGAACTCCATGATAAACTACATGAGAGTAATGTGGAAAATATTTTAATACTTAAAAAATTATCAAAATAGTTGTTGACATCCACAAGACACAACATTCATTAGTACATATAAATTTAATTATAGAAGATAATTCAAATCTATTTCTAACAAAACCATTAAATAAGAAAACACTATAACATATTAAATTGCAAAACTGCATGAATGTGATACAAGTGAAATATTTAACTAAAACTAATCAACAATTAAATGGATTTAATTAGAATGGAAAACATGGGTCCACCTACCTCATGGTTGAGCATGGATGCAACTGATAATCAAAATATGGTAGAACAATCCCACGCAGCCCAAACTAAACACTCAAAAAAACAATAGAAACACACCAGTTACTATCCGATGAATTATGGTTTTGAAAAAATAATGAAAACCCTTAAAACAATTGTGTTTACCGAAGGAACGTTTGTCGGAAAGGGTAGAGTGGTGGTTTGCAGGAAAAGAAAATGCACCAGGGTTGATGTCTTCCATGGCCAGCTAGAAAAATGTCTGCTAGGACGTGTGGGTCAGGAGCTTTCCTCGATAGGGCAGTGCCCCAACAAAGAGACATCTAGCCAGAGTGGTATCTGGTCGGAGGATGGAGAGGTGGGCTGTGGGTGGCCATAGGTAGGAGTGGGGGTCCGTGTGTCATGAACCATACCCCTGGCCCCATGTCGTGACTAACCCCAAGCCCGCCATCCATAGGCCAGGGGCAGGAGACAAGCAGTAAGGTGTATTTCCAAAAAATGGGAAGGTATTGCCTTTATAACCTACAAGCATAGGTAACCAAGCACAAAGCGTGATACAAAACACCAAGTAAAATTTTATAATAAAGGAGTGTTGTAAGTAAAAAAGGTGTAGGAATAAAATCCCATTTGGAATGTAAAATTACAACTGAAACACCAGACAAAAGATGCAAATGATAGACAGCTACTGGGTCATCCTCCGGGTTCATACCAGAAGGGTAGGTACAAATCATCTCCACAACACACCATGTCTGTTTGTCTCCTCCTTGTACCGACTCGTCGTATGGTCTCCTCGAGTACCATCTAGTCTTTGTACTCTTGGCCTCAGTCAGTGATTTCTATCATCTGCATCCAACACAATAGGGGGCGTGAATTACCCATGCAAGGGTGAGTATAACAATACTCAGTAGGGACCCTAAGACCCTCTAGATCTCACAAAATCCATCAAGGATAAAACACAAAGAATGAAATCAACTGACATCCTTTCTTAGGTATATCCCATACATATACCTATGTTATCAAGTGACCCTTATCAATCATGATGAAATCATAGTTAAACTAACACAGCTAAACCAGGATTATATTCTAGGGGTAGTGTAAAGTAACATCCCCAGTCACTTTTTCGATGCCTAGGCTACTGGTGAACTCCTCCTCTATCGAGTTTATTGGGCCTGCTGTGACACCAAGCACACATCCCACTAACCATGGACTGCATAGTTACTCCTCTTGTCGAGTATTGTGGATCTACAGTGTCACCACGCGCGTTCCACACTGTGGGTCTACCGTATCACCAAGCGTTCTCCCCCTCTTAGACTATTGAGGTAATCCTCCTATCGAGTATTGTGGGTATGTTGTGTCACATAGAGGCACTCCGCACCATTCTTCTACTATGACACAAATTCTCTCTTCACTAGGGTAGTAGAGTCACTCCAGGTAAATGTGGTCAATAGTCATCTGGTCTCATCCAGCTACTAGGTCTCTCCACTATGCTCACTCGTCTCCTGGAGGATCCGCTCCATGAGGTTTTAGTCGATACTCCAACTATCAAGAAGTCCCACGATGATTTATCTCTATGGTATGCCACATCATAGGAGTCTCAACACAAAAGATGGTGCGTCAAACAGATGCCTGGTCTATGAGTTATTAGCCTTTTAGATCTGAGGGCCCGGTTGGATTCGTGCTCGATCTAACCTGATTGTTTCTCATTTAAATTAAAATCTATAGTGGTGTATATTGAAAAGGATTTTCTCATTCCATGATTTACAGAACCGCTGATGGTTCGTCAAATGGATGTCCAGTGTCAAAGATATGGCCAAAAGAATGTAAAGGGGCGTAGTGGGCCCGAATCCTGTCTGACCAGGTTGGACTGACCCAGCCGACCTGTTAAGGGTCGACTCGACTCAGGTCGACCTGGACTGACCCGCTGGGTTCGGCCCGACCTGTGATGCTGCAGGATTTTCTGGGTGGTTCTTCATGCCGCGAGGGGTCGTGGAGCATGTGAGTGCTGCGTGGTGGCTCGTCCACATGTGTGCCACAAGGGTGTGGGACCACTTCGGCTGGGGCGTCACGAGGGGTGTGGGCCAGCTCGGCCGGGTGAAGCGAGGGGAAACGACTGGTTTGGTCGGGACCGACGATCTGCTTGAGATGGGGTGGCTTGGCCGGTGAACGGTGCAGCCGGGGGGGGGGGGGAGGCATGGCCGGGGTGGTGCGCCTGGAGGACGACGCGACTGGGGGAGGAGGGGGAGGCATGGTCAGGGAAGTGTGGCTAGCATGGGGCACTACCGGTGGGTGATATGGTCTGGGCGATGCGGATGACTGGAGGAGCGGCCGAAGGGAGGAGCGGCCAGTAGGGGCACAATGGGCAGGCGGTGCGACCAATAGGGGGTAGGGCCGGCGGGTGACGCAGCTGGGGTGGCTCGGCCGGTGGGTGGCATGAGTCGGGGCATGCGGCCGGTTCGGCACGGTGCGACATGGCGCGATAAGGGTGCATGATCGGTGGGAGGTGTGGGACGATGTGGAAGCGTGTGGGGGCGTCATTGCCTTCATCTCCATCTTCTTCTTCCTCCATTTCGAAGTGTACACAAAAGAACAATGGTGTAGGGTTCGAGCCATGTTGGTTTGGCCCGCACCCTCCACTTTTAGAGTGGATGCATTTGGGTCATCAAGAAATAAGAATGATGAACATCAAATTTTACAACCTCTATAATGATTCTTTCCCAAAACTCAAAATGAAACAAGGAAAGTATTATCTCAAAAATAAACACCCATCCTCAGGTGGATACATCGATGGAGTTGCGTGGAGGAAGAAGAATCGTTCGGAAAAATATGGACATTTGTGTCTTCATTGTTTTCCACGATTTTCAATTGTGCATCAGTTCATTGTTGTAGAAGATGTCCTACGTCAGAGGATGTATCGAGAAAGAAGGTCGAAGATTTTCCTCGCTAGTGTTTTTCGTTTGGAAGAGCATTATTCATGGATGATGTTCTTCGTTGGATATCTTTCTCCCGAAGTCCTCCCAATCCTCATTTTCCTACAAAAGAGTAGGTATCCTAGTGTAATATATTGTAATATATATTAATTCATAGGCATAATATGCATAAAAAGTATTAATTGAAGGAGAGTAGACATAAATATTGTTGAGGAAGTCCAGAGGCTCCTCCAAATTTAATTTAGTGGGTTGAGAGGTTTTCCTACATTTAAGAGGGAGTTTCAAGGGGGTGTCTCCAATTCCATGGTGGGTTCAATGGGGTTTAAACCCGAGTGGTCTGCACCACCTTAACATCTCATGGGTGGTTTTGGTATGGTCTTCCTAGCCACCAACTTCCATAAGGAGGTTTTTATCCGGTGGACCCCACCTCCCAACACACACATGGTTGTTGAAAATAAAAATCAAATGGTTGCCCAATTTCTTTTTCTTTTTTTATTCCTTCACAAAATCCCAATATTTATCGTTAACCCTAGTCCAACATTCATCGAAGTGAAAGTCGTCCGATGTGAATATCGGCGTTGTGAGTTCAACAGTGCCCTCATATTTCTCTTCAGAGCACCAGTACTAATGTTGTAAACACCCGCTCGAATGTTTACTGAACGCACCTAAAACAAATGTTCAGAAATTCATTCTGGGCACTCCGAGCCTCAGAATCACACACCTTAAATTTTTATGGAGTTTTAAAATTCCCATTTATTTAAAAAAATACATTGATATATTGGGTCTTTACATTCTTTCCACCTCAGGGCTCTATTTCCTCGTAGGCCACAACTCAATCCTAGAAAACAAGTGGGGGTACTGAGCAAGCATCTGAGTCTCCCACTAATTTATGCACTCATGGATCTTTCTATGCTACCAGCAAATGCTCACAAGAGGTATCAACCGTCCATGAAGGACCCACTCATGCTGATCCTCAATCTCTACTAGAACCTCCTTAAATGTCACCCCATCGTTAACTTCAAGATCACGAAGGTCATTGATGTGAGAAAGGTCGTGCATGTATCTCCTCAACTAGGATACGTGGATGACATCATCCACCTGGTGCAACTTAGGTGGTAGTGCTAAGCAGTAAGCCACCTCACCTACTCTGCTGAGGAAATAAAATGGTCCGATGAACCTCTTATATAACTCTCTTACTCAGCAAAATCTCTCCAAACCTCATCAAGGTGATGCATGTAGAAAGATGTGGTCACCATCCTCGAACTCCAGAGGCTTCCGTATCCTACCTCAGTGGTCCTTCGATCATTTGTAGATCATCAGAATTGCGGGTCGGACAGTAATGATCCATGTGAACCTGCTCACCGCATGTTTAACACTACTCACTCCTAGAATGTATGTCTCCGCTTTGGGTGACCAGCATAATCGATTATGAGCCATGTGGTCATCCACCTATAGGTCTAGTCCTCTTGGACCTCTACGACATCTGTCCTCTGCCAGCTGCAGAAGACTCAGCTACGTGATGACTGGTAGTGGGACTCTCTACTGATGTCTACCCAATAATGAATCTATCTACCGAGAGTGCTCTCACTAACAACCCCATATATGTTGAGATGATGAGTGAGATCATTGAAGCTCTGATCTCCTATACGAGTCCCTTCTTGAAGGTACAGAACTGAATGAAAGGGTCTCACACAATATCTGTGGAGTAACATGGGAGTTCTGTGAACCTCATTGAGTACTGAGCCATAGTCATGCATCCCAAATGCAGATGAAGTAGCACATGTATGCGCACTACGTGAAGAGTCGTTGGAAGAATCATTGCCCAAAACAGGCTCTTTAAGTCTGCCCAGATAAGTGTCACCTCGTCATGGACCTGGAGCATCAAGAACCACCATTTGTCTTCTGCTGCATGTAGAAGGGTGGCCGACACAATCACCATGAGATGTAATGGTGTCCCTACCAGTCAGAATACTCGCACCACAACCTTCAGCCGAACCTCAACCACCTTTGGGCACGTCTCTCCACTGAACCTGGGTGTCCTATGGTGCTGGAACACATCCAGCACGCTCAAGAAGCATAGACTATCTATTGATGGGGCTAGTGGCCTTGGTGGCCCAACGGGTAATGGTACTATTGGTGCCTCTGGTGGTGCCATTACTGGAAGAGGTCTCTGCACAAAGGCATCATCGCATGGTGGGCAATCTGTGCATTCAACTCTCGATACTCAAGTCAGATGTCTGCGTGGAGGCATCCTAAAAAGAAACTAGAGTGCTGGAGTAAAATGTTTGACCTGGTGAGATGACTCAAAAGATCAAAAGAAAACTTTTAAAAACACACACATAATAGTGTTTTCTTACACTGAGTCTGGTATCATAAATCATGGTCCTGGTGTATGGATACATCGGCCACCACACTAACACTGGACACCCAAAACTGAAAACCTCACTCATAACCCTAAACACTCTTGCTTTATAGAAAATATCATAGTCATAGTTTTGTGGTAGAACTGACTCCTCTAAAACAAATTTTTCAGGAACCATCCCCTCGGGGGTCAATGTCCCAATCCTGTCTTCCATAGGCCATAGGAGGGAGACTGGAACCTATGTGTATTCCCTAAAACTGGGAAGGTACTTCCTTTATAACCTGCAAGCACACATAACCAATCAGACCACAAGATATGAAACACCATGTAAAACTGTATAACAAAGGAGTGTTGAATGTATAAAGTGGCAGGAATACAAGCCCAAATGGAAAGTAAAAGTACAACTAAAATGAAATACAAATGAAGAAAAAGAAAGATAGCTACTGGGTCATCCTCTGAGTTCCTACCTGAAGGATAGTTACAGATCTGCTCCTCAGTACACTGTGTCTGTCCATCTCCCATGTGTACCGACTCGTCATATGGTCTACCTCCGGGTATAGTCAAGTCATGGTACTCTCAGCCTCAGTCAGCGATGTTCGTCGTCTGCTTCCAACACAACAAGGTGCAGACATAGCTCGTGTAAGGATGAGTATAACGATACTCAGTAGGGACCCTAAGACCCTCCAAGTCTCACAAAATCTATCAACTATAATCCAAAAAGAATGAAATTAACAGATAACTTTTCATAGGTATATTCCAATACATATATCTATGTTATGAAGTGATTCAACTCAATCATGAGGAAAACACAAATAAACTGACTCAGATCAACTAGGATTTTATTCTAGGGGTAGTGTCAAGTAACATCCCCAGTCAATTTTTCGAAACCTCGATAGTTAGAGAACTCCTCCTATATCGAGTACACTGGGAATTCCGTGACACCAAGAACATTTCCCAATATCCTTGTACTATTGATTTACTCCGATTTTCGAGTACCTTGGATCTACCGCATCACCAACCGCACTCCCCATTGTGGGTCGGTCGCGTCACCATGCGCGCTCCAACTCGTAGCCTACTGAGGTACCCCTCCTGTGGAGTACCGTGGGTCTATCGCGACACACAGATGTTCTCTCCATCATGGGACTGTTGTGACACAATGGCGCTCCCCACTGGGCTATTAGAGTAACTCTGAGTCAAAACAGTCAACGGTCGTTAGGTCTCAGCCAGCTACATAGTCTCTGCACTATGCTCTCTCATCTCCAGGAGGATGCACTCCATGAGATACTGATCGATACTCCTATTGTCATGAATTTACATGAAGAAGTATCTCAAAGGTCTTCTATGTCATAGGGGTCTCAACACAATAGATGGCGCATCAAACATATGTCTGGTCTATGAGTTATTAGCTTTTTAGTCCTGAGTGCACGGTTGGATTCATGATCGATCCAACCTGACTATTTCTCTTCTCAAATCAAAACTCTAGTAGAGTATACTCAAAGGAACCGTCTAGCTACAAGATTTCTAGTACCGCTGAAAGTTCATCAAACAGACGTCCAGTGTCAAACATATGGTCAAAAGAAAGAAATGTTGCATTGTGGGCCTGGGTCCGATCTGACATGGCATGGGTCGACCCAGTTCAAGTCGACCCAGCCTGACCCGCTAGGTTAGCCCTGCCTTGTGATTTGGCCCGATCTGCTACGAGGTCCAATTGGATGTGAGGGGATGTTGAGACCGTTGGTACTACGGGGCGGCTCGGTCGCGGGGGTGTAGAGAGGGTGTGGGGAAGGTTCAGCTAGGGCACCGTAATGGGCACAAGATGGTTCAGTCAGGTCTATAAGGCAACGTGAGCCGGGGCAGCAAACCGGCGAACGACGCCGTAGGGCCAGCGGGTGGTATGACCTGGGCGGTGCGGCAGGCGGGTGTGCGGCTGGGGTGTTGTAGCCGGTGGGGGGCACATCCGGCAGGAGGCTCGGCTAGAAGGGGAAACAGCAGGCAGGCCGCGCCGCCGATGGGTGGCGCGGTTGGGGGTGGGCCGACTTGTGGGTGTCGTGAGCCGGGGTACTGGGCCTGTTCGGTACAGGCCGTCATGGCGCAGCGAGGGTGCGATGTTGGTGGGAGCGCGAGCCGTAGTGGTCGTGGGTAGTGGTGCCATTTCCTTCTTTTACTTCATAATTTTCCTCCACTTCGAAATGTACACAAAAGAAGAACGGAGGAGGGGTCGGGCCATGTTGGTTTGGCCCGCACCCACCGCATTTAGGGAGGTAGCATTGTGTCAACCAGAATGAAGAATTATGATAATCATATTTTATAACCTCTGCAATGATTCTTTCCCAAACAAAAAAAGAAAACAATGAACATGTTATCTTGGAAATAAACACCCTTCCTTGGGTTGATACGCCGATGGAGTCGTGGGGAGGAATAAAAATAGTTGGGGAAAAGATGGAAGTCGGTGTTGTAGGCGTTTTCTTTGATTGATGCTTTGTGTGTTGCTTCGTCGTAGTCTAAAATTTCCTACGTTTGAAGAAGAATCAAGGATGAAGGTTGAAGATTTTCCACACCGGCATTATTCGTTTGGTAGATTGTTCTTTGTGGAGGAGGTTCTTCGTTGGAGAGTATTTTCCCAAAGTCCTCCAAATCCACCTTTTCCAAAAAATATTAGGTAGCCCAATGTAATAGATTGTAATATCTATTAATTCAATGGAATAATATTCAATAAAAATAATTTATTAAAGTAATTTTGGAATAAATAATGTGGAGGAAGTCAAGAGGCTCCTCTACATTAAATTATTGTGGGTTGAGAGGTTTTCCTAAATTTATGAGGGAGTTTCAAGGGGGTTTCTCCCATTCAAATTGGGGTTTCAAGGTGGTTTTAACCCTGGTGGTCCCCCACCTTAACCTCTCATTGGAGGTTAAGGTCTAGTGGTCCCCACCTCAAAAATACACAATGTGGTTTAGTTCAGGTGGACCCCACATCCAAACACACAAATGGGTGTTTCAAATTAATATAAAATGTATTCAAAACATTTTTTTTTATTTTTTTCCATCACGAAAACCCAAAATTTATCTTAAACTCTTGTCCAACTATCGTTGAGGGGAAAGTATTCATAAGCGAATATCGAAACAATGAGTTTAGCAGTGACCTCAGATTTCAATTCCGACCACCGGTTCAAAAGATAGAAAAACCTACTCAAACTTTTACTGAATGTGTCCGAAAAAAATTTATGAAATTCGCTCCGGGAAATTTGGGCCATAGAATCACGCGCCAAAAAATTTCACGGACACATAAAATTACCATTATATTAAAAACAATTACAGGGAAATTCTGGGTCATTACACCGTGGGTGGACAGAGTGTGAGCAAGAGGTTCGGGCGGCGGTGTGGAGGGAGTTCGGTGGCCAGAGTAGCAGTCAGTGGTGGTCAATTTGTGAGAAAGGGGTAGGATTAGTGGTGCGGAGGGAGCCCGACAAGTGGGATGGAGATCAGAGCGGCGGGGCAGAATGTGCTCGATGTGTGGGCTAGAGGCTGGGGTTTTGGGTGCGCACTGGTGGATGAAGGGAACTGGGGGGGGGCTCACAAAGGGAATGGGAATGGGAGGGGGGGTTGCGTCTGGGATTTAAGGTATGCCACTCTATTTTTATTTTATTATTATAATAATATTATTAATAATATTTTCAAATTCAATAATAATATTGTATAGAATTATAAATATAATAATTGTAATAATAATAACAACAACATATTGTTATTAATATTATTTACAATCACTATTTTTAAAAAATAATCCATTTTTTAATTTAATTATGAAAAATTCCTAACTTCACGCACATCAGACAGCTTATAAAACATGCACATGAAGTGTGCGCCTAAACACAGACCCCTTGGGCACCCACAAAAGCACCAATGGTGACCCCAAAGTGACTGCTAACTACGCAGGGCCCATGCACATTTCTAGAACCCACGAAAAACATTAAACATCATCAATTTTTTACATGTGATCAACCCACACATCATCAATGTTAACCAAATCCTTAAAATAAAAATTTTTTAAAAAATTAAAATGTCATGGTGTGACAATTATCCCCAAAACAAGAAATTTCTTCCCCTGAAAAGTCACTCAGATATACGTTGAACAAGAATTGAGTCCAAGACCGAACATAACCTGAACAACCGAAGAAAACTAAGAATCCTGGGATGTCCATACTCTACACATGTCACACCCGACCAAATCAAGAGAAAACTGAAGCCGAAGATTCATGGGAGAATACGAAGGGGTTCCCCCTACCAGAAGAACTCAACAGGAGTATAAATGTAACACTAAAATACCACAATTAGAAGGGGGGCGACCTGGGAACTCCTAACCTATCTAAAATAACTTCTATAGTACGAGTGGAACAACACCCCTGATGAAACATGGATCTCTCGAACCAGACATAAACACCAAACACCTTAGAAATAACATCTTAGAAAAGCATACCCAAATATTCAATCCATCCATAACCAGAATCATCGATTCCTCCAAATCCACTTACATCTCTAAAAAATAATTCTAAACCGAGACTAACTCATACAAGGTATTAACCCACTATTAATAAAAACACACAATCCAGAAATCCATAATCAGATAAACAAAACTCCTTGGATTTCAACCGAACATGTCCGTCATAACTCCTTGAAACAAAAAGAACATACGAAGATGTAAAAACAATTAATAGTAGAAAAACAAGAAATAAAAGATTTTAAAATTTCCAACTGCCAACATAGAACACAAAAGCTGGAAACACGCTTCACACAACATGAAACTTCGGACTGCATGCGAGCATCACGCCAACACCTAGGGTGGGGGCTATGATAGTTGAATAATCTCATGCTACATAGTTAGAAATGGAATTCCTCTAGTCCTAGTGTCTTTTTTAGGTGACCCATTCTAAAAACTTCTCAAATTGACCCCAAAATCTTTAACAATGACATGTCTTTGTAGGGATGTGACATGACAACTTCACATGCATGAACCTGCCACATTGGTGGAACAACATGGAACTTCCAAATGAAATAGAATCTAGAACCACTGTGGAGGATTCCTTATGAGTTTCTCCCTTTGGCAGACCATGCTCGCTAGATGGGGAACCATTATGAGCAACTGGATACGCTGGATTTCCATCCATATGAGCTCTGAATACCATCTCTGCTAGGAACACCTCATCAACTAGCTTCTAGAAAAAATTATTCTTTTAAGGGAGGAACATATCCTTGATCTCTAAATGAATACCCCTGATGAATATGGAAGTCTTCATTATATCATGTGATGCTACCCCTAGAGAAAAGGTCACAATCTCCTTGAAATGGTCAACATATTTCTTTACCATCTGTTTTCTTTGTTAAATACGCATGATATCTTCCCTTTTCTTTTTCTTCACCTCTTCAGGTATAAACCATTAGATGTATATGGATTTAAATAATTCAGACATCATCCTATCGTATATTTATGGTGGGGTGAACAAATCCCATTCGTCCATAACTAGACCTTCAAATATACCGAAAACTCCATGCACTCTGATAGCTTCGGGAGTTTCCAATACCCTGAAGTCATGCTCGTCCTCTTCTAGAAACTCTGGTGCATCTAACAGACTGAAATCACTATAAATGTCATGAAAAATCTGATAAGGACAAAAAAACAGGGCATGAATTATCTGAAACATTACAGACATTTTTGGCCAGCATTTTTTGAATGAAATATAAAACACTAAACTGAAACTGATATTGAAACAATGAATAATTAAAAGTAACATCCTGATACAAATTGATCCCCTAAAAACCAATCAAATTAAAATACAACCCAAAATTCCCTTTTTCAGTTTAGATTTCAAAACCTCCTCAAGGCCACATTTTGAATACCAAAACAACTATTCGAAACAAATTCAAATTTCAAAAAAATAATTTAACCCATTTTTTTCAAAACACACTTACATCAATTAAGAACAAAACAAAACCCAGCATACAAAAGATCATCTGGATGAGGAACTAGCAGTTATTATTAACTTGCAAACATGGTATTGAGCCATGCCTCAAGCCAGCGTAAATGATTAAGAGAAGCTCAACCATGAAATTAGACACCACTAGGTTCACTACTCCATGTGAGGTTATGACATGACACTGGTCCTCATATATTGTCATTATTCAATCCCAAAACAAATGTATATAACTCAAAACTCAGACTAATTATTCTAACATGAGGTTCAGAATGAACAAATATTCTTGACGTCTTTCCCTAAACTACACCCCGAGTCCTGATAGTCCAAATCACCATCTATAGGACCCCTAAAAAATAAGAACCCCAATGATGCCATTTTGACAGGAACCGTCCAAGTTCGACCGAGAACTAGTCACCGAAGACTGTCTGCAACATGGTCCGATGGGTTTTCTCATTCCCCACAGGCTGGAAACCAGTGCGGAGCATCAGAACATAACTGATGGGAATTATTTTTCCAATGAACAAAAGGGAAACATATAATCAAAACTGAAAATAAAAAAAAACTAGTATCAGAATGAATATAAAACCGAACATACCTTCTTTCTGACCATATAGGTCACCACCCAACTAACACTAAAGCCCACTCCAACACATAGGAGTCGAAAGAGGACCCTGAATTTGAACTAAACTAGCAAATGAATGAATATTACAGCTATGAGAACCTATATTCTCAATACTGGTGCCAAAATAATCCACAAAATCCAACCCCTCTTTTCCCGAAAAAATCCATTAACACATGTTTGAAATACATTTATAAAGATAATTTTCCCATATTTTAATAATATAATATCATTTTCCCATTTTCGAATCCCAACACACACGACGTTCCATTTCAAATACAAATTATAATTTATCAAGGAAAATCCAAACAAGGAAATCAAGGAATGCTAAAAAAATTGATGATAGTATAAGCTGGTAGAACAAGTAAAGAAGAAAGTAAACGAGACAATCAAAGGTAACCCATCAGTTATCCTAAAAATACCTATAAGACCATGATATGTACTCGGTTCAGAACCACCTATCAGCTTATTGTGAAACTCCTTTGTCTATAACAAAATGGGCACCATCAAATCAATAAAAATCTGTGGAACTCTCCATATAGCATATACTCCTACCTGTGGGCACCTACCTGTCCAATCGAGGCTTATAAGAATCCATCACATGATAAAATACATGACACCGAAGATCCCATGGTGGTTATAATAATACTCTGTAGGATGGAAGGTACTCGCACAAGTGATTCACCAGAGATGGTCTAAGACATGGCCCGAAGGGCGTTCCCGACAGCCAAGTGCTGGAAACCAGTGAGATGCATTAGAAAATTAACATTGGGAATGATTTTTCCCATGAACAAATGATAAATAAATAACGAAAACTAATGATTATAATAAATACTTGCAGTGGAATCAAAATAAAACTGAACATACCTCTTGAGACCTTCTAGGTTACCCCCCAACTCGAACACAAGCATGCTCAAACACTGAGCTACTGATCCATGAACCTGAATAATAACTGAAATTGAAACAGAAACAATATGATACACGTAATAACCATGATGCTCACTTGTTATTCCAAATAATCCACAAAATACAGGGTCACTTTTCCCGAAAAAATCCATTAAAACATGTTTGAATTGCAATTATAAAACTAGGTTTTCAATATTTTAATAAAATAATAACATTTTCTCATTTTAAAAACCCAGCGCACACCATCTGCCATTTCTGAACTAAATTAAAATTCTGTAAACCAAATCCAAACAGGGAAAACATTGCAATGCTAAAATTAACAAGTTACAGTATAATATTGATGAACATGTAATGATATATGTAAATAAGAAAATTAATGGCAAACCATGGGTTATATGACAAATACATAGAAGAACCCTGGACGTACTCTATTTAGAACAACAAGAAAGCGTATGTTAGAATTTTTATGTATAAAACCAACTACTTTCCTTCATAGCAATAGAAACGTTGAACTACCCATCTGGCCTATACACCTACCAGTGGGTACCATCCTATTTAATTAGGGATGATAAGAAACCATCTCTCGATCAACTATAAAATGCCTAGGAACCGATGGTGGTTATAATAATACTATGTATGTAATAAGGCCCTCCATGCATGACTCATCTCACCTCACTTTCCTTCCCGAAACACTGATGCTTCCTATATATTCACACATAACATGTTACACTGGACAAGATCTCCTCATATACATGTAAAATAATTCACATTAAACATAATTCCAAAAGTGTAGTCACATCTTGTTCATGTTGAATCCATTTTCTAAAAATACATAAAATATTTAATTAGAAACACACAAAACTTCCAAATACAACATATTCTATCTGCTAAGATGTGTTTACCCATGTGATAGATGATCCAAACATGTTTTAATGTTCCAAACAAGTGCACCCAAACACTTCAAAATGAAAAAATGTCTTTTTACCCTATTTTAAAATTTACATCAAAACATGCTCTCAATCCAAATGGGTCGACTCCTTAAGAAAACTTTTAAATCCAATTCTCTAAGAACACAAAAAAGAAACACCTTCCATTGGGGTCCATGAACAATTTTTAAAATAAAAATCAACCACTCGAATTATTTGAAATAACACCAACAATCATAAAGGAAACATCAATACCTTATAAAAATATTTTAACAAAATTGCAATTCCATAACCACAAAATTTAACACATATAAAATCCCTTATCGAATGAAAATTCACACCAACGCCCAAACCAAATAAATTTCACCACTTCCACAAAACTTGGCAAGACGACTGCAAAATTTATAAAATGCTATCAAGAGCAAACCTGTTTAAAAAAACTTTTATGAACATGAAATCAATTTTATAAAAAAATATCATATCTAACAATACAATGCATAAATAACATGTATACGAAAACCATATAATTTGTTAATGATTCTATAACTAGGTAAAATTAGTTAACCAAATCTAGAAAACAATATGATAAACTATTCGAGATTAATGTGAAAAAAAATTTCATATCAAGAACAATATAAAAACATTTTTGGACATCCAGATGACACAAACTTCATATGTACACATACATTTAACTAGAGAAGATAATTTTAAACTGTTTCTAGCAAAAACTGTAATTTTTAAACATAATAACATATTAACTAATTGCATTGCGAGAATTTGTAAAAAGTCAATCATTTAACTAAAAAATAAATAATTAAAATAATTAAATCAGAAAAGAACACATGGGTTCACCTAAATCAATGTTGACAATGGATTCGACTGATCTTCGATGGAAGGGGTAAAAATCCCCCACGACCCAAACTACACACCAAAAACAACTAGGAAAACACACCAATTAATAACTAAGGAAACAAGTATTCGAAAAAAAGGAAAACCCGCAAAACAATATAGTTTACCGAAGGATATTTTGTCAGATGGTGCAGACCGGCAGGTCGCGGAAAAATAACCTTCTTTGCTGTTCAAGTTTGCCGCTGTTGGATGAAAAAATGCCATCAAGGACATACAGGTCGGGAGCAGGAAAGGATAGGCCAGAGCTCCGCCATAATGGTAGCTAGCCAGAGTGGTGTCTGGCCAGTGGCCAAAGTGGAAGATCACATGTGGCCGGAGGCCAGAGTTACGGTCTGTGGGTAACCGGGGCGGGAGGAGGAGGCTAGGGCGGTGGTGTAGAGTGAGTTCAGATGCCATAGTGGTGGTCTGTGGTAGTTTTATCTTGAGCAGGAGGCCAGAGCAGTGGTGTCGAGGGAGTCGTTTTGCATGCTGAAGGCTGAGGCGGTGGTGCATAGATTTCCTAGCATGAGGCCAAGAGGCTGGGATTTCTGGTGCGCACATGCAGATGAAGGGGGAGTCTCATGAAGGGAATGAGGAAGGGGGTGTGGATGGGATTTAGGGTTTACCTCTCTTTTCATTTTTTTTATTTTATAATTATAATAAAATTAATATTATTTTTACAAATAATAATAATAATAGTCTAGAGAATAATAAATAATAATAATAACAACAACAACAATATATTATTATTATTATTAATAACCAACATTATTTTTGAAAGAAAAACAGTTTAATTATCTAATTTTGAAAACTAGGTAATCACGTTCTCATCACACTTCTTAAAAAAATTGTGCATGAGAATTGTGTGCCTCATGATAGTCCACTTGGGCACTCGCCTAATCACTTGGTGTGAATGCATAGTTACTACTAACCATGCGGTGCCCATGTACAGGACTGAAACCAACCAAAAAAATTAAACGTCAACAATTTTTGACATGAACTCCACCCACACCACAATGAGTATAACCAATGCCATGAAACAAAAATACATAAAAAATAAATTTAAATTTCAGGGTGGGACAGTAAGTAATTCCATAATAAAATATAATCATGGGTATTCTACTAGACGAATTTCCAAAAGATCCTTCTATATTATTTTCATAATTAGGTAATGCATATTGCGGTACAAGATATCCATGCCTTCAAGCCCTGGCACCAAACCCATAAATAATCATTTTTTTATTTCCTTGTTACATGACTATAGTTTGTCTCATGAGACCAACCGATGAAATGAAGGGATATAGAGGGCCCCACCTGACACATTCTATGTCCAATGCATTCCTAGTATGAATGGGGATAAATATAAACAATACATACATTTATATTTAATCAAATATATGAAATATAAATAACATACCCTGAATATTATGCTTAAACTATAACCATTCTGAGTAAAATGGGGAATGTTTTTCAGGTAGCACATCCACTGTCAGAATAATAATAAAACATTAAATTAAATATGGTATATCATATATTATTATATATTACTCAATTATGTAAGTGATTCAACAATGGACGTTGTCATAGCCAAAGAATCTTTTAGATGAGACCATTGAAAAATCATTGAGGAAATAATCTGCAGTCATTTCAATGTGTCCCATACCACCTTGAGATGATAATTATAATCGCTTATAATATTATGATAATAAAGATACTCTTGATATGATATTACATAAAGATGTACATAAATCACAAATAATATGTATGTGCTGAAAATTTAATATATCTCAAAAAAGATATATTGAGACGACAATAATCCTTTTTTACTTTATAACTAAGTGATATTATTGAAAATCCATTGAAATTTTCATGATATAAGTTTGTAAATATGACTATCCCAGTACATAAAATAGTAGGACATTGAATTTATATTATAGTCCAAATTTATGTCCCACTGATGTGAAATCATGTAAAAAGAGTTCTTAAGATCCTGTAGAACTAAATCATTTTAAGGCATTTTAGAAAATAATTAAATAGAATTTTAATGTGGAAGATATCATTTGTTTTTTTTGAAACAAGAAATGATCAAAGATCATTTTTAATGATAAATTCCGTGTATAAATAAAACATATGGTGGAATAAAATAAATTCTGGTTTACACTTGAAAACATGTATGAATTTGAAAAGATCCCATGAATCAATTTTGTATTTCCAAAATAATTTAGAATGTTCTTATTAAAACATGTAAATCCCCATAAAATAATGAATTATTATTATGGGTAAATATTTATAAAAAACTCACATAGAATTTATGAGTAGTACATAAAAATACATAATAATTTCATACAGGTAATTAAACAAATGAATGTAACCTCAATGAAAATAGATGTTCAGGTGGAAAACCCATATCACTATGTAATCAAACAATTCATATGCCCCAAAATTAATAATATTAAAATGATAATTTTAATACCATTAAATAAATATAATAATGATATGTATCATCAATGGTTAGTATACATACACCATACACAGTTATTAGTTGTGAATATAGAAAATCTCACAAAAATGGAAGTGAGATGAAGAAAATCTTATCATAAGTCTGAATGTGTTCCACTCTTGAACATATAGTCCTGATATAAGAAATTGGACATATTAATAACTTAATTAAAAAAATATTATACATGTTTTTAGTTTATCATAATTCATTTCAGATCATTTATTTCCTTATTGATATGTTATTATAATGAATTCGGTTGTTCCAAAGTGTTTGTTTTCTGGATTTTCAAAATTGATTCAATTTATTTATGTTATGGAGTTCATGTGGAATGGTTGTAAATCTCCCAAATTTAAATTACATATTATTTATAAACATAAATAAGTAATGGTGGTTATTTCTATCATTTGGTTACACGTAATGATGATGAATCATAAGATGACAACAACCTCAATTATTTGGCGGTATTGGGATTATTATGAACTAGTTTTGTCATATAAATAAATAATATATACATATACAGGTTCCATAATATTAATTAGGTTATGATACATATATTATAGTCTGGTTAAACCATAAATATGGTTTCATAAATAGTAATTAAAGAATAATTGATGAACAAAACATTGTTGTCAATGATGGTTACAAATTGGAAACTCATTCACGTTGATTCCGTTTATAAAAACATCAATGGGTAGGGGTAAGAATATTGATGATGAGTTTTCCATTAAAATGATATAATTACATTATATATATGATAGAGGAGTTATCAGGGTAATTTTAATAAATGAGGTTTGGATAGAAAATGAAAATAGATGAACATGAAAATAAATGAAAAGTAGAGAGATCCCTTATAAAAACTTTGTAGCATAACAATGTCGATTAAATTTTAATAAATTGAATTAATGAGAGAAAAACAGTATATAAAAATAGTTACATAAAAATAAATTTTATATTAATTTATAATATAAATCCCTAACATATAATAATGAAAAATTCCATGATATACAATAAAAGAAGTGGTGGAAAAAAGTGGAGAGTGAATGGTACCCTATCATTAGAGAGTCAGTCCAAGAACATAAAGGTTGGGGCCTTGTGGGCATTAAAAACCCATGGAAGGACTCCTAGGGAGGTAAAACCACCAGAATATTAGGGGTGAGGGATTTTAATGAATGAAAAAAAGGATGAGTGGGTATTTATAAAAAAATAGAGTGAGTTTTTTAATAATTT
The DNA here is from genome assembly GCA_963277665.1 of Viscum album. Classification (NCBI taxonomy): domain Eukaryota; kingdom Viridiplantae; phylum Streptophyta; class Magnoliopsida; order Santalales; family Viscaceae; genus Viscum; species Viscum album. Next base: position 1,404,992,441 of record OY728122.1, on the reverse strand, counting down.
CAAAGAGACAATTCATTAGTGGTTTTTTTGGAAACCCTATTGGATTTCTCATGGTATTAGCCCATGTATTTATCCAATTAGGAAAACTCATGAAATATGCTATTTTCAAAAGTCTACCAGCATTTTATTTAACTATTATTTCTTTATGATGTTATTAAACTACCGAAAACTCAAAACTGTATTTTGTTTATTCATGAAAAATTCAATTATGTTAGAAAAATTAAAAAAAATTACCCTAACCATTTTTTGATGTGTATATGTACATAAAATCAATTGTTTTAAAAAATTTCTAAAAATTTTTAATTTATTTTTAAAATGAAATAATAATTTATTCCATGTAAACCATGTTAAAACTATAACTCGTTTTATAAGACCTTGTGAAATTAATCAAGGTCCTATAAAATTATCTTATAATTTTAAGAAAATAAATTAACAATTTTTTATTAAATTATATTAAAATAAATTTCCATATTAAATTCATAAACTAATCAAAATTTTAATTTAATATATTAAGGGAATACATAAAACCAACACATATACGCTGATTGTTTTTTACCTTTTAAGATGTCTAAATTATATTTATACATTCATGTGTCAAGTTTCTCTTTTTTTGTCCAATTTAATATTCATTACTATTAATTAATATTCATAATGGTTTCTTACTATTCATATGAGTATTTCACTTATCATTAAAAGTTATGTTTGTCTTGTGAGATTCTCAATATAATACTTAATGAAACTGTGTTTGTCAGTTTTTCAAAATTCAAATTGTAGAGGTTGAAAAATTATGTTTATTGGATATGTTATAACAAAGTGGTGTTTTCTAGGGACTTATTATTAAAAACATTCAATTATATATCTATTTTTAAATTCATATGGGGTTACATTATCCCCTCCTTACAAATATTTTATCCACAAAATCTAAAATTGAACTTTTAAAGTTAATGGTTGAATCTTGAAAATTCATTGTCGTAAAACAATGTCATGAATATAGTTAAAATATTGTATTAATAAGAGAAAATGTAAAATCATCGGTGATTACAAAACAATGCAATCTAAATAGAAATCATGGTTAAGTAAGAATATCCAAACAATCAAGAAGGGATATTAAACATAAAAACCCATACGATGATCAACTTAAACCATTTCGTAAATGGTTAATAATTCGAAAATATAATTATTCATCACTTTATAATGAAGGCACTTCAATTTCAACATTGAACATATCATTAACATATAATCAATATGAATAATATCTAAAAATCACATTCCAAACATGTGAATAACACCATCCTTTATCCTCTTGAAATATTAAAATTACATGAATTATTATAAAACCCATATAAAAAACATGCATTCCTCTGTATTCCTTAGGTAATATACATGTTTTTTTGATATATTCCATGAATAAAAAAGTGCTATAAACTCCATCAATAAATGCATAGACCCTGTATCCAAAATCTATAATCATTTCCAAGGAATTTAGTACTAATCCAAATCAACCATTTCATCATCATTATCTCAACATGGGATATTTATATTAACTATTGTATTTCCCCCAATAACGAGTTTTCTAAAAAGATAATTTTCTCTTAAATCACACATCATTTTTACAATTCCCCGTATGAACACAAATTGTTAATGGAATAGTACTGATATAAAATCTTTTTAAATCTCATAATTCTTACAACCAGTACAATACTGAAAAAATATTCAAATGACAAGATTATTGTCTAGGAATATTAATCAATCCTCTTTATTTGTTGTTGCATCGTAACTTGATCATTATCCAAAATCATCATTTCATGTTTATTCTGTTGATTCTTGGGACATTTTTATGTATAGTGTCCTATCTACTTACAGTTGACGCATTGAATATAGGAATAATATGTCATTGTATTGAAATTTTCAGCATGGTGTCCTTTTTCTCCACACATGAAGAAAATTCATTTTCCTCTCATGTATAAACCTATGTGTTTCCTTCCAGAATTATCACGTATGGTAAAATAAAACTTTCACTTCTTCCATTTATCCATATTTCCCTCCCATACTCTTCTTCTTTTTCTTCATATAAAATCCATAGGATATACCGAAGATATTATATACATTATCAATAAAGGATTCTATTTCCTCATATGATGAGGATACTTGGGAGACAATATTCCATTGAAATGATACCTTAAGACCATCACATATATGATTCTTTTTACTATTTTCATCACGTGCATTGGTGATGTTTTCATAGCATCCACTAATCATCATTTCTAATCAATTCCATATTATATATTATCTCTAAATATTTGGAACATGTTATATCTCTAAATATGGTATATCAAATAACATAATATTTTATCATTGTAAATCATATAACAATTTACTTTGGTTACATTGGGGGGATATATCATCCACAATGGTGGGTAAATAAAAAGAAAATTAACCAAAACATATCCCTCAGGTGTGTCAAACCAAGAGTGCTCCAAGGCATGTTGTCAAGTACCAGGTTACCATGGGTCAAACTCGAAACTCCTTATCTATGTTTTCACTCTTAGGTACATTTTTTCCTGAGCCACCTCTACCTATTTATATCCAAATAGGGATGTATTAGATAGAAAAACCACATAATTATGTCCTTAACAAAATACAATGATGTTCTTGTATGCTTATTTGTAGAATCTATCTTAGGTTTTTTTACCTAAACAATGTTTTATATATCTAATTTACACATATTATATTAAAATTCATTTTATTCAAACTATAAGAAGCTTAACCTAGTTCCCCGAAGTATATGAATTATTTTATTAAATTAGCAGGATTACAAGGAATCAAATACCGAAAGACCGGTTAGTTTATTAGTTTTATAATGATAGATACATACATGGGTTCCACATTACAAGATGGAAAGGAAAAAATAATATATTTTTTGATGGGAACATCAACGATTATAAGATTTTCCTAGTAGTTGAAACAAAAAAAATCTTCTTCATGTCCTAATAAAACAAATCATTAGAAAGGGTTGATATCAAATGCTCTATAAGGGTTAGAAATACATCAGTATATAAATAATCATTACACAAGTTTAATAACAAAAATCATATACCATTAACAATTAATAAAATTGAACACATTATGGCTGTAATAATAGCTAAATACGTAATTTCATTATAAAATGTAATAATGGATATTCTGCTAATAGAATAACCAAATAAACAATCAATACTATTTTCATAATGATGGAATTCATAATGTAGGATAACATAACCAAAACATCAATGCCTTGTGGAAAGACCATAAATAATCATATTTCATGGCCTTGTGGAAAGATCGTAATTCGTCTCATGAGACCTACCGATACACCGAGGGGCTATTGCAGGCCCACCATGACATTTTTATGTCCAATTCATTCATCATATAAAAAGTCATAAATAGAATGATCATATACATTCATATTGAAATGAATATATGAATTGTAAATAACAGTACCTAAAAATTAACCTTAAAAACATACAATTCTGAGTAAATTGGTGAAAAGTTTTAAGATAGCACATTCACAATCAATCCAGTCATAAAAAATTAAATTAAATATGGTATATGATATCATAAGTGATAAAAAAACAATGATTTACATGATTCAGCAACAGATGTTGACATAGAAGACGATAAATTTATATGAATCCGTCGAAAAATCCTTGAGGAAATAATCCATAAATAATTTACCTATACCAAAATGGAACATTAAAATCATAATACCTTAGAATGTTATTAGAATAAAAAGAATCATGATATTATATACCAAAGGTTAGTACATACACCACATATAATAATTAAGTGGTGATTATAGAATATATCTCATAAAAGATAAAGTGAGAATATAAGAATCCTTTTTTTCTTTGGAAAGAAGAGATCATTTGTAGAATCATTAGTATTTTTCATGAAATCTATTTGTAAACATGAATATACTAGAAAATTAAATACTATGACATTGAAATTATATTTTTGGCATAAATAATGACCCAATGATGTGAAATCATGTAAAAGGTGTTCTTATGATTTATTAGAATGAAATACTTTTATAGCATTATAATGAAAGTATTAAATAGAACATTAATGTGGAAAATCACATAACATATCTTATATAATGAAATGATAAAAGATAATTTTTCATGATTAAATGAATGTTTTTATAATACTAATGGTGGAATAAAATGAATATTGGTGTACACATGAAAATGGGTATGATTTTGAGAAGGTCCCTTGAATCAGGATTGTATTTCAAAAATAATTTTAAATTTTTATTTTAAATCATGTAATTACCCATAAAATAAGTAATTATAATGGTTCCTAAAAATATATAAAAAAATCACACATAATATTTTTTGATTAAATAATAATACGTAATAATTTCATAGAGGTAACATGACCATTAATGTTACCCGAATGAAAATGGATGTTTGAGTGGAAAAACCTTACCACATTGAAATAAAGTTATTTATTTCTCCAAAAATTAATAATACTAAAATGATACATTCAATACCATGAAAATAAATATAATCATGATCTTTCAAATTCATGGTAAGTATACATACACCATACACAATTATTAGTAGTGAATATGGAAAATCTCACAAAAATGGAAGTGTGATGATGAAACACCTACCTTATCTCTGAATTTGTTACACTCGTGAACTTAAGGTCCTGGAATATGAAATTAAACACATTAATGACATTATTGAGAACATGTTAATTTTTTTTTTTAATTTATCATATTTTTTTAGTTCATTTATGTTTTTTTGATATGTTATTATATTGAATTTTGTCATTTCTGAGTGTTTGTTTTCTTGATTTTCCTAATTTGTTCACTTATTTTTCATATAATGGACTACATGTGAAGTGGTTGAAAATATCCAGAATTGAAGTTACATATTAATTTTGATGATTGATAATTGTAAATGTTAATTTCTATATTTTGGTTACATGTAATGAGGATGAATCATTTGATGAAAACTACTTGGATTATTTGGCAGTATTTGGATTATTATGAACTAGATTTTCTTAATAAATTAATAATATCTACATATAATGGTTTTGTGATAATAATTAGGAAATGATACATATATTATTGTCTGGATAAACCATATAAATGGTATCATGTCTTGTAATAAAGGAGGAAATGATGAAATAAACTTCGTTGTCCATGAATGTTATAAATTGGAAACTCAGGGATGTTGATTTTAATTATAAATGTAAAAGGGAGGGAGTAAGAATATTAATGATGGTTCTTCAATGAAATAAACATAATTCTCGAATAGAGATTATACAAGATTTATCATTGTCATTTGGATAGAGGAGGTGAATAGGGAATAAGAATAGAGATGAAATAAGAAATTAAAAATAAATGTTGAGAGATCCCTTACGAAAACTCACCAGTCTAAAGATGTCACATAAAATTTTCTAAAATGAATTTATGAGATTAAAATGGTATCTCATCATATGTACATAAAATTTAAATTAATATTATTATATAATATCAAACCCCTACATTTTAGAATGTAAATTCAAAGAGATATCATAATATAAGTGTTGTCTAAAAGAGGAGGGTGAAAGGTTCCCTTACCCTGGAGAGTAACTCAAATATATTGATAATTGGGACATTAGGGGATTAAAGGCACCTAGGGAGGACTCTTAGGGAGCTAAAAACACCAAACATTTGATGAAGAGAGAATGTTAATGAAAAAAAACTAATGGATGACTTGTTATTAATAGACAAACAGAGGTAGTTTTTTAATAATATCAATGGGACACCTCATTAGTTGTTTTTTTCAAAACCATGGGATTTACCATGGTATTTGACCAATGTTTTATCCACATGGGAGACCTCATCTCTTATGTATCTATTCAATAGTATACCAGACTTTTATTTTAATTATTATGTTTTTATGATGTCATTAAACTAATGATACTCACAACTATATTATTTTTATTCACGAAAAATTCATTTATTTTATAAAAATCCCATTAATTCATACTTACCATTTTACAATGTGTATAATTCCAAAATTTACACCATTTTTTTGAAAATATTTTTGAAAATATTTTTAATTTAATTTTAAAATAATATCATAATTCAATCCAAAAATAGCTTTCAAACTATAACTTTTTTAATAGGACCTTGAAAAATTGATCAACTTCCTGAAAATATATATTATAATAAAAGGACAATAATGTAACATTTTTTAAACATTTCATGAAAGTAAATTTTCTTTTTAAATTAATTAATTAATAAAAATATATTAATTTTAAATATTTATGACATAAAACATACCAATACTTATAATATGATTGTTTTTCTACTTTTAAGATTTCTAAATTTTATTTATTCATTTATCGGTGATATTTATATTTTTTGTCCAATTTAATATTAAATACTATTTGTTACTATTGATAACTGTATGTTTTTACTAATTTGGGAATGTCATTATTAACGAAAAGTAAATTTACCTAGTTAGACTCTATATATCTTACAAATGGCAACCATGTATGTCAATTTGTAAAAATTCAAATCGCAAAGGTGGAAAAATTATGTTTATTTGATAGGTTATAACAAAGATGTGTTTTCTAGAGACTCATAGATACACTCATTCAAATTAAAATCTATTTTTATATTCTCGGGGTGTTGCATTTTGGATCAAATTAACATATTTAAGTACATTTAGGATCAATTAATGTTCGCAATTTTTTTTAATGGATGTATTGATCTTATTGAGTGAATTTCATTGAACAATATAATGCATAAAATAGAGTGACGTTTACATTGAAATCATCCAGCTATAATAGAATCAACAATATACTAAGAGGCGTTTCAACAACTACCCGGTATGGATGGACAAGAACTCCAACATCCTATGAAGGCCAATTACTACCCGATGGAAGGGAAATGGCCAGATGATATTAGTATAAAAACCACTATTACATCTATAATTTTATCCAATACCCATTAGACGTTAATGTTTCATCGGTGTATGTATTATAGAATTACTCTACCCATGGGAGCTTAGTTGTTACTAAGTTGTAGATGGAGACTACATGGTGTTGTTCATTCTATTATCACTAAAGGGAATTTGTTATGATAAATAATTCAATCGGATATTATACTCTATCTTAAATGAACCCCAAATATTTCTATATGTTTTTGATAACCTTAATGCCTGTAATTATGAATCATTGTCTCTTTAAAATATATTTTTTATCAAACAAATTTTTTGAACATGATAATGAAAAATCAATGTGATCATATACATAAATCCAATAGCCTTATTACAGGTGTAAATATATATCATCATTTTCAGAGGATCTCAAATACATTACTACATAATATCTCCAATAAAATTATTTAATCCTTATTTAGAGATGAAGGAGCAATATTTTAATGATTTTTGTCTAAAAGAATATCTCCCTTTATCACATATGCATCTATAATGTGTGGTCATAAGAATTATGTAAGGGATTGGTTCTTACTACAACTAGAGAAAATGGTGATATGAGATCATAACTAGAAATTTGATTGTTCTTGGATTCTTACTACATCCCTTAAAAAATCATGGGATCATCTTTTTCATATATTCATCCAAATCAATGGAGTTTTGTCCGAAAATCTATTTAGTGGTTAGTAGTTTGAGATATAGGGGAACACAGTAAAAATTAGACAGACTCCAATCTCAAACAATAAATTTTTTTATTTATGTTTTTCGTCTAATTTTCTTTTATATGATTTAATAAAATTATATTTAAATGAAATTCATTATAATTTCATAATTTCATGATTTAATTTATATATTAATTTTATTAATTGGTTTTGTTTGATATGATTTATTAATCAAGACATGATTTTTTTTATTAGAAATACTCTATCATTCCAAGTAATCATTTTAAATTTTTAAAAATATTTTCTCTAATTAGATAATTTTTTTATTTTCTTAATCACCAGTATAATAGATATTGTTTTCTATTTTTATTTAGCATTATTTTTGTGTTTTATTTATATAATCATATTCAGCCCTTTCTATTATTCATGTTTTACTAAAAACATGTATAAAATGGATTTCTCCCGAAATGAAGCATCATCTGTCTATAGAGTTTGAGAACATTATGTGTTATAATGGAGTAGATTATTTATAGAGAAGTTATTGATCATGTCTTTGTAATGATGAGGTACCGAAAACTAATAAGATACCTTCCTATGTTCCTGCTTTTTGTTCAATGACCCGTTTTATTGTGGTAAAATCATACGCTATCACATAATCTATATGTGTCCCAACAAGGATGAGAAACATAAAAAAACATTATCACTAACCGCAAATCCAGATTCCAACATTGGAGATCGAAATATGATTTCTATCAAATCTATTTGCAATGAATACACTTCCTGATCAACTAGTCCTACTCTAAAGTCTCTAGAATAAGATGTAGTTCCGTTAACATCACCTCACTAGCCACTAATTAGAACAGGGAAGACCAACATGTCCTACTATAAAATGAATTATAAGGATCCATATATATATTCCTCTTATATGTATTATTTTAAGATAAATAAATAATTGTCATGTTACTCTCCCATGATCTGCCAAAATCCTTGACCAACACCTTCATGATGTCCTCATGTACCTGAATCATGTTTCCAACTATAAATCAATATGACGTTGTATAAGGCCCCAGCCTTAAACCATACTTAATCTTGAGTTATTACAAGATTACATGTTGAGGATCTTTTCAGGTTTAGAGTTTTAGAGAATTAGATCATAAAACTTGCATTACATTCCACATATAAACAAAGTGGTTACATAAAGATAGTATTCTTCATTTCCATTAATGGAAACACATTTAAAATAAAACATGGATTATTTCTTGACACATCCTTGTCTCTATCATCTTATCATGTACCTTTCCCTTGACATGTGAAAAACAATTCAAAAACATGGGATGAGCATAAAAACTCAGTATGGGTTATAAAAAAAACATGGAAAGGAAACATGAGTTCATATATACATAAGAATGAAATCATACTTTACCCATAAAACATAGGCACCTTAACATACCTCATAAAATCATGAATAAATCATAGAAATCATAAGACATAAAGGTAACTTGAGGCATTCATAACATTCTTACGTAGGGAGTAACCCTCTTGGTTACGTTTGTAATACCCATCACAGTATATTCCCTAAAATCTCTTTGGAGAAACCTTAACGTTTCACTCCTTCGCGTTACCCAATGCATTGGAGAGCTATATCGGGCTCACCCACCCTTAGTCTATCACGGAACCACCCGTCTTCATAATAATGCCCAAGAACCTCAACATAATCATATCACATAAAACATGCATAAAGGAAACATAACATTTCCACCATTAAATCCCAAATATCAATACAACACATTGATATAAAAACATTATGAAAACAATTTTCAATAGCAAAATAAAAGAAAAGTAAAACATGGTATTTATTTTTCTTTTAAAAAGAAGGTATGGCTTGTAGAGGAAGCCGAATCTCAAATAACGGTCATGACGGCGGAGAAGTCGTTGTCGCCGCATATGTACGACAAAAACATTCCAATTTGTCGTTTAGTAAACGCTTCGTATAAAAAAAAGATTCCTTTTGAATAAACGTAAAATTCAAAGGGTTTTATACACCGTATAAAAAAAGTTGTGTATAAAATAAAATATGCCTCAATGAAAGGAGATTGAGACGAAGTCCCATACCTCGTATCCGACTTGACCCGACCGTTCTTTAATCTCCTGAATAATAAACTTGAGTTAATCTCTACTTTCTGAAGAACCTTTTTCAAGTTCATCATTCTTTTTATACCATGTTATGGACATCATGTAATCATTTAAGTTAATAATGTTCATTTTTTTCAGTATTCGGTTCTTAAGTCAAAAATAAACTTCTTACACTTACATGTTGTTAATTTGGTCATAGGTTCGTTATATCTAGAATGATATTAATGATTTGGATAACATATACATCATATATATTCATCATATACATGTATTTATAATATTACATCACATTTAGAGGTAAGAAGTGAAATGCACCGTTCATGGAGACGGTAAGCCGTACGTACGCATGAACGCTACTTCCATTTCTATTTCATATTTTCTGGAATGGAATCATAATGTTATAAGATTATATTATAATTCCAGTATAATAACATATATAATATCATTAACTTTATCCTTTACACATCCCACATATGGTATTAACGAATCAAATCACTTTCAGGGGGCGGTAGTCCGCACTTCCTAAAATGAAGATATCGTGTTTACCCATAATGAAAACCATAAAGGTATGTCCAAAATGAAAAAAACAGAAGCTTAAGGAAAACATAAACATATTATATATCATATATAAAAATAGTTACATCATAATGGCCACCTTTGAAGGTGATAAAAGAGTATTGAACAATCATTGTTTCGGGAGGCAGAATTTCGCCATCCACGGAAACCATATGTTCTTTAACCATTTGATGTAGTTGTGTGAGAGTTTAGCTCAAATAAATATTATAACAACATCCTTGTATATTTAAGATACTGGTGTTGTTAGAAAATAAGTAAATAAAAAGAGTTTTGGGGGTTGGAGAAGCAAAATAAAACAAATGAACATGAGAGAATGAATTACCTTTAAAAGTGTATCTCCTTTTGATTTGAGTCTAAAGGAATCCTTTGAAAGGATTATTACCAAAGGTAATCCTCTAGGATGAGGAGAGGTATTTGGAGAGAGTAAATGAGCAGGGGTTGGCCGATCCAAAGGCTTGAGTAGTGTGTGAAATGAGGTAGAGGTGGGGGCCTTTTATAAGAGGAGAGGAGGGGCACTTTTGGAAAGTAAAGAAATATTACTTTATTTGAAAATGTGTTTCGGTTTCAAAAGGTCCCACATTGATATAATTCGTGGATAAGGTGATAATTCTTCGAAATCCACTCATCCAATACGTTTTGGACATGTGTAGTTCATAGATTTTACATTATCTTTCCATTTTATTTAAATCGTCAAATAATGATGTCATCGCTGCATCATTATTATGTCATAAATAATTTAATTTATATAATGTCTAAAAATCATAAAACAAATACTATGATGTAGGAAATCTTTTTATCTTTCCAATGACTATTTATAATCAAAAATCAGATCTTTATAACCCCATGTAAAAATTGTTTTGGTAAAACATATTATGTTTGTGACATTTTTTACTTTAACATTAAATAAAAAGTTATTTATGTCATTTCCAAACCAAAGTGTCTCCATGGGGTCCCCAAGTTGACCCATGGCTTGTCTGGGTCGGCCATGACACAACCAATAAGGTTGGGACATGTTTCTAGGTCATTTCCTATTATTAAAGCATTATTTATACCTTAAACTACCCTAATTACCACTAATCGCGATTAAGAACTTAATAAGTTACTATTCACCAAAAAATTATTATAATCTCATTGAACCACATTTTACTTCTTAATGACAACCATGTATGTCGGATTTTCAAAATTCAACACACATTAGTGGTAAACTTTCATTTAACTGAAAAATCAGTTTGCTTGATTACCACTTAGTGGTTTCACTATTCATAAAAAATTGAAGTTTTTCAGAAAATTACCAAAAATTCACCCTAAGCTATATTTGATATTCCGAATTCAAAAATGAAGTCCATTTTACAAAATTCAAATCATATAAGTCACATTAATTAATTCAATAATTAATTCCCGCTGCCAGAGCAAATAGCGTGTTTTTACAAAACAATAAGTATCAAAAGATTGACACCAGTTTAAGTCTAATTTCAATGTGAAATTGATTCCAATGACCACCATTGGATAAAATGGTAAAAATATATTCTAATTTCACTTAAAAACCAATTCAAAACATAATATAATCATATAAATAAATTAGATTAAAAAGCAGTTTTGATGTAAAATGCAGTATGTTTCACTATTCATTAAAAAATGAACATTGTCAGAAAAATACCAAAAATTCACTCAAGGTAAATTTTGATGTCCCAATCATATAGAATAAGTTTATTTTGACAAACAAAGTTTATAAAATTGTAAAAATATAGATTCAAAAATGGTTTTCCATCAAAAGGCACTAAAACAATCTTTTAAGAATATTAGTGTATTCTATGCATAAGATTGTATTTATTTTCATTTTAAGCCTCTATAACACTATCTTAATCATTAATAGACATAGATAAAAATATCTTTTATTCATTACTTACTTGGGATGTCACATATTTCCCCCCTCTAGAAAATTGTGTCCCCGCAATTTATTTACTTATCGAATAAATGGGGGTACTTAGCCCTCATTTCATTTTCAGATTTCCATGTTGCCTCTTCAATCATGTGGTTTTTCCACAAAACCTTTACCTACTTAATCACCTTATTCCGTAACACTTTCTCCCTATGGTCAAGAATCTGGACCGGTTGTTCCTCATAAGATAGGTTCTCTTCCAGCTGAACTACCTCTAGACTCAAAACATGAGATGGATCTGGCATATACTTTCTCAACATCGAAATGTGAAAAAAAAATTTGTGCACCTGAGATAAACTCGGAGGTAAAGCCACTCGGTATGCAACTGATCCAACTCTCTCTAGAATTTCGTATGGTCCAATGAACCTTGGACTCAACTTTCCTTTCATACCAAATTTCATCACACTTTTCCAAGGGGAAACCTTGAGAAAAACATGATCACCTACCTCGAAATATAGATCCTTCCTCCGGTTATCCGCATAACTCTTCTGCCTACTCTGAGCTGTTCTCATGTGTTTCTGAATCAGCTGAACTTTATCTGCCATCTCTTCTACCAATTCTGGTCCCATCAACTTCCTTTCACCCACTTCATCCTAGAAATGTGGAGTTCGACACCGCTTCCCATATAATGCCTGAAATGATGCCATCTGTATACTGGAATGAAAATTGTTGTTATATGAAAACTCAACCAAAGAAAGATATTGGTCCCAACTTCCCTGATAATCCATAGAACAAGCTCGTAGCATATCCTCCAATGTCTGAATTGTTCGTTCTGACTGTTCATCTGATTGAGGATGAAAAGCTGTACTAAAATTTAATTCAGTACCCAACGACTTCTGAAGGCCTTTCCAAAAGTTAGAAGTAAACCTGGGATCACGATCCGATACAATGGAGATAGGAACTCCATGTAACCTGTCTATCTCTTTAAGATACAAACGGGAAAGTTGATCAAGAGAGAAAGTATCTCGTATAGCAAGGAAATGAGCAGATTTGGTCAAGCGATCAACAATAACCCAGATTGCATTATTACCTCGAGATGTATTTGGTAATCCAACAACAAAGTCCATGGATATATTCTCCCATTTCCACTCTGGCACTGGTAAAGGCTGAAGCATCCCTTTCAGTAACTGCCGCTCTGCTTTAACCTGCTGACAAGTCAAACACTTCACAGTAAAATCAGCAATGTCTCTTTTCATTCCATCCCACCAGTAATACACTCGCAGATCTCTATATATCTTAGTACTGCCCGGATGAACTGAAAACGGAGAACTATGAGCTTCACATAACAACTCTCTCTTCAACTATGAATCACAAGGCACACATAATCTCTTCCCAAATCTCAAAACGCAATCATTATCAATGTTGAATTCAGGAAACTTACCTTTCTGAACCAGCTCTACCTTTTTCTACAACTCAGTATCTTGCTTCTGTGCCTGCTTGATTCTATCTGATAGAGAAGATCTCACTGATACCTGAAACAAAACAGAAGGACTTCCTGCACCAACAACTTCTATGCCAAAGTTCATCAAATACTTAACCAAAGGATCACGTTCCAAACGCAACATTGTTAATGAAGCATTACTTTTTCGACTCAAAGCATCAGCCACTTTATTTTCTTTTCCCGGATGGTAATGAATTGTACAATCATAATCCTTGATTAATTTCAGCCATATCCTTTGTCTCATGTTTAACTCTTTCTGAGTGAATATATACTTTAAACTTTTGTGATCGGTATATATTTCACACTTTACTCCATACAAATGATGCCTCCAAATTTTTAAAGCAAAAACAACAGCAGCTAATTCCAAATCATGTGTAGGGTCATTTACCTCATGAGTCTTCAACTGTCGTGAAGCATAAGCAATTACCTGATCATTCTGCATTAGGACGCAACAAAGTCCTTTCAATGAAGCATCACTGTATATAACAAACTCACCATTCCTTGAAGGTAGTGCCAAAACTGGAGCATTCCCCAATCTTCTTTTCAATTCCTGAAAACAATCATCACATTCTTTTGTCCAGATAAACTTAACACCCTTCCGAGTTAGCTTAGTCATTGGACTAGATAACCGTGAAAAATTTCTAACAAACCTTCGGTAATAGCCCGCCAAACCAAGGAAGCTACGAATCTCGGTTACATTTGTGGGTCTTGGCCATTCTTCCACAACTTTTGTTTTTGTAGGATCAACAGTTATTCCATCTTTAGAAACAATGTGACCAAGGAATGAAATTTGTTGCAACCAAAACTCACACTTGCTGAATTTCCCATACAGTTTATTTTCTTTTAAGGTTTTCAAGATAACCCTTAAATGTTTTTCATGCTCCTCTTTACTTTTAGAAAACACCATAATATCATCAATGAAAACCACCACAAACTTATCCAAGAACTCATGGAAAATTCTATTCATTATGTCCATGAATACAGCAGGTGCATTGGTTAGCCCAAAAGGCATTACTACAAATTCATAATGGCCATATCTCGTACGGAACATGGTCTTCGGAATATCTGCCTCCTTTACCTTCAGCTGATGGTACCCCGATCTCAGGTCAATCTTTGAAAAAAACTGAGCTCCCTGGAGCTGATCAAACACATCATCGATATGAGGCAAAGGATATTTGTTCTTAACAGTGATATTATTCAAGGCTCTATAATCAATGCAAAGTCTCATAGAACCATCTTTCTTTTTAACAAATAAAACAGGAGCACCCCATGGTGATGTGCTAGGTCTAATGAAAACTTTCTCTAATAAATCTTGCAATTGCTCCTTCAACTCCAAAAGTTCAATTTGTGCCATTCGATAAGGGGGTTTTGAAATTGGCTTAGCATCAGGAACTAAGCCAACAGTAAACTCAACTTCCCGATCTGGTATTATTCCAGGAAACTCATCAGGAAAAACATCAGGATACTCATTTACCACTGGCACATCATTAATCTGAACAGTTCCTTTATTTTCAACGATGTGTGCAAGGTAACATTCATTTCCATCTTTTACACGTTTCTCGGTCTCTTGATATGTTATCAAAAGTAAGGGTTCATTCTTGTAAACAAACTGAAAGTCTTTCTGAAAAGAAACTTCTTTAGCTCTACAGTCAATCTTATCATGGTAAATAGAGAGCCAATCCATACCCAGGATAACATCAAACTCTACTAGAGGTAGAACAATAAGGTTTGCAAGTAGGTTCTTTCCACAGATAAGGATAGGAATATTCTTATAAATTCTTTTTGCCTCAACATTCCCCCCAGGTGTTTTTACCAAAAGTTAAGGAGTCATTTCATGAGATGGTATTCCCATTTTACTTAAAAAGGTTTCAGAGATGAAAGAATGTGTAGACCCCAAATCAAACAACACACTAGCATAATCTGAAAAAACAAACAAAGTACCTGATACAACTTCATTTGATAGCCCGACATCTGCTGAAGTAGTTGCAAAGGATTTCACCACCCCTTTCTGCTTGTAGTCTAACTACTTCCCATCACTCAAGCTCCTTGTCGGACACTCGTTTGCATAGTGACCCATCTCATTGCACTTATAACATTTAACTAACTATAAATAAAATTTGTTCTTACCTTCACCTTGATCCTTTTCAGTGCAATCACGAGCCTTATGTCCCATCTTACCACATCGGTAGCACTTCCTAGAATTCAGAAGACATTCCCCAGCATGCCTTTTGCCACATTTATCACAAACTGGAAACTTAGTTCTCTTACCATCAGACTTTTTTGAAGAATTCTTACCTTTCTCCTGCCACCTCGGTCTCTTCTTCTGCTGGTTGTTATAGAAAACTTGGTCATCGGCAAACTCCATTTCCTCCTTCTCAGCACATCGAACAAGCTTTTCATAACTTTTAAACTCACGAGAAGCTAATGCCCTTCGGTATTTTGGCTTTAATCTTGAGTAAAAACGATTGATTTTACTATCAGGGTCCCGGATAAAATTTGGAGCATACCTTGCCAATCGAGTGAACCTTTCTTCACAGGCATCCACTGAGTCTTCCTCTTGCCTCAATTCTAAGAATTGCTTTTCCATCCTAAGTCGAACAGCCTTAGGAAAATACTTCTCAAGAAACATACCTTTGAATTCATCCCAGTCAAGAGCATCAATCTCATCGGCGTCCCTGATATTTTTAACCATAGACCACCACTGATCTGCTTCACCCTCCAAACGGTAAATAGCAAGACTATCCTTTTGATTTTCTGAACACCTCATGACATCAAAAATATTCTCCAGTGCTTTAATCCACCCTTCAGCTAGCACAGGGTCAGATGATCCTCTGAATGATGGTGGATGTTGCCTCATGAAATGTTCCACCACTGACATGTTCCTCTGCGGTTGGTCTGGCTGATCTCGTGTATGGATACCACCGCCATTTATCGCTTGAGTCAACTGCGCCATTACTGCAACAAACTGTTCAGTTCCAATTCCGACCATTTCTGGATGCTGATTCAGAAGGTTAATTCCTTATGTATGCCTTCCTAGCACTGCTTCCCTGTTTCCTCTGCGGAAAACCATTCTGAACAAACATGTCTTAGATGAAGCAACATGGTAATCTTTAAATGCTATATCATTTCGAAAAAAAAATATTTTTGGATAATCATTTAATAGAATTCTAACTCCTAAAGTTATCTAAACCAACCTTTGATACCAACTATAAGGCCCCAGCCTTAAACCATACTTAATCTTGAGTTATTACAAGATTACACGTTGAGGATCTTTTTAGGTTTAGAGATTTAGAGAATTAGATCCTAAAACTTGCATTACATTCCACATATAAACAAAGTGGTTACATAAAGATAGTATTCTTCATTCCCATCAATGGAAACACATTTAAAATAAAACATGGATTATTTCTTGACACATCCTTGACTCTATCATCTTATCATGTAACTATCCCTTGACCTGTGAAAAACATTTCAAAAACATGGGATGAGCATAAAAACTCAGTATGGGTTATAAAAAAACATGGAAAGGAAACATGAGTTCATATATACATAAGAATGAAATCATACTTTACCCATAAAACATAGGCACTTTAACATACCTCATAAAATCATGAATAAATCATAGAAATCCTAATACATAAAGGTAACTTGAGGCATTCATAACATTCTTACGTAGGGAGTAACCCTCTTGGTTACGTTTGTAATACCCATCACAGTATATTCCCTAAAATCTTTTCGGAGAAACCTTAACTTTTCACTCCTTCGCGTTACCCAATTCATTGGAGAGCTATATCGGGCTCACCCGCCCTTAGTCTATCACGGAACCACCTGTCTTCATAATAATGCCCAAGAACCTCAACATAATCATATCACATAAAACATGCATAAAGGAAACATAACATTTCCACCATTCAATCACTAGATATCAATACAACACATTGATATAAAAACATTATGAAAACAATTTTCAATACCAAAATAAAAGAAAAGTAAAACATGGTATTTATTTTTCTTTTAAAAAGAAGGTATGGCTTGTAGAGGAAGCTGAAACTCAAATAACGGTCATGACGGCGGAGAAGTCGTTGTCGCCGCATACGTACGACAAAAACATTCCCTTTTGTCCTTTAGTAAACGCTTCGTATAAAAAAAGATTCCTTTTGAATAAACGTAAAAGTCAAAGGGGTTTATACACCGTATAAAAGAAAGTTGTGTATAAAATAAAATATGCCTCAATGAAAAGAGATTGAGACGAAGTCCCATACCTCGTATCCGACTTGACCCGACCGTTCTTTAATCTCCTGAATAATAAACTTGAGTTAATCTCTACTTGCTTAAGAACCTTTTTCAAGTTCATTATTCCTTTTATTCCATGTTATGGACATCATGTAATCATTTAAATTAATAATGTTCATTTTTTCGGTATTTGGTTCTTAAGTCAAAAATAGACTTCTTACACTTACATATTGTTAATTTGGTCATAGGTTCGTTATATATAGAATGATATTAATGATTTGGATAAGATGTACATCATATATATTCAGAATATACATGTATTTATAATATTACATCACATATAGAGGTAAGAAATGAAATGCACCGTTCATGGAGACGGTAAGCCGTACGTACGCATGAACGCTACTTCCATTTCTATTTCATATTTTCTGGAATGGAATCATAATGTTATAAGAGTATATTATAATTCCTGTATAATAACATATATAATATCATTAACTTTATCCTTTACACATCCCACATATGGTATTAACGAATCAAATCACTTTCAGGGGGCGGTAGTCCGCACTTCCTAAAATGAAGATATTGTGTTTACCCATAATGGAAACCATAAAGGTATGCCCAAAATGAAAAAAAACAGAAGCTTAAGGAAAACATAAACATATTATATATCATATATAAAAATAGTGACATCATAATTGCCACCTTTGAAGGTGATAAAAGAGTATTGAACAATCATTGTTTCGGGAGGCAGAATTTCACCATCCAAGGAAACCGTATGTTCTTTAACCATTTTATGTAGTTGTGTGAGAGTGTAGCTCAAATAAATATTATAACAACATCCTTGTATATTTAAGATACTGGTTTTGTTACAAAATAAGTAAATAAAAAGAGTTTAGGGGGTTGGAGAAGCAAAATAAAACAAATGAACATGAGAGAATGAATTGCCTTTAAAAGTGTATCTCCTTTTGATTTGAGTCTAAAGGCTTCCTTTGAAAGGATTATGCCCAAAGGGAATCCTCTAGGATGAGGAGAGGGATGTGGAGAGAGTAAATGAGCAGGGGTTGGCCGAGCCAAAGGCTTGAGTAGTGTGCGAAATGAGGTAGAGGTGGGGGTCTTTTATAAGAGAAGAGGAGGGGCACTTTTGGAAAGTAAAGAAATATTACTTTATTTGAAAATGTGTTTCTATTTCAAAAGGTCCCACATTGCTATAATTCGTGGATAAGGTGATAAGTCTTCTAAATACACTCATCCAATAATTTTTGGACATGTGTAGTTCATAGATTTTACATTATCATTCCATTTTATTTAAATCGTCAAATAATGATGTCATCGCTGCATCATTATTATGTCATAAATAATTTAATTTATTTAATGTCTAAAAATCATAAAAAAATACTATGATGTTGGAAATATTTTTAGCTTTCCAATGAATATTTATAATAAAAAATCCGATCTTTATAACCCCATGTAAAAATTGTTTTTGTAAAACATATTATGTTTGTGTCATTTTTACTTTAACATTTAATAAAAAGTTATTTATGTCATTTCCAAACCAAAGTGTCTCCATGGGGTCCCCGAGTTGACCCATGGATTGTCTTGGTCGGCCATGACACAACCAATAAGGTTGGGACATGTGTCTAGGTCATTTCCTATTATTAAAGCATTATTTATACCTTAAACTACCCTAATTACCACTAATCGCGATTAAGAACTTAATAAGTTACTATTCACCAAAAAAATTATTATAATCTCATTGAACCACATTTTACTTCTTAATGAAAACCATGTATGTCGGATTTTCAAAATTCAACACACATTAGTGGTAAACTTTCATTTAACTGAAAAATCAGTTTGCTTGATTACCACTTAGTGGTTTCACTATTCATCAAAAATTGAAGTTTTTCAGAAAATTACCAAAAATTCACCCTAAGCTATATTTGATATTCCTAATTCAAAAATGAATTCCATTTTACAAAATTCAAATCATATAAGTCACATTAATTAATTCAATAATTAATTCCCGCTGCCAGAGCAAATAGCGTGTTTTTACAAAACAATAAGTATCAAAAGATTGACATCAGTTTAAGTCTAATTTCAAAGTGAAATTGATTCCAATGACCACCATTGGATAAAATGGTAAAAATATATTTTAATTTCACTTCAAAACCAATTCAAAACATAATATAATCATATAAATAAATTAGATTAAAAAGCAGTTTTGATGTAAAATGCAGTATTTTTCACTATT
The DNA here is from genome assembly GCA_963277665.1 of Viscum album. Taxonomy (NCBI): domain Eukaryota; kingdom Viridiplantae; phylum Streptophyta; class Magnoliopsida; order Santalales; family Viscaceae; genus Viscum; species Viscum album. The sequence goes on along the minus strand of OY728122.1, from coordinate 1,404,972,229 downwards.
CATTAAAAAATGAACATTGTCAGAAAAATACCCAAAATTCACACAAGGTAAATTTTGATGTCCCAATAATAAAGAATAAGTTTATTTTGACAAACATAGTTTATAAAATTGTCAAAATATAGATTCAAAAATGGTTTGCCATCAAAAGGCACTAAAACAATCTTTTAAGAATATTAGTGTATTCCATGCATAAGATTGTATTTATTTTCATTTTAAGCCTCTATAACACTATCTTAATCATTAATAGACATAGATAAAAATATCAATTATTCATTACTTACTTGTGATGTTACACGTTGTTGTAGGATCAAAATAGAATACGTTTATTCTCAAATAATAAAGGAGTGTAAATTTTATGTTAAAAAACAATATCTTTTAACCTTATGTAAAACTATGTTTAACAATGTAAACAAGATAAATTCTGAAATTATCTTTGGTTCTTACATGAAGCGATAATTGGAAGGGCCTAGCTCTAATGATTAGAAACATAAACTAAATGAAGTTTTACATAAGAAAACATAGTCATGTTTGCATTAGAGGATGATTATATCATAAAGAGTGTTAAACGTTATTTATATTAGAGTTAAACAATTATAATAATGTTATAAATTCATTCTTTTACAAAATACAGTTAAAATAAAACTTGTATCAACAATAAAGTAAAATAGTAGGAAATTTTTTAAACCAAAGATTAGGGTATCTAACAACCTTGTATAAATTTCTATTGATTTATACATTCAAGAATGTATGTATTACCCACACCATTGTAAGCCCTTGATGAGAATATCGGATTCTGTCTTACTATCCCTGCAAGCCCTAGAATAGTATGGTAGTCGGAACCACATTCTTCCAATCCCCGAATGTCCTTTATCATTTATGTAATCGACACATCTATCTTACAACCCTTGGAAACCCAATATTGTTTTCAACAATAATTGAAGTCACCAAATGATCGATTGGAATGTTCTTCATAGAAGAACAAAATAATCATGAAACACACCAATCATGAGTGTCTCTCCATCTGGAAATTACTTTACAACATCATAGAATGAAATCTATTGATAAAAAATAATCTAAATCAACTGAACTCCTATTTATAGTCAAAACATCAATGGTCTATTGCTTCCTCTAATAGTCATGTTTTTCTTTGATTATTGGAGGGAATTGTACATGTTTCACACAACTAATAGTTAGATATAAACAAATTGTACAACATCATTTCATTGTAACAAAAGAAAGTGTATGAAAATTTTATCATTTAAAAAATATATTATTATGTTTATGAACCTTAAGTAAAATAGAATCATATAACGATAGAAAATTATTTATGGAAAATAATTTAGTATAATAAAATATGAAAAATCATAATATAGGAAATATATAATTCTGAATCAAAATATATAAAAAATTGGTTTCAAGGAAAAAATATATTTGGATTTTCAATTATGATAAATTAAGAGTATAAATTCTATGAATTTATCATGCTTAATTCTGAGGAATTCAGATCATGAAATATGATTAATTATAAGTCTATGTTAATATAAATTCAATGATCTGAATTTCTGAGAATTCGAAGTATGAATTTCATAGAATTTAGAGTCTTAATTTCAAGGAATTTGAAGTCTGAATTTATGACAATTCGAACTTTGAATTTCATTTAATTTAGAGTCTGAATTATAGACATTTTAGAGTCCTAATATTTGAATATTTGGAGTCTTAATTTCATATTATTTTAATTCAAAATTTCAGAGAATTCAAAATATAAATATCACATAATTGAGAGAATGAAGTTTACTGAATTTAGATTCTGAATTTTAGAGAATTTAGAGTATGAATTTCAGAGAATTCAGAGTCTGAATTTTACAGAATTTAAAGTCTAAAAAATGATAGACTCAATAGAAAAAGGAACAATAGGATTATATTGTTTTGATAAGGATAAATTTTTTTTACATAATAATAAATTATTACACTTGGCTTTGAGAAGACATTGACAATTACATTGAAACTTTTATTAAGGATAAAACATTAATTAGTGAATGAAAATTTTCCATAATTAAAAAATTATTGGAGAAGAATAATTATCCATAATAAAATGTATTTCAGATTTTCAACACAAATATGACTGTAAAATTCATAAGGAATGTTAATTTACTAAATAGGTGGTATGTTGTCCTCATAAACACCATCGTACCCAATTTACATCGAAAAATCTTCTATAAAAGTTATGTAAAAAGGACATTCTTGTCTAATACAAGGGTTGTTAGAACTGTGTGATGTTATTTTATCTCATGGATATACAACCACCCAATGTAATCAACTGAGTCGGCCTCCATTATAGAATGAAATTAAAAACATCATGATGTTATAGAAAAATCCATATAACCTCACTACCTCTAGGTGACCATAGTAAACCAGCTATGAAACCATCATGACATCTTCTCACCTACCCATCATAATTCGTAACTGTTTTAAATGTATGGTTGGATATTGATAGGATTCATTCATATTCAATCAAGTGGAACACATTTTAAAAACTACATACCATACATTTAATAATTGGCCACCAATACTAGCAATGTAAAAAAAATACATAATAGTATTTCTGAGATGAAGTACCAAATCTGAGTCATGAAACGCTCGTATCTGCAAAAATATTAGGTCTAATAGAACCCAATCATGACCCTTCTTATGAAATATATAATCTTTTACTATGGTCCATCAAGTATGTGGGTCATCCCCTGCCACACTCATCGTATGAATATGAACTTAGAATCTAATAGATGCTTCATCTGCTCTCTATCAAAAATGATGTAGGTCACAAATAATGTCGAAAAAATTGTTTTCCATTGACCATCATACACCTCCAATTGCACCTATGAAAACAACTATATAATATTTCAATTTTAATTTCCTATTGAACTTCTTTGATCAATGTCTTATTACTTAGAGTGTCGACCTTTGCATTTCATTTTCCATAATTATTGGACTGATCGATGCCATAATATTGTAGTTACCCAACCAACATTCACTTCTTCATATTTAGATAAAGTGATGTAAATTTTAAAATGAGGATTTTAGGATCTGTGTACACCAAGAAAACCCATTTACTATAATTAATGTCCCCAATCGTGTTAATAATGAAACACTGTAACTAGCTCAAGATCATTCGTTGGGTAATTCCAATAATGTGGACTTAGCTGAAATACATGTATGACATGAAACTACCTCCCTACATTAGAACATCACCAAGAATATTAAACGATTCATAAAAATACTCACTGTATATCCTTACCATCATTAGTAGATCAATTACTACCATTGATTTCAATCTCCATTATAGCTCCTAATTTTTTTTCACATAGTTATCTGATAATAGAAACATTACACACTTCATAGTCTATTATATCAACAATACTTCTAAAGGTTATATCTCTTGTATGAAATGCATTCAATATCCATCTACATGCTTGAAACATCATCATATCAATGATGTTATATAGATGCTTAATTAATACAATCATTATCACTATAAATATGTTAACTGACACTCCTGTATCTAAGATGTCAATAATAATAAAGTGAATATTATTTATACCGAAGAAAATCTTTGTGATCCTAACATATATATGATACTCTCTCAGTTTATCCAAAATGGTATTAGGATGTTTGGAATTGTGGTGATTATTTTAAGATCTCAAAAGTAATCATCCATGAAAACCCCCAAAAAGATTACATATAAGGATTTAAAACATGATTTATCCATGACTAGAATATAGATGGCATTCTTTTGAGTCAAAAGGGAATAACCAAATATGAATAAAGACCAAACCTACTATTAAATGTTATATGAGGTATGTTTTTAGGTTGAAAAGGAACATGATTATAACAACATTTTAAAACAATTTTTCAAAAATCCTGATCAACTTAGAGATGATAAAAAACATCATTCATTAGTTTAAAGGGATACAAATTTTTAATTGTCAAATGGTACGAGTTGCTATAATACACACATAGCCATAGAGCACCATCATCATTTTTTGATAAAATGACTGGTTAAACCTGTAGAGATGTACTAGTTTGTATAAACCCATTTCCATTATATTCCACTAAATTCCTCTTGAGCTTCAACAACTATTTTTTTTGAAATCCTATAAGGAGGAATGGATACGTTGCTATTCTTGTTTGTCAGGTAGCTACTCCCAATAAAATCTCTTAAAAACACAAAATTATATCATAATTGAAATATATTTTTTATGATTTGACAATATTGAAATGAAATAATTCAAATACCACATTGAATTGTCCAGAACTGATTACTGCTATCTGGGGCACTAAGCCACTGGATCACATTTCCTCAAGAGCATATCCTAGAATGCATGATGCTTTTGACTATAAATAATAGTCCAAGGTGTGTCCATGAGAGACTATTACATCATTACCAGAGTGTACCATAATGTATAAAAAATACCATGTATGTAAATAATGAAACAATTAACATACATAACATCACCGACATACAATGTAATAATTGGACTAGATATCCAACATTGGGGCAGTGGTATTGAAATGAATAACTACCAAATTAACTGGTAAAAATCATGAATATTTAGAAACTTAATCATAGTAAAATGATTATGATACATTCCATATCTCTATAAAATATTAAACTAGAATAAAATCATAAAAATAAAGTACATGTATCAAAATAAAAAAAAGACCAAAAAAACAATCCCAATTAGAATTTAAATACATAGATCTATTCAACAATCCCCTACAATAAAGTATAAGGAAAATTCATGAATAATATCTCTTGATGATTCTATGATTCCTACCTATATCCATTTATTCATTCTGGGCTCCCAATGATGGCGCTAATGATGTGTGTGATAACACTAAGTAGTCCACCACTAATAATGTCTAATGATATAATGGGGTTTGAAACTAGATATTGTATTATGAATTATATAATAGATAAGACATTAGTACGAGTGATATTACCTGGGAATAAGTAATAACTATAAGTTTTATTGTCAAAATAAACAAGGATACCATTAAAATAAATTGTATCTCCTATAAAAACAAAGATAGAATAAAAAATGTGATGATGACTAGTTCGGCATCATTAATCTGAAAACCATACCCAGGATATCAGTAAAAAATTAAATGATATCCACAATGTCCATATTTTTCAACCTTGTATATAACATTAATCATAGCCTTTAGTTATAAAAAAGTCATTAAAAATGGTCAATCCAAATAATAGAGTATGTCAAACCCCTTGAGTATATATCCACATTTTATAAGAACATTGAATCCTCATTAAGTCCCAATACAATATTGTTAGAAACTCATTAAAACATGGGTGGTGTACAAGGACGGTGTGAATAGACCATGTCCTTTGCAAGCCCATGAAATCCAAATCCATGTGTCAAAAAGGCCCACAACTCCCCAAATAATAATGAATAATAGAACAATCTAATCTGTTGTTTCCACATCCACTAAGATTTATGGGATCAGTATCCATAGAATCAAATGCAATCAGGCTCCATGTTATAATATGAAAGGATTCCAATTTAATTATATTAATTAAATTTAATCATAAATTCAATTTTAATAACATTCCATGAGTTCATACAACTCATATAACTATTATTATTTAAACAGTTAAAGAATTCTCAACATGTATAATAATGAAATGGATGGAAAGAATCTATTAAAGTGGTCAATCAGTTACATCAAATTCATTGTGTTATTCTTATAACTTGGTAAAAACACTCCCCCCATGGGTAGTATAATAGAGGAAAGGATGAAAAGAACACCCCACGAGTTGCATAGGACATGGTAATAACCTTCAAGATACTAAAAAGTAATAGTGAGAATTGTAACAGGATCTATTCTTTTTAATTAAATTAATCAATCCATATAATGGGATCCTACAGAATTCATGATTTGTAGGGAAATGAAAAATGTCTATTTAAAGAAAAATTCCACATGATAATTCTATATACCACCTACCATAGTTTATAGTATAATAAACATATTGTATCAAATTATGATTTGATCCAGATCTGATAAAAAATGAAGAATTAATGATGAAACTAAAAATAGGGAATTTAAGATTTTTACTAAATAACATTGCTAATATAAATTTACTGTTTTAACAATAAAATATGATCCAATAAATTATAGGAATAAATCCAATGATTCTAATGATACTTTATTCTAATATGGGATAAATAATAAATTTTATGAGAAAATATATTGAGAAACAATCGAAATCCCTAGAGTATCATACTATCCAGGGGAAGAGAAACCAAATGTTTTTATATTTTAATATGTTTTAAAATAAAATTCCTCATTTTTCCTCATAATTCAATGCCACATGTTTTTCTTGAATAATTGGACAAACCATACACCAACCAGTATTCCTTCACCACATAAATGGAATATTTTCATGGATATCTTGCACAATTTTTCTAAACAAACACAAAACATTTAATATTCATCTTATTAATGTTTTAGGGGATTTACATGGCTGTGAAACTTGTTTTTTATAATTTCCTGAAATGATGATGATCTTCGGAGCCCACAACCAATCCTTGCATTATTATGGGTATGCTTTGTAGCTTGTCATTTATAGTTTATCCTAATGACATGGCATGTCTATTTACTTCAAAAAATAATGCTCTAAGCTCCAAATAATCCTCTGATAACCCCAATGCAGCCATGATCATAATCGGATCCATAATTTTCCAATAAAAAAGTATTTAAATTGAAATAATGATACTTACATTGTTAGAAAACGAGGGATCTAAAAAGTATTATCATTACATAATGATTTGGATATTGAATGATTAACAATTAAATGGATGAATATAAAGGTAAAAAGAAGATCATACCTCTATGGTATGAATGGAATCAAATAGGGATCCCGAAGTATTGTTTTATGAGTTCAATAAAAATGATCGTATCAGGACATTGTGTCTCATATTTAAAATGATTTTAGAAATGTAGAATCTATGTATGAATTATCTTATATTTTCATCCTAGAGTGGTAGTGAATAGTACCACCCCTCTTCCTCCTAAACATTCAATAGTGTCTAAAGACCTAAATCCATCATATATAAAAAAGATGTGGGTGATGGGGTTAGTTATCATAATTCATATTTTTATTCCTACTCAACCACACTATCATTATCATAAATTCTTCACAATAATGATGTTCTAAATGATTTTAAAAATGTAAATAATAATTTTTGATTGAAAAAATTCTAAAAAATAAAGAGCAAAAAAATATAAATTTGTCCTCAGTTAATGTGATTATATTTTGAATGATCTTTGACTAATCTCAAGGGAATCATATGGGTACGTTTATATATTTAAGGATTAATATATTGCTAAAAATTTACAATCAATAATTAATGCGGATTAAAATAGTCTTCCTCAATTCCCTGAAGATGATTAATATATAAATAAGGATTTGGATTAATTTTTTTTTACAAAATGTAATTCCAAATTTTTTTTTCTATATCAACATATATTTTTAATGATACCAAAATTATCACCTTTATATGTGGATAATCTGAAAAAGTATTTTTTAACAATTGTTGAATATATGGGAGTCTCATTTAATAATATGAAAATAATAATTTGTGATATTGTAGATAAATATAAATCTATTATTCTTCTAAAATTTAAAAAATAAAATATCATACTAAAAAAATTTGGGTTCCCATGTTCTTATCAGTTAATATTGATGCAAAAATGTTTTCTCAAAAAAAATATTTATTATCAAACAAATATAGACCCAAGTTAACATGGGAAAAAAAGGCACATGTATTTGGTATTATTCTAAACTATTCCCCAAAATAGCATGGTCATATAACATTGAGAATTCACATAAACACAATCAATAAAATATATTTTATTTTGATGGTGATCAATCATGCTTAATTTTGATTCACTAAAATTATCAGTTTTAGAATTTGCTAATGATTAATAACTGATATGTATAGATGGACAAAATTAAGATTGGTCTTATTTTTGATCCCTATATATTATATATTGTATATTTCTATGATTTAATTTTGTATATATTTTTATAATATTATAATAAAATGCATAAAAAAGTTTAATGTTCTTTATTATATCATTTATTCTATTTTATTTAATCACATAACTAATACTTGGGGGACATACATTACAGAATGGATCAAAATATTCCAATATGAATTTTATTTTACATTATATCTCAAATACAATAATTAAATACATTGCATTATGGGATTTGACCTCATAAAATATTCTTCATCTTTGATTAAAATTAAAAAAAGAATTCAAAATTTTTTTCAACCTATTAAATCTTTGTTAACACCCAATGTAATTAATATTTAATTAAAAAATTAATGTTGAATTTAATGTTATATATTTAATATAACACTATCTTTTTTTGATGAATTAATTTTTCAACTAATCAAACTGATTATGGGTGATCCATATGTAACCATCCAAGAAATTACAATACATTTATCATATAATTATATTGTTGATATCTTGTAATTCCGACAACATCATTTTTTAAAAAATATGGTTTAGTCATTTTTATGAACATAATTTAGATTAAATTCATAAAAAAATCAAGATAATTTATTTGAATAATATATATTTTTGAAATAATATTAAAAACTTTCTTTGGATGTTTTGATGGTTTATTCTCAAATTTTCCATATTATGATGAATATTTTAAATTACTATATTTGAACAGAAAAAATTATTTTATATTTAAAAATATAAAAATATTAAATTATATATTTATTTTTTTATTGTATAATTATTTCATTTTTATATAAATGAATATAATATAGTTCATTGGAATCATTTTATTATTTAATTTTCAAATAATTTTTTAATTATTCAACATTTTATCTTTAAAAACCATTTTTCACATCACATATATGTGATTAATTTTTAATTAATTTTCTCCAATTTAGTGAATTTACTTTCATAAAATTTTATTACATATTTTTAATCAACCTAATTTATATTGTATAATAATTTCAAAATACATTTTTCTAAACTGAATAGAAAAAAACCATTAAAATTAATTATTATAGTTAAAGTGGAAATGGGTTTAGCAATAGTTATATTATATGATAAGGGATTAAATAACCAATATATATGTCAAAACCAAATTTTTATACCATATATTGAAATTTATCTCCAAATGAAATATTTTTATGATTGTTTTTGATGATTTATTTTAATCTGAAATATATAACAACTTATGTAATAAAATAAACATAAGAGAAAACATAATTTCCATTAATATTCATAATGGTGTGGGGTATGGAAAAAATTATATGTTAAGTAATATGTTTTATTTTTAAATTTAAATGATTTTTACAAAGTTAATTTACATCAATTTTGCATATATTAAATTATTAAATTAAATTCATTCCAGAATCCAATACACCAATGATTTAATTAATAATTTTGCAAAATAAATGGCATTAATAATATAAAAAGTAATGTAATATGAATAAATAAATGTGATAATGATATTATTAGATGAATATATCTTATTACTCTGGTGTGAGCATAAAATATTTTATTTCTATCATGGAACTAATGATTTTTAAATTATAATTAAATTAATAATGTCAAAATTGCTATTACTTTTATTTAATAATTATTGATAATATATAAAAAGATATCATATTTATAAAAAACCATAAAAAGTAAATTTATATGAAAATATTTATAAATATAATATATTGTTCAAAAGTTGTTAAATTATTCTTTTACATTAAATGTAATGACCCCAAAATATTAAAATAATTGTTAGATCATATAATGTTTATGTGGTGCCATTGTATATTTGTTTAAACATTATAAAAATTAATTATCCACACTAAATGGTTTTATATTTTATAAATTAAATAGCATATTTATAATTATTTGTAATAATTTATTTAATAAATGTTATTTTATTTTAGTCTTCATGTATAAATTAAATAATAAAAAATTACTAGTCAGCATAGGGAATAACTAAAATCGTAAATATAAGAAATGGTAGAAGTGAAGGTACTAATGGTTTTAAAAATTAATATCATTATATGTTTTGTGTGTGTATCAAACATATAATTTATCTAAACCTTAATTTCTCAACTTTGGAGGAACCTTGGATATTATTTCGTCCCAATATTGAATACTTTGGGTATTTTAAAAATGTAATTCCTAGATAATAAAATAGAAACTTATCTCATAAATTATTAATTGATTCCAAGACATTTAGATCATCCAAAAAAATAAAAACATCCCTTAAAATAGTCCCTAACATAATCCTAGAAGAATATTTTAATAGAAATCCATCATAGGAAGGTTTGGGTCCAATCATAAAGAGGATATATGAATAATAAGTAAATTTCATCAACAAGCATTTTTATTTTATTTATTTCTCCACTTCCTTCAATTATTTTTAAATGATGATTAGATTATAACCAAAGTATAATAAATATAATTGGATATACTTATAATATGACATTGTCCAATTAATATCTCCACTTCCATAAAATGTATTACTAAATCGTAGTTCCTCTGTATAGTAGACTATTGCCTCACGAAGAAACATCATTTGTTCACCCACTACCAAAATTAATGGTAGATAATTATGTTAAATACAAACTATATATGTGTTATTTATAGCATAATTATAATATAGAAGTAATTATATAATATAATATATATATATTTATCATTTCTGTTGGGGAATAAATAACATCCCTCATGATTAAAATGTATTACCGCCTCACAAAGGGATTTGATTTTTCATCAATAACTCATTACATGTAAAAAAGAAATGTTAATGTTTCTGATTATATGAGAAACAAATAAAATAAATATAATATTAATTTAATATATTTTTTTGTTGAATGAATATATAAAACAATTTTTTCTTACATATTCCATCATATAATGATGATAAAATCATTATAGTATGTATGCATTACCTTATTCATGAGGTAATGTACATTATTTTCATCACCAAACCATATTAATGATATATATAATTATATGATGAGGATTATATATGATATTATTATCAGTATATAAATATTATATTTAACTTACATTCTTTTCCATAATGATCATTGAAAATTTGAAGCATTACTCACGTATACTTATGGCCTACCATCTCTATGATCGTATCATACTAAATTTTTCATTAAAATATTTCATTATTTGATTTAAAAAAATAAATTATGAGAAAATATTATAATTGTGTCATCATTTTTTTCCAATATAATATAAAAATATAATATGCGGACGGACCAGATTGTTGATGACAATACAATATGAGAGAACTCAGAAATTAAAACCTGAAACTGGGAAAATAATTAAAGACTATTATAAAACATGTGTTAATATGTCACCAATGGATATTATAAAATATTATAACTTTTGACATGGTGTTTGGTAATATTTATTAATATGAATAAACCCACCCTAAATGAGTATAAATATTTTTCAATTAAAAGGAACCATGTGGTAATGGATTCCAACTCCATTTACATTGTAGTAGAAAATATTTGATATTATTTATCATTTTAAATTTATGTGGGGTATATAATATCATATTGAAATTTAATGTAATGATTCATTCATAGGATATGGTATTTTATATATCACTTTATATCATTTCATCTATGGTTTTTGACTTGATAATAAACATGTCGAAAATTTTATTTTACAATATAACATTATTTTGTGATTGTTGACTTTCTGTACAAACAATATCCTCCTTATCATAATTTGTCAGTGTAAATTAAATTTCAAATAAATACCCATATTCATTTATATTGGAAATGATTATTTAATATATTATATATCGGTTTCATATATGGAGTTTAATTAGAACGTTACTATTTTGAATGAGGAAATATTGATGAATCAAAATCAGTTACTCATTATAGATACATTTTTATGAGTAACATTGTTTATAAATTAAATGTATATATGTATATATATAATGTTAAAATGTGTCACATGGGTTGGGGACCATTTATATGAATCACCATGATACATTTGTAGTATCCTTAGAAAAAATGAGTTCCCCAAAAAATTTGAATTTGTAACAAGTAGTTTTAAACAATCTTGTAAATGGTTTTGAAATTGGATATATAGTTGTCCAAATAGAATTAGTTTATACCAATACTTTTCTAAACAGTCAACTAAATGTTCAAAATGGTAAAGGTATCATGTTCCGGAGAAACCTGATTTATGATTATTAAGCATTAACTTCATTTAAAATTCAATTATTATTATCCTGGATACATTAATGATGATATAATCTCTGTATTCACATAAATATTAGTTTCATATTAAATGGAATGTATTTTTTGGTTATTTGAATATCATTTTTTATTAATAAATTTACATTTATGATAGTTCGTTTATTGATTAAATGATGTTTGTTTTCATTTATTTACATTTCCATTTATTAAGATTGTAAATAATTTAAATGACATGTGTTTTCATATATTTACCACACCATGTAGTTCATTCCATATTTATGATGCTTTATTTATTATGATATCATAATTTATAGATAAGCCATGTTGATTATTTGAGGTCACAATTATTTTTTCCATTACCTTGGAATCCATAAATTGAGAAATAATTGATATGAAAGGATATAGTATTCAAAATAATGTTATTATATAACAAATTTCATGTTTTAATATTTTATTCAGATTTAATTTATGACACAAGTATATATATAGTTTACCATGACTAATAAACTATTTTATCCTTTGGGATAAGATTCCTAAAATATATATCCAATATAATTAATCTAGAACATGTAAATGTATAATAGGACTAGGAATTCTTGTATTTGTATCATAATAAGTCTATTAGAAATCATGGAAACTAGATTTAGAAAACCATATAATAGGAATGATAATACTATGATATACATTTATGGTTCATATAGAAGAACAAACAAAAGATTTTGTATTGTATATTTGTCTCTTAATTAAAATATACCCTTTTCCAGAAATTACATGAGGAACTTGTTCTGGAACATATATAGCTATGGGTAATCACTTAAAAAATTGAATACTGGACTTCACTGAATAAAAACATAGTGCATGTCAAATAGCCTTACATCTCACCAAGATAGAAACTCTTGGGGAATATTTTTGGATAATTAACATTTTTTTGCAAACAATTTTGAAGCATTGGAAAATATCTACATCCCATAAGAAATCCTTTGTATGATTATGTTATTAGATGTAGTTATATTTTTTAATTGAGGTTAACTATCTCACTAGTTTTGGGATTATACATTATTTTAAATAATTATATTATCTAATACCTTTAGTGACATCATTTCAAAATGAAATATAGAATACTTATTTTTTATAAGTTCAATGCATCTAGTCTAAATATAATGAATTACTGTTTCATAGATGATAATAAACCATAATTTTTTAGGGAACCAATCTCCAAAACATTCTAAGATTTTCATAAAATATTATCATGTGTTAATAATATTGAGAATCAATTTTATAATAATTATGTATGTAGTAGGGAAGAAAAAAATAAAGAGGATGATAGTGAAAAACAAGTATAATGGATTGAATGTGTCGAATGATTTATCCACATGTGATAATTTTATAAAGAAACAACATGGGACTTGGATGAAGGGAATGTGGGTTTTCTACATGTATTTTGAGAAAGGTCACCCAGATCATGATTTAAATGGAATAAATGATTCCACAAATTTTCAATTCCTTCACTATAATGGGAATGGGTACTCTAAAAAAAGTGAAATACTATTAAAGGTAATATAACTCATATGAAGACAAGGGATCATGTTTTATATTACGTTTTTGATACATCCAAAGATAAATGATTATTTTCCAGTGTTTTTGGAAATAATGAAAATGATTTAAAATATTTGTGATACTCCCATCATAAGAATTATGTAATATGTAATAATTTTACTATTGTAAATTTTTGTTTTTTATTTTATACCATATAATGAATGATATGGATGACCATGAAAAAGATTCATAATAATGTTGAAATTTATTTGAAAAAACATGATTGTGGGAAATATAGCCCATAATATGTTCATGATAATAGGATACTTATTATTGGATAAAAATATTTTTAATATGGATAATTTAAATTCGACCGGATTGACTACCATGGAATAGATAAATTAATTTTCAAAAAACTTTTTTATGTTTGATTGAGATTATAATATTTTTGGATTTGAGGAATATATCCAATAAAATATCTTCATTTATAAAATACAACATAATTCATATTTACTTAAAGCATTTTAGGAAATTATAGTTATTTAAATTATTAAAGACAATACACAATGATGTTATTCAAATGTTTGGTATGAAATTATTATGATCTACATACTGTTGTTTTAGATATTAATGATAATTCAATTTTTGAAATTAAATGACCATATTTATAAAATTATGCATCTTAATCTTTTTGAAGTGACATATGGTTAACCTTTTAATAAATGTTTTTAGTTGAACATTGGCTAGTGTTTTAAAAAATAATGTATTAGTTCACCATCTGAGATTTATGCATATTGGAAAACATTGGAAGACAATAATGGTATGGTAAAATATTTTCAAACATAATGATATAAATTACAATAATTTATGTTTCTTTTGTTCTATAAAATGTGTATTTTACTACTTCCAGCCTAAAAAATTATGTTTTGGAAATTAATTTATTGGCATAAGGGTTGAATTTATCATTATTGAAGGAATAACAAAATGATGAGAATGTTATTATGAAATGAAGTGTAATAAAGTAGGTATATCTCATCATGAAAGTTCATGAACATTGTAAAATGAATATGAAATTTCATTAAATACATTTTATATCATTTAGGATGTTATAAATAGACTTTTCACACCAATTTTGATTATGGTTATGTGGTCATTAACCCTCTCTCAATCACACAATATATTATGATTAGTGAGAATTATTAATCTCCATTAATCATTGATCATTAGTATTATTTTCTACCCACATGACATAATTTCCACTATAGGTTCTCCTACATCGATGCATAGAGAGGTGATTATTCTATATGAACTTGGTATATCACTTTATCTCTTATTATGAGGATAGTTTTTATTCCTTTTATGATGGGGTTTTTTTTAACAATGGTGTTTCCAAATAAAAAAACCTTGATCACCAAGATGAAAATTAAATTATGGGAACACATTTTATTTAATTTGTGGATTTTTTAACCCTTCAATACGTTACAATATATTTATTATAGATTACATTTAATTTTTACACTTGCCAGTATTGCATGAAAAAACCTGCTTAAAGAAAAGAAGGATTCATCATGTTTTTTTATAAAATGATTCAATTATTTTTTAAGAGTTTTATAAAAATTATTTGAAAAAATAATACCTATATTATAAATTCGGACAAATAAAAATATATTAGGGTTCATTTTTATAGTTTTTCTAAATGTTTTGTTTTTTGATAAATAATGATTTATAACATATTTTTTTAGAAAATGAATTTTATAAAATATTTTATATAGTTAAATATATATTTAATGTTTTAGAAATAAAATTAGTTCTATTTTATAACAATTAATCCTATTTATGACCTTTTATTCATTTTAATAATGAATTTGGATATAAAATCATTATATTCTTTTGAACATTTCCCTTTAAAACCCTACATTTACATCATGTCAATATGGTTAATTTAATATTAAAATTAACTATTTAGGTAAAATGTGATTTAAAAAATGCATACAATATTTCTAATAATAATAATTTTTAATATCTCATATTTATACCTAAATTTTTGACATAAATCAATAATGATAATAGTGATAATTAGTTAAATTAGTTTATGTAAAAATTGGTTTATTGGTGGTTCATATATGAAGATAGGAGTCTAAAGGACATATAAATTTATCAAAAAACCATTAGTAGTCCATATATTTAACTATATAAGAATATTAAATATTCTTATGAGTTTTTGGTTCAATTTACCTTTTAATTCTCTTCTTTAATTAGTTACTTAATGAAGAAGACAAAAAAACCTTCATTACCTTTTATATTTATAATGAATTGGTGTAGTGGAATAGATAAACATACTAAGATATAAATATTATATTTAAATACATATGAATTTTTTATCAATATTAAAATTTTATAGTTTTTATGAAAAAATAATTCCCGTAAATTCAAATGAAACACCAAAATACTAATTATTATGTTAATAAAAATGATACTAAAATGTTAAATTAAAATTTAATTGATGAAATATTGTGTTCAATTAAAATTTTTGATGAATATATTATACCAAAAATATTATATCATAATTGATTCAATATTCATCATTTTTTTGATATTTTTTATATAGAAATTAAATGAATTATATCAAAATTGATATTATTAATATTTTATAATAAAAAATATTATTTTAAATGATTGAAAATTTCAAAAACAAATTATTTCCCCAATTGATTATAAAATATTTATAAATATAAAATAAAACACATTAAGGTAATTATTTTTCTTTTATAATGAATATTTTTACTAATAAACAATAACATGTCTATTATTGTGGTTATAGTTAAATTGGTGATTCTTCTCATTACATTAATTGTGTTTCATATCAGTTTCCAATAAATCTATGAATTATATTTTATAAATTTGATTTCAAATTTAGAATAAGAAGTTATAAATTATCTGATAGTTCACATTTTATTTTAAAATTTATTTATAAATAACCTAGATATAAAATACTAATTATCGTAGTGAAGAATATAAATGGTAAAATAAAAAATAAATGGATGTTAATGAAGACAATGTCTTAAAAAAATTTAACTATGTTTTGGAGTTGTATATATACCATTTAATCCATATAAAAATTCAATTTTTATATTTTTACAACATTACAAAACAATGACATCCTAGTAATGAATACTTTTTTTGTATTTTCAAAAATTTCACTCCTCATCAATTGTAAAAGGTCACCCACTCCCTTAACTTCTTCAATCTTGTAAATAAATTTAGAATTTCAAAAATCCTCCCAAATAATATCCCAACTACTCTCCCCTCAACATATAATTCTTATTCCATTTATGATTTCATCATAGGAAATATTTGGTGAAAACCTACAGAGGATACACAAAGAAGAAGTAACATTCTTCAATGTGTGTTTTTATTTTATTTCTTCCTCCGCATAAATTTATTATATTTTTACTATGATGATGTCATAAAATAAATGTATTCCATATAATTTAATAAAAATAGAAAATAATAATTAGATAAAACCATATGCACTTTCCTAAATTTTGTTATAAAATCATTGTTTATGTTAACAGTGGACTACAACCTTGTGGTTTGATATCATTTGTTCTTCCATTACCACCAATAAAGGTTCTCAATTATACTCCATATAGAGTAATCATATTATATTTATTTAAAATTTATAATTATAATTTGATTATATCATTTATATATACATATTAATTATTATTCAATATGGGATCGAATAACAAAACTTCTGTGTATGATAGACTACACCCATGATGCATTGTGATTCATCATTAATAAAGATGCATTGTGATTCATCATTAATAAATAAATTACAAGAAATGAAATAAGATAATTTCAATTATTTTATATGATATTAAAGGAATAATTAAGATATTAATAACACATTTATTATCGTTCAAATATAATTTAATGCATTTTATTTCTTACTTTTTTATTTAATAAATGATGATAACATCATTCATATATGTGTGGACTACCATCATCCCAAAATGATGCAACAATCTATTAGTCTCGAAAATATATGGATGATATATATATATATATATATGGTATATATAATATTATAATCCTTATTTAATGATTATAATGTAATTAAATTTTGTTCTATAAAAATATTTAGAAAATTGATCTATGACTCATGCATACATACAACTTACGGTCACTATGATCATAAGTAGTATAATTCATCATAACTGTAATTCCAGATTTGTTTAAAAACCATTAATATATGTAAATATATGATAACTATATCATTATAATTGTTTTTGATATTATATAACAATATAATATGAGGGAGAACAAGATCCTTCCTGATCAAACGCGCATCAGAAAACACATCAAATAAAACTTGATAGCAGGAAAATATTTCCTTAGTATTAGAAAATGGGTTGTAATATGTTAAAAATGAATCATATGTTAAATTATAAAAATTAATATTGTTCTTGTATAATTTTATAACTTGTTAAAAACAAATATAAATGATTTTAATGAATATTCAAATGAAATTAACATGAGGTATGTGATTTATTAATAATTTATATGCAATTTAGACTAATTTGACTTTGGGTGAAAATTATCAATTATTTTTTTATACAAACACATAGACATGTAATATCTTGAATTATTCATAAATTATAATAAATTATGATTCAAATCTAATCATTTCAGCCAATGATATTTTACTTGAAAATTAACATGTAGAAAATGATATTATACAATATAAATTTTTTTGTTATTGTTTAAATATTCTTTATAAAATAACCACATTATAATTATTTAAATTAAATTTTTATTCATCATCAAAATACGTATTATTATATATTTTATATTATTTTTTCTTAAAATTTTTACAAATTTTACCTATGGAATTTAATTTGAATGTTACTTATTTTAGTAGCGAAATATTGATTATTTTTTATAATGTATTTAATTCATATAAATTATGATAAGGAACGTTATTTATGAATTAAATAGATTATTCGATATATATATATATAATTATTTTTCCATGCATGGCATGTTTTGGGGACCGTGTATAGAATAATCGTCAATGAATAAGTAGTCTCATGAGATAAAATCAGTTTGCAAAACCCTATGCATTAGTGAAGAGCAGATTTAAGTAGTCTTGTGAATTTTGTTGACAATAATGATATAGCTAGCCAAACCAATTTTTTTATGACCAGTCTGTTACAAGCCATCTTGTGAAATGACTATGTGATAATGGTATAATGTTCAGGGGAAAAATGAAATATGAAAATTCATAATATCCATTATTTCTAATTTAGATATTATTATCAAATTTTTTTTGGAAATGATAATATATGTAGAAATTTTTTTTTCTCAATTCTGTATTAAATAACATCTCTTTTCAGTTATATACATTTCAAAATTGATTTGGCCTTATCAAGTTGTTATAGTTAGTTTATTGATTAAATGGAATGTTTAATTAGTTTTTAACATATCCACTGAATATGTTATTCAATTACATGAGTATAATGTGTTCATAGAAAATAACCTATTCAAATTATATATTAATTAATGATGACGCTTCATTTATTCATTATAGCTTCTACTATACCTAACCCATAATGAGAATTTATCCTCAGCCTTATTTTTTTTCCTTTCATATGTTATCCATGAAGTGTACTATGATTGATATGAAATAATATGATAGATTAAACTATATTATTATTCAAAAATATAAATTTCATTTTGTTAATTCCAATGTATTTTGTGACCCATGTGTGTATCTATTTTTTCAATTACACTAACCTTTTCATTCTATTATATTGCGATTTTATTTATCAAAAACCAATGTAATAAATAATGGAATAGATCTTCCATATAGGGGTTTGGGTTGATATATCTAATTGGGTGATTTTTCAAAGAATACAACAATATCAAAGGGGATAATTTCATCATGGTTTCAAATTGACCTCCCCTCACTTCTTATTCAATATTGAACATCTCATTCTGATCTCTCTCACTCTCTTGGTTTTACCTTCTTGTTTTTTCATTCTATTTTTGGTTATAATTATTACGGGAAAAGGTACATATTCTTTTTCAGGATTATATTATCATTAAAATAAGATGTTCGTTTTTTAAATTTATTGTTCTTATTTTTTCTCATACATTTGATATTTAAATCACATCTTTCTAATATTTTAACTTTATATTCCACATATCAATTTAATTTCATTTAGATTTATATTTCAAAATCAAATATTCCGACATCTTTTAATATTTATATTCACAATTAGTATATTTTATATATTTTTTCAATTTTTTTTCATGTTATAATGAATATATTTGTTTAAAATCATCTAATTTTGTCTATCATTCAATTAAATTGGCACGATATCAACAGTAGTGTTATATCATAAATCTATCTCTTATAAAATAATTCACTCTTTCATTATACATTGTATTTGATTCACATGTCTTATTCAAGAATATTTAGTTCTGAGTTTATTATAATCATTTAGGGAGAGTTATTAATTTATGTAACTACTGTTTGACTTTTTTTGAAATTATCATCTTGATATAAATATCTTTTTTTTCTTTTCCCTATCCATGTTTTTTTGATGTTCTGAATAGATGAGAGTGTTTTTAAAAATTGAAGAAATAGTTAGATTCTAAATTATTTGTTAGGTGTAGATAGTTTTTTTATTTTATTTAATTTAAGGTAGATAATATTATGTTTTATCATATTGATTTTTTCCTAATCCTGGGGATTTTTTATTCTTGATAATGATGAAAATATTGGAAATAATAATTTTTAGAATTATAATTCATTCAATATCATAATGATTAAATCATAATTATAATTGGTATAAAAATTAATATTTACTACTAATGATCATGAAAAGGGGAATTTTTAATACATCTATCTACCATAGTATATTAATGATCACATATAATAAAATTTTTATATAATAATTTAAATTGGGTTTGTTTTCATTCATATGATGACATAACATTGAAATTAATTAAAAAATATAAGGAATCATCTACATCGTTTTGACCCATAATAGATACATTAATGGAAACAATTGATTATTAAGGTTAATTTTTAATGTTGTAATGGATGTGTTAATATCATGAAATAATTATAGTAGAAAAATATAGTAAATAAATGTAAGTGAGGATATAATATAAATCATCCAACATCAGTAGGAAATGCTGACTACTAGGTAGAATATCATCAGATACACTATGGTGAATTAATTGACCATCTACATACCAAGAAGGCCCCAATGACCTTGTTTAAGGGAGCTATCCATCCTATAATATAAGCGAGAAAACAATTTCTACCAAAAGATGAAAGTGTAGACTATATAATGTTTTGTATTGTTGGTGATGTTTTTCAAAAGATTATAAGTTCATGAAATTCACTAGTTAAGTAGTTGGATCCACCATATACCCGTTATCATCAAGTTAGGAAGTCTATGATAGCATTTAATATAGTAAAATGGCTGAAAATATCACTTCTGGTAATTTAATGAACATATAAAAGAATTAGATTACTCTTGAAATCCATATAGGTTATAAATAGCTTTTCATAGAATATTAATGAAGAAATGTGTATTTAATAATGAATTATTACATGTAAATGATGAATTAAATTCATCATCTCAATCAATCTCAATGCATTTTTTCATGATAAATTATAATATTTCAATATACTAGACTCTAATCAATATTATCTCTATATTTATCATCTAAAATTGTAATATAAATCATGAGTGAAAAAGAAAAAAATTTGAAATTATTTTTTTTCAAAATAATATGTTTCTTCTAGCCTTTACTTATTATAAAACTCCGCAATTTATTGAAAGTGATAAATTAATTATTATTTATTAATACGTAATATTTATGGTGAATATTTGGAGAGTTTGGAGTCCTTTTGGAGTCTTTTTAGGGATTTATTTAGATGAATGTTTGGTTAACAGTTTGGTAAAACTACATAATATATACAAGAAACGATTCAATGTGATACATGGGAATAAGAGAAGGCATTGAGGGGGAACATGATTTTTTCAAACCGTTCATTTACCAAGGATAAACAATGTTGCTTGATTAAATTATTATGAGTTTATGAGATCGTAGATTCAATTTTTTTTCAAAATGTTAGTAAACCATGTGATATGTCCATTCATGGTCCATCCATGATGTAGTAGATAAAATATGGGTAGCGCACAGATTTCCTAACCGTAAAACTAACCATTCCCAAGTCATATGTGAGATCCTAAAATTGGGGATCTAAAATATTTTATGTTATAACCACTTAATTTTAATTTGATGGAGACTTAAGTCAGTATTCTATATTCCCAATGTCCTGGAAGGTTCACATATTGAGTTATAAGAAATCCGAAGTTTTGTTTTGATTATTTGAAGCTGAATTATTGCAGTAAGTCTTTTTTCTTCATTGTTCATGCTGGCTTCCAATGATTAACTTCGATATCACCCCCAATTTCATTGATCTATTCCCTATTTGGCTTCATAAATGGGAATGTAGCCAAATATTATTTTATTTTCCCTTTTTAAGATGTTATGAGAGACATAATGAAAGTTACTAGTGTTTTAAACTATTTATTGTGACTATTTTCATCTTGTTTACTATTTTAGAAAAAACTGTCATGGTAGGGGGATTCACTCTCAGATCCATTATTTATAACATAAATGATTAGTTTCGAATGTATTTTTTTTATTTTTATTTATTGTTTAATTTTTCTTAATATTTTTTTGGAAACCCTATATGGTTAGAGTTTTCAAAATTAAATAGAATAGGGTGTTTTTAGAAATTTCTCAAGATTCGTGATTTTAATATTGTTATTTTTAATTTTTTTATCTGTGGAAATCATGGTAATTTTTTAATAAAAATAAATAGGACTATGGAGTTATTAATATTTATAGAATTGTGTTTTTAGAATGACACTGAATAAATTAATTATTTTATTTAAATGGATGAAATGGTGGAATTGGCACGGTTATTGGTCGTTCTTGATTCTGTGTGTTCATGTGAATTCAGTACATATATGTCTGAAGATTCTAACCCCTAATTACTCAGATGGATATTGGTTAGATATACCCCTCCTCAAATATACTTCATAATTCGAATCTAGTATGGGTTAGAATTCTCCTACATCATTAGTGGGACGAAAGAATGTACGATGTTTCCCCATCATCTAGGTTTAAATCATGGTCGATTGTGTGTAAATGTATAATATAATGTCTTCAACGAAATATAATGTTAAAATATTGGAATACTTTTTTATATGTTTTCCTTGGGAAAATATTATATGGTGAACTACTTATATTTTATATTATATATTTTAAATTTTTTTTTAAAATTGTTCATAAAATGTTTCCAACTTGTTCTATCCTAGTGGAATGAGTTGCGATGTCTTTGGGAAAAACCTAAGAAGTTGTAGTACTCACCACTTCATTGGATCATTTGTGCTTTTTCAGATGTCATCTATCATGATATGTGCATTGGTAATGTAACATACATCTTCATATCTTCTCTTTTATATTTGTGTTGTTTTTGGGAGATGGAGCTTGGAGAAATTGGATAATTAGAGTCATGTTTTTTTCTTTTTCTTTTTACATATTTTATTCTATTGTTTACATTTATCTTCGTTTTTCATTCGTTGGGGTACTCTTTTGTGGTTTTGATATAAATGAAATTTTCTAGTTGTCTTTAATTTAATAATTCATCATGTTGTTTTCAATTTGGTTATGTTTTGTTGGTTTGTTATTTATCATCATAATGAATATCATCCCCTACATAAATTGAATCCATTAGGAAATGTTTTTCAAGTGTTTTACTTCATTGTTGATGTCTCTTATGGCCTAGTAACATCAAATTTCCTCACTAGGACATTAAAAAATAGAGGGACATTAAAAATATGTGAGATTTCATTTAAATCAAAATGTCTATTTGAGACAAGTGGTATCAACTGGGTCCTTCCAAATACCATTCTAGAAAAAGTGGTATTGGACTTGGTGTTTTTTCATCCATGGAGAGTTATTTATTCTTTTATATTTCATGAGATGGTATTATATTAAGGACTAAGATTGATTGGACAAGAATTTTATAGCACAAAAGTTGTAATTATCATTTTTATGCTAAACATAATGGTAGTAGGGAGTTGGGTATATAAGTGCATTGAAGGCACACATATGTTTGGAGTCTCATTATCATGGGATGAGGATATGAGGGAAGCATGACATATATTATATGAATAAGTTCCCACTTAGAGATCATTGATCATTTTGTGTAATAAATTTTGATATTTTTGAAAAAGCATTTATTTATGAAAATATTTAAAGGGTGTTAATATGAATTTTTAAAAAAAATACAATTTTCTTGATATTTTGAAAATGGATTTATTTTTTAAAGATTGTTTTAATTTTTTAAAAATTGATAAATATGTAATAAGATATATTTTGGAAGAAAACTGTTCTTATAGAATTAGGTTTTAGAATTAGAAATATTAATCCTTCAGTTAACCGATAATGGCTTTTCATTCAATTCATAGTTTTTATTGAAAATGAAACCTAGTAGATATCATAAGAATAGATCAAAAGGGGCCACTGAAATTGTGTCTTCACCTAAACTATTGGTGAACCATTTGTAGGTTCATAGAATCACTCGAGATTTTCAAACTAATAAGTCATGACTAATTCCATATACTATTTTCATGATAACTATCACTATTGGAAATACATGTGGTGTGAGTACAGGTTTCCTCATAAGGGTAGGTGAGAACCTTAATAAAAAGGGAAAAAATAGGAACAGTAATTCTAAAAGTGGTGGTACACATCGAACTCGGGTCATAAGATCATGTAATATTCCTCCTTAACAAATGATACAAGAATTATTTTTTATTGTAATTAACCTGATAAAAACATGTTTCTACCATGATTTTGTTTATATGAAATAATTGCAAAAATATGTTTCATCTTCAGTGGTCTTGTAACAGTGCTATGTGATCTTGTATCCGAAAAAAATCCAATTTTGATGTAGATGTCATATGATCAAATGGAACAAGTGCATCAGATCGATAATCATCTGCAGAACAACCGTGGGGATTCTTGGAATACCATGAATCCTAATCACAAGAAATATCAAAAGGGTAATAGAGTACAATGTGTAGTGATGATGAAATTATATGAAACTGGGAAGGTGATTCTATAATATTAGTCATGAATGTCCACATAAGGAGGTATAATTCATTTTAATTATACCCTTATGCAAAGAGATTTTTAATAATTGTGAATCACTTTTGATTTTTTCATGTATTACTATTTATTATATTCATCTAAAAGTTGAGATTATTTCTTATTTGATAAATTACAAACTCATCTTGGTCAAAGAGAATGTCCAGCCATTCTATGTAGAGGATATTCTATAATTGTTTAGGATGCTATGGTGAAATGGGATTTCCCTATACTGGGTATGGATATCAATGATATGATACTGAGTATATATTTTTTTGAGAATTTTCATATATCACATCATCTATTATAAATGAACAGTTAGTTTTTTGAATGGGTATGGCTTGTCGAATCTCATTAGAGTATAAAGAAATGGAAAAACAAGGGAAATGGTATTGTTTTCACTATTTTTGGTAATGATCTCCTTCCATATGGTGGTGTTTAATTTTGAATTGATGGAAGAGATCAAAAATACCAAATTTCCAATATTCTATTACTAGTTTCCTAATGTGTTCCCTATAAATTTCCTAAGTCTAACAACTATAGGAGATGTGGATATTACGATTGGTTTCCTCCCATGAAATATTCATATTCCCATTTTGTATTATAGGATAGAAAAAATAGAATTATGGAAGATTAATGTTAATCTAGGAGAGCTGGAATGAAATTTATTCAATCGGCTGAGCACGTCTTAATGGGGACATCAGTTTTGTTTGTGAATAAAGAGTAATGAACTATAAGGCAATGTTTGGATAATCATAAACATAAACAAGTTATTATAATGATTATGTATCCACTTCATCAAATTGATAATATATTCAATCAGGTTTTTGGGTACTCCATGTTTATCTTACATTTAATTTTGATTAATATTTCCCCAATTGTGTATTTTGAATAATGAAATTCATGAAGACATATTTTACAAGATTATATGGCCATTAAGAATATGTGGTAATAAGTTTTGGCCTAAATAATACACCAATTTCCATTATTAGAAGGATGAATTTGATATTTTAGTAATAATGAGAATCAATTAATTTTGTGTTTTTTGATTACATATTAGTGTAATCATGGAAAAAGGATGAGCTTAAGAAAAACGTGGAGGGAATATTATATATCTGGAAATACCATCGTTTGAATGCAAAATTATTACTTTCTAATTTTGGATACATGTTTTATGATTTTATAGACATGTAGATTATGAGTGAGGTTTTTCATTGGATCCATAGAAGAAAAAAGCTATTACCTCATGGAAAACACCAAATAATTTCTTTGATATATATATATTTCTTTTCCTACCTAGTTATTGTCATGGAATTGTTCTTTACTTACCATGACCAATGTTACTGATGATATCCATGAAATATAATAATGATCTATTAAAATAGACAATGGAATGGTAGAAATATTTTTAAGAGATGAATTCTCAACTTATATCTACATTTATCTTGATTTTTTGTGATTCAATATAATGGTATGTTATGTATTGTAATGCTTCAGGATTTTGGTAGGGTGTCCTCTAATGCAAGGAAACCATGTTTTTAAAAATAACTCGAGGAAGTTAAGGATTAATGAGAATAACTACCCAACACACGATATAGAGTTAGATCCAGTCATCCATGCATTGAAGACATGTTGTACTAACCTCTTTGGTGATAATTTATAGTGTTTAAATATAATATGATCTTAAATAATTTTTTATCACAATTTGATTTGAAAATTAGGAGAATAAGATGTATTGAATTTCTCCAAAATATTTCCTTTGACTTGATGTATACATCGGGTAAAGAAAATTGGGTAGATAATTCATTAATAATAAATTCATATTCTCAATTGGAAAAATGATTTATATGGGTTACAAAAAATGATGATATTAGCTAAAATTCAAGTATAACTTGAAGATTTATGTGATGATTTAGTATTCTTTATAGTTAATCTGGTTCCTGATTTTATGAATATGGAAAAAGAATCCTATATATATGATGAAAATTGTTAGGCTATGTTGTAATAACTCAATGTGAGGGAGAATATTTAGGGATAGTGGATTGATGTTATATCAGTGTTGTGGTTCAAAAATTGGATGGTCATATAAAAGGATTTTTAGAAAGAACATCATCGTGATTAAAAAATTTCAAGATGTGAAGTTCATCTATTAATAAAGAAAATTTATATAGAATTGATAGTGAATTTCATGTGGGTGAGTATGAAAAGGAATGTGGATGAGTTTCATTCATGATTCTATTCATGTGAACTATTTATGGAAAACATAAACATATAGAAGGTATGATACATTATTTTACTATTATTTTGTGGAAATTATAAAAAATAATGAGGTATTTTGTTATAGATATCCAAAAAATGGATCATAAGTATTATGATATATGGGTGATAGTGGATCATCATACCAAGCTAGCCAATTTCAGACATATTCATGAAAATCATTTTATGTAGGATATTTCGGTATTATACATTGGATAAGAGGTAAAGAAACATTGAATACCTGTTTCAACTATGTTAGATAGTGATTTGAGGATTATGTCTCATTTATGAAAATACATACAAAATTCCCTTTTGACTCGGTTGACTATGAGTATAGATTATCATCCTCATATGGATGGTAAATCCTCAAATATGTCAAAATAATAATATGACATGTTGTAGGCTTGCAAAATTGATTTTTTTGGATCATGGAAAAAACCCATACCCTTGGTGAATTTCTTTTATAAAAACAGTTATCTTGCCTCAATAAATGTGTCTCATTTTGAAAAATTGAATGAGAATCCTTATCATTCTCTAATTTTTAGTGTGGAAATAGGTGAACATCACTGGTTGGGAAAAGCCTTTACCATGGACCAACAAGGATGATTCATTTGTTCTATAAATTGATGGAGTCGACTTATAGTCACCCAAAATCATATAAAAATCACCATTGATTGCTATTATAATTCACACAGAGTAATATTGTGTTATTTGAGTATTTTTACAAGTCATTGAAATCATTATTTTTGATTATGTGAATGTTATTTCATATTATCAAATTTAACTATTAAATAATGGAATAGGCTAGAGAGGTGGAAAATTGGTTCTAATTTCCACCACTGATCAGTGTGGTTCACAATGTATTTCACATATATCAGTTGAAAATGTATAACCATGACCATGAAAATATTATTAGAAAGGATTACATTGAACTATATTTGGATACATTATTTGTACATATCCTAGTTTATATTGTGTATTTTAAAGATAAAGACTTGTTTAGAAGAAAGCATCGGTCTGTTGAATGGTTTTCAGAAACATTTTAACATTTAGTAAGATATATGGGAATGTGAGATGGAAATGAAATTACATTGACCAAAACTCTATCAAGGAATAAATTTTTTTATACCTTGTAGGTAAAATAATACTAATGGTTGGGAGAATGTATCACCCATATTTTTTTTGGTAATTAACCCTTTATTTATGCATTTTAAGTAATTAATGATTATGGTAAATGTTTGACAGTGTTTGGAGATCTTTTTGATTTTTTTTGTGATTTTATTATAATGTGTAGTTAGTGAATTGATTGGTAACACCATGAAAATATGATAAGATATAATTAATAGTGATACATGGGAAAAATAGAAGGTGCATGGGTTAAATAGGGTTTTCCCAAATCATGCATCCACTGATAAGAAATTAGGCGCTTTCAAAAAGTGTTTATTTTTGAGACAGTTTCATTGGCATGATTGGTGCATGGTATGAATTCCATGTAAGAAGAACATGATAGTACACAAATGAGGTAGTGTATAACACACTGTTAGCATATGTTTTTCATAATCATGCGACTAAAAATGCACATGAAAATAAGCGATATACTAAAATTGTGGTTCTCACTCGCCTTTCCCACTTACACAATCATTTTTAATCATATGTTCCCCTAACTTAATATTCACTCGTACCAAAGATTAAGGAATGTTATTTCGTCTATCTGAAGGTGATCAAGGGTCTTATCATGGCGATTTAATGTTATATTCTTGCGGTATGTCTTCATTATTCAATGTTATTGTTGATTTTCTTAGATATACTTCGCTCTCTACCTCATTATCTTACATCTAGGAATTGTGTTAGTTTATCTAATTGTTTATATGTAAATAATATTATATTTTTCCTTTTTAATTATTGATGATGATATCTAAGGTGGGATCATTATGTTTTAAACACAGTTTTATGAGGATTTTCGTCTAGTTTACCATTTTCACCAAAACACTCGTAGAAGGTGGCTTCCATCTTAAATCCTATATTAAAAAAATATTTTTAAATTTATTTCATTAATATAAAATGATATTGAATATTTTATTGAATTTCATGTTGGAAACCCGCGGGGATAATGATTTGGAAAATTGATGAAAATGAGTGTTTCGTGTAATGTTCATAGGTTTCAAGAATTTAAAATGCTGATTTTTAAAATTTATATTTGATAGAATTTTGGTAAATGTATTAAAAAATTTTGTTAATAAAATATTGTTTTAGATAATTTTATTGAATTTGATTTGCTAAATGGATTTCAATAAAATAATGGTTCTATTGAAATGGTTGAAATGGTTGTATTGGAATGGTTTTTTGTCTTATGTGGTAGTGTGTGTTTAGGTGAATTCAATATAGATAAGGGTTTGGATTCTCCCCCATAATTACTAGGATTGATAAGGGTTGGGGATTCCCCCCATAAAACACTCATTTTAATTTTGGTCAGGAAAGGTTAAGAAGTACCTCCCTATTTTCAGTAGGATGGATAAGGATTATGGAATTCCTAATTTTCATTGTTTTATGTATGGATGATATTGTGAATATATATAATTGAATATTTACACAAAAATATGATGATAAAATATATAAATAACTATCATGAGTATTTATTTTCAATGATAATATTACTTGGTCTCTTATATATTTTAATTTAAATATTAAACTCATTTGGACTGTTACAATGTGGATTTATGTTCATCTTTTAAAAAAATTCAATCAATCCATATATTAGAGGGAATCATTTAATATTCTTATTTTGGCCTCAAAAGTAATGATTTTACATTATGTAAATTTCTAAGAAAAATACCCTTTGATCAAGGAAGAATAAAAATTCATAAAGTAGATTCAGGTAGTAGATATAATGATTGAAAAAATGATAAAAATAAATTAAAATCTATAATTATACGATATTAACATTAATAAAAAATTATTTTAGAATATAAAAAATGGAAAACTGTTTCCCTTCAATTTTGTTTGGATATAAAAATTAATATAATATAAGAAAATACAATAAAAATAATACCTTTAAAAAATTTATTTCGATTTTGGTGATGGAGTTGAAAGAGTTGAGTTAGTGATGGGAGTGGTTATTAATCCTTAATACTAGATAGTCATTTTAGTTTTTGTTATTGAAGGGATAAAAGGGATCATAGCTGGGGTGTTTTGATTTTCTATCAAACAATAACGTGGTCCAAAAGATGATGTTAAATTTAGAAAATTATTTATATACCTCCATTATAATTTAATGATATTAGCGATGATACTGTAATGTGGAATATTTTTTGTTATATAGGATGTTGGGATAACATAAATATTAAAAGTTTTAAAATTTATAATAATGTGAGAAACTATTTTGGGATTATTCATCCAATTAATGTTTTCTTATAATCTAAAACAGTACACTCATACAAACAAGAATCTTTTTGTGACTTAAAAATAACTTTATTGGGATTATTTCTCTAAAGTAAGACCATTATGGTATTTTTTTATTCAAAATCAATTTTACTTAGAATTACCAAAATTAAACTATTTTCTTCAATAAGATATTCAATGCTTGTAATGTCAATGATGTTTTTCTCTATCACTATTAACCTCTAAAAACTAATAAATTAGGGTATTTATGTGATTTTGGTGTGTCATATAGTTGGTATATTTTTTTGGAACCTCTCCAAGATTTTATGAATTTATTAATTTTATAATTATATAATTCAATTGATTTCCAATAATATAGATTTTTATTGAGAATTGGGGGATATTTTTTCTCACTAGAGTCACTTAATGGAATTTTGTTATTAATGGGTACTAGGAGGGAAGTAATTGAGCGATTACTCTTTTGTGTCAGTGAAGGATAATGGGAATATATCATGTTTAGTTTTCTCATTATAATCCTCCTTAGGATTCATGGTAGATGATAAATCATAGAAATATTTTTTATAATATGAGTATCCTTCAAAAAAACCCTTGAATATTATAAAGAATATGAAGGAAAACCTATTTGATTTTGAAATATGTCTTATTGATTAGATAATAAATAAAATGATGTTGGTAAATAAAATCAAGTGTACTGAATTTTTTATGAATATTATCTCTTTTGTTGGACAAAATTTTATTTGAAAATGTGTGTTTTAAAAGACATTGGTTTGTATTAGTTTCTTATAGTGGTCTTTACAATCAAAAGTTATGCTCTATTATTGAGTTAATCAAATTTTAGGGATCATTCGGTAATTTAATAGGAACTAACATACACATAGTAAGCCTATTTTATGAATTTAAAATAAATTTATTTTTTATTAATTGTATGTTTTTTTATAAATTTGATTTATTAAAATTTGAAATATTATTCATTAATTGAATTCTTAAATGTTTATTTCATTGGGTAATAAATATCATTTAATTCCTTGTTGAACTATCCCTTTAATTGGTTCTATGTTAAACATGGAAAACTATCATCAATAAACTATCTATTGTCATGTTCTCAAATATATTGATCATAGAGAAACCCATGATGAGTCCATTATGATAGTACTCTATTATTATAATCTACTATTTTTGTTTTTTTTTTGAAATGAATTGGGTTTTATTAATAGATTAGTTTATACTAATTGATAAAGATAGGATGATAAATTTAATAATTTTTATATAGATTGGGGTTTCATATAATGTATTCATTTATTATTTTGAATTCATATATTAATGTAAAACATTTCAATAAATTAGTATAAAATTTACCAATTGACATTGATCATATTTTTTAATTTGATTGAATTGAATTCAAGATAAAACAATGGTAATAATATTAATGATTTAATTTTTTCCTTTAAGGATAAATACGAAATAAAAATTGGTCAATTATTATAGCAATAATATATGATATCCACATGGAAATTATTATAATTAACTAACACATGCCTTTTTAATAAAAGATATACATTGTTACCTTAACAAACATAATATGATCATGAATCTCAATAACACTTTATCCACAAATTACGAATCATCAAAATTGTAAAATTACATTGCAATTATATTGGGGGATAATTTGAATATAATGATTAATGTGAAAAGGTAAAAAAATATTAAAACGGGAAATATAGTAGTGGTGTAATAAAAATTGACATAGGAACATAAATAAAAAAAATACCAACATATGGTGAAATTAAATATAGATAATGGACATCATTTTAAATTTTATATTATATAAATTTTAATAATATAATATTTGTAAATAGAGAATATATTTGAAAATAATTTATAATGAACCATTTATTACTATTAAAACTAATATAGGCAAACACATATAATTAAACAATAAATGAAAACAAGTAATCCAAAATAAAATTTGATGAGAAACATATTTAGTTGAAACCTCAGTTTTGAAGGAACTTATTTCTATTTATCAAGTATTGGTTGTGCTAATTTATCATCTTCATGTTATATCTTTGGGTAAATTGAAGAGTTATATAAATATATATCTTCATGTGTATATGGCATTTCCCACTACAAATATATTCAAAATTAGATGGGTTAGTTGATATATAGAATGAATTTTCCAAATAAATATTCTTCTAAATTGTTTATGATATGTCCGTTTACTATCCACTAAAAATATATCATTATTATTGGAAATATTTAGACAATAATATTTCTATTTTAGTAATCCATGTTCCAGTGACCTAGATTCTTATAAAATATTCAAGCTCTTCTTGCGAATGAATTTATGGCCATAAAATGGACCCAAATTTAAAAAAATATAAAAGAAGATATTTGGATTCATATTTACTTGGTAACCAATTATATACAGCTTATTTGGATGGTTGTGTTGTTGTAAAATTCAGAAAACATATAATGTACTTATATTTTTGGTAGAATTGTGGGTCTTCCATTCGTGCATGGATTTGAGAACAAATAAAATGTGTTGGGACCTAGTTGTTTTACACAATTATTAATATAATTTCCCTGAATCTATTTGGTAGTTTAATGGGATTTTCTCATATAGAGTGATCATAAAAAACTAAACAATGTTGTTAATTTAGATCTATTAAAAAATATATAGGGTCATTTTAGGTGATTTATATGATTCATCAGATGGCTTGAAAAGTCACTACATCCGTCGAGTAATTGATAATAAAATAAATAATTAATCCTATTTATGATCATTAACATAACTATTGTAATCAAACTGTAAGACTACCTTATAATGTGATTAATTTCAGAAATGCACTAAAAATATCATTATAGGATAATTGGAACATTATTTGATCATAATGATTTTTCTATTTAAATTTACTAATGTGGAGAATATATAATTCATTAATAGGAAGATAAATCATCATATATTTTTTAAAAGTTTGGAATTTTCACAATATAACATTGGAAATATAAATTTAATCCAGGAATACGAATGAAGTGATCTATACAGAAAAAAATTGTTATCATTTAATTCAAACAGAATCTACTAAATATTTTCCGAAATAACTAAATTATTATTCATATTTTTCATACGAAACATAATTATTTATATTTATATGTACCCTATGGAATTCATTTAATATTGATATGATAGTCTTACATATTTCATCTTCATTAATTTAAGGTGATTTTTAATATTTTAGAGCCTATTTATTATAAATAATATCTACCTTTTTAATCATTTTTGGATAAATAAACATCTAATATAAGATTAGGATTAGATAATTGAAAATATTGGTGCTATATTTTTATAATTCATTTCCATTTTCCTTAATAGTTCATTATAGGGTTGATATTTTTCATTTAATGTTTGAAAGTATAATAATTATCACTTTTCCATTGAATATTGAAAGATATTATCTTTTATGACCATATTTATGTATGAAATTGATAACATAAATAATTTCTATGAAAAAAAGTTATGTGATTGAAATATTGCAATTATGATTCCATGTTAATTATAATTATATTTTTATTGTTATATATATTATTCTATATATATATCATGAAATTATAAGGTATTATAAGAGAAATTTCCATAAAATAATAAAATATATCAATTTCCAATTTCTAAAATCCTTTAATTTATCCCAAATATTGTTATAAAATTTATATAATATCACATAATTAGAAAATTTAAATTCCATTTTTCTTTTTTATTTATACATACTATTTTAATATTTTTGATGAATTATTAATATCTATATAGATTAATCCACAGATAATTATTAAATTATATCTCTTTCTATTATATTTGGGTGCTCTCTTGGATTGTTCACATTAAACAACCATGGTATGACAAAAATCTAATATATGGTCCATATATCCCATGATATATATATCCTGAAAGGCATCCATTATAATGTAATGTGTACCACATTTATTATCTTTTGTTTTCCCTGTCCAAAATGGATATACATCTTATGTATATATAAAAAGATAATATTACACAAAATAAATCAAATATGGTTCTTAATATTTCTTATGAAATCATATTTCTTATATTTTTAATCATGATGACAAATTTTAAGGCATGTTTAGTATAATAAAAACCAAGAATATAAATATCATGAATCATCATGTTGTCACATTCTCCATGAATTTATAAAACTGTTAATTATAAAAAAAATTAATATATGTTAATGATTGATTTATATGTTAAAAATAATTCTAATCTAAACTGATGTGTTAAAATGTTATGTATATCAACAGTCATAATCAACTTTTCATTAAAAAATAAACGTCACCTAACTCAAAAATTACATGTATTCCTTAATTTAATATGTAATCCATCTCAAATAAATCTAACATTAACACTATTCCATTTAATATTTAATTCATAATATTATTATTTCTATTATCATAAATTATATAACTTTTCTAAATTAATTTTACATCACTATTAATGAAAATACAATATTTATACAGAAAAATATCTCATTCAAATTATGATGTTTTAAAATCACCATAAATTATAATTTTAATTCAATTATACATGAATGATAAAGTATTTTATTATTCATGATCATCATATTTTTCCTCATATATTCATATTTCTATATCATAATATATATTTTAAGAGTCATTAAATTGTTAAAATAAAGTTTTCATTTGGTTATTTATTTATTAATAGAAATTTTCAGAACATATTCAATTCATTACTTCAGAGTAGACAGTGAATACAATTTTTGAGGTTTAAATGTGGGTAATAATTGGAGAGTACTATTTATATGTGCAATTATATTGAAATTGAATAGTAAATATCAAATTTTAATAAGTTAAATATTACTTCAGTCACTAATGAAATTAAACAAAAGAAAGATATACATTTAACAAAAAATATTTAATAATATTATACCATATATTACATTACTAGGGAATAATGGGTTGAAATATTTATAATAAAAATATAGAAAATGGTGTAAAAAATATAATATAATAATATCTAACAGAAAATTTTAAAAATAATTTAAAAAACCCCAATATAATATTGACGTTCACATATCATGATGATTTTTATTTCTAGATAGTGATTGAATAATTACATAATGAAATCATATAAACATTACAAAATTATGGTGATAATATACCATGAATCACCATTTCAAAATGACATAATTTATATTATCCACATTATATACTCATCTATTTTTAGTGATATGATACATCATGAGTTCAAAAATCTGAATATCTCACTCAACATTCTTAAGTGATCTATTCGACATAGTGAATAATAAATTTAAAATAAATTTTTTTTGTCTCTCATGGAATTTGGTATATAATGTTACAATATTTCATTGTTAAACTATATGACATAAAAAATCCAAAAATTCCCATTTCCATCATTAAATCTATAGTTAGTCTATATTATCTCATATTAAAACAAAATGCATGCCACATTCAACCGCATAATTATTATTGGGATCAATCAAATAATAAATTTATTGTTAAACCCATGAATTGATAAAAAAACATAAATTTATAAAATAAACTATAAAAAATAATAGTTTAAATTATAAAATTTACTTATATAAATCTGTCATCATTAAAAGCTTCACATTAATTTTATTGATCATTTTTGTATCCAAGGGCATTATAATGTTATATAATAAAAATTTATCAATAATAATGGATTTCAAAAAAATGTCTTCCTTATAATATTAATAGATGATTAGTTGATGAGCCATGTAGTTTTAGTTCTTCCTCATGAATAATATGGGACTATTTGAAATTGGAATAATACACTAATTATGAAATATAGTACGTATTTTATATAATAATAATACAACATTTTTCAATTCCTATATAATATATATATTCAGTGTGAAATATCTCATAGTATAAAAATACACAGGTTGAGTAGTACATTTTGAAAATGAGTATTTATTTTATCAAATACATGAATTTAGCTTCATTCACTGATGATACACTACCTTAAAGAAAATTTGTAATGAATCTTATAACCTATAAATATAAAATGACATTACTAAATAACTCAAATGAAGTTTCATAAAGGCAGAATAATAAAATATTTACTATATGTTAAATATTATTTTTAGATTTTCAAATCAGAATCTTGATTTATTTTATTATTTTAGATTAAAATATTATTCACAAACAGTCACTAAAAAATAAATTTTTTTAATTGGAAAATAGATATAGATGGCTTTCAATAATGTATTAATTCATGTTTTGATCAACTATATTTATTATTAAATATTTTTCTTCATTTTAACCACTATTCATAGATGATCTCATAGTTATTCTTGGTTATATAATGATTATATTAACTATATGGTCTAATTAATAACAATGATTATGAATTATTCTCTAATCATTTGAAATTTCTAAAAAATAAAAAATAAATTTCTTTCATTCATAAGGTTCTTATAAAATTACATTGACCTCATTTTAAATAGTTATTTATAGTATAATTTAATAAAATATAATAATAATATTACCATAATTTAAATTTTCAAATTAAAAATATCTTAAATAAAAAAATATGATTAATTATATCATTTGGAAAGAGATGTTATAATAAATAAATGGATGTGTTACATACATAGACTAAGGGGATTTACTTATTCCGCTTAATTTTTTTATCAATATAAAATAATTTCATTGACTATAATATTAAAATAAAAGTGTATGTATAAAATCATCATATTTTAAGACATATATTACTGTAATTACATTTAATTTCTTGGATAGGGTTCATTACACACCACACTAGTATTATATGTACTGTGATATAATAAGGAATTATAATTGTTTGATGTGATAGTTATCACTTATTAAATAGAATGTTTTATATTTATTAGACTATATAATGTATGAAATTTTTTTTTTAAATATTTATAAGACAAAATCATTGGTAATAAATTTTAAAACCACATATAGATGTAAATGATAGACTTTTCAATGCATGTAATATGTTTTTTATTAATAAATTATATTAATAATAACTAATGAAATATTTTAATGAAATTTATATATTATAAGTTAAATTAATTTTTTTAACATATATTT
This sequence comes from Viscum album, assembly GCA_963277665.1. Classification (NCBI taxonomy): domain Eukaryota; kingdom Viridiplantae; phylum Streptophyta; class Magnoliopsida; order Santalales; family Viscaceae; genus Viscum; species Viscum album. The sequence goes on along the minus strand of OY728122.1, from coordinate 1,404,934,361 downwards.
AATGATTTTTATAGGTCATGTGAAAATAATAAATATACTTTTATGGAAATGAACAAATTTTTCAAAATAAATTTCCAATACAATTTTCATGGTTATTTTAAAATGAGAATATTACCATTATGGAAATATATTTTTGAATAATTTATTATAAATTTGGAATCATAATTTAAATATTATTAAAATAGTTCAATGTTTTTTAAGTAGTAATGAATCTTTATTGTGATAAATATTTATCAATTCGAGATGGAAAAATTGGGGAATTAATATTAATAATATTGTTATTTTAAATTCAAAATATATCAATAACCATACTTATTTATATAATAATATTTTATTTATAACAACCCCATAAAATAAACAAATATATAGAAACATAGTTCCAATTTAATTTGGAAATTATCGTAAAATTATGTTAAATAAATGTTAAATACACTATTTAAATATATTTGTTTTAATATCATAAATATTATTTCTTAGGGATTAAGAGAGGTTATGTTAAAATATTAATGTCATTATGTAATAATATTGAAAATTTTATCATCTTAATTTATCTATAATTTTTTTATGAAATAATTACCCTAATTATTTATGAAACCCAAACACAATGATTGGGAACGTAAAAAAAATAATATAAATGATAATAAAAACAATACATGTAATATTATTTGGATGGGTAATAATATTTCAAGAATCCTATTAATAAATAAAGTATTTTATCAATGTGAATAAATTTTATATTATAATTTAATTCCACCATTTATTTTCATAATAATGATCTATTGGAATATTATAAATAATTAATGTAATGGTATATAAAGTTAAATTAAATTTATTAACTAATTTATAATAAATTATAAACATATATTAATCCATATAGAATGGATATGGACTCATATATCGACCATTTTCATCTTATGGGTAAATTTTTTTCTAGTATTATTCTTTACCTCTAATTAGTGATACACAATAATTTTATGACAAACCTCAAAATGGGTAACATCTATATAAAATATAGCAGGAATTGAAAAAAACATCAACTAAAATTGATAAATATAATATTAGGATATTTGATAAAATTAGCCTTAATGGATATTAAAAATAAATTAAGTTTTAGAATAATTAAATGAAAATGAAAATATATTTATTTAATACATCATTTAACTCCAAGGGTGGCCCTTCCACAAAAATATAAATGGGTATCTCCTATCCTCCCATATTCACCAACATTGATCACCATATCAAATAAAAGTCTTGTAATATTACATTATTATAATCTATTCCCAAATTATAGATCTCATTTTGTTTCCAAATTTTTATCCTAACAATGATTAAAGCATATTCCAAACGAGGTTTCCCAATATATAACCAGTACTCTAAACTGAGTTCCTCTAATTTTTTAATTTCTTAATCTCATTTAGACCGATATTATTCAATATAAAATTATAAATTTATTTATTAAAATATTTAATTTATTTTGTTGTTTTTAATAACCATATTCTATATTTCATAGATTATATGGGAAATGAAAAATTGATTTTATATATTTGTGGACTACCATCTTAAAGAATTGATTCATTTAATTATTCAAAACTGATTCACAATTATCATTATAATGATGTATTTCCGGAATAAATTGGATACTTATAATTTTATTTTTGTTTTTTATATAAGAATTATAATTTTATTTATTTTTTTCTATGAACTAAAAAGTGGATATGTTGATCGTGCATAGGCACAAACAACCATCTCAATGATGTGATGCAATATATTTTTCGTAACCACTTATATAGATGGTCTTAAATGATTATACAATGAAAAAATTGGAAAAAAATATCATGATTTAGAATCTATATATGATATATCCATGACATCATTGAAAGTACCAGAACCATTGAAAAGAAGCATAAATTAGAAATACGCTTATTTAAACCAAACTATCCATTTATTGGAAGAAATCATAACAAAAGGGTAATTGGAAATTGTAATGGAATGTTACAGATAAATTGTTGAATGAATGCTAATCTTTAATATATATTCAATAATGATATATTTATATATATATCATATTGTAATTTTTAATGTTTATAATGCAACAAGAGATGTAACGTAAGTGGTTTCATAACTAAATTTTCATTCATTGGGTTATGTAACTTAATTATTGATAATTTTATTCCAAAACTATATATAAGGACCAATACATAAACATTAAAAAATCTAGAATTATGTCAATAATTCATATTGAGGAACATTTCAAGTTTAGAGTTATAGAAAATTAGCTGATAACTTTATTATTACATCTCAAATATTACAAATAGACACTTCTAATCAGTACCATTTTTTCATAAAATAAAAACTCTTAATAGAAAATAATATTTATTTTATTGATATGAATGGTCATGAATTATTCCTTTCCCTTACCATGAATTATAACCTATGAAAAAACAATTTAAAAAAATGGTATCATCATAAAAATATCAGCAAGGATGATAAAATAACGAAATAAAGCATTATCCCATCAATACATAAAAACATAATCTCATTAACATACCTCATGAAAAATTAATGATTACCTTTGTCACATTACCCAATGAATTTTATTGCTATCTCGGTCTCACCCTCCTAATTTTTATCTTGTAACCACCCATATTCATAAACAATTCTCAAGAACCATAACATAATCATAATAGATGAACAAACATAATAAAAAGATAACATTTCTATATTGCAATAAAAATATAAAATTTCAATATAATAATAAAATAAATCCATTTTCAAAAAAAAATTCTATACCGCAATATATAAATAATTATATAGTATTTATTTTCTTTTTGAAAATAGTATGTCTTCTTATAGAAGAAAAGTATCAAATAATTCTCATGGTAGTGGAAATTTAATTATAATGGTGTACATTTAAAAGAAACATTATTATTTATTGTTCTGTAAAATGCATCGTAGAAAAAATATTCATTTTGAATAAATGTAAATGTAAAAGGTTTTTATTCCTCATATAATAGAAAGTCTTTTATAAATCAAAATATGCCTCAATGAAAGGATATTGAGAAAGAGTCCTTTACTAGGTTTTTGCCTTCATTCATCCGATCATTAATCTTATAAATATTTAACTAATGTTAACTTCTACTTGATTAATTACACCATTAATGTTTTTTATTCTATTTATATCACTTGTTACCACATTATAAACATTACAAAATCAATTATTTAAATAACTATCGTTTTGTCGATATTTGGTACTTGAGTAATAAATGATATTCTAATAATTAGAATTTGTCCAGTTTGTTAAAATAACATTATCTCATGTATGATATTTAGGATTTAGGAATCATATATATAATATATATCTAGTTTATATGTGTATTTATAACAGTACACAGTATTTTGAGATAAGTAATTAAATGCACCGTTCATGGATATAGTATGTTGTACGTACACATTAACAATACATTCATTTTTATTACATATTTAATAAAAAAACATAAATATGCATAGTTATATTATTATTCCAACATAAAATCTTATATAATTTCATTAAAATCAACCTTTATACATTCCACGTATGGCATGAATGAGTCATATCACTTGGAGGAGGCTATAGTCTGCACTTCCGCAAATGAAATTATCATATTTACCCATTATATAGACCCTAATGTTATGATATAAAGGGAAAATAAAAATGTATAGACACAATATAAATATAAGATATATTACATATAAATAAATATCCATCATAATAAACACTGTGAGAGGTGGTATGAGATAATTGAACAATAATCATTTCGTGAGGTAGTGGTTCGTTGTTTATAGACATAGTATGTTCATATCCATTACATTGAGGTGTGTGGATGTGTAGTTTTAATCATCCACATAACAACATCCTAGTACATTTATTATACAGGTTTTATAACAAAATAATGGAATAAACAATGTTTATGTTGTTGGAGAATCAATATAAATGAAAATAACGTGAGAGTAGACATTACCATTAAATCAAGAAACTTCTTTTAATTTGATCCAAAGGTGTATAATAAATTTCCTTATACTCAGCATAATTATTCATAGGGGGAATATAAGGTTTATAGGAGCTTTGTGGACTTTTTTTTGGAATATTCAATGTCCATTATATGTGTTTTTAATGGGTAAGAGGTGGTGGCCTTTTTTAAGAGGGTGGATGGACTCTTTAGGAATGTTTGAGTAAATTATTTTATTATAAAATTATTTTTTATTTAAAAATGTCCAAAACATATTTAATTATAATATAAGGTGATTATAATTCTAAATATAATTATCCAATAGTAATTGGATTGGATTTGGATAATTTTTAATCTTTGTCTTTATTAGTTAACCTTTTGTTAAATTTTTTAACATTTAACTTGTACTCTTGTATACTCATACTATATAGGTATTATATTTTCAATAAATGTCATAGAGACCCAAAATTGATTATTAATTATATTTGTAACATCATATATGTCATTTGGCATAATTTTAGATTTTTACGATTATTTTTTAATTTTACAAGATATTAATTAATTTAAAAACTCATTGATGCCAATTTATATACTAATCATATCAAGAATTTTAAAAATAAACGAAAGGTGATTAGTTTTAAAGCCCTTCATTATATAAAATATAACAAGTCATTATTATCCCTAAAATTCGTGGATGAACTAAATAGACTCAAAATATATATTTTTAAAATATTTTTATATAATTTATTTGAATCCTTTACTAAAGAACAAATTGTTGCATCACCATTGTGTCATGATTATATTAATTTTATAATATCTAAAAATTATAAATAAAATACAATATTTTATTAAATCCATTTAAATTTCCAATGAGTATTTTATAGTTGTGGTGATCACTTATATATCCTCATATAAAAACAGTTTTTTAAATTATATATTTTTGGGTTATATTTTCCTTATCAATAAATTTATTTTTATAAAATGACATTATATTATACAAGTGGCTCAATTAGGGCTCAAAATCTCCCCATGGATGGCCGTGTCAAGAAAATATCATCTAAATGGATTCAGACACGTGTTTAGGCAATTTAATGATATTATAATATTATTTTTTTCCTTTTTACCAGATTTACCCTTTAACCATGTTAAATAAAATATTTACTGAAGTTATTATTCATAATGTATAAAATTGAAGTTACCAAGTTACAGAATTTGGACATCCTGTGTCAAAATAAGGAATACCTATTTCCAAATTCAAAACACTCTTGTTTCAGAAATTAATTTATAATTAATTTTCATTATCAAAATAATTTTTTTTGGAAATAATAACTATAAAATGATTGACACTTGTTTACATCCAATTTAAAAGTGAAGTTACTTCCAATGAACATAATTGGATTAAATGGTAAAAATATAATCCAATTATAATATAATCCCAATTAAGAGGATAATGTAACCATATAAATAAATTATATTAAAAGGTAGTTTTGAATTAAAATGGAGTGTCTTCATTATTAATTAATAATGAAATTAATTAGAAAAATACCAAAATTTTTCCCAAAGTAAGTTTTTATGTCCCTATTCTTAATAATAAATTTATTTTGTCATATATAACATTTAAAAGTGACAAAAACTAAATTTAAAAATGTATATCCATCAAAAGGCAGTGAATCATCCTTTTAATGAATATAATAGTATTTGTCATTAAAATTGGATTCATTCACATTTTAAGCATATATTATTTATTTGATAAATGTAAAAAATTAACAAACAAGTATAATAATATTTTAAATAGTTATATTTATTCTCTCTAGTATAATTCCTAGTCATTAACTACCATTTAAATTTATAATGTATTATTATTTGTCAGTATGACTCACTCTAATGTGCAACATGATATTTGTTAAGGAACCCATTTTTGTGTGACATGTACGCCATAGAACATAACATCCCCATTAAAGTAAAATTGATATTTTATTCTCATATATTAATAAATATTAGAATGTAATATTTTTCATTCACATGGAATGTTACATCCTTCCCACCTTTTGAAAATTGCATCCTCAAAATTTTTATTCACATATCAAATAATTGGGGGTTTTTATCCCTCATAGCATTCTAATATTACCATGTTACCTCTTCAATAATTTGATATTTAAACAAATCCATTTCCTAATAAAGTACTTTACTCCACAACACTTTCTCTTTTCAGATAGGAATCCGGTCTTGTTTTTATTCATTATAATTATTTTCTTTTAACTGAACTACCACTGGACTCAAAACATGATATGGATCTGTAATACACATTCTCAATGTTGAAACATGAAAAAAATTGTGTACCTAGAATATAAATGGAAGTTAGGCCACTTAGTATAAAATTTATGCAACATTCATTAGGGTTTTATAGGGTCTAAATAATATCAGACTTGTTTTCCCGTCTTACCTAAATGAAAAAAAACATTTCAATTAAGAAACATTGAGAAAGATGTGATCCCCTATTTTGAAAGAAATATTCTTCCTATGGTAATCGTCGTAACTTTTTTTCCTTCTTTTTTCTATTCTCATGGGATTAGGAATTTACTGATATTTTTCTACAATATCATCTACCAATTCTAATCCCATCAGTTCCCTTTCATCTATACCATCCCAAAAAGAAAGATTTCGACCTCTCTTCCCATATAATGCCTCAAATGGAGCCATATATATACTCGAATGAAAGATGTTCTTATAAGAAAATTCATCTAATGAAACATGATAGTCCAAACATCATGGCTAATCCATTGAGCAATATCATAGCATATCTTCTAATTTTTGAATTGTTAATTATAACTTCATATCATATTGATGATGAAAAGTGGTACCAAAAATTAATTTAATACCCAACTACATCTAAAGTCCTTTTCAAAAGATAGAAGTAAGCCTAAGATCATGATTAGATACAATTGAATCGGTAAATCAATTAATCATGACATCCTAATGAAAATACAATATATAATGATAATCTAGAGGTAGAGTATCTTGAATAGGAAGAAAATGAGTAGATTTATACCATCGATCAACAATAACCATGATTTCATTATTACCTACATATGTATTTGTTAATCCTAAAATGAAAAAAATTGGTATATCTTCCATTTCTATTATATAATTGATATGGATATAGCATTTGTTTAGGTAATTTCATCTCTACTATAATCTATTTCAAGTCAAATACATCATATTAATGTCAACCATATCTCTATTCATTCCATCCCACTAGTAATAAACCTGAAGGTCTCTATAAATCTTTGTTCTACCGGGAGGAACTGAAAATTGATTACTATAGTCTTCACATTAAAACTCATTAATAAAAATTGAATCAAAAGGCACACATAATCTCTTCCAAAAACAAAAAACACAATATTTATCAATGTTAAATTCATGTAAATTATCAATCAAAATCAACTCAAACATTTTCAACAACTCACATTCATCCTTCCATGGTTAAATAATAATGTTTGTTAGAGACAATTTCACTACAACCTAAAACAATACAGAGGAGTTTCTTAAACCAAAATCATATTTTAAAAATATCATCTAATAATAAATCGAAGGATATCGGTCCAAATATAGAATTGTAAATGTAGCATTACTCTTTCATCTCAACATGTAAGACACGTTATTTTCTAATTGAATATGGTAATGGATCGTGCAATAAAAGTACACCATTAATTATATCCTTATCACATGAATAATGTTTAATTCATTTTTAGTGAATATATACTTAAACATTTTTGATCATTATATATTTCACACATTATTCCATAAAAATGATTTCTCGAAAATTTTAATGGAAATAAAACATCAGTTAATTCCAAATGATGTGTTGGGTAATTAAACACATGATGTTTCAACTAACATTAATCATAATCAATTACCTGATCATTTTTCATGAGGACACAACCAACTTCATTCAACGAAACATCACTTTAGAAAAAATAATTATTTCTGGAAGGTAGTATTAAAACTAGAGCATTCACTAATCTTCTATTCAATTCCTGAAAACAATCATTGGATTCTTTTATCGAGATAAGCATAACACATTTTCATTTTATCATGGTTAGTGGGATAGATTACTATTCCAAATTCTCCACAAACCATCTATAATTTCCATCTAATCCTTGAAAACTATGGTTCCCAATTATATTTATGGGTCTGGTCCATTCTTCAACTTCTTTGGTTTTATAAGGATCATCAATTATGTCGTCATTTGAAATAATTTGACCATGGAATGATTTTTTTGTAACCCAAACTAACACATGTTAAATTTACCATAAATTTTCTTTTCTTTTAATGGTTTCAAGACCTCCATTAATAAACTATTATTCTCCTCATAACATTTATAAAAGTCCAAAATCTCCTTAATAAACACAACCAAAAACTTATCCAATAACTCAAGGAAAATTCTATTCATAATATCAATGACTACAGCAGGTTCAATGGTTAACCCAATATTCATAACTACATATTCATAATGATCCTATCTAATATGAAACACAATCTACATAATGTCAAATTTCATTACATTCCACTGATGGTTCCCCAACCTCAAGTCAATCATTAAAAAATACTAAGCCCCATGGAGCTGATCATCCAAATAAAAAATGTGTGTAAAAGGATACGTGTTTTTAATAGTGATGTTATTCAAGGCTCTATAATCAATGCAATGTCTCATTAAACATCATAATTATTTAAAAACAAGACTAGGGCACCTTATGGTGATGTTCTAGGATGAATGAAAGTTTTATCTAGTAACTCCTGTAATTGATTATTTAAATATAAATGTTTAATTTGATCCATTTAATAAGGGGATTTTGAAATTGTCTTAGAATCAAAAACTAAGTAAATAGTAAATTAAACATCTCGATTATGTATTATACTAGGAAACTCATCAATAAAAAAATCCAGATACTCATTTACGATTGGCACGTCATTAATATTAACAGTTTCATTGTTTTTAACAATATGTGAAAGGTAACATTCATTTCCCAATTTTATTAGTTCCACATATTCCTGATATCTTATCAAAATTAAGGGTTCATATTTTTATACAATCTAAAATTCATTCAAAAATGAAACTCATTAAATCTCTGGAGTCAATATTATCATGATCATCGGATATCCAATCCATACCCAAAATAACAACAAATTATACTAAAGGAAAAAAATAATGTTAGCTAGTGGATTCTTTCCCCGCAGAATGATGGGAAGGTCCTGGTAATATCTTTTTGTCTCAAAATGTCTCCCCAATGATTTTACCATATGTTTAGTATTCAAATCATGAGTTGAAATTCCAAATTAACATAAAAACACAATAGAAATGAATGAATGTTTTCACCTTGAATCAATCAATATATTGGAAAAATTTGAATAATCAAACAATGAACCTAATACCACTACATTTGATGGCCCATCATTTGATTAAGTAGTTGTAAAAGATTTAACCACCCCTTTCTACTTATAGTCTGGCTACTTTTTCTCAGTTGAGTATTTTTTGGACCCTCATTTGCATAATGTCCAATTTAATTACAATTAAAATATTTCAGTAACACAAAATCAGATTTTGTCTTACAATTTTCCTGATTTTTTATGTCAAATTAGGAGCCTTATGTCATATTATACAACATCAGTAAACCATACCATAATTCAAAAGACATTCCCCATTGTGCTTTTTACAATAATTTTCAGAAACTGTAAAACTATATTTCTTAACATCAGGCATTTTTTTTGATTTATTACCTTTAATCAACCACCTTGACCACTTATTCTACTTTTTTTCAAAGAATACCAGATCATCATAAAAATCCATTTCCACCATATTTGCACATTAAACATTTTTTTCATAATTTTTGAACTCATGAGAAGATAATTCCCATTAAACCATTGGAATTATTCCTGAGTATAATTGATATATTTTATTATCAAGATATCTTATGAAATTTAGAACATAACTTTCCAATCGAGTGAATTTTTCTCTATATGCTCTAACTAAGTCATCCCCTTATTAAAATCTATGAATTGTTTTTCCACCCATAAAAGTACCAACAAATGAAATTATTTCTAAAGAAATATACAATGTAATTTATACCAATCTTGAGCATCAATCTCCGCACTATCCTTTATATTTTTAACCATTTACCATAATTGATCGGCTTAACCTTCAAAAAAATAAACAATGAGACTAACCGTTTGATATTCTAAACACCCCATTACATCAAATATCATATCATGTTATTTAATCCAACCATTAGGTAGAACATGGTTAGATGATCCTATGAATGATAGGGAATGTTGTCTCTTGTAATTCTCCATTAATGAAATGTTCCATTGTGGATGATCTGGATGATCTCATTCATTGATACCACCACCATTTATAGCTTGATTCCACTGAGGCTATCACTAAAAAACTATTCAGTTCTGATTTAAACCATATCAGGTTGTGATTATTTTTCTTTTCTTTCCATTGACATAAAACCATTATAAATGCAATGTTTCATCTATATAGAACCATTCTGAACACAGAAATACCATTGGAAAAGAAACATGGAAATAATTAAATGCTATACAATTTATATTTGACCATAAATTAATTTATGGATATCAATTTTTCAATATCATAACTCCTTAAGTTATCTAAACCAACATATGATTCCAATTATAAATCCCCAGTCTAAAACATTACTAAATCTTAAGTTATGTTAACAATTAGCATTGAGGATTTTTTCACATCTAGAATTTTATATAATGATTCCATAAATATTACATTAGATATAAAATATTTCAATTTAAAGTCCTCTACTCGGTGTCCATTTTTCATAAAATAAATATACTTAATAAAAAATAACAATTCTTTTCTAGATATATATGTTTCTGAATTCTTCCATTCTTTGACCATGCCTTATACCCTCTGAAAAACATTTCAAAAACATGGGATGAATATAAAAATATCAGTAAGGATGACCAAATAATGTATTAAATCATTATCCCTCCAGTACAAAAAATCATAAATCCTTAATCGTAACTCATGATATAATATGATTTAGGAATAACACATAGAAATCATTAATCATAAAGGATTCTTGTGGAATCTATATCAATCTTACATTATAGAATTCATAGTTATATAGGGAGTTATGTCTGAAATACCCATCACAATATATTACCAAAATCTCTTAAAAGAAAACATTAATGTTTAACTCCATCATGTTGCCCAATGAATTTCAGATCCCTCTCTTTCTCACCCACCCTAGGTTTATCACAAAACCACCAATATTTGTAAAAAATTCTCGTGAACCATAACATAATCATAAAACATGAAAAAGCATAACAGAAATATAAAATTTCTACATTGGAATCACAATAAAATACTATAATATATTGACATAATAAATCCATTCTCAAAACCATTTTCAATTCCTAAAAAAATAAAAATAGGATATTCTATTTATTTTCCGTTCAAAAACATTTTTGGTTGTTAAGGAAGGCAAATATGAAATAATTCTTGCGTCGGCATAAAGGTAATTGTTTTCACATACATTTAAAAAAAATATAATTATTTTTAGTAAAATGATTCATATAAAAACGGTTCCCTTTGAATGAAAGTAAAAGTCAAAAGTTTTTACCAACTGTATAAAATAAAGTTGTGTATAAATTAAAATATTCCTTAATGAATGTAGATTGAGACGATATCCATTACCTCATGAAAGATATGACTTTTTCCTTCATTTATCTCATGAATAATTAAATATATTTTATTTATAATTTATTTAGAAATTTTTAGTGTTTATTAATACTTTTATATCACTTATTTCAATGTTATAACCCTTACCTAATCAATTAATTTAATAACCGTCGTTTGGTAGATATTTTGTACTTGAGTCATAAATGAACTTCATATAATTACATGTTGTCCATGATATCAAAAGTACATTAGATCCAAAATGAGATTCATGATTTATATATCATATATATCATATATATATTATATATATGTATTTATAATATAACACAACATTTGGAGATAGGAAATGAAATTCACAGTTTATAGAGACAATAAGTCGTACGTACGCATGAACACTACATTAATATATATTTAATATTTAATATATTGAAATCATAATTATTCAAAGGTATATTATTATTCTATTATAATATAATATTTAATTTTTTTAAATCCATCCTTTATATTTTCCACGTATCTCATGGATGAGCATATCACATTGAGGGGGCAGTAGTCTGTACTTACTCAAATAAAATTATCATATTTACCCGTTATGGAAATCATAAAGGTATTAAATAGATATAAAATAATAAAACATAGAAACAATATAAATATAACTTATATAACATAAAAATATATTTCCTTCATAATAGACACCATGAATGGTGGTAGAAGATAATTGAATAATCATCGCTTCGTGAGGCAGTAGTTCACCATCCACAGAAACAGTATGTTCGTATCCAATAGATGATGGTATGTGGATGAGTATATATAATAAATATCATAAAAAAATTACAAGAATATTTAATATACTGTTTCTGTTATAAAATACTGAAATAAAAAGAGTTTATGGGGTTGTATAAGGGAAAAAAAGAACTTGAGATAAGATATTAACATTAAATCGGGTAACTTATTTTGATTTGATCCCAAGGGATCTCTTTGATTGCCTTCAGAAGAGAGGATGGGTCATAGGAATAATATATGGATGCAGGTAGATTCTTGGAGAATAATTTTAATGAGAAAAGGGGATTGAGAGGGTTGTGTAAGGGGTTAGAGGTGGTGGCCTTTTATAAAGAGGAGAGGCACTTTAGGAATGTTAAAGTATTATTGTATTATAAAATATTTTTGGGTCATAAAAGGTCTGAGACATATTAAATTAGAAGATAGGATTTATATATATCGAAATAAGTTCATCCAATATGAATTGTATAGTTTTGGATATTTTTTAATCTTTATTTTTTTTATTTAACCCATTGTAAACTTATTTATCACTTACCATGTCCTCTTATATATTAATATTATATAGTTAATATATTTTATATAAAATACCAATAGACCCTAAATGAATAATTTATGAAATTTTTAACAGAATACATGTTAGTTTTCTGAATATTATATTTTTAGGGTTATTCTATAATTTAATAAAATATTAATTATTTTAAAATCACTTTTATGTCAATAAATAATCTATTTATATAAGGAATTTTAAATATTTTTAATAACATTATTATTCTGAAAACCATCATTAATTAAAAAATAAAAAGTAATTATTATCTCTAAAATTATTTTATATCATATATAGTTGCATCATAAATTTATTTTTGTATTTATAATTTCATTTATTTGAATCTTTTATAAATCAAGCAATTATTGCATCATCATTCTTTAAAAATTAAATATATGTATATAATGTCCAAAAAATATCAATAATATGACATGTAGTAGGAAATAATTTATGATTTCAAATAAATATTAATTGTAGAAGATATCACTTATATAACACCATATAAAAATTATTTTTGTAAAATATATATGTTTTCATTATATTTTCCTTATCATTAAATTAATTTTTATAAAATGGTATTTTCACTTATAAGTTGTACTATGGGGTCCCAAAATTAACCAAAGTATGACCATGTTCATATATATATCATCCTATAAGATTATATTACATGTTACAGTAATTTAATATTATTATAGTATTATTTTTTACCCTTACATACAATATTTCTTTATTAACCATGATAAATAAAATAATTACCGACGTTACAATTCATAATGTATAAAAATAAAAGTAAACTATTTATACAATTTGGACCTCATAATTTCAAATATGGAATCCTTTTTTTTCAAAATTCAAAACATAGAATTTGTACAGATTAATTTAATATTAATTTTCATTGTCAAAACAAGGAGCCTATTTTTAATAAATAATAACAAACAAAAGATTGAACCTTGTTTATTTCTATCTACAAAGTGAAATTAATTAAAATGATCAGAATTGTATTAAATGGGAAAAATATAATCTATATAAACATAAAAAACAATTAAAAGTTTATCGTGACCATATAATTATGTTATATTAAAAGGTTGTTTTTAATTAAAATGTAGTATTTTACACTAATTATAATAAAATGATCTTTATTAGAAAAATAAAAAAAAATTACACAGAGTAAATTTGGATGTAATGATTTTAAAGGAGAATTTCTTTTGGAAGTAGAACATATAAAAGTGAAAATAACTATATTTAAAATGGGTTTTCCATCAAATGGTGGTAAATCGTTCTTTTAAAAAAAATTAGAGAATTAATGCTTCAAATTGGTTTCATTCCAAATTGAAGCCAAAAAAAATTATTAGATAAATTAAAAAAAAATAACAAACATGTATAATCTTATTTTAGTTAGTTCTATTCATTCCAAAGAATAAAATTTATAGGCGTTTACTACCATTTAAAATAATATTATATTATTATTTCTCAGTATGACTCAACCTTATGTTCAATATGAAATTTTCGGGGAAACCTATTTTTTCATGTCAGGTATGCCATCAAAAATTATATCCTCATTAATGTTAAATTTATATTTAATTAAAAAATATTAATAAATAAGAAAATTTAATATTCTTTGTATAGATAGGATGTTAAAATACATGTGAAATGTCAAGAAGAATTTTTATTTAATAATTACATATTTTTATTAGAATTTACATATTTTATACATTATAACATCATTGATTGAATAAAAATTCAAATGTATCAATATTTATAAGGTTTTCATATATATATTTTATTTATCATTCATATGTTCCATATTTTAAACCAATTTCATTTTCGTGGTGTATATAAAATATATAGTTGTATATTAACATTCCTTTGATATAAAATAAGGGGATTCAAAAATCCATATATAATTATATATTTTAGTAGATTTCAATTTAGATATTATTAAATTAGTAGGTGTTTTGTGTAACAATTTAAATTGATTTCATGATTATATATGCTAATATACTATTGAGTGATACTAAATTTATGATATCCTGTAATCCACAAATATTTTATAATAATGCTATTATTTATTAGTTTTCATGTTTATAATTCAATCTCCTCTAATGGGTTTTTTGGAAAATTGTTTTTATGAAATTTCAACATTAAATCCACTTTAGATGATAAATGATTCTATGAATTGACATATCCTAATTTTTTTCTTAATATGAATTTAAATAATAGAATATCTATTTGAATCATTTTTCAAAAAAATTTACATTCATATAATTTTTTAGTTGAATACCCATTGGTTTATCAAAATTATCTAAATTTTACCATTTTAACAATGTGTAAAAAGAATGTTTATTTTTACATTTATGGCAGAAATATATTTTTATACCGTCATTAATTGTTTCCATGAATAACTCAACACATTATTCCAATTACATCATTAATATAATATGTTTTATTGATAATATGGAAATTTTAATGTTTATATTTACAATATGAAAATGATATTTTACAATTTTTTCAATGAAATATTCCTATACACTATTATTTTTATTCATCATCTAAATCAATATTCTGTGAGGTTTTGTAATAATCATTGGGGAAATTATTTAATGATACCATTCATTTTTATTTTAAATATATAATATTATTATGCGGTGAAGAAATATTTTTGAAACATCATTCCTTTCAATTTGGAAAGATTTAATAAATTTGTGAATTTATTTTTTATCTTATAGAACACAAATATTTTATTTTAATCTTTCACCTGTTCAAATATTAATGATCTTCATTAAATTCGGTAATTTTATATTGATATATCATGAGAAGATAATGGTATATATGGACCTATTTATGTATTTATATGTTCACATTCTAATTCATGAGTACTATTTTTCATAGATATTATCAACAAATTATTTTTATTGATGATTGATAATGGATATGTTCAAATATTCATGTGTATGTTTGATTGATTCTGGATATTCATAGATGATTATTTGTGGATATGATTGTGAATAGATATGCATATAAGAAAATTAAATATTCTGTTTATAAAGACACACGCCTTTGTTATTAATAATGAATTATTATTTATTCTTTAACAACCATACTAATTATGTATCTATATATGATGTGATTTTAAATTATATAATATAACATTATTGAGAATGAAAATTATACTGTGAGAATATGAAATTTCTTATGTCATCATTTACTGATAATAATCTAAAACCTGGAAATCCTTTTTTTTATTTTCAAAATCCGGTTTAGTGGGTAACGGTACCCAAGCAAACATCACAAAACCAAAAAAGAAGTAGACAAAAACAACTTAATGATAATAACTTTTCCATTATAAAACCGTTTATTAAAATTTCCTCATGGAATAATATTAAATTAATTCCTACCATATCAGTGGATTGAATTTGAAAAAATTTATTGCATATTTTTAGTCATCACAATTAATATATTTGATTAATTTTAACTTAATTTTTGGTAAAAATGAATAGTAAAAATTGTAAAAAGTAACTACCATGATAATGGTTGAAACAAAATTATTGTGGGTAATCAATAAATATAACATTTAAAATGACCTAGAAACTAGTATAATTTCTATTTATGTCCATATATTTTCATTTTAAAATATAATTTTTAATTATTATCCACATTTTATTGCTTTCCAAAGTGTAAAACATGTTTACATTTTATTCTTATCAAACATTCCATGTGTGTCCTCTCACCCACAAATTATTGGACACCCACTCCCCACTCCTAATAAAACATCATGAAAACATTTTTTAGCCAATACCTTCCCAAATAACATCCTCACATCCCTAAAAATAACCTAGGATATATTTTATTCATAAAATCATTCTAGGAAGGATTAATTTATAATCATATGGGGGATCTCAAAATAATATATATAATTTGTTATCATACAAAATTTATTTATTTAATCATATAACTCCTTCATATATAATAAAAATATGATGTAAATATATGTATCAATCATATACATATATGTTAATATGATAATTCAATAACCAATATCCATCTCCTCTTCCATCAAATGGGAAATATAAATACAAATCATGGGAATGGAAGACAACCACCTATTAAAAAAAATGATGCGGGCTCTTGTAGAATGACATTGTTATAGCTTGTGTCTCATTCCTATTGAAAATTGTAGATATATATTTCTTGATTCACGGTATTCGTTTGCATGGGATAATTTATTTATTTATTTTTTTAAAGGTATTATATATATGTTGAAAGTGGTGACATATACACAGATTATATAGACATCCAATATATATTAAGATAAAAATATGTTAATATTACAAATATATTATTTTGTAATATAACTAAATATTGAGAATTCCAATTAAATTTCAACCCTTAGAAAGAGAGAAAGGATTATGATGTCCATAGTCATAATTATTATTATTTTTATCCATGATTTTTATTTAAAGAGATATAACAATTATCAATATGAAAAATATAGAAATATTTTTAGGAATTAGGAAAGATTATATATTTTTCAAATGACTATTCAACCATTATTCCCCTTGAAAATTAAATATGGGAAGAAAAAAATGTGTAAATATAAATGAATTTGATAAATGTATATGTGTCCTATAATATATTTGATTGAATGATAATGTTTAAGAACTGATTTAATTATCCATCAATACATGACATGAAAAATGATAAAAATGATTAATCTCATAGTTCAACATTAACTATTCATCATATATGTAAGGAGATTTATAGGGATTCCAAATAATAATTTATTTCCATTTTGGTTATAGTTTATTTAGTTGTCAATTAATTACATTTCATTACTAATATTTATGATTTAAATCTTTATAAATTATCTATGATATAGATTAATGATGTGGTGTGACTACATGAAGTACCATATTAGATAGTATTTGATCAATGTCTTGGGATAGCGTTGTAATTATGGAGAATATATCATTTTGATATTGAGATTATTATAATTACTATTTTTCAAAATTAGAAATATGGTATTTATTAGTAGACAATTGAAAAACTGTAAGACATATTGACAGAATTGTATATGGATTTGAATAATTTTTTTATAAATAACATCCTTTGGAGGGATTTTCATTACCAAAATAGCTTCCTGTCCTGAATTCAATTTGATCCTCATGAAGTAAACTATTTATTAGAGTGATTAAATCAATATTTTAGGTATGTACTTTGAGAGAAAAATGATATTAAGAGAATATTAAGATGAATAATTTGTATCGAAGGTTGTCTCTTATTAGTACAACATTAGGCTAGGTGATATTATATATTGATGTTATGATGAAAATATTTATTGTGTTGTAGAGTTAGATAACAGGGATATAGTATTCCCATAAATAAAAGATTGGATGAAGTTTATGATATTTGTAAACATGAGATATTTGAGCACTATATATATCAATAAATTAAAAAAAATGATTATGTCATGATGGTATCTTATCTCTTTCTTCTTCCACTAAATATTTATCATGTACATAATGAGTTCAAGGTATATATCCAATGGAATTACATATTTTATAATTTACATATACTGCAAAAATAAGTCACACCTTGTGATAATTTCTTTCTAATAAATACAAATTATTGGAGGTTCTATATTGAAAAGATAATGTTGTACATAACAAGACCACTCACAAGTTCAATGTATTATCGAAAAACCATATATGTATGTAAACTATGTGGACCCCAGGATTTGAGGAAGTGAAAGTACCCTCTATTTTTTATATTAGAGTGATTTATTATTAGATGTTTAGTATCTTATAAGTGGTTAGAATCTAATGCCCATATAATTTATGATATATTTCATATTACCTACATATAAGTTATGTGATAGCTTGCATGACACAAACCATCTGGTTTAAATGAAAAACGATAAAATATTTAATTATTATTCTTAATGTGATATTATTTTCCCAAATAACTGTATTATACTATACTAATTGGACAAATATGGTATTAAAATTATTTTTTTACATATGCAAACGAAGAATTCATTAGTTATTAATTGAAAAATGAACCTGACAATAGAAAATGGATCCATGAATTCAAAAATTGTTTTTATATCATAATAAATTAAATTCATAACTATTAATAAACTATTTTAATGAAAATTCTAGATTATTTCTTAAATTAAATATTTAAGATTCATCCAAGGGATTTCACTTTGCACGATAGAAGAAGAAATATCATCTTATGCAAAAAAATTAATTAATTTATGTTGAGTTTGGAATGATTATTTTGAAATATTTTGTATAAAAATATACAATTTTGATATAAAAATTATAACGCTTTTTAAAAAATTGATTTTATAATTTGGTAAATTATTCAAATTTATTTTTGATCAAAATCAATATAATCTATGGTAAATAGATGTGAAATTGATAATAGTTAATCAACTTTTTATGTTAAAAATGAAATTTTATAAGGCCATATACATTTATAAAACACATATATACATTATACTATATATTTGTTTTGGAAATATACAATATTGAATGATATGAAAAATTTGTAATTTTTTTTGTTATAATGAATTTAATATTTTATATTTAAAAAATAAATGTAACCACTATTGATATTCCAAATAAAAACATTATGTTAAATAGCATGAGTGATAAAAAATCATTAGGATTAGAATATAATATAATATCACATGAATTCAGGATATATTTATTTTTTAAAAAATTCAATCTTTTCAATGCCATGGGATGGAAACAATACTAAACTATAATAGAACATCTTAAAATATTATTATTTTTCTATGAAAATTATCGCATATCAATTAAATTTATTTGAATTAATATTACTAATTAAATCATAAATATTATATAATTTAAAAATTTGTAAAATAAATTAAATATATATTTAATGATTATAAATAAATTAAGAATCACTTGAATGTAAAAGAATTTTTTTCTAAAAAATTAATTTTTCTAAAAGATAGTTAAATAATTTTTTTTAAATAATTATAATCTATTTTTATCATGTTCATAAAATTTATTTGATATAATGAAATTATGTATTTAAATCAAAATATAAAAATAATATTTGGGTCAATATTTTGAATGTTTTATATGATGTTTCACTTATAGAATAATAGTGAAAAATAATAAAATTTACTAAAAAATATATTTTTATTTAAATTATATTTTACATTTATTTTAATGTAAATATTCATCAAATATATTAATATATTAATAAATAAAACAATGTTTAAAATTAAAAATTTTAATTATTATATGAAAAATATTTAGACTTTTGAGCATTTTATATTTTGAAACCCACATTTTTATCATGTTTTTAGATGTAATATTAAATTGTATTATGCAACTCATATGAATTGATTTTTGAAAAAAAAATTCTACAATTAATATCAGAAAATTTTAAATTTTATAAAAATATCAACATAGTTTTTGAAAAATATTGACATTGAAAAAATGTAAAAATTTATTTCAACGGTTAGTGCGAGAATAAGTATATCATGGGACCAATCAAAGAAGTTAATGGTTTAAATAATTGAATATTTTTAAAAAATAAAATTTTATGGAAATATTTCCATTTCCACCTATCAAAAATTCAAATTTGTAGTTATTTTTATTCTTTTGGATTTTTTAAAACGTTGTAATATTGTATTTGTCTGGGAAATTATCATGTAACTACCTAGAGGGTTTTGTTTCCCCAATTATAAAAGGAAACTCCCCATGAACATTTATTTTCATCCCAAAAGCACATTGTATTGTCAATAACTAAAAAATAGTAACCAAAAATACTTATACATAATTGAGAGCTTTTTCCTCCCAAAAGACCAAACCTATGGACTATAATTTGTGATTCAGGGAAGATTTCTTATAGATAATTTAATTATATTTACAATGATAAAATATTTTCATTATTCATTTTCTACCTCATATAGTTTATAATGATATTCTATATAATAAAAAAATTACATAACATATATTTAAATTTTATTAATATTATTGACTTATATTTATCCAACCACTTTTTCATTAAATATGAAATAAAATAATTGATCATGTGTATGATTCACAACAGCCTTGCAAACTGAATAAGATATTTTTCCATCATATACATTTAAGGATACATATATTGATGAATTTTCCATATTAATATAATATTTATGATTTTATTAATCTTTTATAACTTTAATATCACATATAAATTTTTCTGTCCCATTCCATTTAAAAAATTATAATGTTTCTTGTATGTACAATGAATTATCATCTCTTGAATCATTAGTTTTTCACATATTATTTACCTAGAATGTTGTAAAGATAATACTTATGGATAATGGACATATATATGTGATTCCATTTATTATATATAGTGTATGTATGACCCACTTCCTTATTAGTTATCTTTTTAATGGAATGATATTTTCACTCGTGCATATGTATAACCTACAATCTCCCCACGGTGATGGGAATCATTTTCCATATCCAACATTAAAAATATTATTTTAAAAATGTATCTACTATATAGCTATGATATTTATAACCATGATATAATTTTGGTTATTATATATATATACATATTTATATCATATTAACATTAACTAGAACAATTTGACAAAAAGTGCATGAAAAATCAAGATAATTAACACATGAAACAATGAAATTAATGAAATATTATTAAAAACAGGTGGTAAAATAGTAAAATTGGAAAATAAATGTTATTATAAATATTATAATGCTTATATTTCGAATTAATTTTTTTCATAAAACAATTATAAATTATTTACTAAAACGTACGATGGAAATCAGACCTAAGGTAAGTGCTTCTCGTCTCACTTTTACATCAGTGATTCTATTCATTATTCACTACATGTTTCCATTATATTGTGTTTATAATTCTACTTTGACATGTAATAAAATTAATATATTTATGTTTATGAAATATTAGGTTTCATTTTTTTAAAATAATTTTATATGGAATAAGATTCAGAAGTTTCAATAGTGGGATGGATTCATTTTAAAAACTCAATATTATAAGGAGTTTTTTTTTGGGTTTTGTTTTAATTGGTGGAATTTAATTATTTTTATACCATAAAATAAATATATATTATTAACATATGGTTATTAATGATATTTTAAATGTAATAATAATAAATTTTTAAACTTTTTTACTTAAAATAATTATAGAAATATTTTAAGAAAATTTGAATTTATTTCTATCTAGTTAAACAATGATTATAATTTCAAAAAATGTGATAAATACCGTTTTTATGATTTATAAAATATATTTCTTAATAAATTTATCCAATTTTGGGTTTTTTATAAATACATTTACTGGAATCCTAAATTCATTTTCAAAAATACGGCCATTTGGGTACAAGATAAAAAGTGAAATGAATAATTAATTTAACATTAATTGAATGGACATAAATTTTAACAGTAATGACCACTATAAGTTTTAAATGTAAATTTATTGGATGAAATAGTTTATTTTCAATTAATATTATTTTAAAAATTATATTATAACCTTTTTAATGTTTTTAAGTGCAATGTATATTTTTTATGAAATGATTTAATGTAATTGTTTTGGTATTTACATTCGTCAACATCATGAAAATTTTATTTTAAATATGATAAACTGATGATATTTTAAATTGATACCATAATTATTATTTTTCTAGATGGTTTAGGATTATATTGACTTGTAATGTGCAATTCTCAACATATTACTCGAGATGGACTATGATTTTGATTATTTATTAGGGTTACTATTTACATTTCATATCTCTGTTATTCAATATACAAAATTTTGTTTATTATGTTTCACATATTTCATATGTGTAATGAATTATAATATTTATGTGAATTTTAGAGCAAAAAAAATTAATTACATATTGATGCAATGATATATTTCAATAGAATATTTTCTTCGGTATTTGGCTGAGGCCTTCTTTATTTGTGTAAGATGGCTTGAAACACAAAATTTATAGTATTAATTTTGTGGAATGATTCATTTGGGTTATGATTAAGATGTCAATAATTATTCATTTTAATATTGTGAATTCGGTTATTGAAATTCATTGTGTATATTTTATTAGTATTAATATACATGGTTTAGTTCTCAAAAACATGTGATTATTTATATCTTACTATTTGATAATCATTTATTCCTAGAAAATTATGATACTGATATTTATTAATTTTAATTTGTTTTATTCATCATTAATTACATATTTTGTTATTCTTTATTAATTGATATATTTAATTTTATGTTTACCCTTATCGGGAATCCATGCTCAAACACTTCTTATGACTAATTTTCCATCGGATATAAGGAATTTTATTCTAATTGATATGTAGTGATTCGTTTGTAGGAATAATGATGTTCTAAAGTAAAATACCTTCAAATTTTTTTGTATTAATTTTAATTTTAATTCATTTACTTATCTATTTTACAATGGTACTAAACTATTCATTAATTTATGATGTGGTAAATTTTATATTGTGGCAATGTAATATACAAAATTCTGGATTCTGTCTTTTGGGGTCAGAGTCAGTATAGTTTCTATTAAATAATTTTTACTATAAACCATATGAACTATATTGAAGAAAAAGTGGATTGTGAATCATAATACTATGATATAATATGACGATTAGTATATAATAAGATCCTTATAGATTGGTATGAATGTTATTATGTGGGGATTTCACGAAATATATCCCTTTTTTGTTAAAACATGTTGACATGGTTCTAACATAGTTGAACATAGTGAAAAATGTTTTGAACATAGTTCATCAATCTTGATAGGTTCATCATCTAAGGCATAAAAATGGACACTTTTCACTCTATGTTTGACACTTTTGGTAAATGTTATTGAAAAAAATACCATTTACATTACCAACAATTAGTAATCATTTTAAGATAAATATATCACCAATGAAACCAGGTTTATGATTATGATATTATCTAAACACATAAAATTAATTTTTGTAATATTTTTCCCTATTGATGGGATTTATCAATATTTTTCATAATTTTATGATCTTATATATTGTATTAATTCATTTTGACATTTATCATATGGGAATGAATAATAAAATTTTCAATTCAGATAATCAGATGAGTAATAATGTTCATTTCTATTATGTGAAAATCGAATCCTTTAAAAAAACTAGTATTCAAAACAATATCATCATATGATGCAACTATATCATGTGATACAAATATTGTGAATGAATTCCATAATTAATATGAATTTAAATGGAATCTGGATAAGAATATGATTAATATAAAAAAATTTAAAATGGATATCCAGAAATAATTGGTTTCCCACAAGTGATTATTGTGGAATGAAACACCTAGGTTCTAACTTGATGGGATTTGGAGTTTAAAAATAGTGTGAAGATAATATCCAATATTCATATAATTATAATGGAATATAATAAGATTTCAATGTTCTATTCCTTAAATTAAATGAATTGTGGAAATGTGAAAATAATGCACAAAGAGGCTGGGGAATATACCTCTGTAGAGTCGAAATGATCTTTATTAATCTTAGTTAATTAACATATATGGAGGGGAATTATTAATGTGATTGGGTTTGATTTAAATTTTTATGTTTTAAGAGTATTTTACTAATGAAATTTGACTTATACAAATGATTTATATTAAAATAATTATACAATATTACTAATTTTATTGGATTTTGGAAATTATATTCACTTGTACTGGTGAACAAGAGAATTGATATTTTAAAATGTTAAAAGTATTGGAATCACATTATTGGGGTAGTATTACCGAAAATATGATCCTGATGTGGAGTTAGTAATGGGATGTTTATGGCATAGTTTTCATTTCCATGAAATTGATTAGTTATTTGATTATTTATATGTTCATTTCTGGAGTATTCTACACGAATTGATTTATTTAATATATCTATCTACAGTATATTTTATATTTTGAATTATCAATATTTTTATTAAGATTTTATTGTGATATGGTTATTAAAATAATGGTAATATCTAATTAAGAGAAACATTATAATAAAAGGGGAATATAATTTTATTTTATTAAATTTCTGTACATATTTTTGACATTTTATTTCTAAATTAAATATTTTAGATGAGTCGTAATGTTAAATAAATATGGACTAGATTATTTTGAAACTTTTGTGTTATTTTATAAATTATTCTTATAATACATTTTATTAATCAATGAAGTAATATAATTGTACTCTTTTATAAATCTTATGATCCATTAATGTTTGTCTTTATTGCATCTAGTATAAAAATCTATTTTAGGTATTAATTTATTATTATATGAAATTATATGGAAAATGATCTTTGAAACCCCTATAATTTTAATTATGCCTACAAAATAGAAGGATATTGTTTATGAATATTTTTGATATATTCTCAGTCTATATGGTAATGGAATTTCATAACACTAGGAAAATAATATTGTTACAAACTGTTTTACTTATACAATCATTTATGTTGAACAACTAGCCTTTTAAATAATCATATATTTATGGTAGTGAGGTATATAAATTTCCACTTATCTTTAAATTTATTATGATTAATGACCTCTATTACACTATATAATTATTAATTTTTTTCATCTTGGTCAATATCTTTACATAGAATCAATGTTCTCATACCAAGAAACCTATTTTAGTGTTATTAAACATAAAATTTTAATAATATTTATCTCTTGTGAAGATGATGATTTATTAACCATTTTAACGTGTGGTATTCCAAAAAAGGTAACCTCAAATATCAAACACAGTATTATCGATATGAAGAGTAATTATTTGTGACAGAATTTTTTTTGGTGGGGAGATTGTTGCAGAAAGAGTTTTATAAAATAAGAAAATAATATTTGATAAATTTATGACACATAAAAAAATATTTGAATATAATAAAATTTTATATGAATTTTATATGTCTTAAATTTTAAATATATTTAATCTCTTCAATACATTGTGAGGCGTGAAATACATGTTTTAAGAAAGACATTATACTCTATTAAAATTTTACTATTTAATCATGTCCATTATAAAATACCTATTAAAATTTAGTGTATGAATATTAATAAATAAATTAAAAAATTATAGGGTTTCAACATGATTAAAACAAAATAAATTGATATTTATTTATTATATATAAAATAAAAATCATTTTTACTTAAAAATAACAATTTTTCTAAAAGGAGGTCTTGTCACGCTTTGTCCACATAATTTATAATTGTTTTTATCACATATAAA
Source organism: Viscum album (assembly GCA_963277665.1). Lineage (NCBI taxonomy): Eukaryota > Viridiplantae > Streptophyta > Magnoliopsida > Santalales > Viscaceae > Viscum > Viscum album. Next base: position 1,404,908,052 of record OY728122.1, on the reverse strand, counting down.
CCTATTATTTAATATAATCATATTATTTTTGTAAATAATCATTAAAAATATTATTATATATTTATCTTTTGGTATTCTTCATTGAAATTTCATTTATCGATGAATAACAGAAATTACCAACTTTTACTGAAAATTGGGTTTTATTTGAATTATTTTTTGAAGATATATTAGTATTTAAGCTACTAATAAAGTAAAATTTGTCCAATTATATTTATTTCATTCTAATTTATGTAATTATAATACACATATTAATTATTTATAACCTTAAAATAAACTATACTTAAGGGAATTCTCACCATAGAATCACACATTGTCATCACTTCTACGATCATTATTTTAAGTTGGTTTATTAGACATATGATTATAAAATTGAAAAAATGGATTCCACATTCGGAATCTGTATAATATTTATTATCTAATCTGGTATGCATAATTTTTTACCAAAATTAATAATGGAAAAATTAAAAATTAATTACCTTGATTATGTTATAATGGGTTAGTTGTGGAGTTGAAAAAGAAGATAGGGGCTAAAATATAAATCCAACATTATAAAATATTATTTTATAGTAATATTTAAACATTATCATATCCCAATTCTTAAACTATGGTTATTTGAATGATTATATTATTTTCAAGACAATACCATTTATAATGTTTTTGGAAATTTTTATTTAACTTCCAAGAGGGTTCCCCTTACATACATATAAAAGCTCTATCCCTCCCTACATTTATTCGAACCCATAATGTCAATTTTCTATCCCAATTCATTTCAAATAGCCTCCCAAAAATCCAAATGTATATTAAAGATCTTTTGGTATTTGGATAATATTAACCATATTTTACTTAAGCGGAGTTTATAGGATGGGTCTCTTAGAAAAAGTAATTACATAAAAAAATTATTTTATTACCTCTTTTTATGACACTGGAAATAGAATAAAACATTCTATATAAAAAAACCTATCTATACCATGTAATGATATTTTATTATGTTTATTAAATAATATTTATCAATATCCACTTCCATAAAATGGGAAACAAAATTATTATTTGGGTGCATGGTGGTCTACCACCTCTTGAATTGATATAGTTTATTTTCAATTACTGAATATCACGGGAATATTTATATTGACCTAAATTTTATTTAAGATATTTTTTTATTTTATGATACTAATTTATTTTCAATATCACATATTCATTTTTAAAATTACAATTATTTCTAATTAGATGACACCACTCGTGTGAATGACGATCTACCACCACAAAGAGCAATTCAGTTGGATTTTCACATAAGATTTACATGGAATGTAATATTTACAAAATTAATGAATAAATAGGATATATACAAGATGATATATATTAATTTAAATTAATTTATCACCAAAATACATACCCATATTCTCATTAATGGAAATTACATCTTCTATCGTGCTTACATATGACCAATCATCTCTACCAATCGATTCAATTCATTTACCATGTACGACATTAATAAATAGTTTTATATATTTATATACAAAATAAATATGATATTTGTGATATATTTATCATTTTGGGTAATTTATATATCTATATTCAATGGTAATTAAATTGAAATTGTATGATCAAATACACTTGAGAAAAAAAGTAATTAAGACTCAAAACAATTAAAATAATGAAATATTATTAGAAAATAGGTTGTAAAATTTAATAAGAGATCCATATAAGGTATTATAAATTTTTATATGAATATTTTATTATTTATTATATTTTAAAACCCATTTAACATTATGTAATTAAATGTTCGAATGAAATCAATCCTAATGTTAGAGTTTCTCATCCGACATTTCCTTTTATATGACATATTCCACATTCATCTCATATTTCATATTATTTGTATATAAAAAACCTCTTACATATTATTTCTTGAATCTATTTATCATCAAGGTGTACAGTATTTAATTTTATGTAAGTTATTCTATATTAATTATTAATCAAATTTTACCAAAGAGGTAAAAATCATTTCATAATCTCGTCATTATTCGATATTCTATATATTTTAGTCTCCCATTGGGGGGTTTGATATTTATTTATTCAAAATAATATATTTTAATTTAATGTATTTATTAAATTATTTTTTCAAGAGATATTATTAATATTCAATTTTTTTACTTCTAATTTTGGAGAAATTGCATTTTGGAAAACTGAACTTTTTTTATATTTTTTTATAGAAATACAGGTTTTTTAAATATGTTTTCAAAAATGTTATTACCATTTTACAAATTCTGTATTAATCAAAATGGAACCCAATTAAAATTATTAAACAATTTTTAAATGAGTATTCTTTTTGTTTCCAAAATACGGATCGTATAAATTTTACCAAAAATGTGAAACAAATTATTATTTTAACATGTCTGAAATTAACATAATTTTTTGATGTCATTACCACTCAATGTTTAATTATTACTTTACTAGTTTCATATGGTTAATTTTGAAGAAAATAAATTTCATTATTTTTTATGAACATTTTTTAAATGGTGATTTTTAGGTTAAAATGATATTTTCCTGAAAAAAAAAATTAATGAACTTTTATGTTATTTTTATTCATCAACTTCATCCACCCATTATTATAATTTATATCCACTATTGATAAGTTTTATTTATTCAACATTTATTATGTTTCCAAGTTCTCTCTGATCATTTTTTATAGGAATGTATATTTTTTACAATATTACTCTATATGGTTTAATGTTATATTAATTAATTTTGTTAGGTATTATCTTTTAAAAAAATTAAATAAAAACATTTTTATTCATTATGATTCAACAAATATTTATGGATAATTTATTGAAATCATTAAGTGATGGGTGATTCCAAGATTAAGATATCCCCTTGGGAAATAAGGTTGTACCATTAGAAAAATTGTCTTTGTTAATAGGCTATAAGAACACCCTTTTAAAATAGATGTCATGGTAGGATACCATGATTATAAGACATCATTCCATGATGACATGAAGGTATGTTTATGATTTCTAGAATTGGGAATTCTATCAATATGAATTCAATTATTGATATTCCTTCTGATTATTCAATTAGTTACCATATTTTGGGTCATGTTTTCATGATCATGTTATTTTTATATATATTTATTGTATCATTAATTATTATAGACATATTATAATCATGTTATTAATTAAAAGGATTATGATTCATTTATGTACCTTGAAATATTTATTATAAACTATTTACTCATATATTCCCATTGTATACATAACCTTTTTGAGCATTTGATATATCATACATCTTATGTTTTATTCTAACTAAGATACCATGAAGGGTTTTTTGAAAGATATGATAGGATTTCTTAAGGAGAATTAATTTTATTCTCAATAAAAATACATTGAAAATTTTTAGTTTTAAATTGTAATGTTAATTCCATTTTTTATATAGTTTAAAAAAATACAAAACTTTTTTATCTTTTAAAATGTGATAACATGTATCTAGTACCAATGTAAAAAATTATATGGTGACTCTGGGCGACTATGGTTGAGGTTACAATAATAAATACTAAATTTCACCAATAATTTTAATAAATTTAATATTTTTTATAGGGATAAATATATGAATTTTTATGTTATAAATATATATTTGAAATATTCTTAACCTTATTTTGGTAATTTATTTCAATTTTTTAAATGATTAACTAAAATATATTTCTATCTCATTTCATCATAACGCATGTGGAAGTAATAGAAAAATCATGTTATAGATTTTTAAACCTTAAAACTAATATTTAATGGATGATTTATACAATTTGAAAATCATTTAGGAAAAATATAAAGTTATAAGGATATCTATATTTTTTATAATAAAAATTACTTTTTTTGGAAAAATCATTAAAGGTAAATTTATAATATTATTGAGTTGATTGTGTTTTTACTATGTGGGATTCCATGATATGCTTTGGAGTTCCCAATATATTTTTTAAAATCTATGTTGACAATGATCTATGACAAGGTAATGGATACAATAGAGCAGGTAAAAAAGTGCATACAAAGAGTTTTTGGAAAAAGATGTTGCATGAAATATTAAAGGTGTTTTGGAATGTTGTGCACAATGAATATTTTTTGATCACAACAACAAAGTAATGTAAAGAATATTAGTGAATGAATTATTTTAATTTTCACGAAATATATGTTTGTGTGGTGAAGGAATAGAGGTGTGTGTCTGCAGAATAGAGATGAAGTGGTAAACAAAAAAGTGAGTAACACATTCAATACATCATCAAATGTGGACTTAAATTCTTTGGGAGTAATGAAAAAACATGAATATTTGAATGCAAGATGTTTTCCTATAATAATGTGTAGAAGTGGGATTTTTTTCAACATTGTGTGTAAGATTGTGAGTTCCCTACCTAATTTCAAATGTTGGATGGAAGTAAATAATGGTGGGTGTAAGACACCCAAATGGTGCATTAATGAATGAATTTTATAAGTTAAACAATGGTAATGTGATATTCAAGAAAATAAATGAAAGGGTTAATTCAAAAGATCATATATATACAAGTAAGGATGTATTTATTAGTGATAATAAAGGGACCATGAAGTCCACAATCTATGGTTGACTCTCATCTATAGTTGTGAGAAAAGGATGTGGAATACATGGATCCATTCCACCAGTAGTGCTCTAGGGAAAGTGACAACATGAGCGACCATTGGGAATTTAGTGAGCTAACCCAAAATATAGTAATGTTCATGAGCCTTAGCATATATGTGATGTATCCTGGATCATATTTGGGTAGATATCCTTAATGTATTTGGTACAATCAGCACATTTCCATTATATGATCCTTTGAAGTTTCTATTAATGGTGATCCAAGTAAAAATAGTGGTTTCCATGTGTTCTTTTTCTTTCATTGCGTTCAAATAGTCATCATCATATAAACATGAAAAAAATATAGCAGAATATGTTCGTAAGATCAAATATACTGACCCATATAACAATGAGTTCATGATTCGTGGCCAAGGAATTCTAAAAAATGGATTTCTATACCCTGACTTACACTTCCCTATAAGGGTATCAAGGCCCCTTTTGGAACCTACAACATTACATTTTATATTATATTATTGTAATGGTCCGGACCTCTCTGGTCCATTACTCTGTGAAATGTTGGTGTTGGAGGTGTTCCGGGAGGTCTAGGGGACTTATCCCCAACACTTTGCCAATTTTCTAGTTCTGTGAACAGTGTTTCCTGTTTTATGAACAGTAACAGATCAGTGAGACAGATCAGTTTCACGGATCGGTGAGACAGATCAGTTTCACAGATCAGTGAGACAGATCAGTTTCACAGATCAGTGAGACAGATCAGTTTCACAGATCGGTGAGACAGATCAGTTTCACAGATCGGTGAGACAGATCAGTGAGACAGATCAGTTTCACAGATCGGTGAGACAGATCAGTTTCACAGATCGGTGAGACAGATCAGTTTCACAGATCGGTGAGACAGATCAGTTTCACAGATCGGTGAGACAGATCAGTTTCACAGATCGGTGAGACAGATCAGTTTCACCGATCGGTGAGACAGATCAGTTTCACAGATCGGTGAGACAGATCATTCTCACAGATCGGTGAGACAGATCGGTGAGACAGATCGGTGAGACAGATCGGTGAGACAGATCGGTGAGACAGATCGGTGAGACAGATCGGTGAGACAGATCGGTGAGACAGATCGGTGAGACAGATCGGTGAGACAGATCGGTGAGACAGATCGGTGAGACAGATCGGTGAGACAGATCGGTGAGACAGATCGGTGAGACAGATCGGTGTGACAGATCAGTTTCACAGATCAGTTTCACAGATCGGTGTGATAGATCAGTTTCACAGATCAGTTTCACAGATCGGTGTGACAGATCAGTTTCACAGATCAGTTTCATGTACAGTAACGGTGGGTGAACAGTGTTTCCAGACTCCTACAGTTTTGCCCCTTTTGACGTTTCCTTTGACGTAAAATACATTTAAAGCCTTATTTTAAGGGCTCTTAAGGCCGATTCAAATTCCATAAATCCTATATTAATTATTCCTAAGGCTTGGAATGTTTCACTTGGTCAAACCGTGTGGGTTAATGCGATCCGTTTTTAATGGAGAATTAACCGGATCTTAAACCGTCACCTCGTTAAATCTTAAAAAGGGACGAGGTATCATTCTCCCTTGTTCCTTACCTTTATTCTTAACTAAGAGGCTCTAGAACCTTTCAATCCTTCCCGTAGGAGTTTCACAATCAACCCTTACTCCTAGGATCAGTCCCGCTCTGTTGGATGCAACCAAGCTGTGTCGATCATTCTTCCACATAAGTTGTCGCGAGGGGAGGATCGTGACCTGCTGTGTGGATAAAGGACGTCAAGAACTCTTCGAGGTAGGGGATTCATGGATTCTCTAATTATATATGTGCAATCGTATAGTTAGCATGATTTATTCCTTTGGATCACAATGAAATTGACCTAATTAAATACTTGAACCGGATTAAAATAATTGGTTGATCGCATGCTGTTGCTTTATACCGTGATAACGATTTGCCTCATGTTTTCCTAGATATAGTGATATCTATGTTTGCTTTGATTTGTTGATCGTTCATGATAGAAATTGATAATGAACGTAAAGCTGGAATTAACTGTTGATTAATTGGCGAAGGATAAAGAGGCATATAAATTAATCTGGTTGTTGTCGTTGTTGTAGTTGTTATAATTTGAGGATAATCAAATTAGGGAAGTAAGTTTCGTTATTTAATTGTGATAGCTTACTGATTAGGTATCCATGATTGGAACCTACGAATATCAAATCTGTTAATTCAATATGGATTAGAGAACAGATTATGTGGGAATTTCAAAAAGGGTTCTGAGTTACCCTCTTGTTTGTTAAAGGGCCGAGAGCCCATTTTGTGATGTTTGTTTTCCTGCTGCTTGTGCTGTGATGTGAGCCTGGATGGTTGTTGTGATATGTGGAGGCATGGAGGCCTTATAGTTGTGGCAGCGGATGATGCCTAGTGTGGCGAGATGCATCGGTTTATGCATATGGGTGTCAGGGAGGACACCGGGGGTGATGGAATGGGACGGATGTGGTTGCTGGTTGCTTGTGGTCTTCTTGAATGTTAATCTGCTTTGCTTTTCCCCACTGCTCAAGGCAGCTGGTCTTTCTTACCCTCATTCGGAAGGAGGCGAAGACACGTGGGGTATGCCACGTGCTTTCCGTGTTTAGCCTCTCGATGGAGGATGGGTCTATGCTCTTTCTATAGGCGGCAAAGACTCGACGGGTAGTATATCTACTCACCGTGTTGAGCCTCCTTTGTGTTTAGAAGCATAGGATGTTTTTCTAGAATGCCTAGGAATGTGGAAAAGTATTTCTGTATTGAATGTTTGATTAAATGGTGAAAATCCACGGGGATGGAGATGCTAGAATTTAAAGGTGATGTGAATCTTAAAAAGGAGCAGTTGTATTGGAAGTGACGCCATTTCAGTTAAATGGGGAATTGTTCAATCTTAATTAATGCTTAAAGAATTAACTAATGTACAGTGGAACTGATAAATGAGAATGGTGTAATCTAATAAAGCTCTTCAATTGGTTGTGTGCTTATAGGATACCTAGTCTTAGAAGTAGCAGCCTGGAGTCTGAAAGACGTTAGCTGCAGTTGTATCTAAGAATAGGTAATGCCCATAGTGTGGATGTGAGTTACTTATATATTCTGTACTTTTTGTGTTTCTATACGCTACTCCACCCTGTCGGTAAGGGCATCTGACACCCCGGGGATTCTGAGCCCTGGGGGGGTGTTTTCCCCAACATTCTGATGGGAGGTTGAATGGCTGACTACCCCCTTTGGCCCCGCTCTCTACTCTTGGTAGATCTTAGTGCTGGTAGGCACAGTGGTTAGTTTTACCATATATGTGTGTAGAGGGCTGTAATGGCTTGTGGTTATTTCACACACATATATTCTGGATATAGTATCCTATGGACTACTATAGGTGTAACGTGTATAGGCTGTGATGGCTTGAGGATCCTTACTCGGTGTATGGGCTGTAATGGCTTGAGGTATAATACCCGACGTATGATACACGTTATGCGAGCTGTGGTGGCTCCCGGAAACTACCTGGTTACTTTTGGTTGTGGGGATTGTGTGGAGCTTAGCCCAGGTGTCTGCGGGCAAGCCTATGTGGTGCACGTGGTGCATATTGTGGAGCTTGACCCATGTTCATACGGGCAAGCCTTTGGAGAGAGATGCACAGGACGTATGTCGTTGGGGCAAAGCGGCAAACCAGTGGGGAAGTAGTAGCGGGGTACCCTTGACATTCTTTACTATACGCTATATTCTTGTATGTGTTACTTGGTGAGAGTAGCCATGGTGAGGTTGGGAACATAGTATGCCTGTTTAGGTGACGAGTTAGTTTCACTTGTTGTTCACTGGGCTTTAGCATGCTTTCTTTACTTTTGCACGAGAGTCTTGGGGAGGATCCTACTGAGTATACTGTTATACTCACCCTATGTACATATAAACTGTTTTTCAGGTCACTTGGAGCAGGTTGGAGATCAAGCTGGTTACTACTAGCTTGCGGTTGGAGGAGGAGCTGTTCGGGCTTGTGGTCGCTGTCGTTTTACTTTCTTTTGGGTACTTTTAGTTTCCCCTTTCAGTTGTAGTACTTTTGCATGACATTTCATATATGTACTTGGGTTTCTTTTACATTTGAGTTATGAGTTGGAGTTGGTTGGATTCTATTCTATCTCTCTCTTCTGCATGTGTTCTCTTAGAGGGTAATGCCTCCCATTTGTGTGTGTATTATACCCTCGGTGCTAGTCGCCAACCCGGGGCCTACTGGAGGCGGGACTCGGGGGTCATTATCTCCCTTTTCACATTGCCATCCCAAGAGGGGTACACTTTCTGGGGAGGGGGTCGTGACAGAGTGGTATCAGAGGTCTGGTCGAGGGATAGGATGGAGTTTGGAGTTAGGCACAGGTGAGGATGAATGGGATGGTAGGGCAACGGTGTCATTCATGTTTAGCAAGTGGGGTAAACACTGGAGACCGGCAGAGACATAGGCGTTCAGGGCCCCCTATGATCTGTTGCACGGACCTTTAAGTTTACAATGGCTACTAAACAAAGTGATACTGGTTGCAGGGTAGAGACCTAGGAAAGGATCATGCATCATTATTCCTTGCGCCTGTGTTTGAATGGGTAGACCTTGGGATAGGTAACCTAAAATTAATAAAACAAAATAATTAATTAATTAATGTTGAGTCTTCCATATTCCAGGCTTAGGAGCTCTAACGATTGTTATTTTACAGGTATGGCTCCAGGTCGGCGTCCCCGTCAGGTTTGCGCAGAAGGTGCCCAGCAGGCTGTTCCAGCAGATCGCCGCCGGGTAGAGGCTGACGAAGATGACACTTGGAGGAAGACACTCCGAGAGTTTCAGCGCCAGAGTCTACAGAAGTACGAGGGCTCCGTTTCAGATGCAGTCACAGAAGACTGGTTGGAGGAGGTCGAGATAGGCTTCAGTTCGATTCGTGCTCGGAAGGAACACTGGGTGTCCTTGGTTGTGACGATGTTGCGTGGAGCAGCGAGACAGTGGTGGTTCTTGTTCCTCGGGGATCGTGAGGAGTCAGCGATCTCATGGGAGGAGTTTCGAGACAGGTTTAGAGTCGAGTTTCTTTCTTCGACTGCGAAGGCATCCAGTCGCCAGGAGCTTCTTACCCTTCGACAGGGGAGCTCCAGTGTTCGGGAGTTTGGAATCCGTTTCAGGAACCTTCTACGATATGCTTCAGACCTGTTACCAGATGATGAGGCCAGGGCGAGGCATTTCGAGGAGGCTTTGCGTCCAGAGATCCAGCGTCAGGTCACCCCATTTATGCTGAAGACATATCTTGAGGTGCTGGCGAGGGCAGAGGTTGTTGAGAGGACTTTTTCTAGGACCGGATCGTCACGAGAGGGGAATCGTCACGATTCCTCAAGAAGCAGATCTGTGGTCCGGGGTTCCCGGTTTTCAGGACAGAAGAGTTTCCGTTCACCTGGGGGTAGGTCCCGGCCCTTCCCATCTCATTTCTCCGGAGGTAGCAACTCTCAGACCTATGCCAAGGGATCAGGCGCTTGTTTTTCTTGTGGTGGACGTGGTCATCAGCAGCGGGAGTGCCCAACTTTTCAGAGCAGTCATCGTGCACCAGGCGCTCCACTCCAGGTTCCTCCGTTGAGGCAGTTCCAGCCGAGGCAGCAGCAGCAGGTTGCACCAGCTTTAGATCACCAGAGGGTAGATGGAGCAGGCAGAGGACAGCCCCATGACGCTCCCCGTCCTCAGAGAGCAGAGCGCGGCCGTGGTGGTGGTCGTCATCAGGGTCAGAGAGGCCGTGGAGGTGGTCGTGGTCAGCTTCATGCTCTAGCGTTGCCAGCTCCAGGCGAGCCAGACGTCGTCCGAGGTACCCTTTCCTTGTTTTCTACCTTGGTGTATGCCTTGTTTGATTCAGGAGTGACACACTCCTTTATATCCCCTACCCTTGTCCACGCTTTGGGACTTGAGGTAGAGAGGCTTCCAGTGCCCCTGGCGTTGACTACGCCAGTTGGAGGTCGAGCTAGCTTGTTTGAAGTATGTAATGACTGTGAGCTAGTGTTGGGGCAGCACCGCTCTTGGGGAGATTTCCTATGTTTACGAATACAACCATATGATGTCATCCTCGGCATGGATTGGTTGTATTCGGTGCAGGCTATTGTGGATTGCTACAGGAAGAAGGTCGTTTTCTTTGATGAAGATGGAGAGGAAGTAGTGTTTGTTGGTGAGAGAGATCCTCGGATGAGTCATAGACGAGTTTCATCCTTATCATCCATGATGGCTGGGATGATGCTGAGTTCTTCAGAGGTTCAACAGCTGGCGTTTCCTAGGGTCGTAGAAGAGTACCCTGATGTCTTCCCAGAAGAGGTTGTATCCTTACCCCCTCGACGGAAGATCGAGTTTGGGATCGAGCTACAGCCCGGAGCGTCTCCCATCTCTATGTCTCCGTATAGGATGGCCCCTTCTGAGTTACGAGAGCTACGTATTCAGCTCGATGGTCTATTGCAGTGTGGTTTTGTTCGGCCAAGTGTGTCACCGTGGGGTGCACCAGTCTTGTTCGTGAAAAAGGCTGATGGCAGTTTGCGGTTGTGCGTCGATTATCGTCGCTTAAACAAAGTGACAATAAATAACCGTTATCCTCTCCCGCGGATTGATGACCTAGTCGATCAACTGAAGGGTGCAAGTTGGTTTTCAAAGATCGACTTGCGGTCAGGATATCATCAGATGCGTGTAAAGGATGAGGATATCCCGAAGACAGCTTTCCGCTGTCGTCATGGGCATTATGAGTTTGTTGTAATGCCATTCGGCGTGACAAATGCTCCAGCTGTTTTCATGGGGTTGATGAATGTTGTGTTCCGTGAATTCTTGGACAAGTTTGTTGTGGTTTTCATTGACGACATCCTTGTGTACTCCACATCTGAAGAAGAGCATGCAGAACATCTACGAGCTGTTTTGGGAGTTCTTCGCCAACATCGGTTGTTTGGGAAGTTGTCCAAGTGTGAGTTCTGGGCTCGAGAAGTTCGTTTCTTGGGACATGTTGTGTCCCAACAGGGAGTAGCTGTGGATCCTTCGAAGATAGAAGCAGTGGTGTCTTGGCCAGCCCCCAAGACCGTGTCAGAGGTGCGAAGTTTCCTTGGTCTCGCAGGCTATTATAGGAGGTTTGTGGCTAATTTCTCCCGAGTTGCGACTCCTCTGACAGCTTTGACCAGGAAGGATCAAGCGTTCATATGGACTGATCAGTGTCAGACAGCTTTCGAGTATCTAAAGGAGAAGTTGGTAAGTGCTCCAGTCCTTTGTCTTCCAACGGAGGGAGTCCAGTTTGATGTTTTCTGTGATGCTTCACATCTGGGGCTAGGCTGTGTTCTCATGCAGCAGAGGTCAGTTGTTTCTTATGGGTCTCGGCAGTTGCGTCCCCATGAACGCAACTATGCCACCCATGATCTTGAGTTGGCAGCCGTGGTGTTTGCGCTGAAGTTGTGGAGACATTACCTCATTGGAGAGCGCTTTGTGGTTTTCACTGATCATAAGAGTTTGAGGTATGTTTTCTCTCAGCGGGATTTGAACTTTCGGCAGCGTCGGTGGATGGAGTTCTTGTAGGAATACGACTTCGAAATATCGTATACACCTGGGAAGGGAAATGTTGTTGCTGATGCACTAAGCCGAAAGTCACGTAATGATGTTGTACGTGAATCTGGTGATTCCTGGAGAGGGATGGAAGAGCTAGCAGCTTTGCATCTTGATATGGGAGAAGTTGGAGGAAGAGGTTGTCTTTTCCAGATGACGGTGCAGTCATCCCTGATGCAAAAGGTGGAAGAGTCTCAGTTGGGTGATCTAGAGGTGGAAGTTTTGAGAGACAGAGTTGTTTGTGGGGAGGCCCCTGATGGTTGGTCAGAGGATGAACAACACCGAGTGTTGTATCATGACAGGCTTTTTGTTCCCTTGGCAATGCGCGAGACGGTTCTCCGAGAGTTCCATAGCTCGCCCTTAGCTGTACATCCTGGTGTGACGAAGATGTATCGATCCTTGAGGAGTCAGTTTTGGTGGCCTGGGCTGAAGCGTTCAGTTGCAGAATGTGTGTCTCGATGTTTAGTCTGCCAGAAGGTGAATGCCGAACACCGTGTTCCTGGTGGTCTTCTCCAGCACTTAGAGATTCCTCAGTGGAAGTGGGAGGACATCACAATGGACTTTGTTACAGGTTTACCTCGAGCTCCGGGAGGACATGATGCTATATGGGTGGTAGTGGATCGTTTAACTAAATCGGCCCACTTCATAGCAATCAAGGAGTCGAGCTCAGTGGAGGTTTTGTCGAGGCAGTATCTGGAGGAAGTGGTGAGGCTTCACGGAGTTCCTAAGACGATCATTTCTGATCGAGACCCTCGTTTTACCTCGAGGGTGTGGAGAGGTCTCCAGCATGCTTTTGGCTCTCAACTATGCCTTAGCACTGCTTTTCATCCTCAAACGGATGGTCAGACAGAGCGAACCATCCAAACTCTTGAAGACATGTTGCGCTCTTGTGTTCTTGATTTTGGAGGTTCATGGGTGAAACACTTACCTTTGGTAGAGTTCGCTTACAATAATAGTTTTCACTCTACCATCGGCATGGCGCCGTTTGAAGCCTTGTATGGTCGGCCATGCCGTTCTCCGTTGTGCTGGACTGGGGTCGGAGAGTCAGCAATTCTCGGACCAGAACTAGTGCAGAATACGACGGAGATGGTTCAAGTGATTCGTGAGAGGATGAAGACAGCACAAGATCGTTAGAAATCTTATGCGGATCAAAGAAGGAGACCCTTAGAGTTTAATGTTGGGGATCATGTGTTTTTGAAGGTGACTCCCCGTCGTGGGCAGCGAAGGTTTGGTCGCGGAAGTAAGCTTTCTCCCCGTTTTGTTGGGCCTTTCGAGGTGTTAGCTCGTGTTGGAGCTGTGGCATATCGAGTAGCACTTCCCCCTCGGATGAGTCGGATACATGATGTTTTTCATGTATCGCAGCTCCGTCATTATCTTCATGATGAATCTCATGTTATCGATTGGGGAGAGATCGATATTGATGATGATGCAACCTTCGAGGAGCGACCTGTGGAGATCCAAGACTACAAGGAGAAGGTGTTGCGTGGGCGTTCTATTCCTTTAGTTCGTGTCTTGTGGCGACACGGTGGCATGGAGGAGAGTACCTGGGAGCGTGAGTCACAGATACGTGCTCAGTACCCAGAGTTGTTTAATGTTTAACTCCTTTCATGTAATGATGTTTTCTCTGTGGTTGGACCTTTCATGTTTTGTTTATGTACCTTTGATGTGATGTTGTGAATGAATTGTTTGGGTATGGATTGTTTGTTCCCGGATGTCATAGTTTTGTTCCAGCTTTCGAACAACTCATGGTGGTTTTTCCCTGAGAGGTATCTTATGGGGTGGTTGTTCGGACCCCTCTTTTCTTCTGGGTTGGTTTTTAATTCTCGAGGACGAGAATGTTTTGAGAGGTATCTAATGTAATGGTCCGGACCTCTCTGGTCCATTACTCTGTGAAATGTTGGTGTTGGAGGTGTTCCGGGAGGTCTAGGGGACTTATCCCCAACACTTTGCCAATTTTCTAGTTCTGTGAACAGTGTTTCCTGTTTTATGAACAGTAACAGATCAGTGAGACAGATCAGTTTCACGGATCGGTGAGACAGATCAGTTTCACAGATCAGTGAGACAGATCAGTTTCACAGATCAGTGAGACAGATCAGTTTCACAGATCGGTGAGACAGATCAGTTTCACAGATCGGTGAGACAGATCAGTGAGACAGATCAGTTTCACAGATCGGTGAGACAGATCAGTTTCACAGATCGGTGAGACAGATCAGTTTCACAGATCGGTGAGACAGATCAGTTTCACAGATCGGTGAGACAGATCAGTTTCACAGATCGGTGAGACAGATCAGTTTCACCGATCGGTGAGACAGATCAGTTTCACAGATCGGTGAGACAGATCAGTTTCACAGATCGGTGAGACAGATCGGTGAGACAGATCGGTGAGACAGATCGGTGAGACAGATCGGTGAGACAGATCGGTGAGACAGATCGGTGAGACAGATCGGTGAGACAGATCGGTGAGACAGATCGGTGAGACAGATCGGTGAGACAGATCGGTGAGACAGATCGGTGAGACAGATCGGTGAGACAGATCGGTGTGACAGATCAGTTTCACAGATCAGTTTCACAGATCAGTGTGATAGATCAGTTTCACAGATCAGTTTCATAGATCGGTGTGACAGATCAGTTTCACATATCAGTTTCATGTACAGTAACGGTGGGTGAACAGTGTTTCCAGACTCCTACAGTTTTGCCCCTTTTGACGTTTCCTTTGACGTAAAATACATTTAAAGCCTTATTTTAAGGGCTCTTAAGGCCGATTCAAATTCCATAAATCCTATATTAATTATTCCTAAGGCTTGGAATGTTTCACTTGGTCAAACCGCGTGGGTTAATGCGATCCGTT
The DNA here is from genome assembly GCA_963277665.1 of Viscum album. NCBI lineage: Eukaryota > Viridiplantae > Streptophyta > Magnoliopsida > Santalales > Viscaceae > Viscum > Viscum album. The sequence goes on along the minus strand of OY728122.1, from coordinate 1,404,893,025 downwards.
TTTAATGGAGAATTAACCGGATCTTAAACCGTCACCTCGTTAAATCTTAAAAAGGGACGAGATATCATTCTCCCTTGTTCCTTACCTTTATTCTTAACTAAGAGGCTCTAGAACCTTTCAATCCTTCCCGTAGGAGTTTCACAATCAACCCTTACTCCTAGGATCAGTCCCGCTCTGTTGGATGCAACCAAGCTGTGTCGATCATTCTTCCACATAAGTTGTCGCGAGGGGAGGATCGTGACCTGCTGTGTGGATAAAGGACGTCAAGAACTCTTCGAGGTAGGGGATTCATGGATTCTCTAATTATATATGTGCAATCGTAGAGTTAGCATGATTTATTCCTTTGGATCACAATGAAATTGACCTAATTAAATACTTGAACCGGATTAAAATAATTGGTTGATCGCATGCTGTTGCTTTATACCGTGATAACGATTTGCCTCATGTTTTCCTAGATATAGTGATATCTATGTTTGCTTTGATTTGTTGATCGTTCAAGATAGAAATTGATAATGAACGTAAAGCTGGAATTAACTGTTGATTAATTGGCGAAGGATAAAGAGGCATATAAATTAATCTGGTTGTTGTCGTTGTTGTAGTTGTTATAATTTGAGGATAATCAAATTAGGGAAGTAAGTTTCGTTATTTAATTGTGATAGCTTACTGATTAGGTATCCATGATTGGAACCTACGAATATCAAATCTGTTAATTCAATATGGATTAGAGAACAGATTATGTGGGAATTTCAAAAAGGGTTCTGAGTTACCCTCTTGTTTGTTAAAGGGCCGAGAGCCCATTTTGTGATGTTTGTTTTCCTGCTGCTTGTGCTGTGATGTGAGCCTGGATGGTTGTTGTGATATGTGGAGGCATGGAGGCCTTATAGTTGTGGCAGCGGATGATGCCTAGTGTGGCGAGATGCATCGGTTTATGCATATGGGTGTCAGGGAGGACACCGGGGGTGATGGAATGGGACGGATGTGGTTGCTGGTTGCTTGTGGTCTTCTTGAATGTTAATCTTCTTTGCTTTTCCCCACTGCTCAAGGCAGCTGGTCTTTCTTACCCTCATTCGGAAGGAGGCGAAGACACGCGGGGTATGCCACGTGCTTTCCGTGTTTAGCCTCTCGATGGAGGATGGGTCTATGCTCTTTCTATAGGCGGCAAAGACTCGACGGGTAGTATATCTACTCACCGTGTTGAGCCTCCTTTGTGTTTAGAAGTATAGGATGTTTTTCTAGAATGCCTGGGAATGTGGAAAAGTATTTCTGTATTGAATGTTTGATTAAATGGTGAAAATCCACGGGGATGGAGATGCTAGAATTTAAAGGTGATGTGAATCTTAAAAAGGAGCAGTTGTATTGGAAGTGACGCCATTTCAGTTAAATGGGGAATTGTTCAATCTTAATTAATGCTTAAAGAATTAACTAATGTACAGTGGAACTGATAAATGAGAATGGTGTAATCTAATAAAGCTCTTCAATTGGTTGTGTGCTTATAGGATACCTAGTCTTAGAAGTAGCAGCCTGGAGTCTGAAAGACGTTAGCTGCAGTTGTATCTAAGAATAGGTAATGCCCATAGTGTGGATGTGAGTTACTTATATATTCTGTACTTTTTGTGTTTCTATACGCTACTCCACCCTGTCGGTAAGGGCATCTGACACCCCGGGGATTCTGAGCCCTGGGGGGGTGTTTTCCCCAACATTCTGATGGGAGGTTGAATGGCTGACTACCCCCTTTGGCCCCGCTCTCTACTCTTGGTAGATCTTAGTGCTGGTAGGCACAGTGGTTAGTTTTACCATATATGTGTGTAGAGGGCTGTAATGGCTTGTGGTTATTTCACACACATATATTCTGGATATAGTATCCTATGGACTACTATAGGTGTAACGTGTATAGGCTGTGATGGCTTGAGGATCCTTACTCGGTGTATGGGCTGTAATGGCTTGAGGTATAATACCCGACGTATGATACACGTTATGCGAGCTGTGGTGGCTCCCGGAAACTACCTGGTTACTTTTGGTTGTGGGGATTGTGTGGAGCTTAGCCCAGGTGTCTGCGGGCAAGCCTATGTGGTGCACGTGGTGCATATTGTGGAGCTTGACCCATGTTCATACGGGCAAGCCTTTGGAGAGAGATGCACAGGACGTATGTCGTTGGGGCAAAGCGGCAAACCAGTGGGGAAGTAGTAGCGGGGTACCCTTGACATTCTTTACTATACGCTATATTCTTGTATGTGTTACTTGGTGAGAGTAGCCATGGTGAGGTTGGGAACATAGTATGCCTATTTAGGTGACGAGTTAGTTTCACTTGTTGTTCACTGGGCTTTAGCATGCTTTCTTTACTTTTGCACGAGAGTCTTGGGGAGGATCCTACTGAGTATACTGTTATACTCACCCTATGTACATATAAACTGTTTTTCAGGTCACTTGGAGCAGGTTGGAGATCAAGCTGGTTACTACTAGCTTGCGGTTGGAGGAGGAGCTGTTCGGGCTTGTGGTCGCTGTCGTTTTACTTTCTTTTGGGTACTTTTAGTTTCCCCTTTCAGTTGTAGTACTTTTGCATGACATTTCATATATGTACTTGGGTTTCTTTTACATTTGAGTTATGAGTTGGAGTTGGTTGGATTCTATTCTATCTCTCTCTTCTGCATGTGTTCTCTTAGAGGGTAATGCCTCCCATTTGTGTGTGTATTATACCCTCGGTGCTAGTCGCCAACCCGGGGCCTACTGGAGGCGGGACTCGGGGGTCATTATCTCCCTTTTCACATTGCCATCCCAAGAGGGGTACACTTTGTGGGGAGGGGGTCGTGACAATTATGAAGTGAACTATGTGAATATTTACTAAAATGACATTAATAGTATTATATGTCCAATATAATATTATTAAAATAATTTAAATTCATAAAAAAATTATAATTATTAGTCCAAATGAAATATTGTAATGAATTAAATATATATTCCACTTTCTGGAAAATATATATTTTATAGAAAAATTCATGACCCTTGACCAGTATAATAAATTTATACAAGTGTAGTCTAAAAATGCTCTAACATTGTTTAAATTTTAGAGATAATGTTTTATAAATCACATATAATTTTATAAATTTTATCGTATTATAGGATTTAGTGTTATCCTCATCCAATAGTTTATAAATATCTATTTTGATCCACATGAACATTAAAACTAATTTATATTTATTTAATACATTTTATAATTTTCAATGGTTTTACTCCCCTTGATTATAAAAGGGAATATAGTCTACTCTCATATTCACAATGTATGATCACCATAGATCCACCAATACCAACAATAATACCATATTTAATTTAACACCCATGGCATAGAAAATATTTTCATTCTAAATTGTAATAATTTCAATGATTAATGTATATACTAAATGAGGGTTCTCAATGAAGCCTATAACTATTAACCATGTGATTTTCAGTATTTTATTATTTTAATTTTCTCTAAATATGTGTTATAAATTATAATTTTATTTCATTATTATATTAAATATATTGAATTGTAATTATTAGTAAGTAATAACAATTATCCACAGTTTTTGTTCATATGGGACAAAAAAACATTTCTTCTCTGTATGTGTGGAATACCATCTCAAACGTGATGTATAATGACCTTTGAATGGAATACATGATTAATAAATCGTTTTAGCTTAATATTCAGTACGTTGAAAAAAATAAATCCCTATGTATCAAAATAATATAGTGTCATTGGAGACATAATAAAAAATATCTTCAAGAACGATCTTCAAAATCTCTGATAACAAACTCAAACAATAATTATTCTACTTAAAACCATTCTTCATAAACTAGGTAAATGAATCATAAGAAGGGTGAGCTCAGATACTTAGTAAGGGTGATTTAAATACAAGATAATAACATTAACTAATGGGAATACATATATTCAATACATTTTAAATTTATACACTGTATATTAGACATCATAAAAAGTTTTAGTTGTTTATAAGAAATAATCCCTAATAAAATAAGGTAACTAATACATGAATGCATTGCATTGGAATAAAACATGGAATTGTGAAAGGTGTCGACGAATAAATATTTATTTCTATATTAGTCAAGGAAATTATTTTGAGACATTATTAGTTGACAATTTTTGTTACTGAATTGTGTTCATAGGGCATTTCATCCCTTCATTTCTGAACCAGGTTCACACCTCATTTGAGACCTCTATTACTGGACTAATTTCATTTCTCGTTCTAACATAGTAATAATAATCCCAAGTTATTCATCAATATATTCGAGTATTTCTCATGAAATATAAATCCTTACCCAATGTATTGGAGAGTTCTATAGGTCTCACCCATATTATAAGTTAATCAATCATTCATGTTCCAAAAAACAAAGAAAATCATAACATAAACCATTCAATGAAATGTGTATCATTAACATGTAATCATACCAAAACATATAAAAAATGATACATGTTTCATAATCATTTCACCAAGATCATGACCTATGAAATGAAATTGATGTCATTAACAAATATCCGGATAAATAGAAATTAGTTTCATAATCATATAACAGGTCAAAGAGAAACATGTTTAACAAAGATGATGAAATTTAGCATAAGCCATACATAAAAATAATATGAATAAAAACATAATATAATTCAATATATGTGAATGATTAATATCAAGTAATATCCTATTAGATGTTAAATAATTTCAAAATCTCTTTAAAAACACATCGTGAGGAAAATTTATATCATTATCTCGAATGAGTTTTTTAATAATTAAAACCAATTGAAAATTATTTTCGTAGATATTACCTTGAAAAATTATAAAAAAGGATCAAAATAATTATGAAAACCATTTTCATAGAAAACATATATCATAATGGTTTAAAATATATAAAAATTAGTTTTCATTGAAAACACTGCGTAAGCATAAAATTAAAGATTGAAAATGTCTTCAAAAACATTTCATTTAAAATAAATTGATAACATATAAATAAGGCCTAAAAAATCAGTTTGAAAAAAAAAATTACAAAATGTATAAAATATTATATAAAACACATTGAAAACAAATCATCAAAAATTACTTTTAAAAAAAATTTCATAATAATTAAACATTTGATCATGCTAAGAAATTTTCACAAAAATAAAGTGATGTATATCTATACATGACATATGATTTAATAAGGACATTCCTTTTTTATAGAAAATAGTGTATAAAAATCATTTTTTGGAATGTTATAAGAATATTCCCTTTAAAATTTTAGTTCATTAAAACTAGGAAAGAATTTTATTATTGTGAAAATATTATAATAGTATAATTTTCATTGAAACCTTTTAAAAAAACATAGTTTTTATAAAACACATATTTTATAACCGAAGAGAGGGTACATTTTTGGAGTTCATTATATCAAATCCATAACTTAATTATGTACCATATTTTCGGAAAATGGATAAATAAATGAGTATATTAGGAATAATCATATATGAACAAATATCATGAGTTTTCATGAGTGATGGATCATAATATTTCATCAACAAAATGCATAAACATAAATAATCATAAAAAGATATGAGATTGTTTGGACATAATATTTTAACAAGGTAACATGTGATCATACTCTCAATTTATTAAAATAAAATAATTTTAAGTTATTATAATCATGAAAATAATAAAATTCATGATAAAACATGTCAAATGGATAAATATGCACTATGAAATGGAATTTGGGTTCATAACAAAACATGAGTCTCAAAGAAGGATAATTGAGACAAAACTATTTTATTAATTTAATAACATTGAAACTTATACAACATGAAATAATGATCATAAAATGGATATGTGAATACCATAAAATATAATTATAATATACATAGAATACAATCATTGGTAGTATATACACCATAAAAAAGACATAGTGGCATACATTCACTCTATCTCAAGGAAATTAAAAGTGATATTAATTCTATTTAACATGCAACTTTACTCTTGTCGTACTCATTAAAAAACTATATAATAAATAAAAATTTATTAAAAATATTTTTCCAAATCATATTATAATATATAATACAATTATTTTTTGATTATGGCCTTATATTTACCAAGTGTTAACCATAATATGTTATCGTTTCACTTCAGAAAAAATTCACATTTTTGTTCATATGTTTCATAAATTTTTATATTACATGTCCTTATACATATATCATGATTCCAATATTTAAACCATGATATAAATATCATTTTTATCTATTAATTTTTTAGTATAATAATCTATATAATATATATTTAGTAAGCTTAAAACATAGTTAATGTAGATGGTAATCCATATATACGGATGAACATCATTTCCATTATTATTGTTGACTTGAAAGATAGAACGAAAATGAAATATATTTTTATATGAATATTATATGATTAAATGATAATTATGAAGTCATATATGTCATATAGGTTCAATAAAATCAACCTTAATACATTTTATGGAGTGATAGAATGAAGCACATCGATTTGATGTGGCAGTAACACCCACTTCCTCATAATAAATTAACATATTTACACAAAATGTAATGTGATAATTGATATAACATTAAAATAATAAAATAATATTAAATAATTAATCAATAAAATATATAGAATATTTAAAAGTATTTTACATCAAAATTTCAACCATGATAGGCAGTAAGGAAAATAAACAATTATCACTTTTTTTAGCGGATGTTTGACATAAACATAAAAACATTGTTAGTTTCCAAATAGATGATGGTGTGTAAGTTATGTTATAACCCTTATTATTAAAAAAATACAATTATATTTAGTATATTGGTGTTTTTATACTATTATAAAATAATGTGAGTGGAGTGGTGGTGAAGGAAAATAAATGAAATTAACTTGGGAGAAGTTATTATCTTTTAATTGGGTAACTCCTTTTGGTTTGTCCAAAAATGAATCCATGGAAGAATATATTCCCAAATTGAGTCTTGAATGATGAAGGCTCTGATGTTAGGAATTATATTGTTTATATTTTTACATAACATAATATCTTTTAGTGTTTAAATAAAGAGGTGTAGTTGGTGGTATTTTATGGGGTTATAAAACGATTGAAATGGAATTTTTAAAAACATGTTAGTAGTAAAAAAATTCAATCCAAAATTAATCATAAAAAAAATTGTGTAATTTTTTTGGCTGAAATATTAATTTTTAGACCCTCATTACCCTTAATTTCTCATTAATCAATGTGATTAATTTTATTGAATTTAACTAATATTTTCAATATAAAATTAATTTGATATTATTTGACCCTCAGTATTATATTTATTTAAATTATATATGTATGTTTTTCTAAAATAAATATACCAATTCAGAAAAATTATGATTAATTCCAATCGAAAATATGGGATAAAATTACTGGTTTTAAAGTAAAATATTTTCAAAATATTATTATGTTAATTTAATTTCATTGTGAAATTGATAATAATAAAATAATTTTAATTAATAAGTGTTTAATTGATATAATTTTACATTAAAAAAATTTAAATTATAATAATACATGAATTATTATTTAAAAAAGGGTGTTTTTAAACTAAAAATTTGTATTTTCACTATTCTCAATAGATGATGTTTCATAAAAAATTAAAAAAAAGTATCACTAATAAAATCCATAATTATAAATTTAAAAATGAAGTTTATTTTATCCTATTAAATTTATATTTTTTTTCTAAACTAAATTTTGTTGTTTTTCATAGAAGGACATGATGTGTAGTTCATAATATTTTTAGAAACACATTGACTTTACGAAAAAATATTTTGATTTCATCATTTTTTATTTATATAAATCAATTATTAATATAATTGGAAAAGTATTTATGAATATTCATATCACAATGTTTAACAACTATATTATAATTATTTCTTTTATAATAATATAAAAAAATTATTCATTGTTGAATTTAGTGTTCTGTGTAACATATTCCTAATATATTTTACAAGTAATATATGCCATGTTGATGTTGTTGGTAGTGAAATAAAATTAAGTATTAAATTGAAGGAATATTTGAAATATTATATATATATATAAACAACTATTTCTAGTGTAATGATAAATAAATATTATCATAAAGATAAATTAATTCAAAAAAACTATTTCGCAAAATATTTGGTTCTTACATTGTACCAACCATAATTTTAATTTATCTATCTAAATTATTCTAGGTTATTAGTATTTCATTACTTGAAAGTGTTATTCATTGAATGAAACAACATAAATACATATTCTAAAACATCCCTTTAAAATTAATGATGGAACCATAAAAGTTATGAAAATTGACATATAACTAGGATTCCACAAAATAAAACATAGGTTGTGAGTGAATATTATTCATGCAGGACAATTGTAAATATTTATAGGGCATTATTTAGTTCAACAATCATAAACATATGAATGGGATAATACAATATTTAGGTCCCTAAATTCATAAATATATGATAAAAAATTTGTACATAATTTCCACATTAATTATGTAATTAAGAAATCATTGTTTCTATAATTATCATATCTTGGAGTAATTATTTTATTTACCAAGAATGTAATTTTGTATACATTTTTTATATATTTATAATAACAAAATTTCATTCTTTATTTTTGTTATTTTAATTTATAATTCTTCCATTACATTATGAAATGGATGTCCATAAATTAATGTTGTTTCCCGAAGCACTAAAATTCACATTTAGTTTATATAAAGGTTTCCAAAATAATGAAAAGTTTCAAAATATATCTATAATTATTCATAAAAATAAATAGGTTTAACACAACAATATCTATACATAAAATGTTAAAATACAATTTCATAATAAATAAATTTTCATTTGAAATTATTATACAATAACAAATATATCATGTAGACTACAAGTTTAGGTGAAACCATTATATTCCATCATCAACGGGTTAAAATCCCACATCATTTCTATTCATTATTGGTTGTCACCAGACATACATCATGACCTTTTGTAAAAAAAATACAAACATAATTTAAAAAATTAATAATATGGACATCCATGAAACGTGGTTAATGTAAAATTACCCTTTTAGCTGAGGTTTTCAATTCAAAATTAGTGCATACATGCTTCCTCTGAAAATTAATATAAAATTATCTAGATTTTTTAACCTTGGAATCATTATGAATGATGAATGTCTAAAAACACCGAAACAATGTCTTGAAATTTTTGATACATTGATTCCCACCTATATCAAAAGGTTGATATTTGTTGTTACATTCCAAACATGTGAATACCATAATCATATATTATCTTAAAGCACAGTAATAACCTGAAACACCCCATATCCTATTTGAAAACATGAATTATTCTTTATTATATTTATTTATGGGTATATTTCCTAAATCTATGAATTTTTATGCTTTATTCATGATGCATAGAGTACTTTTCAATAATTCCCCATGACAATGAGTACCTTCCATATTTTATATTCATATCCCACATATCATAATGAAAAAAATTATCATACAATAAGAATCATTTTATATTTTATCATTACCATAATCATTTTATTTCTGTGGAATTCATTATTCAATTATATATCTTTTCAATTCCATCAAAATAATTTAATGGGTTATTGTAAATTTATAACAAAAAAAAATAAACTGATTAATCCATGTATATTTCACCTTTTTATAACATACATCTTGAATCTAGACATATTATTTTTATTATTATTACAATTTATAAATATTCCATTATAAACGTTTCATCATACAATAACACGCTACATTTTTTCTTTAACATTTCATATGTAGTCTCATCATCATCAGTATTGTAACCATTCCTTTTAAACCCTTTATGATCCCCATCAGGATCATTCATCTAGGGACATCAAGTGAAAAAATGACCCATTTTCCACACAAAAACACACATAACCATCAATGATTCCATTGGGTGGACAATATTCTCATCCATTTCATTCATCAAACTCTTTATTTTTCCCCTGAAATCACTTTCTTTGTGTCCTTATTTACCACAGACACAGAATATTTTTTCCCATATTAAATTCACATAGGTGATTATTATATTTTTATTTATCGAATTGAAATTTATTATTCTTTCCTCCATAGTCTCTATTACCTTAATTCTCAGCCAAATAATTCAATATCATCTTTGGGAAGTCTTAGAGTAGGTTATGTTACATGTTGTTAATATTGTTCTGTGAAAACTAATTAGGCATTATAAAAAAATATCTCACTCTACTGATCATCCAAAAAGTCTCCTCATCCCCAAATCATCAACCACATTCAACATTATTCCAGTTCCTTCTAGTACACAACATTGACTAAAACTAGAAGAGAATTGTGATCAGTAATTATCATATAATATAAACCACAAAGTCATGAAACAAATTACTTATATGTCGACTTAATTATTGTACCTTCCAAGTACTATGAATCCTTGGGTTTATGCTAGGTTATATACAACCATATTCTATTTAAATACTTCATGATGGTTTGTGAAGAGTTTATGAATTCCCAAATAAAATAACCTAAATGTGTCTAGCTATTTGTGGAACAAGGAACATTGTCATGTACTAGATCACATAGAGTTAGGATTAGAACATTTTTTCTAAGTATTTTCACCTAGGTACATCTGTCCCAGTTCCACAACTCATTATAGTATCTATACAAGTATGTATTTCTAGGATACCACTAACTCTATCTCTAAAACAAATTATAGGAAAATATTATTAATCTTGACTAATTTTTATTCTTAACCATAGATACATAAAAAGATATATCCATTGAAATATACATATTACTCTCACATAATATTCTCATCATAGATTACAAAATATTACTAAAAAATTCCTTTGAAACCCATTATAATGACCATGGCATGGTTTACATGTATATTACAACATTTAGATGAATATTTCTCCCATTACAATAATACATATCTGAAGACTATAATAGATTAGTTTCTATTGAAACATGGAATTAAATTATTCTATCATGGTGAATGATCATAAAAACCTCACATAAATATCCCCACCTTTATAAATTCTACCAAAAACATTTCTTCATAACCATGGGAAATGAATCCAAAGAAAGGGGTGCGATAAGATACTCTATAAGGGTAATGGATATTAAAAATTATAACATGAAAAGGGGTATAGAACTTGTACATAAAATGTGAATACAATTCCATGATGATTAATGATCATAATAAATAATATCATTTCATATTACTTGAGTTATAAGAAAATAATCAACATAATCAATGAAAGAATTAAAAGAGAATAAAACATGTAATAGTTGTAGAAACATATTTATATATATATAATTATTTCCATAGTATTAATTTAATTATTTTTAGACCATATTAGTGGTAATATTCTATTATCAAATCGAGTTCACATCCCATTTAATCCTTGTATTACTAAACTGTGTTCAAACCTCATTCTATCGTTTTAATACTTTTCCAATTTAATTCCCCATTCGATTCCTATAATATTAAACCATGTCCATTTATCATTCCAGCCATGTGTATCTCATGAGATATAATTATTTACCCAATACATTGGAGGGATATAAATGTCCCACCAAATCATAATGATATATTCCCTCCATGTGACATGAAATGAAAACTGTCATTTTATAAACCATGCAACAAAATTTATATCATAAACAAGTAAACATACAATAACCTGTGAAAAAACATAATGACAGTTGTAAAAAAATTACATCGGGGTTTTAGGTTTTTAACATCTATTTTATGGGTGAAAATGTTGTATATGATGTAAAAAAACTAATTTTTTAACATCAATTTATATAACATATGTTAAAGTTATTATTTCGATTTTTTTTCAGTTATTTTATAAGAAACATGAAAAGTGACAAACCACATCAGTTTTTTTATAACCAACATAAATTAATATTTAAATATATTTTCATTGATAGTTACTCCATTAGAAAAATATACTAGATTGAATAAAAACATATCAAAGAAACATAAATAATTTAGAGAATGAAACATAAATCTTTAACATAATTTTCATGGTTGTTTTAATCATCATATATATAATATTCATCAGATGAAATAACTCATGAAGGAAATGAAGGTGTTGAAGCATTAATGGAGTTTTCTACACCAAATGGACCTTACTGTTTTAACATAATATAATAAGAGATCCTTCATGATAATAAATATGTAATAACTGACTAATGAATTAATTGGTAAAACAAACCCAAAACACCTTAAATCATAGCATAATAAATATAAATAATATGATGAGTTCACTACTCGAGGAATCACAAGAGAAATTATAATGATTTGAATAATTTAATTGGTGTGATATAGATGATGGTCAAAATATGTGTTCATGAATGTAATACAAGTAGAGTGTAAAATCATAAAAATGCACATGGAAATCTAATTGATGTATAATAAATTGTTCAGGGAAACTAAAAATATAATAGGTGTCTTATAAAAAAATTAATTACAATTTGGAACACTATGATATTTCATATTTCAGTTGGTTGTTTTAAAACCTACATAAAAAAAATTATTTTATTTTCACGTAAGATTTAATATAACCGACATAAAAAACATTTTTTATCACATTTATTTTTTAAAACTGACATGAAAATTCATTTTTCACTTTTTTTTAGAAAAACTGACACTAAAATATATTTTACCAAATTATTTATTCATGACCAACATGGTAAATGTTTTATTATTTTTATTAATTTCATTTATTTATGAAACTGATGTTAAAATATTTTTAATGTATGTTTTTAAATAATTGAAATTAATATTTTGATGTATAATCTATTATTTGTAATTGAGTTGTTTCACTATACTTAAATCAAAATATCAACCCATGAAAGTGAAATGTATTTCATAAACATATAAACCATGTATTAGATGAATATTCCATAAACATATAACCATCTAAATACAGAACAAGTTTCCTAAAGATCATGCCATTAAACATATCCCATTTGGATAAAAAAATGAATGGAAACATTAGATAATTTTTTATAACAGAATGATTTACATCAATTAATGCCCACATATATGAAAAATAATTTTGAAATAAAATTCTAATAAATTTATTGAGTAAAATAACCTTTCTCATTAGAAAAAATATTTTTAATACCTCGGACTATTAGAAAATAATTTTCATGGAGAATTCCTTGAAAACATAAAAAAAAGACTTCAAATCAGTTGAAATCCATTTTCCCTGAAAAAATATAAATTATGATTCAAAAAATTTTAAAAACAATATACATTGAAGACACTTTTAAAACCATATAATGTAAGATTTAAAATTTTTCGGTTCCAATTTCATTGAAAAGACTTTTAAAAACATAAAAATATGGATTGAAAAAAAATTGAATACAATATTATGTGAAAATATATAAAATAATATTGAAAATTGATTCAATGAAAAATTTCCTTGAAATTTTCTTTTAATAGATTTTTATAAAAAATTAACTACTAAACATGAAAATGAAGCTTAAAATAATTGATGGTGGGTAATTCTACACGTGAAATATGAGGTAAGAATAACATTAAATTTTCACAGTAAAAAGGGTATAAGAAAGACATGTTTAAAAAGAGAGAAGAATATTTTTTTGAAAACATTACTAAAATACAAAAGGATAAAAAATTCATTTTAATTACTGTATGATTATAGTAAAATATTCAATTAACGTCTTTTTGTAAATCATGGTTTTGAATGAACACATTGTTTTGAACGAACTGAGGGTAGAGTCTGGATTTCATAAAAACAAATTCTTAATAATATTTTGTGTCAAAGAGTGAAAAAAGGAACCAATATTTATAAATATATTTAATAATAATATAATAAAAAAATTCATTAGTTTTAATTAGATATTTATCACAATATATCATCAATGGTAGCATAAATATATGAAAGCATGAATATTGATGAGATTGTTTTTAAAAAATCTAATAACATTGTTACATGGGATCATAATCTACATGTACGAAAATGAAATTAAATGAAGCTACAAATATAATTCAATGATGTATGTTCATGATATAACATTGAAAATTTAATTATATAACCCAAAACTAAATTCATGGCATAACAAAAAATGACTTTTAATGAAGGAAAATTGAGAGAAACTTGTTTCAATGATTTGGTAACATTTCATACCTATACACCCCAAAAAAGATCCTAAAATGTATATTTGAATACCAATAAATTTTTTTATAATATTAATACAATACAATCGGTGGTATTTAATACACCACACAAAAGGAAAGAGATTCAAATATAGAATGTATCTCATGGAAATAAAAAGTCTGATAAAATTCCATTGGCTCTAATAAAAATAAATGAAAAAATGTATATTAAAAATGTATTTGTTATAAATCATTTTCATTACCATATTATTATATCTAATAACACATATTGTTTCATTGCGATCTTATATTAATATCTTGTAAATTATATTTAGTTAATGGTTCACATTGGATATAATTCACTATGATCTCCATGTCTGAGTCAATTTGTTATATCATTGTTACATATAATTATATCATGATTAAAAAAAATAAAATATGATATTAATATCGCATATATACACTGTGTTTTAAATATGATAAAATATATAATATAGATGTATGAAATGAAAAACTCTGTTAATGGAGAAGGTAAACTATATGTACGCATTAACATTGTTTCTGTTAATATTGTCATATTAAAATACTTATAAAAAGTGAAATATATGTATATAAGTTTATATTATAATTATATAATAATAATTATGTTATATATATCATATTATTTACCTAAACTCATCCATAATCCATTCCATGTAACGTGTGAACAAATCACATTGCTTTGATCTGGCAATGGGACATATTTTGTCAAATGAATGAATCTTATTTTAAATAAATGGAAATAAAAAAATAATTTATTTTTTGAAAAATTAATTATTTAGAATTTCTATATTGTAATAATAATATATAATATATATATATATAAATATAGTTTAAATTATTATTTCAATCATGAGAGACAATAAAAAAAATTGAACTACCATTGTTTTGTGAGATAGAAGTTTGAAATACATATAAATAGTATGTTTATTACCCATTAGATGGAGGAGTGAGTAAGTTTAGTTTGACTAAATATAATAAATAATTTAAAAAATATTTAAGATAATTTTTTTTTTCAAATATATCAGTATAAATATAGTGTATTTTTAGAGAAGGTAAAAAGTAGCTTGATAGAAGGCTTTACCTCAAAATCGGGTAACTCAATTTGGTTTGGGACAAAAATATTCCATGGGAGACTATCCATGCATGGGGGGATTTCTTGTGGAGGGAGTGATGTTAGAATTTTTTTGGTATGATATTATACTAGACTAATATGTTTGATAGTGGTCAATAGGAGTAAGAGGTGTTCATTTATATAGTGATGAAAATGGACTCACTTTGCATGTTTTAAAACAATATTGGTGTACACAAGTTCTTACATCATAAATTTAATACAAAAAAATCATAAGAATATAATTAATTGTTTATGGATAAAATATTTCCATAAAATTGGTTTTGTACAACTGGATATGTCATTTGGTCTCATAAGGTTACGGTTTTGTCCCTATTTTATAATAATTTGACCATAATCGATGGGATTATTTTTATTCACTTTTACTAATTTCGTTGGTTAATTATTAGTTTTATATTATTTGAATGTAAATATTATAATTATTAATATTTTTGATGTTTTTTTTCTTATATTCAATTTATATAATTTTTTAAATTATGATTAACTCTAAATTATCTTAAAGGGAATTTTTTATAATTTTACGAAATGATTAATTCTTTGATCCAGAGTAAAAAATGTTGATTTTATTAGAAGTTTTTCAATTATGGAATTTACCAATTTCAAATTTATATTAAAATTTTAAATATAATATTAGTGTGACAATATTATAATTATTTGAAAATTTTATTTCTAAATAAATTTTATGATTTATTATGATATAAAATAATTTTAATGATAAAAACTTTTCCATTATAAAACCGTTTATTAAAATTTTCTCATGGAATAATATTAAATTAATTCCTACCATATCAGTGGTTTGAATTTGACAAAATTTATCGCATATTTTTAGTCATCATAATTAATATATTTGATTAATTTTAAATTAATTTTTTGTAAAAATGAATATTAAAAATTGTTAAAAGTAACTACCATGATAATGGTTGAAACAAAATTATTGTGGGTAATCAATAAATATAACATTTAAAATGACCTAGAAACTAGTATAATTTCTATTTACGTCCATATATTTCCATTTTAAAATATTTTTTTTATTATTATCCACATTTTATTTCTTTTCAAAGTGTAAAACATGTTTACATATTATTCTTATCAAACATTCCATGTGTGTCCTCTCAGCCACAAATTCTTGGACACCCACTCCCCACTCCTAATAAAACATCATGAAAACATTTTTAGCCAATACCTTCCCAAATAACATCCTCGCATCCATAAAAATAACCTAGGATCTATTTTATTCATAAAATCATTCTAGGAAGGATTGATTTATAATCATAAGGGGATCTCAAAATAAGATATATAATTTGTTATCATACAAAATTTATTTATTTCATTATATAACTCCTTCATATATAATAAAAATATGATGTAAATATATGTATCAATCATAAATATATATGTTGATATGATAATTCAATAACCAATATCCATCTCCCCTTCCATCAAATGGGAAATAGAAATACAAATCATGGGAATGGAAGACAACCACCTATTAAACTGATGAAATTTGTTTTCCATCACTGACCATTTGAGAAGGATATAATGATGGAGAAAATATATACATATTATAATTTTGAAAATAATTACTTCTTTAAATTATAATATCTAATTTTTCCTCTTACATACCAAACTATTGAAAAAAGATAATGTTGTTTTTTCATACATGTGGATTATTTCCTCGACATTGTGATGTGATACATTTATATTTGTTTATGTTAAATTATTCTTAATAATGAAAAAATTAATGAATATATAATTTCTATATTATATAATAATGATTTTTATTGTTTATTTTTTTTTACCTTACCTGCATTCTATCAATTCATAAAATGATTACAATGTTCTTGGGTTCATATAACCTACCATCTCTATGAATAGTGTAACTCATTTTTCTATTTCTATTATTTATGGACTATAATAAAAATTCATTAAATTATAATATATTATATCTATATCATGATATCAATTATAGTAAATAAGGAAACATGATAAAATTAAATTGAGTGAAACTACAAAACCTATACATACAATAAAAATGAAACAATTACTACCAAAAACAAAGATATTATCAAATATTATTTGATTAAAATGTAATGAAATGTTTTAAATGAATCAAATATTACAATATATGTATTATTAATTTTATACGATATTTTTATAAGGAATATATATTAATTCTATAGTATTTTGAACATGTGTGAAGGAAATAAGAAAATAGGTAAAGGTTTCTAATCATTCTTTTATATCTATGTGACATATATCATATTCCAAAATTATTTAATTAGTGTGGTGTATTTTCAAAAATAATGATATGTAATATCATGAATATATCTATATTTACTGTTCATAGTTTTTCATTTTATGTTATTTCTATAATTGGAGTTTGGAATCATATGTAACCACTATTATAGGGGATTATCTCAACATCTCATCATTAGTCATGCTTGTTTATGTTCAAGTATCACATAGGGTAATCATTTGATTTTATATCATTAATCCTATATTCATTCATATAATTTTTTTAATATTAAATATTCTAGGGGATAATTCCTTTTTTGGACCAATGGTAATTAAATTAATTTACATTTATTCTAAGAATGACAGATATTCTTATTTTGAAAGAGTATATTTTTTCTCCTAAAACTATGTTTAAAAAAATAAATTTTTCTTCATTCATCAAATGATTTTTTGAATGCATTTTTACCCATTTAATTGCTTAATTTTTATTTAATGTAATCATCTTTTCATTATCATTATGACGACGTTTTAGAAATTTTTTCTATATTTTGAATACAACGTTTCTATTAAATTATACTAAAAGTAAGTAATTACACAACATTATTTTTTTGAAGTTAACATATAATTTTTACATGGTTATTTTTTAATATATTTTATTCCTAATATTATGTAAATTTATATTTTTTAAAAAATGATTCTCAATTTCAAAATCATCTTTAATTGACGATTATTTTTAATGAATATTTTTTTGTATTTCTATTTAATAATGAAATCAACCCTTATTGAAACTATGATCCATTGTAGATATATTATAAGGAGGAAATATTTTTTTTCTCCTGAGTGTTTGTAATTAGTTTGAAAATGGATGTAATATATTGTGACCATTATCCACATAAATCTAGATCAATTTTGAATATGTTTATTGATTGGTGTAATTATAATCATTTTATATTCTAGTACATAATATGAATATTTACCAACCAAATAATATCAATGGTTAGTTCTTCATTACCCATAATATGATAGATTTATTGTGGTATTAAACTAAATTTTCTGTTAAATAGAATATAAGATGTCTAAATAATATATATTAGAAATATAAAACTACTGTATTCAAAAGAAAATAATTAGAAATTCCAAATTATCATCAATTTTTAATGGAAGTGGAGTATATATTTATAAAAAAGGGCTTGCAGATTTTCCCCCTAAATGTTTATTTCTAAATTATTTCACATTGTTTGATAATTAATTATATTAATCCAAAAATATATATTCAAATTTTTTTTCCAATATATCATTCTCATTCTCCTTATAAAATTTAGATTAATTTTTCACTTTTATGAAAATATATTACCCAATATGTAATGTATGTTTATCTAGTTTGGTTGAATGTAATAATTTTTGAGAACTAGTATCCCATGACTTTATGAGTTTACCTTTTTTAGAATCATGAGAATAAAAAATTATGGAAAATAATTAATGATATTTTTTTGAACTTTTTTTAAAACGGAATCACATTTTGAGTATTATTTAGAACATAAGTGATCATCTATTAAAAAAAATTCAAACCATTCATAGATTTCACAACCCCTATATTATATTTATATATGCTATAAAAAGTTGGGATTCGTTATTTTTTAGGTTAATTGATTATATCTCAAAAAATATAAAATAAAAAAATTAATTTCATAACTATGATTAGTGAAGTAAATTTTATTTCCAAAATACATAAAAGATAAAAAATATTACAAATAAAAAATTAATACATTTTCCAAGCTATGTTAAAATTATTCAAAAACCAAAACAATAAGTATAACTTCTACCTCTTAGCACAAATATTTTATTTAGTATATCACAATACTACTCATCGTATCACTCATATACGATACAATTGAATAAATATCACGAATTTGACATTAAGAGATGTATTTAATTGAATAAATTTATTTTATTAATGATTATCATCATGTTAACAAATGGTTAATTGTGGATTAATAATGATCATATGAAATTGTTGGACTAAATATGAGTTAAATATAAAACATGCATTGAAAATGGAAACTCATTGAAAAATGAGACATTCCATGAATAATGATAAAATTGAAAAATGGGAAAAAATGGTTCAGATCATATAAATATCAAAATATTTTCAATAAAAAGGGAAATATAATTATTATTTTAAGATTTTTAATAATACTATTGAGTTGAGAATGATTTTCATTTTTAATCTTATTAGTGTAAATGATAATCACAATAAATAAAACTTCATAATGAGAAATGATTGAAAACAATGAAAAAAATTATATATAAGAAATTATTTTAATACATAAATGATTAAACTAAGATGTATTAAAAATATAAAATGTTTCTCATAACTAACTTATTTATTCATTATGGATAACGATAACCTATAAACACATCAATAATTTAAAACATAAAAAACAATGAAAATAATATATTATAAATTAATTAAAAAATATAATTAACCACCCAATTTATAATAAAAACAAATTGAAATCCTTCCCTTTATCCCAAACCATGTATTTAACAACATTTTATTAAATGATAATTAAATATAGATGAAAAGGAATGAAAATTAAAAAGGTAAAAATCAGAATCCTTTGATTATTTATTTTTAGAATAATTGAGTTATTCTGTTACAATCTTCCTCCTTACAGCAAAAAGAACACTAAAACATATGAAAATTATTTAATTAAAATTAAAATAAATTGATATTGTAGTGTGACAAGGTTTGTATTCCCATGTTAGTATTATATTTTTCTTTCCTTTGAAATGTAATTTGAAATTTTAATCCTTAATAAGAAGGTATGTGTGGATTATTAATCATTGAACACCTATATAATTTCTTTATATATATTATCATTCACAATTTATATAGATAATCCCATGGATAGATTAAAAAAACACTTTTGAATAGAAAATGATAAAATTCACTCATGTTGAGTGATGAAAAATGTACGGTTCTTACTATTTTTATTCGTAAAAATTATATTGGTCCACTCCATTATCCCAATCCTACATTATTATTACTATAGTAGAAATATATAAAATGATATGTTATGAAACAATTTATCATTAATAATATAAAAACATAACGAAAAAAATAAGTATTCACATTATATTATTCCATTTTGTAATATTATTTCATTATTCTTATACACTAGGTAATATATATTAAAACATGATTCCTATAATTCATTATATATACAAATTTCAATCAATTTTTTGTCTAAATGTGAAAAAAATAGTGTGAATGAATTTTAAATTATGATTTAATAAAATAATAAATAATGAATCTCATGAAATGATTTTATCCCCATGTAATTCTGGTTTAAATTTATACTTATTATCAAAAAACCTCTTAGATTTGTAGAAATATTTTCAATTTTATCCATCATTTTATCAAAATCGAACACATCGATTGTAAATTCTTCAATATAATGAGATATAAAGTTTGAAATTTGATTTTATTGATCATCAATGATAGAAGAATCACTTACTATTCAAAAGTAAATAATAAATATTTTTCCATCCCATCTTTATTTGTATTTTAATTATATAAAGTAATCAATTTTTTGTATAATAATTTATATTGTGTTTATTTGAGTTTTAGGGATTAGTTGACATTTATTGAAATAACCTAAATAGAAGAAGGAAAAATCTTGAATGTTTTTTTGTAAGTACATGACCCTAGTTTCCTAGAGATGATTCATTATATTATTACTTTGGCATGATTAAAATTATTAAAATCCATTAGCACCATATTGTTTAGTTTTTTTGAAAATCCATATACATATATAAGATCAATATTACAACATGGAATGAAAAAAAAATGTTTTATTTGGGAAGAACACTATTCCGATAATATATTTTTAGGTGAAACATAAAAAACATGTGCATGTCCAATGAAATTGATACATAAGAAAGGGGTGATCTCAAATGCGTAGTAAGGGTATGAAATATAGTAGAAGATATATAAACATTAGAAAAATTGAATAACTAAAAACATATTCCTTTAACAAATAATAATATTAAACACATTATGGATCTAATTAGAGCTGTGTAAGTGTGATGAACTAAACATGGTCATCCCTGAACCGTTCACCTGAGCTTGTCCAATCATGGCCCAAATGGCGTTCCTGATTCCCATGGTCTGGAATCTAGTGCAAGGTGTCGGAATTTAACTGTTGGGAATGATTTTCCCTGAGAAAAAATTATAAAAATTTCATCCAAACTGACTATAAAATTAAAAACAAGTAGTGACATGAAAATAAAACTGAACATACCTCATATGGACCTTCTAGGTCACCACCCAAGTAAGACTCAACCCTACTCTATCACTGAGTTGCTAAACCATGATCCTAATGAAAAAATGAACATGAAACTAAAATAATATGATAGGTGTGAGCACTGATATTCTTAGTAGGGGTGCCAAAATAAATAACATAATCCAATATCTCATTTCCCAATACAATCCATTAAAACATGTTTAAAATAAAATTATAAAAGTAGGTTCTACATATTTTAATAAAAAATATTGCTTAACCTTTTTAAAAACTCAACGCACACCACATACCATTAATTAAACAAATTACATTTTTGCAAACAAAACCTAAAAAAGAAAACATGGTAATGGAAAATGAAATAGGTCATTGTATAAGCTTCAAAAATAATTATATCTAAAAGTAAACAAGAAAATCAATGGAAAACCATAGGTGATCCAAAACATCCCAAGAAGACATATGTATGGACTATGTTGGGAAAATTTTTCTGGTATATGGTGAAACTCCTATGCCTATAAAAAACTGGCCGCCCTCATAATAATAGAAACTAGCGGCACTCCTCTTATGGCCTATACACCTACTAGTGGGCACCAACCCATCTAATCGTGGCAGATAAGAAACCATCACTTGATTAGATATAATATTCCCATGAACCATTTGTGGTTATAATAATAGATTTTAGGTAGAAAGGTCCTTACACATGTGACTCATATCACCACACATTCCTTCCCAAGACATGGATGATTCCTATACATTTACCCATTAAGGGATAAACTAGAATATAGGGCCTCATAAACATGTTCATTCATTCACATTAAACAAAGTGTCAAATAGGTCATCACATCATGTTTATATCTAATCAATTTTATAAAAATACATAAAAGTCCAATCAGACAAAAACAACACTTCAAAACATAGACCATTCTAAAAGATAAAGCATGTTCACCAATATATAAAATGACCCAAACAGGTTTTTAAGCTCCAAACGTCCACAATGAAACACTTCCGAACAAAACAATGGTTCATTACACTCTTTTTAATATTACATCAAAACATGATCTATAGACAAATTGGCCAATCCATGGGGAATACATTTAAAACCACTTCTTTGAATACACACAAAAGAACATACAACCTTTGGGATCCATGAACCATTTTATAAAAAAAATAAACCACTCCAATTATTTGAGATAACTCCAAACTTCATAATGGAAACATCAAACCCTTCTTAAAATATTTTAACACAGCCACTATGACATAACAACCAAATTGAACACAATAAAAATCCCTTTTCAAAAGAAAATTCCCACCAAGTCCCTAACCAAAAAGGTTTCACAACTTCCATACAATTTGATAAACCGTCTACACAGTTTATAAAATGCTATAAAAAACCATCCTATTTACAAATTAATTTACGAACATGGAAGATAATTTATAATCAATAATCATAAGAAGACCATAAAATGCATAAATAAAATTTATAATCACAGCCAAATAATTCTTATTGATTCTATAACTACGTCAAATACGTTACCAAAATCAATTAAACTCCATAATAAACTACCTAAGATTAATGTGGAAAATATTTTCATATTGAAAACATTATCAAAACAGTTGTTGACATCCATAGGACACAACCAAAATTAGTACATATATATTTATCTAGAGAAGATAATTCAAATATATTTCTAACAAAACTAATTAATATGAAAACACTATAACATATTAAATTATTAAACTGCGAGAATGTGATTAGAGTGAAAAATTTAAATTAAATTTATCAACCATTAAATGGATTTAATCATAATGGAAAACATGGGCCTGCCTACCTCATAGTTGAGCATGGATGCAACTGATCATCGAAATATGGTAAAACAATCCCCTGCGGGCCAAACTACACACACACAAAAACTATAGAAACACACTAGTTACAATCCGAGGAATTATGGTTTTGATAAAATAATGAAAAACCTTAAAACAGAGGTTTTTATTGAAGGAATGTTTGTTATATGGGGTAGGGTGGAGGGCTTCTAGAAAACAACATGCACCAGGGTTCGTGTTTTCCACTGCAAGCCAGAAAATTGTCGGGTAGGGCATGTGGGTCAGGAGCGTGCATGGATAGGGTAGTGCTCTGGCAAAGAGACATCTGGCCAGAGTGGTGTCTAGTCGTAGGATGGACAGGTAGGCCGCGGGTGTCCAGAGGGAAGAGTTGGGTTATGTGTGTCATGAACCATAACCCGGGGTTTGTTCCATGACTAACCCCAAGCCTTCCTTCCATAGGCCAGGGGCTGGCGACAAGCGCTAAGGTGTATTTCCAAAAAATTGGAAGGTATTGACTTTATAACCTACAAGAATAGGTAACCAATCAAAAAGCATGATACGAAACACCATGTAAAACTGTATAATAAAGGATTGTAATAAGTAAAAAGGGGCAGGAATACAAGACCAATTGGAGAGTACAAGTATAACTGAAATGCCAGACAACTGAAGAAAAATATAGAAAACTACTGGGTCATCCTCTGAGTTCCTACTAGAAGGGTAGGTATAGATCGGCTCCACAACACACCATGTTTTTCTGTCTCCTCCTTGTATCGAATTGACATATGGTCTCCTCTGGGTACCATCCAGTCTTGGTACTCTCAGCCTCAGTCAGGGATGTTTGTCATCTGCATCCAACACAATAGGGTGCGTGCATAACCAGTTCATGGCTGACTATAACAATACACAGTAGGGACCCTAATACCCTTTAGATCTCACAGAATCTATCATGTATAATGCAAAAAGAAAGAAATAAACTGACATCCTTTCTTAGGTATATCCCATACATATACCTAAGTTATCAATTGATCCATCTCAATCCTGAGGAAAGAGTAGAAAAACTAACTCAGCTCAACTAGAATTTTATTCTAGGGGTAGTATCAAGTAACATCCCCAGTGACTTTGTCGAAACCTAGGCTACTGGAGAACTCCTCCTCTATCGAGTAGAGTGGCTCTTCTGTGACACCGAGCGTGCATCCAACTATCCTTCGACTACATAGGTACTCCTCCGGTCGAGAATTGTGGATATACCATTTCACCAAGCGTGCTCCACACTGTGGGTCTGTCGTATCACCATGTGTGCTTG
Source organism: Viscum album (assembly GCA_963277665.1). NCBI lineage: Eukaryota > Viridiplantae > Streptophyta > Magnoliopsida > Santalales > Viscaceae > Viscum > Viscum album. The sequence goes on along the minus strand of OY728122.1, from coordinate 1,404,868,038 downwards.
CTCCCCCTCTTAGCCTACTGAGTTACTCCTCCTATCGAGTATCATGGGTCTACCACGTCACATAGAGGCGCTCCACACTATTGGCCTACGGTGACACAAATGCACTCCCCACTAGGATATTAGAGTCAATCTGAGTCAAAAAGGTCAACAGTCGTCAGGTCTAAGCCAGCTACTAGGTCTCTGCACTATGCACCCTCGCCTCTGGGAGGATCTGCTCCATGAGCTTCTGGTCGATACTCCAACTATCACGATGTCCAAAAATTATGTATCTCTAAGGTATTCCACGTCATAGGGGTCTCAAAACCACAGATGACACGTCAAACAAATGCCTAGTCTATGAGTGATTATCCTTTTAGTCCATAGGGCCCAGTTGGTTTCATTCTTGATCCAAACTGATTGTTTCTCATTTCAATTTAAAACTATAGTGGAGTATATTTAAAGGGACCATCTCTCTCCAAGATTTCCAGCACCATTGTTGGTTCGTCAAATAGAAGTCTAGTGTCAATGATCTGGCCAAAAGTAAGTAAAGGGGCGTAGTGGGCCCAGATCCGGTCTGACCACGTCGGACCGACCCGCTGGGTTAGACCCGACCCGTGATATGGCCTGATCCACTGGGAGGTTTAACAGGCCACGAGGGTCCACAGAGCCCGTGAGTGCTACGTGGTGCCTCAGCCGCATGTGTGCCGCAAGGGTGTGGGGATAGTTCTAATGGGGCGTCGCGATGGGTGTGGGCCATCTCGGCCAGGCGACGCGAGGGGAAAGGGACGATTCGGTCGGGACCGACGATCTGCATGAGCTAGGGCAGCGCGTCCAGTGAATAGCGTGGCCAGGGTGGGTGGGGGGAGGAGGCATGTTCGGGGAGGTGCGCTCGGCGGACGGCGTGTCCGGGGGGGAGGCATGGCCTAGGCGGTGCGGTGTGGCCAGCATGGGGCGCTGCTGGTGGGTGGTACGGTCGAGGTGGTGCGGACGAAGGGATGTGCGGCCGGCGTGAGGTGCGGCAGGCATGGGGCGCGACGGTGGGTGGTGCGGCTGGAAGGGGGAAAGGCCAGCGGGCAGCGCAGTTGGGGTGGCTCGGCCGGTGGGTGGCGTGAGCTGGGGCACGAGGCCGGATCGTCCTGGTGCACCACAATGCGACGAGGGTGCACGACCTATGGGTGGCATGGGACACTGTGGAAATGGGTGGGGGCATCGTTTCCTTCATCTCCTTTTTCATCATCCTCCATTTTTGAAGTGTACACCAAAGAAGAGTGGTGGAGGGTTCGGTCCATGTTGGGTTCTCCCTCACACTCCACTTTTAGAGTGGTAGCATTTGGCTCAACAAGAACGAAGAAAGATGTAAATCAAAATTTAAACCCCCATAATGATTCTTTCCCAAACTTCAAAAGAAAACAAGGAATTTATTATCTCACAAATAAACCCCTACCTCAGTTGGATATGTCGACAGAGTCGCATGGAGGAAGACGAATCGTTGGGAAAATATTGACATTGGTGTCGTCATCGTTTTCCTCGATCAGCGGTTGTGCATTGGTTCATTGTAGTTGATGACGTCCTAAGTTAGAGGAAGTATCGATGAAGAAGGTCAAAGACATTTGTTTCTAGTGTAATTCATTTGGAGGAACATTCTTCATGGAGAAGGATCTTTGTTGGATAGCTTTCTCTCTAAGCCCTCCCAATATTCATTTTCCAACAAATGAGTAGGAAGCACATTGTAATAGATTGGAATATCTATTAAGTAATAGGCATAATATTCCAAAATAGAATAAATTGAAGGAGAGTAGACATAAATAATGTGGAGGAAGTCCATAGGATCCTCCACATTTAATTTGGTGGTTGGAGAGGTTTTCCTACATTTAAAAGGGAGTTTCAAGGGGGTTTCTCCCATGCAAAGGTGGGATTCAAGGGGGATTAAACCCAAGTGGCCCCCACCACCTTAACCTCTCATCAGAGGTTTTGGTCTACTGGTCCCCACCACCATCTTCCATAAGGTTGTTTAGTTCTGGTGGACCCCACCTCCCTACAGCCACATGGGTGTTACAAATAAAAATAATATTTATCTTTCACCCTCGACCAATATTCATCGAGATGAAAGTCATCTGAAGCAAATATCAGTGATGTGAGTTCAACAGTGGCCTTATATTTTTCTTCAAAGCACCAGTACTAAAGTTAGAAACACCTGCTCGCACCATTACTGAACGCACCTGAAAAAAAGTTCATAAATTCATTTCGGGCACTCCGAGCCTCAGAATTACTCACCTTTAATTTTTACGAACTCATAAATTTCCGATTTATTTAAAAAAATTCATTGAAATTCCAGGCATTACATTCTCTCCAACTCAAGGCTCTATTTCCTCATAGGCCACAACTCAATCTAGGTAAACAAGTGGGGGTACTGAGCATGAATCTGAGTCTCCCACCCTTGTGTGCTCTCCTGGAGGTTCTCTTGCTACCAACGAACATGCACTAGAGGTATCAACTGTCCATGAAGGAACCACTCAGGTTGATCCTCAATCTATACTGGAACCTCTGTAAATGTCACCCCATCGTTGACATCCAGATAACAACGGTCGATGATGTGAGAAGGTTCATGAATGTACCTCCTCAACTAGGATATGTGGAAGGCTTCATCCACCTGGTGCAACTTAGGTTGTAGTGCTAAGTGTCAAGCCACCTCGCCTACTCTACTGAGGACCATAAATGGTCCGATGAACCTCGGATATGACTTTCTGCCTCAGCCAAATCTCTCTAAACCTCATCAATGTGATGCCCGTAGAAAGATGTGGTCCCCACCCTCGAACTCTAGAGGCCCCCATCTCATGCCAGGGTGGTCCTTAAATTGTTTTTAGATCATCGGAATGGAGGGTCGGACAGTCACGAGCCATGTGACTCTGCTCACCGCATGTTAAACACTGCTCACTCCTAGCATGTCTGTCTCTGCTTTGAGGGACCGGAACAATCGATCCTTAGTCATGCGGTCATCCACCTCTAGGTCTAGTCCTCTTGGACCTCTGTGATATCTTTCATCTTCCAGGTTCAAAAGTCTTTTCTACGTGATGACTGGTAGTGGGTCTCACTGCTGGTGTCTACCCAACAAGGAATCTATCTACCATGGGTGCTCACTCTAACACCACAATATGTTTCGGGATGCTGAGTGAGATCATCAAAGCCATGATCTCCTTCCCGATTCCCTTCTTGAAGGTACGAGACTGAATGAATGGGTCTGGCAACATATCCGTGGAGTAACATGACAGGTCAGTGAACCTCACTATGTAATGACCAACAGTCAAGATGCCCTAATGCAGATGAAGTAGAACATGTATGTGAACTACGTGAAGAGTCGCTGGAAAAATCATTTCACAAAACAAATCTTGATGTCTGCCCAGAGAAGAGTCTCCTCGTCATGGACCTGGAGTATCATGCACCACTATCTGCCTACTCCCACATGTAGAAGGGTGGCAGTAAGAATCACCATTAGATCGGATGGTGTCCCTACCTATCAAAATACTCTCACCACATCCTCCAACCAACCCTCATCCACCTTTGGGAACGTATCTCCACTGAACCTGGGTGGCCATTGGTGCTGGAACTATAGAAACATGCTCATGTAGCATGGACTATCTGCTGATGGGGCTAGTGGAATCGGTGGCCAAAGAGGTAATGGTACTGTTGGTGCCTCTGCTGGTTCCTCTATTGGAAGGGTCTCTGCACCAAGGCATTGTCTCATGGTGGGATATTTATGCATACAACTCTTGGAACTCAATCTGAATGTCTTTGTGGAGGAATCCTAAAAAGAAATAGGTGCACTACAGTTAAAAGTTTTACCTGATGAGATGAATGTTAAAACTGATGAGATGACTCAATATATCACAAATAAATCTTTTAAAAAAACACACAATCATTGTTTTCGTACACTAAGTCAGATATCAGAAATTAGGGACCTGGTGTATGGATATGTCGGCCACCACACTAACACTGGACTCCCGAAACTAAAAACTGCACTCATAACCCTAAACATGATTACTTCATATAAAAGATCATAGTCCTAGTTCTGCGGTAGAACCGACTCCTCTGAAACCAATTGGTCATGAACCATCCCCCGGGGGCCAACGCCGTGACTAACCCCAATCTCGTCTTCCACATGCCACAGGCATGAGACTAGAACCTATGTGTATTCCCTAAAACTGGGAAGGAATTTCCTATATAACCTACAAGCACACATAACCAATCACACAACAAGATATTAAAGACCATGTAAAACTGTATAACAAAAGTGTGTTATAAGTAAAAAGGGGCAGAAATAGAAACCCAAATGGAAAGTACAAGTACAACTGAAATGAAATACAACTGAAGAAAAAGGATGATAGCTACTGGGTCATCCTCAGAGTTCCAACTGGAAGGATAGTTACATATTTGTTCCTCAGTAAAAAACATCATTCCATCCCCCCTGTGTACCGACTCGACATATGGTCTACCTTCGGGTACTGTCAAGTCCCGGTACTCTCGGCCTCAGTTAGCGATGTTCATCGTCTACATCCAATAAAACAAGGAGTGGGAATAGCTCGTGCAAGGATAAGTATGACGATACTCAGTAGGGACCCTGAGACCCTCTGGGTCTCACAAAATATATAAAAGATAAACCACAACGAAAGAAATTAACAGAAAACTTTTCATATGTATATTCCCATACATATATCTAAGTTATCAAGTGATTCATCTCAATCATGAGGAAAACACAGAAACACTGACTCAGTTTAGCTAGGATTTTATTCTAGGGGTATTATCAGGTATCATCCCCAGTCAATTTTTCGAAACCTCAACATTTGGGGAACTTCTCATCTATCTAGTACAATGGGCATTAAGAGACTCCTATAACATTTACCAATATCCATAGACTATTGAGGTACTCCTCTGGTCAAGTACCGTGGATCTACCACGTCACCAAGTGCGCTCCCCATTGTGGTTCGGTCACATCACCATGCATGATCCCCCTCATAGCCTGCTGAGGTAACCCTCCTGTTGAGTGTCATGGGTCTATCACATCACACAGAGGTGATCCTCATCATGGGTCTTCTGTGACACCAAGGCGCTCCCCAGTGGTCTAGTAGATTCACTGCATGTCAAACCGGTCAACGATCGTCAGGTCTCAGCCAGCAACATGGTCTCCTCACAACAATCTCTCATCTCCGATAGGATGCGCCCCATGAGCTACTTGTCGATACTCGTACTGTCACGAAGTCCCACAAAGAAGTATCTCAAAGGTCCTCCACGTCATAGGGGTGTCAACAGAATAGATGTCGCATCAAAAGATTTCTAGTATATGAGTTATTAGCTTTTTAGTCCTGAGGGAGTGGTTGGATTCATGCTCGATCCAACCTGACTATTTCTCATCTCAAATAAAAAATCTAGTGGAGTATACTCAAAGTAACCATCTCACTCCAAGATTCCCAATACAACTGAATATTCATCAAACGGACGTCCAATGTAATACTTATGGCCAAAAGAATGTAATTTGGCATAGTGGGTCTGGGTCCTATCCGACCTGGCATTGGTCGACCCAGTTCAAGTCGACCCAGCCTGACCTGCTAGGTCAGGCCTGTCCTGTGATGTTGCCCGATCTGATGCGTGGTCCAATAGGATGTGAGGGGCTGCAGAGACTGCATGTACTGTGGGACAGCTTGGTCGTGGGTGTGTAGCAAGGGTGTGGGGAAGGTTCGGCAGGGGAATCGTGAGGGGCGTGGGATGGTTCAGTCAGGGGCCGAAGGCGGCATGAACCGTGGAAGGACGGAAGGCAGATAGCATGGGGGTGGGCGGCACGGCCAGTGGGATGTACGGCCTGGGCGGCCCAGTTAGGGTGGCACAGCCGACAGGAGGCACATCTGGCAGGTGGATCTGCCGGAAGGGAATGCATTAGGCAGGCGGCGTGGCCAATGGGAAGCGTGGCTAGTGTGTCCCGGCTTGTGGGTGGCATGAACCAGTGCACAAGGCATGTTCGGCCCAGGCCGTCATGGCGCAACGAGGGTGCAATGCTAGTGGGTTGTGCGGGTCGTGGTTGCCACAGGTGGTGGCACCATTTCTTTCTTCACCTTCATCGTTTTCCTCCATTACAAAATGTACATAAAAGAATAACGGAGGAGGGGTCAGGCCATGTTGGTTTTTCCACCACCCTCTGCGTTTAGGGTGGTAGCATTTGGCTTAAACAGAATGAAGAATGATCAACATCATATTTTATAACTTCTTCAATGATTCTTTCCCAAACCACAAAAGAAAAAGAGGAATGTATTATCTTGCAAATAAATACCCTTCCTTGGTTTGATACGTCGACAGAGTCATGGGGAGGAATAATAATAGATGGGACAAAGACAGAAGTCGATGTCGTCGGCGTTTTCCATGATCGTCAGTTTGTGTGTCACTTCATCGTAGTCGAAAACACCCTATGTTTGAAGAAGTCTCATGGAAGATGGTTGAAGATGTTCCTCACCAGAGTTGTTCGTTTGGAGGAGTGTTCTTCATGGAGGAGGTTCATTATTGGAGATATTTTTCCCTATGTCCTCCCAAATCCTCCTTTTCCAAAAAAAGATTAGGATGACCAATGTAATAGATTGTAATAATATTCAAAAAAAGAATTAATTAAAGTAATGTTGGCATAAATAATGTGGAGGAAGTCAAGAGGCTCCTCTATATTTAATTATAGGTGGTTGAGATGTTTTCTGACATTTATGAGGAAGTTTCAAGGGGGTTTCTCCCATTCAAATTGGTGTTTAAAGGGGGTTTTAACCCGGTGGTCCCCCCACCTTAACCTCTCAAGGGTGGTTAAGGTCTTGTGGTCCCCACCACCAACATCCACAATGAGGTTTGGTTCAGGTGGAACCCACCTCCAAACACCCATATGGGGTTTTCAAATTAAAATAAAATGTTTCCATAACTTTTGTTTAATTTTTTTATTCCTTCACGAAAAAACAAAAATTTATCTTTCATTCTTGCCCAACTGTCATCGAGGAGAATGTATTAATAAGGGAATATCGGCACGACGAGATTAACTGTGCAGTCAGATTTCAATTCCGACCACCAGTTCAAAAAATAGGAAAGCTTAGTTACATGTTTAATGAACGTGTCCGAAAAAAAGATAAGAAATTATTTCCGAGCACTCCGGGCCTCAGAATCACGCGCCATAAATTTTCCAGGACTCATAAAATTACCATTTAAATTAAAAAAATTAATTGAAATTCTTGGTCATTACACGGTGGGAGACCAGAGTGTGAGAAAGTGTCTGAGGAGGCGGTGTGGAGGGAGTTTTGTGGCCGGTTTAGCTATCAGTGGTTGCCGAAATGTGAGAAAGGGGTAGGAGTTGTTGTGCAGAGGGATCTTGACAAGTCGGATGAAGGTCAGAGCGGTGGTGCATAAGGATCTCAACGTGTGGGATGGAGGATGGGGATTTGGGTGCACGCTGGCGGATGAAGGGGATGGGGTGGGGGGTGGGGGCTCGTGAAGGGAATGGGAATGAGGGGTTACAGCTTGGATTTAAGGTATTCCACCCTCTTTTTATCTTATTATAATAATATTTTTACTAATAATATTTTTAATTTTAATAATAATTGTGTATATAATTATAAATATAATAATTGTAATAATAATAACAACAACATATTTTTTCTAATATTATTTACAATCACTATTTTTAAAACATAATCCATTTTTTAATTTAATTCTGAAAAATTTGTAACTGCATGCACATCGCACAACTTATAAAACGTGCACATGAAGTGTGTTTCTAATCAAAATCCCCTTGGGCACCCACACAAGCACCAATAGTGACAACACCGGGACTGCTAACCATACAGGGCCCATGAACATGTCTAGAACCCACTAAAAACATTAAACATCATTAATGTTTACATGTGCTCAACCAGAACCTCAACGATGTTAACCAAATACTAAAAAAAGTTAAAAAAAATTAAAATGTTTGGGTGTGAAATTTCTCCCAAAAACAGGAAATATCTTCCCCCAAAAGGTCACTTAGATGTACGTTGAACAAGAATTGATTCAAAGCCTGAACAGAACCAGAAAAACAAAACAATGCTGAAAATCCCAGGAAGACCATACTCTACACATGTCCCACCTGACCAACTCAAGAGAAAACTGAAGCCCAAGATTGAGGGGAGAATACGAAGGGGTTCCCCCACTAGAAGAACTCAACCTGGGCATAAATGTAACACCAAAAATACCTCCATTAGAAGGGGGGACCCCGTAACTCCTATCCTATCTAAATTAACATCTATAGTATGAGTGGAACAACAACCCTGTTGAAACATGGATATCTCGAACCAGACCTTATCCCCAAACACCTATGAAATAACATCCGATCAAAACATTGCCCAAATATTGAATCTGTCCATAAACAAGAAACATTTATTCATCCTAGGAACTTACATCTCTAAACAAATAAATCTAAACTGAGACTAACTCATACCAGGGCTTAACCCACTATTAATAAAAAAACACATTCTAGAAATCCATAATCAGATAAAGAAAACTACTTAGATTTCAATAGAACAAGTCTGTCATAACACCATGATACAAAAAGAACATACAATGATGTGAAAACTTTAATAGTAGAAAAACGAGAAATAATAGATTTTAAAATTTCTAACTACCAATATAGAACACAAAAGCCGGACATAGGATTCACACACCATGAATCTTCTGACTGCACGCGAGCATCACCCCAAAACTTATGGCTGGGGATATGATAGTTGAATAATATCATGATACACTATTAGGCAATAGAATTCCTCAAGTCCCGGTGTCTTTTTTAGGTGACCCATTCTACAAAACTTCTCAAAGTGACCCCAAAATCTTTATCCATGACACATCTTTGGATGGATACGACATGACGACTTCACGTGCACGAACCGGCCACATTAGTGGCACAACATGTAACTTCTCAAAGAACTAGAATCTTGAACCACTATGGAGGATTCATTATGAATAGTTCGCTCTGGAACACCATTCTCACTAAATGGGGAACCATTACGAGCAACTGGATATGCTGGATTTCCATCCATATGAGCTCTAAATACCAAGTCAGCTAGGAACACCAAATCAACAAGATTTTCGAAAAAGTTTTTCATTGAATGGAGGACCATATCCTTGATCGTTAAATTAATACCCCTAATTGATATTTAAGTATTCAATAAATCATCTGATTCCACCTCTATAGAAAAGGACACAAACTCCTTGAAATGGTCAACATATTTATTTACCGTTTGTTTTCCTTATTAAATACGCATGATCTCTACCCTTTTCTTTTTTTTTCACCCCTTCAGGTATAAAACATTAGATGAAGAAGGATTTAAATACATCCCAAATCATCCCATAATATATTGATAGATGGGTGAACAAATACCATTCGTCCAGAACTAGACCTTCAAAGATACCCAAAACACCACGCACTCTAACAGCTTCGGGAGTTCCCAATACCCTGAAGACATGCTCGAACTCTTCCAGCCACTCTGGTGCGTCTAACAGACTCAAATCACTATGAATGTCATGCAAAATCTGAGATGGAAAAAAACTAGGCATGTATTATCTGAAACATTATGGACATTTTTGGCCAGCATTTTTTTAACGAAATATAAAACACTAAACTGAAACTGATATAAAAAAATGAATAATTAAAAGTAACATCTTGATCCAAAATGATCAGCTAAAAACCAATATAATTAAAATACAACACAAAATTCACTTTTTCACATTATATTTCGAAACCGCCTCATGGACACATTTCGAATACCAAAACAACTATTCAAACAAATTCAACTTTCAAAAAATTAATTTAACCCATTTCTTCAAAACAAACATTCATCAATAAGACCAAAACAAAACCCATCATACAAAAAATAATTTGGATGAGGAACTAGCAGTTATGCTTAACATGGAAACATGGTAGTGTGCCATGCCTCAAGCCAGCGTAGACGATTCGGAGAAGCACAACCATGTAATTAGGCTCCATGTGGTTCACTACTCCATGTAAGTTTACGATATGACACTGGTCAACATCTATTTTCATTTTTCAATCCCAAAAAATGTAGATAACTAAAAACCAGAACTAATTCTGCTAACATGAGGTTTACAATGAAAAAATATTCATGAAATCCTTCCCTTACTTACATCCTGAGTACTGATAGTCCAAATCACCATCTAAATGACACCCAAAATAATAAGAACCCCACTGATGCCATTTTGACGTGAACAGTCCCTGTTCGACCTAGAACTAATCACCCAAGACTGTCTACAACATGCCCTGATGGGTGTTCACATTTCCCACATGCTTGAAACTAGTCTTGAGCATCAGAACATAACTGATGGTAATGATTTTTCCAATGACCAAAAGATAAACATATAATCAAAACTAAAAATAAAAAAACTAGTAGCAGATTGAATATAAAACTGAACATACCTCCTTCTAACATTCTAGTTCCCCACCCAACTAATAATAATTCCCACTCCTACACTTAGAAATTGAATGAGGACCTTGAATATGAACATAACTAGAAAATGAATAAATATTATAGCTGTGAGAATCGATATTTTCAATAGTGGTGCCAAAATATACAACAAAATCCAACCCCTCTTTCTCGAAACAATCCATTAACACATGTTTGAAATTCAATTATAAATATAATTTCCCAATATTTTAATAATATAATATCATTTTCCCATTTTAAAATACAAACACACACAACCTTCCGTTTCTAATACAAATTATAATTTATCAAGGAAAATCCAAACACGGAAAACAAGGAAATGCTAAAAAATTAGATGATAGTATAAGCTAGAAGAACAAGTAAAGATGAATGTAATCAAGACAATCACAAGTAAACCATCAGTTATCCTAAACATCCCTATAAGACCCTGATATGTACATGGTTCGAAACCTCCTGTCGGCATATTGTGAAACTACATAGTATATAACAAAATGGACACCATAAAGGCAATACAAATCAGTGGAACCCCTATATGGCTTATACACCTTCCTGTGGGTACCTACCAGTCTAATAGAGGATTATAAGCAACCATAAAATGATCAACTACAAGACACCTAATATACCATTTTGGTTATACTAATAATCTATAGGTTGGAAGGTCCTCATCCAAGTGATTCACCAGAGATGGTATGAGAGATGGGCCAAAGGGTGTTCCCGACCCCCAAGTGTTCGAAACCAGTGACAAGAACTATAAAATAACCATTGGGAATGAATTTTCCCATGAAAAAATGATAAATAGATAACCAAAAAAGATGATTATAATAAATACTTGGAGTGGAATGATAATAAAACTGAACATACCTCTTTCAGAACTACAAGGTTACCCCCAACTCGGACTCAAGACTACTCCAACCCTGAGATGCTAATCCACGAACCTAAATAAGAACATAAAATGAAACAGAAATAATATGATACACGTAAGAACCATGATGCTCACTTTTTACTCCAAAATAATCCACAAAATCCAAGGTCACATTTCCTGAAACAATCCATTAACACATGTTTGAATAAAAATTATAAAATTAGGTTTTCAATATTTTAATAAAACAATAACATTTTATCATTTTAAAAACCCAACGCACACCATGTTCCATTTCTGAACCAAAATACTATTTTGTAAACCAAATCCAAACAAGGAAAACATGGTAATGCTAAAAGTAAAAGCTGGCAGTATAATCTTGAAGAATTAGTAATGCTAAATGTAAATAAGGAAATCATAGGAAAACCATGGGTTATTTGAAAAATACGTAAAAGTCCCCTGGATGTACTCGATTTGGAACCACCTACAATCGTATGGTGGAACTTTTATGTATAAAACCAACTAGATAACCTCATAGAAATAGAAACAAGTGGAACTACTCATCTGGCCTATACACCTACAAGTGGGTACCAACCCATGTAATTAGGGATGATAAGAAACCATATCTCGATCAACTATAAAATTCCTAGGAACCCATGGAGGTTATAATAATACTATGTATGTATGAAGGCCCTCACATGCACGACTCATCTCACATTACTTTCCTTCCCCAAATCCGGATTCTTCCTATATATTAAAACATTACGTGTTACATTGGAGAAGAGCGACTCATATACATGCACAATCATTAACATTAAACAAAGTTCCAAAAGGGCCATCACATCATGTTCATGTTGAATCCATTTTATAAAAATACATAAAAACATTAATTAGAAACAAACACAACTTCGAAATACAACACATTATATATTTTATCACATGTTCACCCATGTGTTAGAAGATCCAAACGTGTATTAATGTTCCAATCAAGTACACCCAAACACTTCAGAATGAAAAAAATGCATTTTTACCCTCTTTTTAAAATTACATCAAAACATGATCTCAATCCAAATGGGTTGAATCCTTGAAGAATTCTTTTAAAACCACTTCTTTGATAACTCAAAAAAGAAACTCCTTCCATTGGGATCCATGAACCATTTTTAAAATAAAAATGAACCACTCCCATTATTTGAAATAACACCAACTGTCATAATGGAATCATCAATCCCATATCAATATATTTTAACATAATTGTTATTCTATAACCACAAAACTTAACACACGATGAATCCTTTATCGAATGAAAATTCACACCAAATCCTTAACCAAATAAATTTCACAACTTCCAGACAATTCGACAAACCAACTACACGATTTATAAAATTCTATCAAGACACAACCAGTTCAAAAATACTTTTCTGAACATGAAAAAAAATTTATAAACAATTTTCATAGTTGACAATACAATGAATAAATAACATGTATACGAAAACCACACAATTTGTTAATGATTCTATAACTAGGTCAAATTAGTTAACCAAATCTAGAAAATAATGGGATAAACTATTGGAGAGTAATGTGAAAAATATTTTCATATCATGAACATTATCGAAACATTTTTGGGCATCCACATGACACAACCTTCATATATACATATACATTTAGCTAGATAAGATACTTCTAAACTGTTTCTAACAAAACCAATAATTTGTAAACATAATAACATATTAACTAATGTCATTGTGGGAATTTGAAAAAAGTCACTGATTTAACTAAAACAAATCAGTCATTAAAATAATTAAATCATAAAGGAACACATGGGTTCACATACCTCAATGTTGAGAGTGGATTTGACTTAACATCGATGGAGGGGGTGAAAATCCCCCGTGACCCAAACTGGACACCAAAAACTACTATAAAAACACATCAATTAATAACTTAGGACATAAGTATTCGATAAAAAACCCTTAAAACTAAATATTTTACCGAAGGTTATGTTGTTAGATGGTGCAGAGTGGAAGGTTGATGAAAAATAGCATGCCTTGCGGTTCATGTTTTCCACTACTAGCTGAAAAAAGGCCAGCAACGACATGATGGTCTGGAGCGGGAAAGGACAGGCCAGAGCTCCTCCATGGAGGTAGCTGGCCAGAGTGGTGTCTGGCCAGAGGCCAAAGTGGTGGATCACCGGTGTCTAGAGGAAAAAGTGGCGGCATGTGGGTGTCTAGAGCGGGACAGGGAGGTTGGGGCGTTGCTGTAGACTGAGATCAGATGCCATTTTGGCGGTCTGTGGTGGTTTGAGCTTGAGAAGGAGACATGAGCGGTGGGGTGGAGGGAGTCGTTGTGCATGCCGGAGGTCAGAGCAGCGGTGCAGAGAAAACCTAGCGCGAGGCCAAGAGGCTGGATTTTCAGGTGCGGATAAGTGGATAAAGGGGGAGGCTCGCGCAGAGAATTCGGAAGGGGGGTGTGACTGGGATTTATGGTTTACCTCTTTTTTCATTTTTTGTCATTTTATTATAATAATAATATTACTATTAATATTAAAAATAATAATAATAATAGTAAAGAGAATAATAAATATTTATAATAAAAACAACAACAACATATTATTATTATTATTAATGAACATTTTTTTTAAAACTGAAACCATTTAATTATCTAATTTTCAAAACTAGGTAATCACGTTCTCATCACACGACTTAAAAAAATTGTGCACATGAATTGTGTGAATCATCATTGTCTTCTTGGGCACTCACCAATTCACTTGGGGTGACTGTCCTGTTACAAATAACCATTAGGTGTTGGTGCACGAGACTGGAACCCATCAAAAAAATTAAACATCAACAATTATTGACATAAACTCCACCCGCACCACAATGAGTATAAATAATGACATGAAAAAATAAAATTAAAATTTTTGGGTGCGATAGTAAGTAATGCAATAATCAAATATAATCATGGGTATTCTACTAGTCGAATTACCAAATAAACCTTCAATTTTATTTTCCTAATGAGGTAATGCCTAATGCGGTACAATATAACCATGCCATCAAGGCCTCGTGCCAGGACCATAAATAATCAATTTTTGAATGCCTTGTTATATGACTATAGTTTTTCTCATGAGAGAAACAAATGCACTGAGGGGATATATAGGGCCCCACCAGACACATTCTATTTCCAATTAATTGCTCATATAAATGGGGATAAATATAAACAACACATAAATTTATATTGAATAAAATATATGAAATATAAATAACATACCCCAATGATTATGCTTAAACTATAACCATTCTTAGTAATTTGGTGAATGTATTTCAGGTAGCACATCCAATGTCAGAAATATAATAAAACATTCAATTAAATAAGGTATATCATATATCAAGAGATAATAATCAATTTTTTAAGTGATTCATAAATGGAAATTTTAATAGTCAAAGAAACTTTTAGATGAGGCCATTGAAAAATCATTGAGGAAATAATCATGAAACATTTTAATGTGTCCCATACCACCTTCAGATGATAAAATAATAATCCCTTATAATATTATTAGAACAAGGAGTCTCTTGATATGATATTCCTTACAGATTTAAATACAAAACAAATAATATGTAAGTATTGAACAATGAATATATCTCAAAAAATTTGAGATGACAATAATCGTTTTTTTATTTATAACTAGGTGTTCTTATGGAAAATCCATTGTATTTTTCATGAAATAAGTTTGTAAATATGACTATACCAGTAAATAAAATACTTGTACATTGAATTATTATTAAAGGAATAAATTATTTCCCACTGATTCCAAATCATGTCAAAAGAGTTCTTAAGATCATGTAGAACTAAATCATTTTAAGGCATTTTTAAAAACAATTAAATAGAATTTTAAAATGAAAGATCCCTTTTTTTACAACAAGAAATGTTAAAACATAATTATTAAGGATAAATTGAGTGTATTAATAAAACAAATGGTGGCATAAAATAAATTCTGGTGGACAATTGAAAACATGTATGAATTTAAAAAGATCCCTTGATTCAGGTTTGTATTTTTTAAATAATTTAGAATGTTCTTTTTAAATTGTGTAACTCCCCAAAAAATATTGAATTATTATTATTGGTAAAAATATATAAAAAAACTCACAGAGAATTTATGAGTTCTACATACTAATAAATTACAATTTCATAGAAGTAATTAGATAAATGAAAGTAACGAGAATGAAAATAGATGTTCGGGTGGAAAACCCATACCACTATGTATACAAACGATTAATATGCCCCAAAATTAATAATATTAAAAATATAATTTTAATACCATTAAATTTATATATTAATTAATTGTAACATAAATGGGTAGTATACATACACCATACACAATTATTAGTTGTGAATATGGAAAATCACTCAAAAATGGAAGTGAGATGAAGAAACTCTTATCTTAAGTCTCAATGTGTTCCACTCTTGAACATATAGTCATGAAATAAGAAATTGGACATATTAATAAATTCATTAAAAACATATTATACATGGTTTTAGTTTATCATTATTATTTTCGGATCATTTATGTTCTAATTGATATGTTATTATATTGAATTTTGTTGTTCCAGAGTGTTTGTTTTCTGTATTTTCATAATTGATTCACTTTTGTTAGCTTATGGAGTTCACGTGGAATGGTTGTAAATATATCAAATTGAAATTACATATTATTTATAAACATAAATATGTAATAATTTTTATTTATATCACTTGGTTACATGTAATGAGGATGAATCATAAGATGAAAACTACGTCAATTATTTGGCGGTATTTTGATTATTATGAACTAGTTTTGTCATATAAATAAATAATATGTACATATACGGGTTCAATAATATTAATTAGGTTATGATAAATATATTATAGTCTGGTTAAACCATCAATATGGTTTTGTTAATAGTAATTAATGAGGAATTGAGGAATGAAACATTGTCATCGATGATGGTTATAAATTGGAAACTCATGCACATTGATTTCATTTATAAAAACATCAAAGGGAGGGCGTAATAATATTGATGATGGGACTTCCACTAAAATGATATAATTACATTTTATATAGGATATAGGATGTATCAAGGTCATTTGGATAGATGAGTTGAGGATAGAAAAATAAAATTGACGAATATGAAAATAAATGAAAAGTTGAGAGATCCCTTATTAATATTTTACAGCCTAACAACGTTGATTAAATTTTAATAAATTGAATTAATGAGAGAAGAACGGTAAAAAATCATAGGTACATATAAATAAGTGTATTATTAATTCATAATATAAATTCCCTACATATAAGAATGAAAATTTCAATGATATAACATAAAATAAGTGTTGGAAAAAAGTGGAGGGTGAAAGGTACACTAATATTGGAGAGTCTATCCAAGAACATGATGGTTGGGGCCTTGCGGTATTAAAGAAACCTTGGAAGTACTCCTAGCGAGGTAAAACCAATAGAATATTATGGTTGAGGGATTTTGAATGAAATAAAAAAATGGATGAGTGGGTATTTATAGAAAAAATAGAGGGAATTTTTAAAAAATTTAAAGGGACACCTCATTAGTTGTTTTTTTTGGAAAACCCATTAAATTTATCAGGGTATTTTCCATGTTTTTATCCAATTAGAAAACCTCATGAAATTTTTAATTTACAAAAGTCAACTAGAATTTTATTCAACTAGTATTTCTTTATGATGTGATTAAACTACTGAAAACTCAAAACTGTATTTTTACGATTCAGGAAACATTCAAGTAGATTAGAAAAATTAGAAAAATTCACTGTAACAATTTTTTGTTGTGTATATGTAAATAAAATCAATTGTATTAAAAAAATTCTAAATATTTTTAATTTATTTTTCAAATAAAATAATATTTTATTCCAAGAAAACCATTTTAAAACTATTACTCATTTTATAAGACTTTGGGAAATTATTAAAGGTCAGATATAATGATCATATAATTATAAGAAAATAAAGTAACAGTTTTTAATTAAATTATATTAAAATAAATTTCCATATTAAATTCTTAAACTAATCATAAAAAATTCATTTAAAATATTAATGGAATACATAAATACCAACAGATATACACTAATTGTTTTTTAACTTTTATGTTATCTAAATTATATTTATATATTCATGTGTGAATATTCTCTTTGATTTTTCCCAATTTACTATTCTTTAACCTTAATTAATATTCATAAGGATTTATTACTATTCATATGGGTATGTCACTATTCATTAAAATTTATGTATGTCTTGTTAGACTCTAATTATAATACTGAATGAAATTGTGTATATATGTTTTTTAAAATTGAAATTGTAGAGGTGGAGAAATTATGTTTATTAAATAGGTCATGACAATGTGGTGTTTTGTAGAGAATTATTGTTTAACACATTTAATTTTAAATATATTTGTAAATTATTGTGGGGTTACATTATCCCCTCTTTAGAAATATTTCACCCATGAAATTTAAAATTGAACATTTAATGTTAATGGTTGAAAATTGAAAATTCTTTATCATTAAACCACATCATGAATATAGTTAAAATATTCCATTAATAAGTGAAAATGGAAAAGCATTGGTGATTACATAAATATCCATTCTAAATGGAAATAATTGTTAAGGAAGAATAACCAAACCATTTAGTAGTGATATTAAACTCAAAAACCCATACAATGATCAACTTAAACCATTTTGTAAATGGTTAATAATTAAAAATATAATTATTCAACACTTTATAATAAAGGAAATTGAATTTATACATTGATCAAATCATTAACACATAATCAATACGAATACTATCTAAAATTCACATTCCAAACATGTAAATAACATCATCTTTTATCCTCTTGAAATATTAAAATTACAAGAATTATTATAAAACCCATATCAGAAACATGTATTTCTCCATATTACTTAAGTAATATTCATGTTATTTGATATATTCCTTGAATCAAAAAGCGCTATAAACTCCATCAAAGAATGCATAGACCCTTTCTCCACAATCTATAATCAGTTCCAAGGTAGTTAGTACTAATCCAAATAAACCATTTCGTCATCATTATCTCAGAAAAGGATATATCTATTAAGGGATGTATTTCCCCCAATAACTTGTTTTCTAAAATGTGTAACTTTCTCTTGAATGACACTTCATTTTTACCATACCCCATATGAACACAAATTGTTAATGGAATAACACTGATATAATATATTTATAAATCTCATAATTCTTACAACCAGTAAAATACTGAAAAAATATTCAAATGGAAAAATTATTGGCTAGAAATATTAATCAATCTTCATCATTTATTGTAGCATCAAAACATGAGAATTATAAAAAATCATCATTTGTAGTTTATTCCTTTGATGCCTGGGACTTTGTTTTGTATAGTGTCATATCTACTTACATTTGATGCATTGAATATTGGAATAATCTATAATTGTCTTGCAATTTTGAGCATGGTGTCCTTTTTCTCCACACATGAAGAAAACTCATTTTCTTCTCATGTATAAACCTTTTTGTTTCTTTCCACAATTAACACGTGTGGGAAAATACAACATTCTCTTCCATCATTTAACCATGTTTTCCCTCCCATCCTCTTCTTCTTTTTCTTCCCATCAAATCCATATGATATAGAGAAGACATTACATACCTTATCAACAAATGATAGTATTTCCTCATATGATGAGGATACGTGGGAGACAATATTCCATTGAAATGATACCTTAAGACCATTACAGATATGATTCTTCGTACTATTCACATCACGCGCATTGGTGATGTTTTAATACCTTCTATTAATCACCATTTCTATTCAATTCCATGTTATAAATTATCTATAAATATTAGGAACACGTTATATCTCTAAATATGGTATAGCAAATAAGATAAGATATTTTCATTGTAAATCCTAGAACAATTTAATTTGGTTAAATTAGGGGGATAAATCATCCAAATTGGTGGGTAAATAAAAAGAAAATTATCCTAAGTATATCCCTCGGGTGTGTCAAACCAAGAGTGCAGCAGGGCTTGTCGTCATGTACCAGGATACCCTAGGTCAAACCTGAAACTCCTTTTCGGTGTTTTCACTACTAGGAAAATTTGTGTCTAAGCCACCTCTACCTATTTGTATCCAAACATGTATGTATTAGATAGAAATATCTACATAATGATGTACTTACCAAAATAAAATGATGTTCATGTATGCTTGTCCACATAATCTATCTTAAGGTATTTTTCCCTTAAACAATGTTTTATAAATCTAATTTCCACATGTTCTATTCAACTTCATTTGATTCAAACAATAAGAAGCTGAACCTAGTTCCCCAGAGTCTATGCCTTATTTTATTAAATTTTCATGATTACAAGGAATATAATCATGAAGGGCCGGTTAGTTCAGTAGTTTTAGAATGAGAAAAATATACATGAGTTCCAAATTTAAACTTGGAAAGAAAAAAATCATATATGTTTTATTGGGAACATCCATGATTATAAGATTATCATGGTAGGTGATTAAAAAAATCATCTTCATGTCCTAATAAAATGAATCATTAGAATGGGGTGAGATCAAATGCTTAGTAAAGGTTAGCAATACATCAGGATATAAATATTCATTACAGATGTTGAATAACTAAAATCATATACCATTAACAAATAAAAAATTGAACACATTATGTCTGTAATAATAGCTATGTAAGTAATTTCATTATAAAACATAATAATGTATATTCTGCTAATCGAAAAACCACATGAACCATAAATACTATTTTCATAATGAGGGAATGCATAATGGAGTACAACATAACCAAACCATCGATGCCTCTTGGAAAGACCATAAATAATAATATTTCAAGGCCTTCTGCTAAGATCGTAGTTTGTCTCATAAAACCTACCGATACACCGATGTGCTATAGGAGGCCCACCAAAGGAATTTTTATTTCCAATTCATTCCTCATATAAATAGGCATAAATACAAAGAACAAATACATTCATATTGAATCAAATATAATAATTGTAAACAACATTACCTAAACATTAACCTTAAACACCTATCATTCTGAGTAAATTTGTGAATGATTAGAAGATAGCACGTCCACAATCAAATCAGTCATAAAATATTTAATTAAATATGATATACTATATCATAATTGACAAACCTCAATGATCTACATGATTCAATAATGGACGTTGATATAAAAGATGATAAATTTACACGAGACCGTTGAAAAATCCTTGAGGAAATAATCGATAAACTATTTAAAGTGTCGCATACCACATTGAAACATTAAAATCATAATTCCTTAGAATATTATGAGAATAAGGAGACTCTTGATATGACATACCAAAGGGTAGTACATACAACACATAGAATAATTAAGTGGTGAGTATAGAATATATCTCATAAAAGATAAAGTGAGATTATAAAAATCTTTTCTTAATTTGGAATGAAGAGTTCATTTGTAGAATCATTCGTATTTTTCATGAAATATATTTGTAAACATGAATATACTAGAAAATTAAATACTATGACATTGAAATTATATTTTAGGCATAAATAATGACCCAATGATGTGAAATCATGTAAAAGGTTTTCTTATGATTTATTATAATGAAATCATTTTAGAGCATTTTAATGAAAGTATAAAATAGAACATTAATGTAGAAAATCACATATATTCTCTTATATCAAGAAATGATAAAAGATCATTTTTCATGATTAAATGAATGTTTTTATAAAATTAACAGTGGATTAAAAAGAATAATGGTGTACACATGAAAATGGGTATGATTTCAAAAATATCACCTGAATCGAGATTGTATTTCATAAATAATTTTAAATTTTTATTTTAAATCATGTAATTCACCATAAAATAATTTATTATTCTGGTTGCTAAAAATATATATAAAACTCACACAAAATTTTTTTGGACTAAATAATAATACATAATAATTTCATAGAGGTAACTAGACCATGAATGTTATCCGAATGAAATTGGATGTTTCTGTGGAAACACCTTACCACTTTGAAATCAAATGATTTATTTTTCCAAAAATTAATAATATTAAAATGTTACATTCAATACCATGAAAATAAATATAATCATGATCTGTCACATTCATGGTAAGTATACATACACCATAAACAATTATTAGTAGTGAAAATGAAAAATCTTACAAAAATGGAAGTGTGATGAAGAAACCCCTACCTTAACTCAGAATTTGTTACACTCGTGAACTTATGGTTCTGTAATATGAAATTAATCTCATTAATAACATCATTAAAAACATATTATTCATGTTTTTAATTTATCATATTTCTGTTTAGTTCATTTATGTTTATATTGATAAGTTATTATATTGAATTTTTTCATTTCTGAGTGTTTATTTTCTTGATTTTCTTAATTGGTTCACTTATTCATTTATTTTTTAACAGTTTTATAAAAATTATTTTAAAAAATAATACTTATATTATAAATGTGAACAATAAAAATATCTTAGGGTTAATTTTTATGGTTTTTATGAATGTATTGTTTTTTTCATAAACAGTGATTTAAAACATATTTTTTTAGAAAATTAGTTTTATAAAATATTATATATGGTTAAATTATATATTGATATGTTTTTAAAATAGAAATAGTTATATTTTATAATAATTAATCATATTCACGACATTTTATTCAGTGTAATAATGAATTTGGATATAAAATCGTTATATTTTTTTGAACATTTCCCATTAAAACCATACATTTACATCTTGTTAATATAGTTAATTTAAAAATAAATTTAACTATTTATGTTAAATGTGATTAAAAAAATGCATACCTTATTTTTAATAAAAATAATTTATAATATCTTATATTTTCAACTAAATTTTTGGCATAAATCAATAGTGATAATAGTGATAATTAATTACGTTAGTTTATGTAAAAATTGGTTTATTAGGGGTTCATATATGAAGATAGGAGTCTAAAGGACATATAAATTTATCCAAAACCATTATTAGTCCATATATTTAACTATATGAGAATATAAAATATTCTTATGAGTTTTTTGTACAATTTCCCATTAAATTGTCTTCTTTAATTAGTTACGTAGTGAAGAAGAAGAAAAAACCTTTATTACCGTTTATATTTATAATTAATTGGTGTAGTAGAATATATAAACATACTATGATATATGTATTATATTGAAATACATATGAATTTTTTATCGATATTAAATATTTTATATTTTTTTTATAAAAAAATTCCATAAAATCTAATGAAACACCAAAATACTAATTATTATGTTAATAAAAATGATACTAAAATATTAAACATAAATTTAATTGAAGAAATATTGTGTTCCGTTAATAATTTTGATGAATATATAATATAAAATTTTTTATATCATATTTGATTTAATTTTCATCATTTTTTTGATATTTTTTAAATAGAAATTAAATGAATTATGTCAAAATTGAAATTAATAGTATTTTATAATCAAAAAGTTTATATTAAAGGATTTAAATTTTAAAAAAATATATATACTACCCCAATTGATTTTAAAATATTTATAAATATAAAATTAAACCCATTAAGGTAATTATTTTTCTTTTATAATGAATATGTTTACTAATAAACAATAACAAATCTGTTATTGCGGTTATGGTTAAATTGGAGATTTTTCTCATTACATGCATTGGGTTTAATATCAGTTTCCAATACTTCTATGAATTATTTTTTATATATTTTATTTCATATATAGAATAATATGTTATAAATTATCTGATATATCTCATTTTATTTTAAAATTAATTTATAAATAACCTGGATATAAAATAATAATTACCGTAGTGAAATATAGAAATTGAAAAATAAAAAATAAATGGATTTTAAGGAAGAAAATGTATTAAAATTTTGTTTAACTATATTTTGTAGTTGTATATATACCATTTAATCCATATAAAAATTTAATTATTATTATTTTAAAACATTGTGAAACTAAGACCTCCTAGTAATGAATACTTTTTTGTATTTACCAAAATTTCACTCCTAATCAACTGTAAAAGGTCACCCACTCACTTTACTTTTTAAATCCTCTAAAGAAATTTATAATTTCAAAAAACCCCCGAAATAATATCCCAACTACCCTCCCCTCACCATATAATTCTTATTCCATTTGTTATTTCATCACACGAAATATTTTTTGAAAACATATAGAGGATACACAATGAAGAAGTAACATTCTTCAATGTGAGTTTTTATTTTCTTTCTTCCTCCACATACATTTATTATATTTTTACCATGATGATGAAATAAAATAAATGTATTCCATGTATATTATAAATAATAAAAATTAATAATGAGATAAAACCATCTCCACTTCCACAAAATTTGTTATGAAATCATTGTTTATGTGAATAGTAGACTACATCCTTGTGGTTTGATATTATTTGTTCTTCCATTTCCACCTTTCATGGTTTTCAATTATTCACCATATAAAGTAATCATATTATATTTATTTAAAATTTATAATTATAATTTCATTATATCATATATATATATATATATATATATATATATTAATTTTTATTCAATAGAGGATAGAATAACATCACTTGTGTGTCCGATAGACTACAACCCATGATGCATTGTGACTCATCATACATAAACACATTACAAGAAATGAAATAAGATATTTTCAATTATTTTATATGATATTAATGGAATAATTAGGATATTAATGACACATTTATTATTATTTAAATATAATTTAATTCATTCGATTTCATACATTTTTATTCAATGAATGATGATAAAATCATTCATATATGTGTGGAATACCATCATCACAAAATGATGCGACTATCTATTAGTCTCTACAATACATGGATGATATATATATATATATGGTATATATAATATTATAATCCTTATAGAAGGATTACAAATTTATTACCTTTTTTCTATAACAATCATTGAAAAATTGATCTATGACTCATTCGTACATACAACTTACCATCACTATGATAGTAACTAGTATGATTCATCATAACCGTAATTAATTATTTTTTTAAAAAAGTTTAATATATGTAAATATATGATAAGCATATCATTATAATTATATTTGATATGATATAACAATATAATATGAGGGAGAACAAGATCCATCCTGCTCAAACGCGCATGAGACAAAACATCAAATAACACCTGGTAGCAGGAAAATATTGCCTTAGTATTAGAAAATTGGTTGTAATATGTTAAAAATGAATCATATAATAAATTATAAATATTAATATTGTTCTTGTATAATTTAATAACTTGTTAATAACCAATATAATATATTTTAATGAACATTCAAATTAAATTAACTGTGACGTCTGTGATTTCTTACTAATTTATATTCAATATAGACTAACTGGACATTGGGTGAAAATTCACAATAATTTTTTTATACAAATACATTAACATGTAATGTCATAAATAATTCATACATTATGATACATTATGATTCAAATCTAATCATTTTAGCCAATGGGATTTTACTTGAATGTTAACACGTGGAAAATGATCTTATACAATATAAATTTATTTCTTAATTGTTTAAATTTTATTTATAAAATAACCACATTATAATTGTGATGACCCAGACCCCCCTTGGTCCCTTCCTTTTCCAAAATCCGGATCCTTAAGGGGTGCCGATCGGTGAGACCGATCGGTGTGACCGATCGGCGGAACGGGCCGACGTCACCCGACCGTGCCAAGTTGTTCTAGTAACGCTCCTTTTTCGCAGATAGGGTTTTAAACCCTATTCTGCCTCGTTTAAAAAATGTCTTAAAGACCCGAAACGCGCACAAAAGTTTTGATTATATACTGAATCGACTCATGAGTCGGTTTAAACCACCCAGCACTTTTAATGATGAGTCAAGCCGCGTGGTCAACCCACGACTTCCACGTCTTACGCGGTTTCGCGTTTTCACCTCAACCGCCCTCAGATCGTATATATTAAGGGTTAGGCCGTGGTTTCCCACTTCCTCGATCGTGACTTTTCACAAACAGCTTCTGGTGCATCGGGACCGCCGCATCGTTATCCGTAAAGTTCCGCGCCCCCGGCCTAAACCTCGATCATCTATCAACAAGTAGGAAATTTCTCCTTCGTATCTCTCTTTTGTGTATCATGCGGGGTGGGCGTGCTTTTGATCCTGTAGAATTGGTTAAACCAGAACTAACTAAAGATAAAGAACGAATTCTATAAAGAAAGAGAGGGGGGGTGTGATTGTTGATGGTGATTTATATTTTGATGTTGTTTCTTATATGACCATCTTGTTGAGTTGTGCTGGCTTGCGCCTCCTGAAAATCAAGGCCGTCAGTGGTCTTTGTTTGTGCACTAATAAACCTTGTTGATGTTTTAAATGGCTTGTTTGTGGTTGTAAACTCCTGTTGTGATAAGTGAATTGGTTAATCACGTATGGCCGGCTGAATAAGTTCAAAGCACCAGGATCAACCCTTCTGTGATAACTCCCGGTTAGAACACACGGAATTTGAAGTCATGGAGTGTGTTAAGTCGTTTAAATCTGAAAATCCCTGACTTGTGTTGGTAGTGGTAGTTGGTTGTTTTCCTTTCGGGCCGATTGCTGGAAATGTGGGAGGGGATGGGATCCCCTGTTCTTTTATACTCTCGGTGGTTGTGTGAATTTGGGGGGATGGGATCTCCTGTTGGTATGGATTCGGTGTTTGTGAGTTTTAAATCTGAGTGGTTACTCGTTCATATCACAAATTGGGGAGAGATCCTCTATTGACAGAACCGGGTGTGAGTGTTTTGGTTGATCCATGCTTTTGACTCTTTCCTTGGTTATGCTTATGGTAGTTGACCAGTAGTGCTTAAAATTAATTGAACATTTTAACTGAATGTGAAACAAGAATGGGACAGATTGTTTTCTTGTGGGCAAGGGTCGTGAACTGTGACTCGGACGCAGTGGTGTTGTGTTCTGTAGGTTGGCTAGGAGAACCTAAGCTTTGGGTGAGTGTTTGTTACCTATATCTATACTTGTATCTTTGTGTTTCTTATTCGCGCCCCACCCAAGTTGAGCACTCAGAGCCGAACACCCCCATTTATGGGGGAAGGGTGTTTTTCCCAACACTAACCATAGTGGCTGGTTATTAACTCCTTTTCTGCTCCCTTTCCCGGATAGCCCATGTACATTCGGGCAGGCTATGATGGCCTGAAGTCCATTATTATCCCAAGAACCATCGGGCGGGGCGTTGTGGTGGTCGTCCTGGTGTGTGCGGCAGCTGGTTTCCCAAGTGTCTTCGGGATGAGGCCCAGGTGTCTTCGAACGTGGCAGTGGATCCTTTAGCCCAGGTGTCTTCAGGCGTGGCAGTGGTTGTTCTGGCCTAGGTGTTTGCAGGCATGGTTACATGTGACAGTTGAGGCCCAGGTGTGTGCGGGCGGGATTTCAGAAGTGGGGCTGCGTGCCGTTGAGGCCCAGGTGTGTGCGGATGGGATTTCGGCAGTGGGACTGCGTGTGGTTGTGGCCCAGGTGTGTGCGGGCGGGTGTGGCAGTGGGACTGCGGTGAGAATGGCGGGATTGGTCTGATGCGTAGGATGTCTCAATAACCAGTGGGAAAGTGGCACGGGGTACCCAAACATCGATGTGCTCTTATTATATATATTACTTGACTTGTGTTATTTGGGGAGTGATCCTTGGTGATGCCTGGGATGGATAGTTTGCCTTGTTAGGTGTTTGGTTTACTCTTTTTTCTCACGGTACTTTAGTACGTTCCCCCACTTGTGCACAAGAGTCTTGGTTTTTCCTACTGAGTGTACTTGTATACTCACCCTACGTATATAAAAATGCTTTCAGGTTTCCAGGAGGACTTCGGGGATCACGCAGGACCTTACTAGCTCGGACTTTTGGAGCAGTTGCAGTTGTTTTTTTTTTCTTCTTTTTGGTACTTACCTTGTAGTCACCTTTTTTCACTTTGTGGCTTTCACTTTTGAAACATGCATGTGGGAATGGTTTACTTTTGGCTTTACTTTTCTTTCTACCTTGGTGTTGTTAGGTTTTCTTCTCCTTATCTTTTGATCCTATAAAATAAAATGGGTAATGCCTTCCATTTGCGAGAATTTTCTATACCCTTGGTGCTAGTCGCCACTCCAGGACCTATTGAAGGCGGGTTTCGGGGGTCATTATCTCTCCTTCAACTTAAATAAGGAAGGGCCTGGCAATCTGCTGACCCTTCCCTCCTTTTGGTGAAGGCGGGTCGTGACAGAATGGTATCAGAGGCCAGGTTGAGAGATAGGACTGAGTCTGGAGTTAGGCACAGTGAGGATTGCATGGGATGGTATGGAAACGGTGTTGGGTGACCTTGGAGCGTGAATTAGGCTAGGGAAGACCGGCTAGGACACGGGATTTTAGGGCCCCCCGTGATCCGACGCAAGGACTCTGGACCTACCGAACAACCAAGTGAGGCCACACTGATTGCAGGGTAGAGACCCTAGGAAAGGTACATGCATCATAATGACTTGTGATCTTGTGTTTCTAGGATGTCTTGGGAATTAAGAATAAATCAAATCTTAAGAAGTTTCAAGAACGATATTCTGCACTACATGGGCTTAGGAATTCCATGTTTACCTTGCAGCTATGGCACCTAGAAGGCAACCACGTGTGGTACAGGCGATCGAGGACCCTGAGACTACTTTGGCCAATCGGCAGAGAGCTGGTCGAGAGGAAGAGGAAGACCATTGGTAGAAGACTCTTCGAGCCTTCCAGCGACAGGCCCTCGAGAAGTATGAGGGCAGCACCTCCGATATGAATACGGAAGGCTAGCTAGAGGAGCTAGTTATAGCCTTCGGCCTGATTCGGGCCCCGACCGAGTACTGGGTTCCTCTGGCTGTTAGCCAGATGCGAGGAGCGGCACGTTAGTGGTGGATGCTTCACCTGGGAAATAGGAAAGAGTCTGAGGTTGCTTGGGTGGATTTCGAGAAGGAGTTCCGGGCGGAGTTCCTCTCCTCGACAATGAAGGCGGAGAAGAGGCAGGAGCTACTCTCCCTCCAGCAGGGGAGCATGTCTGTGAGGGAACATGGAATCAAGTTCAAGGACCTCATACGTTTTGCTTCGGACCTCTTTCCCGATGAGGAGTCTCGGGCAAGATGTTTGGAGGAGGCGCTCCGACCCTCCCTCCAGTATGTTGTTACCCCATTTACCCTTCCGACATACTTAGAGGTCCAGAAGAAGGCCAAAGTGGTGGAAAGGATGCATGCTCTGGGCGAAGTGTCACGAGAAGGGATCCAGCTGGAACCATCGAAGGGGAAGGCCGTCAGCACCAGGCCTCCAGCATCGGGACCCTCCAGGTTCCGACCCGCAGGGAGCAGACCACAGCAGTTTCAGTTTCGATCCCCTGGCCCACGTTCTTTCCCTTCAGGCTCGGGACCACGGTGCTTCATCTGCAGGAGCCCTGGACATCTCTGGAGTCAGTGCCCCGATCGGGTGCAGTACAGCAGTGGCAGTCATCCCCAGCATCCGCCGCAGCAGCAGTTTCCATCCAGACCCTTCCGGCAGCAGCAGCAGGGACAGCGAGCTCCCGCTCCTCCGCAGGCAGACATAGGAGGAGGAGGCCGACCTCAGGGCGCTCCCCAGGGACCTCGACCAGGACGTGGTCGAGGAGGTGGCCGACAGCCGAGGGGCAGGGGAGCTGGGCGTGGACAGTTACACGCCGCAGAGGCAACAGTTCCAACAGGGCCAGAGGTTGTTCGAGGTACGATCAATGTGTTTAGCACTCTTGCTTATGCTTTGTTCGATACCGGAGCTTCGCACTCCTTTGTTGCACCCAGTCTAGCCCGTTCCTTGGGTCTAGATGCCGAGAGACTTCCAGTGCCCCTGGTGTTGAGCACACCAGTTGGAGGTCAGACCGACTTGTTGTTCGTTTGTCGGGGGTGTGGACTGATGTTAGGGCCACATCAGTCGGTTAGGGATCTCCTTCTGCTACAGATTCAACCGTACGATGTCATCCTAGGCATCGACTGGATATTTTTCTGTGTGCGCCGTCATCGACTGTTTCCAATGAAGGGTGGTGTTCTCCGGTTTGGACGGCCAGCGTGTTACCTTCACTGGCGAGTGGAGCTGTCCGAAGGGAAACAGGAGGGAGGAACCTCTCATCTCCTTGTTGACCGAGCTAATGGTAGAATTAGTAGATGTGGAAATGGTGGAAGTGCCAGAGATCGTCCGTGAGTTTATGGACATCTTTCCTAAGGAGGTGACGACTCTACCCCCTCGACGTGATATCGAGTTCGGGATAGACCTGCAGCCCGGCTCTCGTCCAATCTCGATGGCTCCTTACCAGATGGCACCTTCAGAGCTACGGGACTTGCAGATACAGATTGACGATCTGATGAAGAGGGTTTATGTTCGTCCAAGTGCGTCACCGTGGGGCGCTCCAGTCTTGTTCGCAAGGAAGGAGGATGGTGGCCTCAGGTTGTGCATCGACTACAGGAGGCTGAATCAGGTAACGATCAAGAATCGCTACCCTCTTCCGAGGATAGATGATCTTTTTGACCAGCTGAAAAGGGCAGGATGGTTCTCGAAGACCGACCTGCGGTCTGGGTACCACCAGCTGAGGGTGAAAGAGAGCGACATCCCGAAGACAGCGTTCAGGTGCAGGTATGGGCACTTCGACTTCGTGGTCATGCCCTTTGGTGTTACGAACGCTCCGGCCGGGTTCATGGGGCTTATGAACTCCATCTTTCGGGAGTACCTGGATCGGTTTGTGGTGGTATTCATCGACGATATCCTGATCTATTCAAGGTCAGAAAAGGACCATGCAGAGCACCTATGGATAGTTTTGGAAGTCCTCCGACAACACCAGCTCTACGGGAAGTTGTCAAAGTGAATGTTCTGGGCACGAGAAGTGCACTTCCTCAGGCACGTAATGTCTGAGCAGGGGGTAGCAATCGACCCATCAAAGGTTGAGGCAGTTGTTTCTTGGGCAGCACCCAAGAATGTGGCGGATGTCCGGAGTTTCCTCAGACTGGAAGGTTACTACCGGATATTCGTACCCAACTTCTCCCGAGTAGCAGCCCCTTTGACAGCTTTGACCAAGAAGGACCAGGTTTTCATGTGGAGCAAGCAATGCGAGTCGTCCTTCAGCTACCCAAAAGAAAAGCTGGTTAGTGCCCCAGTGTTGAGATTACCAGAAGAAGGGATGGCCTATGAGGTATTTTTTGGTGCTTCAGGACAGGGCCTGGGATGCGTGTTGATGCAGCAACAAGGGGTGATCTCTAACGGGTCCAGGCAGCTACACCCCCATGAGCGTAACTACGCCACCCATGACCTGGAGCTTGTAGCGGTCGTTTTTGCGCTAATGTTATGGCAGCACTACCTCATCGGGGAATGATTTGTGGTCTTCACAGATCACAAAAGCTTAAAGTATATCTTCTCCCATCAGGACTTGAACTTGCAACAATGGAGATGGGTGGAGTTCCTCGAGGACTACGACTTTGAAATATCTTATAATGAGGGCAAGGGAAATGTGGTGGCCGATGCCTTGAGCAGGATGACGCAGAAGGATGCGGTCCGAGAGTCGGCAAATGCCTGGAAGTCAATGGAGGAGTTGGCTGCCTTACACCTGGATGCGAAGATGGATAGTGGCAGAGGATGCCTATATCAGATGATAGTGTAGTCATCTCTGTTTCGACAAGTGGAGGAGTCTCAGTGGGGATACCCCGAGTGCGAAGTGATGCGTGATCGGGTTGACTAGGGCGATGCTCCAAGAGAATGGACAGAGGACGGTCAGCACCAGATGATTTTCCAGAAAAGGTTGTTTCTTCCATGAGTGATTCGTGGCAAGGTTCTCAGTGAGTTCCACAACTCACCCCTAGCGGTGCACCCAGGAGTTACCAAGATGTACCAGCGGCTGAAAAGGCAGTTCTGGTGGCCCGGAGTTAAGCGAGCGGTGGCAGAATTTGTGGCTAAATGCTTAGTATGTCAGCAAGTGAAGGCTGAACACCGGGTTCCAGGCGGCCTACTGCAGCTTTTAGCTGTTCCCGAGTGGAAGTGGGATGACATCTCAATGGATTTCGTCACGGGACTACCCAAGGTCAAAGGAGGGTGCGACGCCATCTGGGTGGTGGTGGACAGGTTGACGAAATCGGCTCACTTTCTGGCAATCAGGGTGTCAAGTACTGTGGATGCTTTGGCACGAAAGTACGTGAATGAGGTGGTGCGGTTGCATGGAGTTCCGAGGTCTATAGTCTCGGATAAGGATGCACTGTTTACCTCACAAATCTGGAGAGGATTGCAGCACGCGTTTGGCACCCAGTTACGCCTTAGCACTACTTTCCATCCCCAGACAGATGGAAAAACGGAGCGAACCATCCAGACCTTGGAGGATATGCTACGGGCATGTGTTCTGGACTCAGGAGAGTCATGGGTGCGATACTTCCCTCTAGTAGAGTTTTCCTACAATAATAGCTTCCACTCCACCATCGGTATGGCCCCGTTTGAGGCTTTGTAAGGGAGGCCATGCCGTTCACCTATGTGTTGGACTGAAGTAGGAGAGGTAGGCATCCATGGCCCGGAGGTGGTACAGAACATGACAGAGAAGATTCAGCTCATACGGGAAAGTATGAAGGTGGCCCAGGACCGACAGAAGTCGTATGCTGATACCAGGAGAAGGCCCTTGGAGTTTGAGGTTGGAGACCACGTGTTCTTGAAGGTCTCCCCGCGGCGTGGGCAATGGAGGTTCGGCAAGGGGGGTAAGCTTTCCCCCAGTTTCGTCGGACCCTTCAAAGTGTTGCGGCGGGTCGGCGAAGTGGCTTATCAGCTAGCGTTACCTCCGCCGCTGCTAAGGATACATGATGTCTTTCATGTATCCCAGCTCCGTCGTTATCTGCACGATGATTCACACGTCCTTGATTGGGGTGAACTGGACATCGAGGACGACGTAACCATTGTGGAAGAACCAGTGATGATCGAGGATCGCAAGGAGAAGGTGCTTCGTGGGAGAGCCATTCCCTTGGTTCATGTGTTGTGGAGACATGGCGGGCTCGAAGAGAGTACGTGGGAGAGGGAAGCACAGATGCGTGCCCAATACCCCGGGTTGTTTTGAGCTTTGTTTATTTTGTACCTTTTGTGGTGGAACGTTTGACTTTTGGCTATGAAATGTACTGGTTTATTTCCTCTGTTGTGTGTGAAAAGCCCCGGCTAAAGGGAAGAGGGAACCCGACCCCTAATCAAGACGCATTAAGGTGGATGCGATTAAACCCGTGTGCGCGAGTCAGTGCCGCCCAAAGCGGATAATATCTTGACATGGGGGAGGGAAACTCCCCAAACCCACATGACCGGGCGGTTTGGCATGGTATGTTTCTTGGTTCTTGACAGGGGAGTGTTTTTAGTTAGCAGGGGTTCACTCCTAAGAGGTATCTTTCGAAGATGGTTGTTCGGACCCTCTCTTTCCTTCTGGTTTGTTGTGATTCTCGAGGACGAGAATCGTTTAAGAGGTATCTGATGTGATGACCCAGACCCCCCTTGGTCCCTTCCTTTTCCAAAATCCGGATCCTTAAGGGGTGTTGATCGGTGCGACCGATCGGTGAGACCGATCGGTGTGACCGATCGGCGGAACCGGCCGACGTCACCCGACCTTGCTAGGTTGTTCCAGTAATGCTCCTTTTTCACAGATAGGGTTTTAAACCCTATTCTGCCTCATTTAAAAAATTTCTTAAAGACCCAAAACGCGCAAAAAAGTTTTGATTAGATACTGAATAGACTCATGAGTCAGTTTAAACCACCCAGCACCTTTAATGATGAGTCAAGCCGCGTGGTCAACCCACGACATCCACGTCTTACACGGTTTCGCGTTTTCACCTCAACCGCCCCCAGATTTTATAAATTAAGGGTTAGGCCATGGTTTCCCCCTTCCTCGATCGTGACTTTTCACAAACAGATTATGGTGCATCGGGACTGCCGCATCGTTATCCGTAAAGTTCCGCGTCCCCGGCCTAAACGTCGATCATCTATCAACAAGTAGGGAATTTCTCCTTCGTCTATCTCTTTTGTGTATCATGCGGGGTGGGCATGCTTTTGATCCTGTAGAATTGGTTAAACCAGACCTAACTAAAGATAAAGAACGAATTCTATAAAGAAAGAGAGGGGGGCTGTGATCGTTGATGGTGATTTATATTTTGATGTTGTTTCTTCTATGACCATCTTGTTGAGTTGTGCTGGCTTGCGCCTCCTAAAAATCGAGGCCGTTGGTGGTCGTTGTTTGTGCACTAATAAACCCTGTGGATGTTTTATATGGCTTGTTTGTGGTTGTAAACTCATGTTGTGAAAAGTGAATTGGTTAATCACGTATGCCCAGCTGAATAAGTGGAAAGCACCAGGATCAACCCTTCTGTGATAACTCCCGGTTAGAACACATGTAATTTGATGTCATGGAGTGTGTTAAGTCGTTTAAATCTGAAAATCCCTGACTTGTGTTGGTAGTGGTAGTTGGTTGTTTTCCTTTTGGGCCGATTGCTGGAAATGTGGGAGGGGATGGGATCCCGTGATCTTTTATACTCTCGGTGGTTGTGTGAATTTGGGGGATGGGATCTCCTGTTGGTATGGATTCAGTGGTTGTGAGTTTTAAATCCAAGTGGTTACTCGTTCATATCACAAATTGGGGAAAGATCCTCTGTTGACAGAACCGGGTGTGAGTGTTTTGGTTTATCCATGATTTTGACGCTTTCCTTGGTTATGCTTATGGTAGTTTCCCAGTAGTGCTTAAAATTAATTGAACATTTTAACTGAACGTGAAACAAGAATGGGACAAATGGTTTTTTTGTCGTCAAGGGTAGTGAACTGTGACTCGGACGCAGTGGTGTTGTGTTCTATAGGTTGGCTAGGAGAACCTAAGCTTTGGGTGAGTGTTTGTTACCTATATCTATACTTGTAGCATTGTGTTTCTTATTCGCACCCCACCCAAGTTGAGCACTCAGTGCCGAACACCCCCATTTATGGGGGAAGGGTGTTTTTCCCAACACTATCCTTAGTGGCTGGTTATATGCTCCTTTTCTGCTCCCTTTCCCGGATAGCCCAAGTACCTTCGGGCAGGCTGTGATGGCCTGAAGTCCATTATTATCCCAAGAACCATCGGGCGGGGCGTTGTGGTGGTTGGCCAGGTGTGTGCGGTAGGTGGTTTCCCAAGTGTCTTCGGGATGAGGAACAAGTGTCGTCGGGCGTGGCGGTGGATCCTTTAGCCCATGTGTCTTCGGGCGTGGCGGTGGTTGTTCTGGCCTAGGTGTTTGCAGGCATGGTTACATGTGACAGTTGAGGCCCAGGTGTGTGCGGGCGGGATTTCAGCAGTGGGACTGCGTGCGGTTGAGGCCCAGGTGTGTGCGGGTGGGTTTTCGGTAGTGGGACTACGTGTGGTTGTGGCCCAGGTGTGTGCGGGCGGGTGTGGCAGTGGGACTGCGGTGAGAATGGCGGGATTGGTCCGATGCGTAGGAAGTCTCAATAACCAGTGGGAAAGTGGCGCGAGGTACCCAAACATCGATGTGCTCTTATTATATATATTACTTGACTTGCGTTATTTGGGGAGTGAGCCTTGGTGAGGCCTGGGATGGATAGTTTTCCTTGTTAGGTGTTTGGTTTACTCTTTTTTCTCACGGGACTTTAGTACGTTCCCCCACTTGTGCACGAGAGTCTTAGTTTTCCCTACTGAGTGTACTTGTATACTCACCCTACATATATAAAACCGCTTTCAGGTTTCCAGGAGGACTTCGGGGATCACGCAGGACCTTACTAGCTCGGACTTTTGGAGCAGTTGCAGTTGTTTTTTTTTCTTCTTTTTGGTACTTACCTTGTAGTCACCTTTTTGCACTTTGTGGATTTCACTTTTGAAACATGCATGTGGGAATGGTTTACTTTTGGCTTTACTTTTATTTCTACCTTGGTGTTGTTGGGTTTTCTTCTCCTTATCTTTCGATCCTATAAAATAAAAAGGGTAATTCCTTCCATTTGCGAGAAGTTTCTATACCCTTGGTGCTAGTCGCCACTCCGGGACCTATTGAAGGCAGGTTTCGGGGGTCATTATCTCTCCTTCAACTTAAAGAAGGAAGGGCCTGTCAATCTGCTGACCCTTCCCTCCTTTTCGTGAAGGCGGGTCGTGACAATAATTATTTAAATTATATATTTATTTATCTTAAATATACATATTATTATATATTTTAGATGATTTTTTTCTTAAAATATTTACAGATTTTACCTATGGAATTTTATTTGAATGTTATTTATTTTAGTAGGAAAATATTGATTAATTTTTATTATGTTTTTAATTCATATAAATTATAATAAGGAAAATTATTTATGAATTAAATAGATTATTCGATATAAATAAAATTAATTTTCCATGCAAGACATGTTTTGGGGACCATGAATAGAAAGATCGTCAATGAATTAGTAGTCTCATGAGATAAAATCATTTTTCAAAACCCTATGCATTGGTGATGAGTATATTTAAGTAGTCTTGTTAATTTTGTTGAATATAATGATATAGCTGGCCAAACCAATTTTGTTTACGACCTCTCTATTCTAAGCCATCTTGTGAAATTACAATGCGATAATGGTATAACGTTCAGGGGAAAAATGAAATATGATAATTCATAATTTCGATTATTTCGAATTTAGTTATTATTATAAATATGATTTTGGAAATTATATTATATGTAGAAAATAGTATTTCTCAGTTATGTATTATATAAAAACTCTTTTTATTTATATACATTTCAAAATTGATTTACCCTTATCAAGTTATTATAGTTGTTTTATTGATTAAATGCAATGTGTAATTAGTTTTTTACCTATCCATTGAATATGATATTCAATTACATAATTCGAATGTGTTCATAGATATTAACCGATTAAAATAATATATTAAGTAATGATGATGCTTCATTTATTCATGATAGCTGCTGATATTCCTAACCCATTTTAAGAATTTATCTTCACCCTTTTTTTTATCCTTTCTGATGTTATCCATGAAGTGTAAAATGATTGATATGAAATAATATGATAGATTAAACTATATTATTATTCAAAATATATATTTCATTTTGTTAATTCCAATGTATTTTGTGACCCATATATGTATCTAATTTTACAATTACACTACACTTTTCGTTCTATTTTATTTTGATTTCATTTATCAAATACCAATGTAATAAATAATGAAATATATCTGCAATACGGGGGGTTTGGGTTGATATATCTAATTGGGTGATTTTTCAATGAATCCAAAAATATCAAAGGGGATAATTTCATCGTGGTTTCAAATTGACCTCCCCTTGCTTCTCATTCAATACTGAACATCTCATTCTGATCTCTCTCACACCCTTGGTTTTACCTTCTTGTTTTTTCATTCTATTTTTGGTTATAAGTATGACTGGAAAAGCTACATATTCATTTTCTGGTATTTATTATCATTAAAATAAGAAGTTGGTTATTTAAATTTATTATTCTTATTTTTTCTCATTCATTGGAAATTTAAATCATATCCTTATTATATTTTAACTTTCGATTCCACATATCAATTTAATTTCATTTAGATTTATATTTTAAAATAAAATATTCCAATATCTCTAAATATTTTGATTCACACTTAGCATATTTTACATAATTTTTTAATTTTTTTCAAGTTATAATGAATATATTTGATTAAAATAATCTAGTTTTATCTCTCATTCAATGAAATTGGTAAGATATGAACAGTAGTGTTATATCGTCAATCTCCCTCTTATAAAATAATTCACTCTTTCATTATACATTGTATTTGATTCACATGTATTATTAAAGAATATTGATTTCTAATTTTATTATAATCATTTAGGGAGAGTTATTAATTTTTGTAATTACTATTTAACTTATTGTAAAATTATCATCTTGATATAAATATCTTTTTTTCTTTTCCCTATCCACATGTTTTTGATATTCTGAATAGGTTGGAGGTTTTTTATATATTGTAGAAATAGTTATTTTCTAAATTAGGTGTTAGGGGGAGATATTTTTTTATTTTATTTCATTTAATGTAGATAATATTATGTATTATCATATTGATTTTTTTCTAATCGTGGGGATTTTGTACTATTGATAATGATGAATATAATTGAAATAATATTTTTTGAATTATAATTCATTCAATATCATAATGATTAAATATTAATTATAATTGGTATAAAAATTAATATTTACTAGTAATGATCATGAAAAGCTGAATTTTTTTATACATCTATCTAACATAGTATATTCATGATCACAAATAATCAATTTTTTATTAAATTATTTCAATTATGTTTGTTTCTATTCATATGATGAAGAAAAATTTATATTATTTTTAAAAAATTAAGCAATCATCTACATCTTTTTGACTCATAAAAGATACATTAATGGAAATAATTGATTATTAATGTTATATTATAATGTTGTAATGGATGTGTTAATATCATGCAATAATTCAATTAGAACAATATAAGGAATAAATGTAATTGAGGATATAATATAAATCATCCAACATCAGTAGGAAATGCTGACTACGTGGGGGAATATATTAAAATACACTATAGTTAAGGAATTTACCATCTACATTCCAAGAATGCCCCAATGACCTTGTTAAAGGGAGTTAGCTATCCTATAATATAAGCGAGAAAAAAATTTCTACCAAAAGATGATAGTGTAGACTATATAAAGTTTTTTATTGTTGGTGAATGTTTTTCAAATGTTTGTAAGATCATGAAACTCACTAGTTAACTAGTCGGACCCATCATATACCCATTATCATCAAGTTAGGAAGCCTATGATATCATTTAATATAGTAAAATGGCTGAAAATATAACTTCTGGAAATTTAATGATCATATAAAAAAATTATTTTATTCGTGAAATCCATAGATGGTATAAATAGGTTTTCATAGAATATTAATGAAGTAATGTGTATTTAACAATGAATTATTACATGAAAATGATGAATTCAATTCATCATCTCCATCAATCTCAATGTATTTTTTCATTATCAATTTTAAAATTTCAATATATTAGACTCTAATCAATATTACCTCTATATTTATCATCTAAAATTGTAATATAAATCATGAGTGAAAAAGGTGTCACTTTGAAATTATATTTTTTCAAAATAAAATGTTTTTTCTAGTATTTACATATAATAAAACTCCCTGATTAATTGAATGTGATAATTTATTTATTATTTATAAGTAAGTAATGTTTATGGGCGAATATTTGGAGAGTTTGGAGTCATTTTGGAGGGTTTTTAGGCATTTATTTAGATGAATGTTTGGTTAATAGTTTGGTATAACTACATAATATACAGAGGAAACGATGCATAGTGATACATGGGAATAAGGGAAGGCGTAGAGGGGGTACATGATTTTTTCAAACCGTTTACTCACCAGGGAGAAACAATGTAGTTTGATTAAGTTATTATGAATTTATGAGATTGTGGATTCTATTTGTTTTTCACATAGTTAGGAAACCATGTGAGATGTCCATGCATGGTCCATCCATGAGGTAGTAGATAATAAATGGGTAGTGCACGGATTTACTAACCGTCAAACTAACCTTTCCCGAGTCATATGTGAGATCCTAAATTTGGGGATCTCAAATATTTTATTCTATAAACACTTAATTTTTCATCCTATGAGGGCTTAAGTCAGTATTCTATATTTCTAAAGTCATAGAAGGTTCATATATTGACTTATAAGAAATATAAAGCCTTTTTTTTGATGATATAAAGATGAATTATTGCAGTAAGTATTTTTTTCTTCGTTGTTCTTGTTGGCTTCCCATGATGAACTTTAATCTTGCCCACAATTTCATTGATCTATGCCCTATTTGGTTTGATAACTGGGAATATAGCCAAATGTTATTTTATTTTCCCTTTTTATGATGTTATATGATATATTATGAAAGTTAATAGTGTTTTAAAATATGTTTTGTGATTATTTTCATATTTTTTACTATTTTCGAAAAAACATTCAAGGTAAGGGGATTCACTCTCGGCACCATTATTTATAACATAAATGATTAGTTTCAAATGGATTGGTTTTATTTTTTTTTATTGATAAATTTTTATTCATTTCTTTTTGGAAACCCTATATTGTTAGTGTTTTCCAAATTGTATAGAATTGGGTGTTTTTGGAACGTTCTCGAGTTTCGTGATTTTAATAATGTTATTTTTAATTTTTTTATTTGTTGGAATCATGGTAATTTATTTAATAATAAAAATAAGTGTATAGTATTAGTAATTTTTATAGAACTGGGTTTTTTGAATGTCACTCAATAAGTTAATTGTTTTATTTAAATGAATGAAATGGTGGAATTGGCATGGTTATTGGTCGTTCATGATTTTTTGTGTTCATGTGAATTCAGTACAGATATAGGTCAAGTTTCTCCCCCATCATTAATAGGATGGATATGGGTTAGGTATATCCCACATCAAATCTACTTTAGCATTCGAGTCTAGTATGGGTTAGAATTCTCATACATCGTTATTGGGATGGAAGAATGTATCGGGTTTCCCCATCATCTAGGGTTCAATAATAGTCAATTTTGTGTACATGTATAATATAATGTTTGCATAAAAATATAATTTTAAAATATTGGAATAATTGTTTATATGTTTTCATTGGAAAAATATTATACGGCGAACTACTTATCTTTGATATTATATATTTTATAAATTTTTTATAAATTGTTCATTTAAATGTTTCCAACATGTTCTATCCTAGTGGAATGAGTTGGGATGTCATTGGGGAAACCTTAAGAAGTTGTAGTACTCACCACATCATTAGAACATTGGTGCTTTTTCAAATTTCACCTATCATGATATGTGCAATGGTAACATATCACACATCTTCATATCTTTTTTAGATTTGTATTGTTTTTAGGAGATCGAGCATGGAGAATTTGGGGAATTATAGTTATGTTTTTTTATTTTTCTTTTTATATATTTTATTCCATTGTTTACATTGATGTTAGTTTTTCTTCCATTGGGGTACTGTTTTGTGGTTTTGATATAAATGAAAATTTCCAGTTGTCTTTAATTTTATAATTCATCATGATTTTTTCAATTTGGTTATGTTTTGTTGGATGGTTATTTATCATCATACAAAATATCATCCCCTACATAAATTGATTCCATTAGGAAATTTTTTTTCCAGCGTTTTAATTCATTGTTGATGTCTCTTATGGCCTAGTAATATCAAATTTCTTTACTAGGACAATAAGAAAGTGCGGGACATTAAAAATAGTTTATGTTTCACGTAGATCAAAATGTCTATTCGAGATAAGTGGTATCAGCTGGGTCATTCCGAATATCATTATAGAAAAATTGGTATTGGATATGGTGTTTTTTAGTCCTTGGAGTCTTATTTATTCTTTTATATTCCTTGAGATTGTATTATATTAAGGACTAAGATAGCTGGGACAATAATTTTATAGCATAAAAAGATGTAGCTATCATTTTTGTACTACACATAATGGTACTAGCGAGTTGGGTTTGTAAGATTATTACAGGCACACATATGTTTGAAGTCTCATTATCATGGGATGAGCTAATGAGGGAAGCATGACATATACATATATGAATAAGTTCCCACTCAGAGTTCATAGATCATTTTTTGTAATGAATTCTAATTTTTTTCAAGAATATTTTATTTCTGAATATATTTGAAGTGTGTTAATAAGAAATTTTTTTAAAAAATAATTTTCTTGATATTTTTAAAATAGATTTATTTTTAAAAGAATTTTTTAATTTTTTAAAAATTATTATATATGTAATTAGATTTATTTTGGAAAAATAACTGTTCTTATAGAATTAGGTGATATAATTTGAAATATTAATCTTTCAGTTAATCGATAGTGGCACTTCAGTTAATTCATTCTTTTTATTGAAAATTAAACCTAATAGATATCATAGGAATAGATCAAAAGGGTCCACTGAGAATGTGGCTTCACCTAAACTATTGGTGAACCATTAGTTGGTTCAAATAATCACTCGGTATTTTCAAACTATTGGGTTAGGTCTAATTCCATATGCTAATTTCATGATAACTATCACTACTGGAAATCCATGTGGAACGAGTACATGTTTCCTCATAATGGGATATGAGAACCTTAATACAATGGGAAAACAAAATAGTAACACTAACTCTCAAAGTGGTGGAACACATCGAACTCGGACCATAAGATCATGTATCATTCTTCCACAACTGATGATTCAAGAATGATGTTTTATTCTAATTAACCATTAAAAATCATGTTACTACAATGAAATTTTTTTTGAAATAATTGCAACAATATGGGTTATCTTCAGTGGTCTTGTCACAGTGCTCTATGATCTTGTATCGGAAAAAACTCCAATTTTTTTGTAGTTGTCATATGATTCAATGGAACAAGTGCATCAGATCAATAATCATTAGCAGAATAACCATGGTGATTCTTGGAATACCATGAATCCTAATCACAGGTTATATCAATACTGTAATAGAGAACAATGTGTTGTGGTGATGAAATTATATGAAGCTGGGATGTTTATTCTGTATGATTAGCCATGAATGATTAAATAAAAAGGTATAATTCATTTTAATTACATCTTTATGTAGATTTTAATTAATAGTGAATCCCATTTGATTATTTCATGAAGTACTATTTATTTGATGCATCTAAAAGTTGAGCTGATTTCTTATTTGATAAATTACACACTCATCTTGGTCAAAAAGAATGTCAAGCCATTCTGTGTTGAGGATGTTCTATAATTGTTTATGATGCTGTGGTGAAATGGGATTTCTATATACTGGGGTTGAATATCAATGATATGATACTGAGTAAATATTTTCTGAGAATTTTCTTATATGACATCATCTGTTATAAATGAACAGTTAGTTTTTTGGATGGGGGTGGCATGTCGAATCACATTATAGGATAAAGGAACGGAAAAACATGAGAAATGGTATTGTTTTCACTAGTTGTTGTAATTATCTCTTACTATTTGGTGGTGTTTAATTTTTAATTTATGGAAGAGATCAAAAATACCAAATTTCCAACATTGTATTACTAGTTTCCTAATGTGTTTCCTATAAATTTCCCATGTCTAACAACTATATGATATATAGATTTTACGATTGGTTTCCTCCCATGAAATAGTCATATTTCCATTTTGTATTATAGGATATAAAAAATAGAATTATTTATGATTAATGTTCATCTAGGAGAGATGGAATGAAAGTGATTCAATCAGCTGAGTATGTCTCAATGGGGACATCAGTATTGTTTGTGAATAATGATAAGTGAACTATAATGCATTGTTTGGATGATCATAAACATAAAAAAATTTATGATAAAGTTTACGTATCCATTTCAAGAAATTAATGATATATTCAATCAGTGTTTGGGTACTCCATGGTTATGTAACATTTAATTGTGATGAATACTTCCCCAATTGTGTATTTTGAAGAACGATATTCCTAAAACGAATGCACCAATTTCCATTATTAGAAGGATGAATTGGATATTCTAGTAATAATGAGAATCAATTAATTTTGTGTTTTTTGGATAACATATCAGTGTAATCATGGAAAACGGATGAGCTTAAGAAATATATAGAGACAATATTATATATCTCGAAATTCCATTGTTTGAATGCCAAATTATAACTTTCTTTTTTGGATACATGTTTTATGATTTCATGGACATGTAGTTTATGAATGAGGTTTTTCATTGGATCCATAAAAGATAAAAGCAATTACCTCATGGAAAACACTAAATAATTTCTTTGATATATAGATATTTTTTTTCGTAGCTATTTATTATCATGGAATTGTTCTTAACTTACCATGACATTTTTTGCTGATGATATCCATGAAATATAATAACAATCCATTAAAATGGACAATGGAATGATATAAATATTTTAAATAGATGAATTATCCACTTATATCTACATTTATCTTGATTTTTCTTGAATCAATATAATGGTATGTTATGTATTGTTATGCTTC
This sequence comes from Viscum album, assembly GCA_963277665.1. NCBI lineage: Eukaryota > Viridiplantae > Streptophyta > Magnoliopsida > Santalales > Viscaceae > Viscum > Viscum album. The sequence continues at coordinate 1,404,824,649 of OY728122.1, read as the reverse complement.
AGGATCTGGGTAGGGTGTGCTATAATGAAAGGAAGGTATATTGTTAAAAAAATTTCGAGGAAGTTAAGGATTCATGAGAATAACTACCCAGCGCATGATATAGAGTTAGATCCACTCATCCATGCATTGATGAAATGGTGTACTAACCAGTTTGGTGATGATTTTGAGTGTTTAAATATCATATGAGCTTAAATCGTTTTTTATCACAATAAAATTTGAATATGAGGAGAATAAGATATATTGAATTTATCCAAAGTATTTCCTTTGACATGATGTATACATCGGGTAATGAAAATTGCGTAGATAATTCATTAATAAGAAATTCATATTCTCAATTGGAAAAGATGCTTTATATTGGTTCAAAAAAAATGGTGATATTAGCTAAAATTAATTTATAATTTGAAGATTGAGGTAATGATTCGGTATTCCCAACATTTAATATGGTTCATAATTTGGTGAATATTGAAAAAGAATCCCATATATATGATGAAAATTTCTAGGATATGTGGAAATAACTAAATGGGAGGGAAAACATATACAGATAGAGGATGGATGTTATATCAATTTTGTGGTTCAAAAATTGGATGGTCATATAATTGGATTTTCAAGAAGAACATAATCTTGATCACCAAATTTCAATATGTGATGTTCATCAATTAATAAAAAAAATGAATATGGAATTGGTAGTGAATTTCTTGTGGGTGAGTTTGAAAAGGAATGTGGATGAGTTTCATTCCTTATTCCAATCATGTGAACATTTTAAAGAATAACATCAATAGATAGAAGGTATGGTAAATTATTTTACTATTCATTGGTGGAATTTATAAAAAATAATGAGGTATTTTGTTACAGATATCCTAAAAATGGATCATAAGCATTATGATATATGGGTTATAGTGGATCATCATACCTATATATCCAATTTCGTCCATATTCATGAAAATCATACGGTGTAGGATATTTCAATATTATACATTCGATAATTAGTAAAGAAACATTGAATACATGTTTCAATTGTCTCAGATATTGATTTGAGGATTAAGTATCATTTATGAAAATACATACAGAAATCGCTTATGACTCGGTTGACTATGATTATGGACTATCATCCTCATATGGATGGGAAATCCCCAAATATGTCAAAATAATAGGATGATATATTGTAGGCTTTCAGAATTTATTTTTTTGGATCATGGATGAAACCCGTACCCTTGGTGGATTTCTTGTATAAAAACAGTTATCTTGCCTCAATACATGTCTCTCATTTTCATTCTTCACTTTTTAGTGTTGAAGTTGGTGAACATACTTGGTATGGAAAATCGATAACCCTGAAACAACAAGGATGATTCGGTTGTTCCAGAAATGGATGGAGTCGACTTAGAGTCACTCAAAATCATATAAAAATCACCATCGATGGATATTATAATTCAAATTGAGTGATATTGTGTTATTTGAATAATTTTACAAGTCATGGAAATAATTATTTATGAATATGTAAAAGTTATTTCATATTATTAAATTTAACTTTTAAGTAATACAATAGGTTGGAGAGGTGGAAATTGGTTGGAATTGGCATCACTGATTAGTGTGGTACACAATGTGTTTCACATATATCTATTTAAAATGTATAACCATGATAATGAATATTTTATTAGATAGGATAACATTGAACTATATCTAGATACATTATTTGTAAATATCATGGTGTAGATATTGGATTTGAAATATAAAGACTTGTTTAGAAGAAATCATCGGTCTTGTGAATGGTTTTGTGAAACATTGTCTTATTTAGTAAGAGATATGGGAATGTGAGATGGAAATGAAATTTTATTGACCAAACCCTATCATGGAAAAAATTGTTTTATACCTTCCAGGTAAAATAATACTAATGGTTGGGAGAATGTATCACCCATTGTTTTTGGTAATTAACCCATCCTTATGCTTTTTATGTAATTAATGATTATGGTAAATGATTGACAGTGTTTGGAGCGATTTTTGTATTTATTCGTGATTTTTTTATGGTGTGTCATTGGTGAAATAATTGGGAACACCATGAAAAAATTAGAACAAATCATGAATACTGAGACATGGGAAAAAGACATGGCGCATGGGTGACATAGGGTTTTCCCAAATCATGCATCCACTGATAAGAAATTAGGAACTTTGGAAGAGTGTTTATTTATTTTTGAGATAGTTTCATTGACAAGATTGGTGCATTGTATGAATACCATGTATGATGAACATGATATCATACACATGTGGTAGTGTAAAACACATAGTTAACATATGTTTTTCATAACCATGTGACTAACAATGCACATGAAAAAAAGCGAGATACTAAAATTGTGGATCTCACTTGCCTTTCCCACTTACTCCATCATTTTTCCACACATGATCCCATAACACAATATTATATCATACCATAGGTTATGTATGGTTCTTTTGTCTATCTGAAGGCGATCAAGGGACTTATCATGGCGATGTGATGTTAGAATATTGCCGTAAGTCATTATTATTCAATGTTTTTGTTGATTTTCGTAGATATACTTCGCTCTCTACCTCATTATCATACATTTAGGAATTATGTTAGTTTATTTATGTGTATGGATGAAAATAAGATTATATTTTTCTATTTTTATGATAGTTTAGGAGATCTAAGCTGAGATCATTATGTTTTAAACATAGTTTTATGATGATTTTCATATGTTTTATAATTTTTACCCAAACAATCCATGTAGGTGGATTCTATCTTGAATCATCTATTTTAAAAAAAATATTAGATTTAAATTGATTTCATTGATCTAAAATGATATTGAATATTTGATTGAATTTCATGTTCGAAACCCTCTAGGATGAATATTTGGAAAAAAATTTAAAATGGGTGTTTTGTGTAATGTGCATAGGTTTCATGATTTTAAAATGTTGATTTTTGAAATTTTTATTTTATAGAATTGTGTTAAATGTATTAAAAACAATTTGCTAATAAATCTACTGTTTTAGTGAAATGTATTGAATTGGATTTTCTGAATGGATATTAATAAAATAATGGTTCTATGGAAATGGTTGAAATCGTTGTATAGGAATTTTTTTGTCATATGTGGTATTATGTGTTTAATTGAATTCAATACAAAAAATGGTTTGGAATCTCCCCCATAATTACTTATATTGATATGGGTCGGGGACTCCCCCCATAAAATAAACATTTTAATTTTGTTCAATAAAGGTAAAGAAGTAGACCACAATTATCAATAAGATGGATAATGATTATCGAATTCCTAATTTTCTTTGTTTTATGTATGGTAGGGATTGTCCATATATGTAATGGATTTTTTACAAAAAAATAAAATGATAAAATATATAAATAACTATCATGAGTATTTATATTCAATGAGAATTTTACATGGTATCTTATATATTTTAATTTAATATTTAAAATCATTTGGTCTGTTACAATGTGGATTTATGTTCATCTTTTAAAAAAAATTCAATCAATCCATATATTATAGGTAATCATTTAATAGTTTTATTTTGGCCTCAAAATTTATGATTTGAAATTGTGTAAATTTCTATGAAAAATATCCCTTTGAGCAAGGAAGAATAAAAAATCATAATTTAGATTCAAGTAGAAGATACAATGACTAAACAATGACAAAAATAAATTAAAATCTATAATAAATCGATTTTAACATCAATCCAAAATTATTTTAAAAAAATTGAAAATGGTTTCCCTTCAATTTTATTAGATATAAAAATTAATATAATATTAGAAAATAAAAAAAAATAACACCTTTAAAAATTTTATTTCGATTTTGGTGATGGAGTCGAAAGAGTTGAGTTGTTGATGGTAGTGGTTATTAATCCTTAATACTAGACGGTCATTTTAGTTTACATTATTGAAAGGATAAAAGGGATAATAGATGGGTTGTTTTGAGTTTCTATCAAACAAACACGTGGTCCAAAAGTTGATCTTAAATTTAGTAAATTATTTATATATCTCCATTATAATTGAATTATATTATTGATGATACTTTATTGTGGAAAATTATTACTTATATTGGATGTTGGGATAATATAAATATTAAATGTTTTAAAATTTATAATAATGAGAGAAACTATTTTTAGATTATTCATATAAGGCCCCAGCCTTAAACCTTACATAATCTTGAGTTATTACAAGATTACACATTGAGGATCTTTTCTGGTTTAGAGTTATAGAGAATTAGATCATGAAACATGCATTACATTCCACATTTAAACAAAGTGGTTACATAAAAGAAAGTATTCATTCTTCCCATCAATGGAAACATATTTAAAATAAAACATGGATTCTTTCTTGACACATCCTTGACAATATCATCACATCATGTACCGTTCCCTTGACTTGTGAAAATAATTTCAAATACTTAGGATGAGTATAAAAAGCTCAGTAAGGGTTATAAAAATATGGAATGGAAACATGAGTTCATATATACATTAGAATGAAATCATACTTTACCCATAAAACATAGGCACTTTAACATACCTCATCAAATAATGAATAAATCATAGAAATCATAAAACATAAAAGGTAACTTGAGGCATTCATAACATTCTTACATAGCGAGTAACCCTCTTGGTTACGTTTGGAAACCCACCACAGCATATTCCCTAAATCTCTTCGGAGAAACCTTAACGTTTCACTCCTTCACGTTACCCAATGCATTGGAGAGCTATATCGGGCTCACCCGCCCTTAGTTTATCATAGAACCACCCGTCTTCATAATAATTCCCATGAACCTCAATATAATCGTATCACATAAAACATGGATAAAGGAAACATAACATTTCCACCTTTCAATAACAGGATATCAATACAACACATTCATATAAAAACATTATGAAAACTATTTTCAATACCAAAATAAAAGAAAAGTAAACATGGTATTTATTTTTATTTTAAAAAAAAGGTATGGCTTGTAGAGGAAGCCGAGACTCAAATAATGGTCATGGCGGCGGAGAAGTCGTTGTCACCGCATACGTATGACAAAGACATTCCCTTTTGTCGTTTAGTAAAACGCTTCATATAAAAAAGATTCCTTTTGGATAAACAAAAAAGTCAAATGGGTTTATACATCGTATAAAAGATGGTTGTGTATAAAACAAAATATGGCTCAATGAAAGGAGATTGAGACGAAGTCCAATACAAAGACGGTATCCTTGGATTAAGGATAAATCAGTTAAATAACTATGTGTGACAAATGAATACACGAAATATAAGTGGCTATTATGTGTAAACCAATCAGAGGACATTCACACATAATAATAGAACGACATATTCAAGTTGTACATGTTTATCCCAAATAATCAAAATTGGGTTAAGAAGTTCCCTTGCAAAAATTAGACAGCCTAACGGCATCACTTCAAAATTCAGAAAAAGAGTTGATGAGAGATAAAAAGGGAATCTCATCACTTGGACATAAAATTTACATCAATCAGGATATAGAAGAACATATCCCAACATAATATTATGTGAATTAAAAGACATAACAAAATAAGTCTTTTAAATAGAGGAGGGTGAAAGGTTCCCTTACCGACATGGGTATCTTTCGAAACATACGCCCCGTGAAAGAAGGACAATTCAACATTGATGTAAATACTCATAAATGAAAGAATATTACACAATGAGTAAAATAATGGTCAGTACATACACCACTCAAAGGAAATTGTGGCAAATGTAGCATAAATCTCACGGGAATAAAAGTGAGATGAAAAATCCCTTACGAAAACTCGGCAGCCTAACGGCGCCACTTAAAACTTCCAAAAATGGATTGATGAGATCAAATAGGGTATCTCATCACATTACAATAAAATTTACAAAAAGATGCATATAAAAGAAAATCTCCCACCATTACAAAGAGGAGCTTGAAAGAAGTGACATAAATGAGAGTACTTAAAGAGAATGAGAGAGGTTAGATCTCTTACGAAAATTCTGTAGCCTAACGGCGCCACTCAAAACTTCCAAAATGGATTGATGAGAGAGAATAGGGTCTCTCATAATATGAACATAAAAATTACAGTAAGAGTAATATAAAATAGCATCCCAATAACGATAAAGATGAGCTTAGAAGGAATGACATAAAAGAGTGTACTTAAAAAGAAAGAGAGGACTAGGATCCCTTACCTCAAGTCCAACTTGTCTTGTTCGTTTATTTATATTCTTGAATAATAAACTTTGGTCAATTAATAATTTCCGAAGTACCTACTTTAGAGATTATTATTCAGTTCATATCACATATTATAATGTTATAATAATTGTTTAATAATGTTAGTTCAGATCAGGCGTTTTTGCCGATGTTTTGTACATGAGTCAAAAATGAAGTTGTTTGAAAAAAGATTGCCCATGTAGTTATAAGTAAATAATTTCCAGAATAGTATTAATGATTAAAATATCATGTATATCCATTAAATATTCATTTCATTCCATTCCATATCATTTGGAGATAAAAAACGAAAAGCACCGTTCATGGAGACGGTAGGTCGTACGTACGCATGAACGCTACTTTCATTTTTTTTTCATATTAATGGAATTAAAACAAAATGAGAGAGATATATATATGTTATAATTCCAGAATGATATCTATAATTTAGATGTAATATATTTTTAACATCCCAGGTAAATAAAGAATAAATAATTTTCATAATTATTAATATTTACGAATTAAATATTAATTTTATTTTAAAGGGGTTGCTATGTTCGATAGCGTACCTAATACGCAACGATGAGTTTCTTTGAAACTTACGTAGCACACTAGTAATAAAATAATATTATTTTAAATTTTAGTTAACAAGTAGCTGTTGTACTGGCGGGAATGGATAGAAATAACTAAAATATTATTAGATATGTTTTTAAATGTTTATACATTTACCCAATAAAAGATAAAGGCTTAAAATACGGAAAGAGTTCAATTTTAGGCATATATACTTTAATTTTCACTAAAGGTTCACTTATCACCTTTTAATGGTGAACCATCATTAAATATAGTTTTGATCACTCTTATACATTCTTTTGGACAAAATAAAACTCTTATTAAGAATCGGGACATCAAATTTTACTTTGTGTAATGTTTTGGTATTTTTCTGATAAAGTTCATTTTTTTTATGAATAGTGTAAAATGTTGTATTTTAATTCAAAACCTCTTTTTAATCTAAATTATTTATATGATTAGATTATTATTTTAATTGGTTTTAAAGTGAAATTAGAAAAAAAATTACCAGTTAATCCAATGGTGGTCATTGGAATCAATTTCACATTGAAATTGGACTTAAACTGGTGTCAATCTTTTGATACTTATTGTTTTGTAAAAACACGCTATTTGTCATGACAGCGGGAATTAATTATTAAATTAATTAATTTGACTTATATGTTTTGAATTTTGTAAAATGGACTTCATTTTTGAATTCGGAATATCAAATATAGCTTAGGGTGAATTTTTGGTAATTTTCTGAAAAACTTCAATTTTTTATGAATAGTGAAACCACTAAGTGGTAATCAAGCAAACTGATTTTTCAGTTAAATGAAAGTTTACCACTAATGTGTATTTAATTTTGAAAATCCTACATACATGGTTGTCATTAAGAAGTAAAATGTGGTTCAATGAGATTAAAATAATTTTTTGGTGAATAGTAACTTTTTTTCATTAATCGCGATTAGAGGTAATTAGTGTAGTTTAAGGTGAAAATGGTATTATAAGAATGTGAAAACACCATGACACTTGTCATACACATATTGGGTGAGTCATTGCCGACCTAGAAAAGCCATGGGCCAACTTGGGGACCCCATGGAGCCACTTTAGTTGGAAAATGACATTAATATATTTTTATTTAATGTTAAAGTGAAAATGACACTAACATAAATTGTTTTACTAAAATAATTTTTGAGTGGGGTTATACAAGTCCAAATTTTGATTATAAATAGTAATTGGAAAGCTAAAAGTATTTCCTACATCATAGTATTTTTTTTATAATTTCTAGACATTAAATAAATTAAATTATTTATGACATAATAATGATGCAGCGATGACATCATTATTTGACAATTTAAATAAAATGGAAAGATAATGAAAAATCTAAAACCTACACACGGACAAAACCAATTGGATGAGTGGAGTTAGAACCCTTATCACCTTATCCACAAATTATATCAATGTGGGACCTTTTAAAACCGAAACACATTTTCAAATAAAGTAATATTTCTTTACTTTCCAAAAGTGCCCCTCCTCTCCTCTTATAAAAGGCCCCCACCTCTACCTCATTTCACACACTCCTCAAGCCTTTGGCTCGTCCAACCCCTGCCCAATTACTCTCTCCAAATCCCTATCCTCATCCTAGAGGATTCCCTTTGGGCAGAATCCTTTAAAAGGAAGCCTTTAGGATCAAATTAAAAGGAGTTACACTTTTAAAGGTAATTCATTCTCTCTTGTTCATTTGTTTTATTTTGCTTCTCCAACCCTCTAAACTCTTTTTATTTACTTCTTTTGTAACAACACCAGTATCTTCAATATACTATGATGTTGTTATAATATTTATTTGAGCTACACTCTCACACAACTACATCAAATGGTTAAAGAACATACGGTTTCCGTGGATGGCGAAATTCTGCCTCCCGAAACGATGATTGTTCAATACTCATTTAACACCTTCAAGGGTGGCCATTATGATGTCACTATTTTTATAAATGATATATAATATGTTTATGTTTTCATTAAGCTTCTGTATTTTTCATTTTTGGCATACCTTTATGGTTTCCATTATGGGTAAACACGATATCTTCATTCAAGGAAGTGCGGACTACCGCCCCCTAAAAGTGATGTGATTCGTTAATGCCATATGTGGGACGTGTAAAGGATGGATTTAAAGTTATTATATATGATGTTATACTGGAATTATAATATACCTATATATCATTATTATTTCTTTCCATTAAAGTATGAGATAGAAATGAAAGTAGCGTTCATGCGTACGTACTGCTTACCGTCTCCATGAACGGTGCATTTCATTTCTTATCCCCAAATGTAATGTACTATTAAAATTACATGTATATAATGTATATATATAATTAATGATATATCTAAATGATGAATATAATTCTGGAATTAAAATATACATACCTCTCATTTAGTTTTAATTCCACTAATATGACAAAGAAATGAAAGTAGCGTTCATGCGTACGTATGACTTACCGTCTCCATGAACGGTGCATTTCATTTCTTACCAATAAATGTTTATGTAATATTATAAATACATGTATATGCTGGATATATATGATATATATGATATCCAAATCAGGAATTTCATTCTAGATATAAAGAACTTTTGACCACACGAACAACATGTAATTGTAAGAAGTCAACTTTCGACTTAATAACCAAATATTGAAAAAACAAACAATATTAACTTAAATGGTTACATAATGTTTATAACATGGCAATAAGTGATATAAAAAGAATAATGAACTTTAAAAAGGTTCTTAATCAAGTATAAATTAACTCAAGTTTATTATTCAGGAGGTTAAAGAATGATCGAGTCAAGTCAGACCCGAGGTAAGGGACTTCGTCTCAATCTCCTTTCATTGAGGCATATTTCATTTTATACACAACTTTCTTTTATACGGTCTATAAACCCCTTTGACTTTTACTTTTATATAAAAGGAATCTTTTTCTACGAAGCGTTTTACTAAATGACAAAAAGGAATGTTTTTTTTAACGTACGCGGTGACAACGACCTTTTCCGCCGCCGCGAGTATTATTTGATCTTTGGCTTCCTCAACAAGCCGTAATGTTTTTAGAATAAAATAAATACCATATACTCTTTTATGTATTTTGGTATTGAAAATGGTTTTGAAAAAGGATTCTATTATGTCAATATATTTATGATATATTGTGATTGAAATGTGGAAATGTTATCATTCCTTTATATTGGTTTTATGTTTTATGATTTTATACTGGTACATGGACATTTTAACGGGTGGTTACGTTATAAACCATATGACGGGTGGTGCCGTGAATACCAGGACGGGTGGTTACGTTATAACCTCCAATGCATTGGGTATGGAAGTCGGCCGTATGGCTATTCCATTAAGTATGTATGGAAATTGGCCATATGGATATTCCATTAAGTGATATGTGTGGAAGTCAACCGTATGGTTATTCCACTTAAGTATGTTTATGTCCCAAGTTACCTTTATATATTCTATGTGTTCATTATATGGGTTTTATGGTAATCCTTTGGTTACAAAAAGGTAAGTAATGATACTTTATTCAGTGAAGATTTTTTTTACTACTTCATGAAGGTGAAGGTATTACTTTGATATAGTATACATGGTTTACTTGATGTTTGAAAAACTAACAGTTTTCATTCTTTTTGTATCCCTTACTGAGCTTTTTATGCTCACCCCAAGTTTTTCGAAATGTTTTTCACAGGACTTAAAGTGGAATAAGGTCAAGGATGGGATCAAGGTAATTTCATGCTATCTAAAACATGGAATCTAGACATCTTTCTTTTTAAGAGTTTTTATTTTATGGAGACTTAGTAGAAGTGTCTACTTTGTAATCTTTTAAGATGTAATAGTTATGTTCTAATTCTCTAAAACTCTAAACCTGAAAAGATCCTCAATGTGAATTATTCATTTAATTCAATATTAAGTAAGGATTAAGGATGGGGCCATATAGTTGGTATCGGAGGTCGGTTTAGACAACTTTAGGAGTTAGAAAAGTGTTAAATTATAATATGATTGAAATGATATAGCATTTACGGATTACCATGTTGCTTCGCCTAAGATATTTCTGTGTTCAGAATGGTTTTCCGTAGAGGAAACAAAGCAGGTATGTTGGGACGACATCTGGAGGAAGATAACCTTCCAAATCAGCAACCTGAGATGGTCGGAATCAGAATTGAACAGTTTGTTGCAGTGATGGCACAGTTGACTCAGGCTATAAATGGTGGTGGTATTCATGCACGAGATCAGCCAGATCAACCGTAGAGGAACATGTCAGTGGTGGAACATTTCATGAGGCAACATCTCCCATCATTCAGAGGATCATCTGACCCTGTGCAAGCTGAAGGGTGGATTAAAGCACTGGAGAAGATTTTTGATGTCATGGGGTGTTCAGAACATCAAAAGGTTAGTCTTGCTATTTACCGTTTTGATGGTGAAGCTAATCAGTGGTGGTCGATGGTGAAAAATATAAGGGATAGTGATGAGATTGAGGATCTTCACTGGGATGAATTCAATGGTATGTTTCTGAATAAATATTTTCCTAAGGTGGTTCGTCTTAGGATGGAAAAAAATTTCCTAGAATTGAGGCAGCAGGATGATTCAGTGGCTACTTATGAAGAAAAGTTCACTCGATTGGCAAGGTATGCTCCAAACTTCATACAAGATCTTGATAGTAAAATAAACCGTTTTTACTCAGGGTTAAAGCCAAAGTATCGAAGGGCTTTAGCTTCTCGTGAGTTCAAAAGTTATGAAAAACATGTTCAATGTACAGAGAAGGTGGAAATGGAGTTTGCTGATGATCAGGTGTTCTATAAAAAACAACAGAATAAGAGGTCTAGTTGGCAGGCAAAGGGGAATAATTCATCAAAGAAGCAAGGAGGTAAGAAAACCAAATATCCATCCTGTGATAAGTGTGGTAAAATGCATCCTGGAGAATGTTTATCCAAGTCTGGTAAGTGCTTTCAGTGTGGTAAGTCTGGTCATATTGCTCGTAACTGTAAGGAAGATGATCAAGCAGGAAATGAAAAGCCAACGGTAAGATGTTTTAAGTTTAATGAAATGGGTCATTATGCAAACAAGTGTCCAATGAAGAACTAAAATGGGGGAATGCAGCTAGACTACAAGCAGAAAGGGGTGGTAAAATAATTTGCAACGACTTCAGCAGATGTTGGGCCATTGAATGAAGTGGTATCAGCTCCAGGGTGCTCAGTATTTTTCGAAGATTGACTTGAGTTCGGGGTACCATCAGTTGAAAGTAAAAGAAGCAGACGTTCCGAAGACTGCGTTCCGTACTAGATATGGCCATTATGAATTTTTAGTTATGCCTTTTGGGTTAACCAATGCACCTGCTGTATTCATGGACCTTATGAATAAAATTTTCCATGAGTTCTTGGATAAGTTTGTTTTTGTGTTTTGAGGTTTTGGAAGAGGTTGTGTGTGCCTTGTGATTCACATTTGAAGAATGAGTTGTTTTTTCATCCTGGAAGTACTAAGATGTACAGAGGTCTGCGGGAGTATTACTGGTGGGATGGAATGAAAAGAGATATTGCTGATTTTACTGTGAAGTGTTTGACATGTCAACAGGTTAAAGCAGAGCAGCAGTTACCGAAAGGGATGCTTCAGCCTTTACCAGTGCCAGAGTGGAAATGGGAAAACATATCCATGGACTTTGTTGTGGGATTACCGAGGACATCTCGAGGTAATAATGCAATCTGGGTTATTGTTGATCGCTTGACCAAATCTGCTCATTTATTTTCTACACGAGATATTTTCTCTCTAGATCAACTTTCCCATTTGTATCTTAAAGAGATAGTCAGGTTACATGGAGTTCCTCTCTCCATTGTATCGGATCATGATCCCAGGTTTACTTCTAACTTTTGGAAAGGCCTTCAGAAGTGGTTGGGTACTGAATTAAATTTTAGTACATCTTTTCATCCTCAATCAGATGGGCAGTCAGAACGAAAAATTCAGACATTGGAGGATATGCTACGAGCTTGTTCTATGGATTATCAGGGAAGTTGGGACCAACATCTTTCTTTGGTTGAGTTTTCTTATAATAACAGTTTTCATTCCAGTATACAGATGGCACCATTTGAGGAATTATATGGGAAGCGGTGTCGAACTCCAACATTTTGGAATGAAGTGGGTGAAAGGAAGCTGATGAGACCAAAAATTGGTAGAAGAGATGGCAGAAAAAGATCAGTTGATTCAGAAGAACATGAGAATAGCTCAGAGCAGGCAGAAGAGTTATGTAGATAACTGGAGGAAGGATCTATCTTTCGAGGTAGGTGATCATGTTTTTCTCAAGGTTTCTCATTGGAAAAGTGTGATGCGATTTGGTAAGAAAGGAAATCTGAGTCCAAGGTTTATTGGACCATATGAAATTCTGGAAAGAGTTGGATCAGTTGCATACTGAGTGGCTTTACCTCCAAGTTTATCTCAAGTACACAATGTTTTTCACGTTTCGATGTTGAGAAAGTATATGCCAGATCCATATCATGTTTTGAGCCCAGAGGTAGTTTAGCTGGAAGAGAACCTATCTTATGAGGAACAACCGGTCCAGATTCTTGACCACAAGGAGCAAGTGTTACGGAATAAGGTGATTCATCAGGTAAAGGTTTTGTGGAAAACCATGTGATTTAAGAGGCAACGTGGGAATCTGAAAATGCTATAAGGGATAAATACCCCCACTTATTTTGATAAGTGAATAAAATTGTGAGGACGCAATTCCCAAAAGGGGGGAAGGATGTAACATCACAGGTAAATAAAGAATAAATAATTTTCATAATTATTAATATTTACGAATTAAATATTAATTTTATTTTAAAGGGGTTGCTATGTTCGATAGCGTACCTGATACGCAACGATGAGTTTCTTTGAAACTTACGTAGCACACTAATAATAAAATAATATTATTATAAATGTTAGTTAACAAGTAGCTGTTGTACTGGCGGGAATGGAAAGAAATAACTAAAATATTATTAGATATGTTTTCAAATGTTTATACATCTACCCAATAAAATATAAAGGCTTAAAATACGGAAAGAGTTCAATTTTAGGCATATATACTTTAATTTTCACTAAAGGTTCACTTATCACCTTTTAATGGTGAACTGTCATTAAATATAGTTTTGATCACTCTTATACATTTTTTTGGACCAAATAAAACTCTTATTAAGAATCGGGACATCAAATTTTACTTTGTGTAATTTTTTGGTATTTTTCTGATAAAGTTCATTTTTTTATGAATAGTGTAAAATGTTGTATTTTAATTCAAAAACTCTTTTTAATATAAATTATTTATATGATTAGATTATTATTTTAATTGGTTTTAAAGTGAAATTAGAAAAAAAATTACCAGTTAATCCAATGGTGGTCATTGGAATCAATTTCACTTTGAAATTGGACTTAAACTGGTGTCAATCTTTTGATACTTATTGTTTTGTAAAAACACGCTATTTGTCATGACAGCGGGAATTAATTATTAAATTAATTAATTTGACTTATATGTTTTGAATTTTGTAAAATGGAATTCATTTTTGAATTCGGAATATCAAATATAGCTTAGGGTGAATTGTTCGTAATTTTCTGAAAAACTTCAATTTTTTATGAATAGTGAAACCACTAAGTGGTAATCAAGCAAACTGATTTTTCAGTTAAATGAAAGTTTACCACTAATGTGTATTGAATTTTGAAAATCCGACATACATGGTTGTCATTAAGAAGTAAAATGTGGTTCAATGAGATTAAAATAATTTTTTGGTGAATAGTAACTTTTTTTCATTAATCGCGATTAGAGGTAATTAGTGTAGTTTAAGGTAAAAATGGTATTATAAGAATGTGAAAACACCATGACACTTGTCCTACACCTATTGGGTGAGTCATGGCCGACCAATACAAGCCATGGGACAACTTGGGGACCCCATGGAGCCACATTAGTTGGAAAATGACATTAATATATTTTTATTTAATGTTAAAGTGAAAATGAAACTAACATAAATTGTTTTACTAAAATAATTTTTGAGTGGGGTTATACAAGTCCAAATTTTGAATATAAATATTCATTGGAAATCTAAAAAGATTTCCTAAATCATAGTAGTTTTTTTATAATTTTTAGACATTAAATAAATTAAATTATTTATGACATAATAATGATGCAGCGATGACATCATTATTTGACAATTTAAATAAAATGGAAAGATAATGAAAAATCTAAAACCTACACATGGAAAAAACCAATTGGATGAGTGGATTTATAAACCTTATCACCTTATCCACAAATTATATCAATGTGGGACCTTTTGAAACCGAAACAAATTTTCAAATAAAGTAATATTTCTTTACTTTCCAAAAGTGCCCCTCCTCTCCTCTTATAAAAGGCCCCCACCTCTACCTCATTTCACACACTCCTCAAGCCTTTGGCTCGGCCAAACCCTGACCAATTACTCTCTCCAAATCCCTCTCCTCATCCTATAGGATTCCCTTTGGGAATAATCCTTTCAAAGGAATCCTTTAGGCTCAAATCAAAAGGAGTTACACTTTTAAAGGTAATTCATTCTCTCTTGTTCATTTGTTTTATTTTGCTTCTCCAACCCTCTAAACTCTTTTTATTTACTTCTTTTGTAACAACACCAGTATCTTAAATATAATATGATGTTGTTATAATATTTATTTGAGCTACACTCTCACACAACTACATCAAATGGTTAAAGAACATACAGTTTCCGTGGATGGCGAAATTCTGCCTCCCGAAACGATGATTGTTCAATACTCATTTAACACCTTCCAGGGTGGCCATTATGATGTCACTATTTTTATATATGATATATAATATGTTTATGTTTTTTTAAGCTTCTGTATTTTTCATTTTTGGCATACCTTTATGGTTTCCATTATGGGTAAACACGATATCTTCATTTAAGGAAGTGCGGACTACCGCCCCCTAAAAGTGATGTGATTCGTTAATGCCATATGTGGGACGTGTAAAGGATGGATTTAAAGTTATTATATATGATGTTATACTGGAATTATAATATACCTCTATATCATTATTATTTCTTTCCATTAAAGTATGAGATAGAAATGAAAGTAGCGTTCATGCGTACGTACTGCTTACCGTCTCCATGAACGGTGCATTTCATTTCTTATCCCCAAATGTAATGTACTATTAAAATTACATGTATATAATGTATATATATATAATTAATGATATATCTAAATGATGAATATAATTCTGGAATTAAAATATACATACCTATCATTTAGTTTTAATTCCACTAATATGACAAAGAAATGAATGTAGCGTTCATGCGTACGTACGGCTTACCGTCTCCATGAACGGTGCATTTCATTTCTTATATCTAAATGATTATGTAATATTATAAATACATGTATATGCTGGATATATATGATATATATGATATCCAAATCAGGAATTTCATTCTAGATATAAAGAACTTTTGACCACACGAACAACATGTAATTGTAAGAAGTCAACTTTCGACTTAAGAACCAAATATTGACAAAACAAACATTATTAACTTAAATGGTTACATAATGTTTATAACATGGCAATAAGGGATATAAAAAGAATAATGAACTTTAAAAAGGTTCTTAATCAAGTATAAATTAACTCAAGTTTATTATTCAGGACGTTAAAGAACGATCGAGTCAAGTCGGACACGAGGTAAGGGACTTCGTCTCAATCTCCTTTCATTGAGGCATATTTCATTTTATACACAAATTTCTTGTATACGGTGTATAAACCCCTTTGAATTTTACTTTTATACAAAAGTAATCTTTTTCTACGAAGCGTTTTACTAAACGACAAAAAGGAATGTTTTTTTAACGTACGCGGTGACAACGACCTTTTCCGCCGCCGCGAGTATTATTTGATCTTTGGCTTCCTCAACAAGCCGTAATGTTTTTAGAATAAAATAAATACCATATACTCTTTTATGTATTTTGGTATTGAAAATGGTTTTGAAAAAGGATTCTATTATGTCAATATATTTATGATATATTGTGATTGAAATGTGGAAATATTATCATTCCTTTATATTGGTTTTATGTTTTATGATTTTATACTGGTACTTGGACATTTTAACGGGTGGTTACGTTATAAACCATATGACGGGTGGTGCCGTGAATACCAGGACGGGTGGTTACGTTATAACCTCCAATGCATTGGGTATGGAAGTCGGCCGTATGGCTATTCCATTAATGATGTATGGAAATTGGCCATATGGCTATTCCATTAAGTGATATGTGTGGAAGTCAACCGTATGGTTATTCCACTTAAGTATGTTTATATCCCAAGTTACCTTTATATATTCTATGTGTTCTTTATATGGGTTTTATGGTAATCCTTTGGTTACAAAAAGGTAAGTAATGATACTTTATTCATTGAAGATTTTTTTTACTACTTCATGAAGGTGAAGGTATTACTTTTATATAGTATACATGGTTTACTTAATGTTTGAAAAACTAACAGTTTTCATTCTTTTTGTATCCCTTACTGAGCTTTTTATGCTCACCCCAAGTTTTTCGAAATGTTTTTCACAGGACTTAAAGTGGAATAAGGTCAAGGATGGGATCAAGAGAATTTCATGCTATCTAAAACATGGAATCTAGACATCTTTCTTTTTAAGAGTTTTTATTTTATGGAGACTTATTAGAAGTGTCTACATTGTAATCTTTTAAGATGTAATAGTTATGTTCTAATTCTCTAAAACTCTAAACCTGAAAAGATCCTCAATGTGAATTATTCATTTAATTCAATATTAAGTAAGGTTTAAGGCTGGGGCCTTATATATTACATATATATCCATTATATATATGTACTTATAATATTACATAACATTTTGAGATAAGAAATGAAATGTACCGTTCATGGAGACGGTAAGCCGTAATTACGCATGAACGCTACATCCATTTCTATTTCATATTTAATGGAATTAAAACATAATGATACATAATAGTATTTTAATTCCAGTATGGTATCATATATAATATCATTAAATATATCCTTTATACGTACCACATACGGCATTAACGAATCAAATCACTTTGAGGGGGTGGTGGTCCGCACTTCCTTAAATTAAGATATCGCGTTTACCCATAATGGAAACCATAAAGGTACGCAATAAATGAAAAATACAGAAGCATAAGTAAAATATAAACATATTAGATATCATATATAAATATAGTGTCATCTTAATGGCCACCTTTTAATGTGTTAGAAGAATGTTGAACAATCATCGTTTCGGGAGGCAGAAATTCTCCATCCACGGAAACAGTATGTTCTTTAACAATTAGATGCAGGTGTGTGTAAGTGTAGCTCGAATACATCTTATAAAAACATCCTAGTATTTCTAAGATACTGGATTTGTTACAAAATAAACGAATATAAATAGTTTATGGGGTTGGAGAAGAAAAATAAAACAAAAGGACACAAGTGAAGACATTACCTTAAAATCAGGTAACTCCCTTTGGTTTGAGCTCAAAGGCTTCCTTGGGAAGACTTCTGCCCAAAGTGAGTCTTCAAGGAGTAAGATAGGGAAGTGGAGAGACAAAATGGGCAGGGGTTGGCCGAGCCAAAGGCTTTGGGAGTGCGGGTAAGGAGGTAGAGGTGGGGGCCTTTTATAAGAGGAGAGGAGGGGCACTCTTGTAAATTTACAAAATGTTACTTTATTTTCAAAAGATATTCGAATTTTAAAGGTCCCACATTGAATTATTTCGAGGATAAGGTGATAAGGGTTTGAAATCCACTCATCCAATAAGTTTTGGACATGTGTAGGTATTAGATATTACATTATCTTTCCATTTTATTTAAATCGTTAAATAATGAGGTCATCGCTGCAACATCATGATGTCATAAATAATTTAATTTATTTAATGTCTATAAATTATAAAAAAACTACTATGATGTAGGAAATCGTTTTATCTTTCCAATTAATATTTATAGTCAAAAATATGACTTGTATAACCCCAAGTAAAAATTGTTTTAGTAAAACATCTCATGTTTGTGTCATTTTTACTTTATCATTAAATAAATGGATATTTATGTCATTTTCCAACCAAAGTGGCTCAATGGGGTCCCCAAGATGACCCATGGATTTTCTTGGTCGGCCATGACACATACAATGAGGGTAGGACATGTGTCTTGGTCATTTCATTTTATTAAAACATTATTCTTACCATAAACTACACTAATTACCTCTAATTGCGATTAAAAACTTAATAAGTTACTATTCACCAAAAAATTATTTTTATCCCATCGAACCACATTTTACTTCTTAATGACAACCATGTATGTCGGATTTTTGAAATTCAAAACCCAAAGATGAAAAAATTTCATTTAAACGGAAAATCAGTTTTTATAATTACCACTTAGTGGTTTCACTATTCATCAAAACATTATGTTTTTCAGAAAAATCCCAAAAATTCACCCTAAGCTATATTTCATATTCCGAATTCCCAAATGAAGTCTATTTTACAAAATTCAAAACATATAAGTCACATTAATTAATTTAATAATTAATTCCCACTGTCAGAGCAAATAGCGTGTTTTTTTGAAATAATAAGTATCAAAAGATTGACACTAGTTTAAATCTGATTTGAAAGTAAAATTAATTCCAACGACCACTACTGGATTTATTGGTAAAAATATAATCTAATTTAACTTTAAAACCAATTAAAAAGATAATATAATCCTATAAATAAATTATATTAAAAATAGGTTTTGAATTAAAATACAACATTTTATATTATTCATTAAAAAATGAACTTTATCGGAAAGATACCAAAAATTTACACAAAGTAAATTCTGATGTCCCAATTATTAAGAAGAGTTGTATTTGGTCCAATAGAATGTATAAGAGTGAACAAAACTATATTTAATGACGGTTCGACATCAAAAGGCGATAAGTGAACCTTTAATGAAAACTATGGCATATACGCCTAAAATTGAATTCTTTCCGTATTATAAGCCTTTATATTTTATTGGATAAATGTAAAAACATTTAAAAACATATATAATAATATTTTTGTTATTTCTATCCATTCCCTCTAATACAACGGCTACATGTTAACTACTATTTAAAATAATATTATTTTATTATTAGAGTGCAACGTAAGATTCCCACGAAACTCATTGTTGCTTGTTGGGTACGCCATCGAGCATAGCGTCCCCTTTAAAGTCATATTAATATTTTATTCAAAAATATGGATAAATATGAAAATTTCATATTCTTTATTTACCTGGGATGTTACATCCTTCCCCCCTTTTGGGAATTGCGTCCTCGCAATTTTTAAAATTGAGCTTGGAAACATCATTGAAAGTCCCACATCGGAACAAGAGTCGGTAAAACAATCACTTTAAAATAAAGGAAGATAAGTACAGAGGTCACCCGAGTTAACCCATACATGGATTCCATGTAGAAAAACATGGACATGGGGAAAAAGAGAAGGGTCATGTTCTTGAGGGAGAGTGATAATAAACATGTCTAGGAGAAAGTTAACCATAAGAAAATCACAAACTTGTGATGGGTGAAACGGTATTCGATTCCCTAGTAGGAAATGTTAATAGACAACATTTTTGTTTTAAGTTATTTTTATTGAGGAATTTATTCAAAAGGAAACATAATCACTTATCATGTTGACTTTCATCTTTTACTAGATTCCTTAATCAAACTCATATTTTTTCCATAAGATGAGTATTTAGGGAGACTTGTTCGCATTAAGAGTACTATAATCAACTTATAGAGAATAACCTAATCCACCAAAGAGAACTATATACATCCCATGTCGTTAGGATTTATCCAAAACCAAAACCAAAAAGGTTAGTACAAGGTCAGATAATCCAGAAAAGGATAACCCTTTAAAATGAAAATCTATGCTTAATCTCCAAAATTTGTCCATCAAAACCCAAAGTTCAATGAGGACCATCCGATAAAAAATTTTTCCATAAAATTCTTCAAAGTAAAACAATATATGATTGAAACCCAAGTATTTGAATGATTTAGTCACATAGTCTTCCAAGTTAATTCGTAACATTTATCTCCAAACAACATTAGTTGCTCCTAAAGTCTCGTATTGAAAAGTAATTAATCTAATCACATATCCTCCATGATAGGTTAATCATTTTCATAAATAACCCAAAATCAACTTACTCTTAATTCATAAAATCATATAACTAAAAGGAATCAGTCAAACTAACTAGGGACTTCACGTAGTCCAGTTGTTGGCGATAAATACCAGTCGCACTTTGGTTATGGGTTCGATTCCCATAGCTTTGTCCGACGCGACGGGTAGTCACACAGTCTGCGTGTTCTCCTTTTTCCAAAAACATATAATTCTCAAATCATTCCCCAAAAAGGGATAAAATCATCAAAAATAACCATAACATAATTTAACCTCAATTTTATCTCATGCCATTCACTTCAATCATAACATATAGTAACCCATAATTACCTCAAAAGTAAGGATCATATAAACCCAAATGGTTCTTTATAACTATGTCCACAAAAGAAAAGATAACAATTCCTTGAATAAAATTTTCCTATATTAAACATCAGGGTTACACATAATATAAAAAGTCTTCTAATGTAACCCAATCATCAAAAGAGACTTAATACTCTTATGAATTTCACCATAACACTTGATGCCCTTATATGTTGACATCTTACTCATTCAACATTCTTCATGATGCATTAACCATTTCTTTCGAACTTATTCCGAAATACCTCTTTCCTAAAAACAAAATCATGAATCATATCCTACGATTCCAAAATAGGAAAACAATAGTCATGAAATAATACATACCTTTGATTGGTCATTGTCAGTTTCTTCATCCTCAATCGGAATGGAATTAGGTATTTGTAAACGAACATTTGTACGCTCTTGGTGATCCCATTCACGAAACTTCTTCATAGGATATGTGTTTTCATAATGACCATGCACACCACATTTAAATCATTCAATTGATCCCTCAGAAAGAACGTCTTTCCCTTTCCTCGAGTCAACTGGATACTTCCTTTTTCCATGGCAGGTTCTTGCTTTATGACCTTCATTTCCACATCTATAGAATATTTCTGTCCCTTTGAAACATTTTCCTAGGTGTTTCTTTCCACATCTTTGACACATTGGTTTTTGAACACACTTACATTAATGATTATTACATGTACTCTTGTAGGGATTTTTTTCTCGCATATATGATGCCTTAGAGAAATCACCAAGGTTTAGGTGTTCAATCATGACTCCATATAGTTGGTTGAGGATAATCACAAGAGTTATCATTGCAACTCCCATATCATTCAGTTTCTTGCTCAAAAAACTGTCACAGTTTCCTTCACATCCACTGTTACTTTGGTGCCTGCTAGATCCATCCATTTATTAAAACCAAAAAGGACAGTGTAAGTATATCAAAAAAAACATCATGTACTAATGAGGAAGATAAACACGAAGATATACTTACTCATTCACTTTATCAAAAACTAGGACTCTTTCTGAAATCCTAACCATTATGGTAATTCCACTTATGCTTAAAGAATACCCTAACCTCTAAAGTTATCTAAACCGACCTTTAATACCAACTATAAGGCCTCATCCATGAACCTTACTTAATCTTGAGTTATTACAAGATTACACATTGAGGATCTTTTCAAGTTTAGAGTTTTAGAGAATTAGATCATGAAACATGCATTACATTCCATATTTAAACAAAGTGGTTACATAAAAGACAATATTCATTCTTCCCATCAACGGAAACATATTTAAAATAAAACATGGATTCTTTCATGACTAATCCTTGACACTATCATCACATCATGTACCTTTCCCTTGAACTGTGAAAAAAATTTCAAAAACTTGGGATGAGCATAAAAAGCTCAGTAAGGGTTACAAAAATATGGAAATGAAATATGAGTTCATATATACATAAGAATGAAATCATACGTTACCCATAAAACATAGGAACTTTAACATACCTCATGAAATCATGAATAAATCATAGAAATCGTAAGACATAAAAGAAAACATGAGGCATTCATAACATTCTTACCTAGGGAGTAACCCACTTGGTTATGTTTGGAATACCCACCACAGTATATTCCCTAAATCTCTTCAGAGAAACCTTAACGTTTCACTCCTTCGCATTACCCAATGCATTGGAGAGCTATATCGGGCTCACCCGCCCTTAGTTTATCACGGAACCACTTGTCATCATAATAATGCCCAAGAACCTCAACATAATCGTATCACATAAAACATGCATAAAGGAAACATAACATTTCCACCTTTCAATCACAAGTTATCAATACAACACATTGATATGAAAACATTATGTAAACCATTTTTAATACCAAAATAAAAGAATAGTAAAACATGGTATTTATTTTTCTTTTAAAAAAAGGAATGGATTGTAGAGGAAGCCGAAACTCAAATAATGGCCATGGCGGTGGAGAAGTCGTTGTCGCCGCATACGTACGACAAGAACATTCCCTTTTTTCGTTTAGTAAAATGCTTCGTATAAAAAAGATTCCTTTTGGATATATGAAAAAGTCAAAGGGGTTTATACACCGTATAAAATTAGGTTTGTATAAAACTAATTATACTTCAATGAAAGGAGATTGAGAAGAAGTCCCATACAAAGACGGTATCCTTAGATTAAGGATAAATCAGTTACATAACTATGTGTGAAAAAAATACATGAAATATAAGTGGGTATTAAGTGTAAAAAAATAAGAGTACATTCACACATAATCATATAATGACATATTCAAGGTGTACAAGTTTATCCAAAGAATCTAAATTGGGTTAAGAAGTCCCCTTGCAAAAATTAGACAGCCTAACGACGTCACTTCAAAATTCAGAAAAAGAGTTGATGAGAGATAAAAAGGGAATCTCATCACTTGGACATAAAATTTACATCAATAAGGATATAGAAGAACATATCCCAACATAATATTATGTGAATTAAAATTCATAACAAAATAAGTCTTTTAAAAAGAGGAGGGTGAAAGGTTCCCTTACCGACATGGGTATCTTTCGAAACATTCACCCTGTGAAAGAAGGACAATAAAACATTGATGTAAATTCTAATAAATGAAAGAATATTACCCAATGAGTAAAATAATGGTCAGTACATACACCACTCAAAGAAAATTTTGGAAAATGTAGCATAAATCTCATGTAAATAAAAATGAGATGAAAAATCTCTTAAGAAAACTCGGCAGCCTAACGGCGCCACATAAAACATCCAAAAATGGATTAATGAGATCAAATAGGGTATCTCATCACATAAAAATAAAATGTACAGAAAGAGGAATATAAAATAACATCCCCCATCATAACAAATAGGAGCTTAAAAGAAGTGACATAAAGGAGAGTACTTAAAGAGAAAGAGAGAGGATAGATCTCTTACGAAAATTCGGCAGCCTAACGGCGCCACTCAAAACTTCCAAAATTGATTGATGAGAGAGAATAGGGTCTCTCATCATACGAACATAAAAATTACAGTAATATTAATATAAAAGATCATCCTAATAACGAGAAAGATGAGCTTAGAATGAATGACATAAAAGAGTGTACTTAAAAAGTAAGAGAGGAGTAGGATCCCTTACCTCAAGTCCAACTTGTCTTCTTCGTTTCATTATATTCCTGAATAATAATGTTTGGTCAATTAATAATTTCCTAAGTACCTCCTTTAGATATTATTATTCAGTTCATATCACATATTATAATGTTATAATAATTGTTTAATAATGTTAGTTCATATCAGACGTTTTTGCCGATGTTTGGTACGTGAGTCAAAAATGAACTTGAATGAAAAAAGATTGCCCATGTAGTTATATGTAAATAATTTCCAGAATAGTATTAATGATTAAAATATCATTTATATCTAGTAAATATTCATTTCATACCATTCCATATCATTTGGAGATAAAAAAATAAAAGCACCGTTCATGGAGCCGTTAGGCCGTACATACGCATGAACTCTACTTTCATTTTTTTGACATATTAATGGAATTAAAACAAAATGAGAGATATATATATATGTTATAATTCCAGAATTATATCCATAATTTATATGTAATATATTAAATATATATCCATTATATATATGTACTTATAATATTACATAATATTTTTATATAAGAAATGAAATGTACCGTTCATGGAGACAGTAAGCCGTACGTACGCATGCACACTACTTCCATTTCTATTTCATATTTGATGGAATTAAAAAATAATGATACATAATAGTATTTTAATTCCAGTATGGTATCATATATAATATCATCAAATATATCCTTTATACGTACCACATATGGTATTAACGAATCAAATCACTTTGAGGGGGCGGTAGTCCACACTTCCTTAAATGAAGATATCGCGTTTACCCATAATGGAAACCATAAAGGTACGCCATAAATGAAAAATACAGAAGCATAAGTAAAACATAAACATATTATATATCATATATAAATATAGTTTCATCTCAATGGCCTCCTTTTAAGGTGTTAGAAGAATGTTGAACAATCATCGTTTCGGGAGGCAGAAATTCGCCATCCACGGAAACAGTATGTTCTTTAACCATTAGATGTAGGTGTGTGTAAGTGTAGATCTAATAAATCTTATAAAAACATCCTAGTATATTTACGATACTGTATTTGTTACAAAATAAATTAATAAAAAGAGTTTAGGGGTTGGAGAAGCGAAATAAAACAAAAGGACACAAGTTAAGACATTACCTAAAAATCGGGTAACTCCCTTTGGATTGAGCTCAAAGGCTTCCTTGGGATGACTTCTGCCCAAAGTGAGGCTTCATTGAGTAATAGAGGGATGTGGAGAGACAAAATGGTCAGGGGTTGGCCGAGCCAAAGGCTTTGGGAGTGTGGGTAAGGAGGTAGAGGTGGGGTCCTTTTATAAGAGGAGAGAAGGGGAACTCTTGTAAAGTTACCAAATGTTACTTTATTTTCAAAAGAGATTCTGATTTTAAAGGTCCCACATTAATTTATTTCGAGGATAAGGTGATAAGGGTTCTAAATCCACTCATACAATAGGTTTTGGACATGTTTAGGTCTTAGATATTACATTATCTTTCCATTTTATTTAAATCGTTAAATAATGAGGTCATCGCTACATCATCATTATGTCACAAATAATTTAATTTATTTAATATCTAAGAATTATAAAAAAACTACTATGATGTAGGAAATCTTTATATCTTTCCAATGACTATTTATAGTCAAAAATATGACTTGTATAACACCATGTAAAAATTGTTTTAGTAAAACATCTCATGTTTGTGTCATTTTTACTTTATCATTAAATAAAAAGATATTTATGTCATTTTCCAACCAAAGTGGCTCCATGGGGTCCCCAAGTTGACCCATGAATTTTCTTGGTCGTCCATGACACATAAAATGAGGGTAGGACTTGTGTATAGGTCATTTCATTTTATTAAAACATTATTCTCACCATAAACTACACTAATTACCACTAATTGCGATTAAAAACTTAATGAGTTACTATTCAACAAAAAATTATTTTTATCCCATTGAACAACATTTTACTTCTTAATGACAACCATGTATGTCGGATTTTTTAAATTCAAAACACAAAGATGGAAAAATTTCATTTAAACGGAAAAATCAGTTTTTATAAGTTCCACTTAGTGGTTTCACTATTCATCAAAAATTGAAGTTTTTTAGAAAAATCCCAAAAATTCACCCTAAGATATATTTGATATTCTGAATTCAAAAATGAAGTCTATTTTACAAAATTCAAAACATATAAGTCACATTAATTAATTTAATAATTAATTCCCACGGTCAGAGCAAATAGCATGTTTTTATGAAATAATAAGTATCAAAAGATTGACACTTGTTTAAGTCTGATTTCAAAGTGTAATTAATTCCAACGACCTCTATTGGATTTAATGGTAAAAATATTTTCTAATTTCACTTTAAAAACAATTCAATAGATAATCTAATCATATAAATAAATTATATTAAAAAGAGGTTTTGAATTAAAATACATCATTTTACACTATTCATTAAAAAATGAACTTTATCGGAATGATACCGAAAATTTACACAAAGTAAATTTTGATGTACCAATTCATAAGAAGAGTTTTATTTGGTCCAATAGAATGTATAATAGTAATCAAAACTATATTTAATGATGGTTCACCATCAAAAGGCGATAAGTGAACCTTTAGTGAAAACTAGGGCATATACGCCTAAAATTGAATTCTTTCCGTATTTTAAGCCTTTATCTTTTATTGGATAAATGTAAAAACATTTAAAAACATATATAATCATATTTTAGTTATTTATATCCATTCCTGCCAATACAACGGCTACATGTTAACTACTATTTAAAATAATATTATTTTATTATTAGAGTGCAACGTAAGATTCCCAAGAAACTCATTGTTTCGTGTTGGGTACGCCATCGAGCATAGCGCCTCCTTTAAAGTAATATTAATATTTTATTCACAAATATGGATAAATAAGAAAATTTAGTATTATTTATTTACCTGGGGTGTTACAATTCATCCAATTAATGTTTTCTTATAATCTAAAACAGTACAGCCATCCATACAAGAATCATTCTGTGACTAAAAAATAACATTATTTGGATTATTTCTATACAGTAAGTCCATTATGGAAATTTTTTTATTCTAAATCATTTTTATTTTGAATCACCTAAAATATATATTTTTTATAAGAGATCCAATGCTTTTAATGTCAATGATGTTTTTCTCGATCACTATTAACCTCCATAAAATATAATAAATTAGTGTTTTAATGTGATTTTGGTGTGTGGTATAGTTGGTATATAATTTTGGAACCTGTACAACAGTTTATGAAGTTATTAATTTTATAATTATAGAATTAAATTTATTTTTAATAATATAGATTTTGTTTGAGAACTGGGGGATATTTTTTCTCTAAAGAGTCACTTGATGGCATTTTGTTATTTATGGGAACAAGGAGGGATGTTATTGAGTGATTACTCTATTGTGTCTGAAAAGGATAATGGGAATATATCTGGTTTAATTTTCTCATTATAATCCTCATGAGGATACATGGTAGATGATACATCATAGAAATATTTTGTAGGAGATTAGGATCCTCCGAAAATACCCATGAATATTATTTAGAATATGAAGGAAAACATATTTTATTTAGAAATGTGTCTTATTTATTAGATAATAAATAAAAAGATGTTGGTAAATAAAATCAAGGGTAATGAATTTTTTATGAATATTTTCTCTTTTTTTGGACAAGAAAATATTTGAAATTGTGGGTTTTAAAAGACATTGGATTGTTTTAGTTTCCCATAGTGGTCCTTATAATCAAAAGTTATGCTTTATTTTTGAGTTAATAAAATTTTAGGGATCATTTGGTAATTTAATAGGAACTAACATACACATACTAAACCAATTTTATGAATTAACAATAAATTTATTGTTTATTAATTGTATGTTCTTTGTAGAAATTTAATTTTTTTTATTTTGAAAGATTATTTATTATTTGAATTCATCAATGTTTATTTCATTGGGTAATCAATATCATATAATTCCTTGTTGAAATATCCCTTTAATTGGAAAGAATACTATCGTCAATAATCTATCTATAGTCATGTGCTCAAATATATTGATCATAGAGAAACCCATGATGAGTCCATTATGATAGTACTCTATTATTATAATCTACTATTTTTGTTTGTTTTTCAAATGAATTGGATTTTATTAATAGATTAGTTTATGATGATATTTAAAGATAGGATGATAAATTTAATAAATTTATATATATTGGGGTTTCATATAATTTATTCATTTATTATTACGGATTCATATATTAATTTGAAACATTACAATAAATTAGTATAATGTTTACCAATTGACATTAATCATAGTTTTTAATTTTTTTGAAGTGAATTAAAGATAAATCATGGGTAATAATATTAATGATATAAATTATTTATTTCAGGATAAATAATCAATAAAAATTAGTTAATTATTATTTCAATAATATACGATATCCACATATCAATGATTATAATTAATGAACCCATGTCTTTTTAATAAAACATATACAATGTTACCTTAGAAAACATAATAGTATCATGAATCACAAAAACACTTAATCCATAAATTATGAATCATCACAATGGTAAAATTATATTGAAATTGTATTAGAGGATAATTTGATTATAATGATTAATGTGAAAAAAGTAAATAAATATTAAAAAGGACAATATAGTAGTGGTGTAATACATATTGACATAGACACATAAATAAAATAAAACACCAACATGTGGTGAAATTAAATATAGAAAACGGAGATCATTTTAAATTTTAGATTAAATTAATTTTAATGATAAAATATTTATCAATAGAGAATATATTTGAAATTAATTTAAAAAGAATCATTCATTATGATTAAAAATAATATATGAAAACGCATATAATGAAACAATAAATGAAAAAAATGATCAAAAATAAAATTTTATGAGAATATTATCTAGTTCAAACCATAGTTTTAAAAGAACATATCTCTATTTATAATGGATTGGTTGTGCTAATTTATCATCCTCATGTTACATCTTATAGTAAATTGAAGTGTTATATAAATATATATCTTAATGTGTATAATAGATTTCCATCCAAAATGATATACAAAATTAGATGTGTTAGTTGATATATTGAATGAATTTTCCAAAAAAAATATTCTTATAAATTGTTTATGATATGTCCATTTACTATCCACAAAACATTTATCATTAATATTGGAAATATTTATAAAATAATATCTCTATTTTAGTAAACCATGTTCCACTGACCTAGATTGTTATAAAATATTCAAGCTCTTCATGCGAATGATTTTATGGCCATAAAATGGACCCAAATTTAAACAAATTTTAAATAATATATTCATCTTCATCTTTACTTGTTATCAAATTATATACATATTATTTGGATGGTTGTATTGTTGTAAATTTCAAAAAATATATAATGTACTTATATTTTTTGGTAGAATTGTGGGTCTTCCTTTCGTGCTTAGATTAGAGAACAAATAAAATGTGTTGGGACCCAGTCATTTTATCCAATTATTAATATAATTTCCTTGAATCTATTTTGTAGTTTAATGGGATTGTATCATATAGAGTGATCATTAAAAACTAAACAATGTTGTTAATTTAGATCAATTGAAAAATATATAGGGTCATTGCAGGTGATCTATATGATTTATCAGATGGCATGAAAATTCACGACATCACTAGAGTAATTGATAATAAAATAAACCATTAATCCTATTTATGATCATTAACATAATTTTTATAATTAAACTATCAAACTACCTTAAAATTTGATAAATTTCACAAAGGCACTGAAAATAGAATTATAGGATAATGTGAACATCATTTGATCATAATGATTTTCCTATTTAAAATTTCTAATTTGGAGAATATGAAATTCATTAATAGGAAAAAAATCATTATATATTTTTTTAAAGTTTATAATGTTCACAATATAACATTAGAAATTTTAATTTAATCCAGGAATAAGAATGATGTGATCTCTACAGTAAAAACTGATATCCGTCAATTCAAACAGAATCTACTAAAAATATTCCGAAATAACTAAATTATTATTCATATTTTTCATATGATGCATAATTCGTTATATTTATATGTTCTATATGAGATTCATTTAATATTGAGATGATAGTCTTACATATTTCATATTCTTTAATTTAATGTGATTTTTTATTTTTTTTATAGCCCATTTCTTATAAATAATATTTACCTGTTTAATCTTTTTTGGATAAATAAACCTCTAATATAGGATTAGGATTAGATAATTCAAAATATTTATATTATATTTTTATAATTCATATCCATTTTCATTAATAGTTCATGATCGAGTTGATATTTTTCATTTAATGTTTGAAAGTATAATACTTATCACTTGTCTGTTGAATATTGAAATAAATTAACTTTTATGACCATATTTATGTATAAAATTGATACCATAAAAATCCATGAAAAAAAGTTATTTGATTGAAATATTTAAATTATGATTCTATGTTAATTTGAATTCTATTTTTAGTGTTGTATATATTATTCTATATATATATCATGAAATTATAATGTATTATAAGAGAAATATCCATAAAATAAAAACATATATATCAATTTCCAATTTCTGAAATCATTTAATTTATCCCAAATCATGTCATAAAATTCATATAATATCACATAATTAGAAAATTTAAATTCTATTTTTCATTTTTATTTATACATACTATTTCAATATTTTTGATGAATTATTACTATATATATGAATTAATCAACAAGAAAGTATTTAATTATCTCACCATCTAGTACATATGGGTGCTCTGTTGGATTTTTCACATTAAACAACCAAGGTATGACTAAAATCTAATATATGGTCCATAGATCCCATGATATATATATCCTGCAAGGCGTCCATTCTAATGTAATTTGTACCTCATTTATTATTTTCTTTTTTTCCTTTCCAAAATGGATATAAGTCTTATGTATATAGAAATAGATAATATTCCACAAAATAAATCAAATATAGATCATTATATTTCTTATGAAATCGTATTTCTTATCTTTTTCATCATGATGAAAAATTATAAGGCTTGTTTAGTATAATATCCAAGAATATAAATATCATGAATCATCATGTTGTCACATTCTACATGATTCTGTAAAACTGTTGATTACAAAAAAATTAATATATGTTAATGATTGATTTATATATTTAAAATAATTATAATCTAAACTGACCTAATAGAATGTTATGTATATCAACAGTCACAATCAACGTTTCATTAAAAAATAAATTTCACCTAACTCAATAATTAAATGTATTCCTTAATTTACCATGTAATCCATCTCAGATAATCATAAAATTAACTCTATTCCATTTAATATTTAATTCATAATATTATTACTTGTTTTATCATAAATTATTTAACATTTTTAAATTCATTTTACATCCCTGTGAATGAAAATACAATATTTATACAGCCACATACCTCATTCAAATTATGATATTGTAAAATCACCGTAAATTGTAATTTTGATTCAATTAAACATTGAATATTATGTATTTTATTATTCATGATCATCATATTTTTCCTCGTATATTAATATTTATATATCATGATATATATTTTTAGAGTCATGAAATGGTTAAAATAAACTATTCACTTTGATATTTATTTATTAATATAATTTTTCATGACATATAAAATCCATTACTTCAGAGTAGACCGTGAATACAATTTTTGATGCTTCAATACGGGTAATAATTGGAGAGACCTTTTTATATGCTCAATTATATTGAAATTTAAATGAAAATATCGACTTTCAATAAGTTAAATCTTACATCAGTCATTAATGAAATTAAAAAAAGAAAAATATTCATTTAACAACGAATATAGAATATTATTATACCATATCTTACATTACTATGGAATTATAGGTTGAATAATATATAACAAAAATACTGAAAATAGTGTAAAAAATATAATATAATTATATCTAACACAAAATGGTAAAAATAATTTAAATAAAACCCAATATAATATGGACATTCACATATCTTGATGATTTTTATTTCTAGATAGTGATTGAATAATAAAATCTTGAAATCATATAAAAATTACAAAATTATAGTGATAATATACCATGACTCACCTTTTCAATATGACATCATTTATATAATCCACATTATATACTCATCTATTTTTAGTGATAAGATACACCACGAGTTCAAAAATTCGAATACCACAATCAACATTCTTATGTTATCTATTCCACATAGTAAATAATTAATGTAAAATAAAATGTTTTTGTCTCTCATGGAATTTGGTATATAATGTTTCAATATTTCACTGTTAAACTATATGACAAAAAAAATCAAAAAATTCCCATTTCAATTATTAAATCCATAGTTAGTCTATTTTATCTCAATATATTAAAACAAAATGCATGCAACATTCAACCGAGTAATTATTATTGGGATAAATAAAATACTATATTTATTGTTAATAATATGAATTAATAAAAAATAAAAATTTATAAAATAAATTATAAAAATAATATTTTAAATTATAAAATTTACTTATATAAATCCAACATCGCGAAAAGTTTCACATTAATTATATTGATCACATTTTTATCTAATAGAATTATAATTTTATATAATAAAAATTTATCAATAAGAATGGATTTTAAACAAATGTATTACATATAATAATAATAGATGATAAATTGATGAATCACATAGATTTAATTCTTCTTCATGAACAATAAGAGACTATTTGAAATTGAAATAATAAACTGATTATAAAATATAATATGTATTTTATATAATAATAATACAATGTTTTGCAATTCCTATATAATATTTATATTCAGTGTGTAATATCTCAGAGTATTAAAATACACAGCTTGAGTAGTACATTTTGAAAATGAGTATTTATTTTATCAAATACATGAATTTAGCATCATTCACTAATGATACACTACCTTAAAGTATATTTTTGATCAATATTACAACCTATAAATTTAAAATGACATTACTAAATAACTCAAATGAAGTTCCATAATGATAGAATAATCAAATTTTTACTATATATTATACATTATTTTTGAATCGTCAAATCAGAATAATGAATTATTATATTATATTAGATTAAAATATTATTCACATACATTCACTAAACAATAATTTTGTTCAATTGAAAAATAGATCGAGAAGGATTTCAATCATGCCTTGATTTATCATTTCATCAACTGTATTTTTATTTTATTTTAACCATAATTCATAGATGATATCATAGTTATTCTAGGTTATATAATGAATTTATTAACTATATGATTTAATTAATTACAATGAATATGAATTATTCTCTAATCATTTGAAATATCCAAAAACCTAAAAATAATTTTCATCAATTCATAAGGTTCTTTTAAAAATACATATACCTCATTTTTAATAATTAATTATAATAGTATTTAATAAAATAGAATAATAATATATCTAGAATTTAAATTTTCAAATTAAAAATGTCTTAAATAAAAAAATATAATCAATTATACCAGTTGGAAAAAATATTATAATAAAAAAATGGATGCCTTACATACATAGACTGAGGGGATTTATTTATTCCAAATAATGTTTTTTTAACAATAAAAAATAATTTCATTGATAATAATATTAAAATAAAAGTGTATGTATAAAATCATCATATTTTATGACATATTTTACTGTAATTACATTAATTTCATGGATATTGTTCATTACACAGAGTACTAGTATTATATGTACTCTGATGTAATATGGAATTATAATTGTTCAATGTGATAGTTATCAATTATTAATTAGAATGTTTTATATTTATAGGACTATATAATTTATGAAAATTTATTTTCTAAATATTTATAAGACAAAATCATTAATAATAAATTTTAATACAACATTTAGATGTAAATGATAGACTTTTCAACGCATGTAATATGTTTTTTATTAATAAATTATATTAATAATAACTGATGAATTATTTTAATGAAATTTATATAGTATAAGTAATATTAAATTTTTTATCATTTAATTAATGATTTTTACTGGTCATTTGAACTGAATAAATCCAATTTTATGTAAATGAAAAAAATTTCAAAAAACATTTTCCAATATATTTTTCATGGTTATTTTAAAATGTGCTTATAAATATTATAGAAATGTATTTTTGATGAATGTATTATAAATTTTTAATCATAATTTAAATATTATTAAAATATTTCAATGTTTTTTAAGTATTAATGAATTATTACTGTGATCAATATTTATCTGTTCGAGAAGGAAAACTTGGGGAATTTATATTAATAATATTATTATTTTACATTAAAAATATATCAATAACCATCATTATTTATATAATAATATTTTATTTTGACCATCCTCATTCAATATTCAAATATATATAAATATAGTGCTGATTTAATTTGGAAATTATCATAAAATTATGTTATATTAATGTTAAATACACTATTTATCTCTCTTTTTTTTAATACCTATAATATTATATCCTAGGGAGTAAGAGAGGTTTTGTTAAAATATAAATGTTTATATGAAATAATAATGCAAATTTTTACATCTTAATTTATCTAAATTTTTTTATGAAATAATTTCCATATTTACTTATGAAACCCTAACACAATGATTGGGAACATAAATGAAAATTAAAATAAATGATCATAAAAACAATACATGTAATATTATTTGGATGGGTGATGATATTTCATGAATCTTGTTAATAAATAAAATATTTTATGAATGTGAATAAATTTTATATTATAATTTAATTCGACCATTTATTTTGTTAATAATGATCTATTTGAAGATTCTAAAAATTTATTTTAATGGTTTGTTAAATTTAAATTAAATTTATTAACTAAATTATAAAAAATTAAAAACATATATTAATCCAAATTGAAGGGATATGAACTCATATATTGACCATTTTCAACTTATGGGTAAATTTGTTTCTAGTAATATTTTTTACCTCTAATTAGTGATACACTATAATTATATGATAATCATCAAAATGTTTAACATCTACTTAAAACCGAGGAGAAATTGCTAAAAAACATAACCTAAAATTGAATAAATATAATATTATGTTATTTGATCAAATTATCCTTAATGGATATTAAAAATAAATTATTTTTTAGAATACTTAGATGAAAATTAATTTATATTAATTTAATAAATCATTTAACACCACGGGTGGCCCTCCACAAAAATATAAATTGGTATCTCCTATCCTCCCTTATTCACCAACATTGATCACCATATCATATAAAAGACATGTAATACTACATTATTATAATCATTTCCAAAATTCTAGATCTCACTTTCTTTCCAAATTTTTATGCAAACAATGATTAAAGCATATTCCCAACGAGGTTTCCCAATATATAATCAGTACTCTAAATCATGTACTTCTAATATTTTAATTTCTCAACCTCATTTAGAATGATATTATTCATTATAAAATTATAAATTCGTTTATTAAAATAGT
Source organism: Viscum album (assembly GCA_963277665.1). Taxonomy (NCBI): domain Eukaryota; kingdom Viridiplantae; phylum Streptophyta; class Magnoliopsida; order Santalales; family Viscaceae; genus Viscum; species Viscum album. Next base: position 1,404,788,757 of record OY728122.1, on the reverse strand, counting down.
TAATTTATTATGTTGTTTTTAATAACCATATTCTATATTTCTTGCATTATATGGAAAATGAAAAATCGCTTTTATATATTTGTAGACTACTGTCTGTAAGAACTGATTCCTTTCATTATTCACAACTTATGCAATATTATCATTATAATGAAGGATTTACTGAATAAATAGGATATTAATAATTTTATTATAGTTTTTGTATAAAAATTAAAATTTTATTTATTTTTTTCTATCCACTAAAAAGTGGATATGTTGATCGTGCATAGGAACAAACAACCATCTCAATGATGTGATGCAAACTATTTTTTGTAACCACTTATGTTGATGGTTTTATATGTTTATATAATGAAAAAGTGCAAAAAATTATCATGATTTAGAATCTATATATGATATATCCATGACATTAGTGAAAGTACCAGAACCATTGAAAAGATGCATAAATTAAAAATACACTTATTTTATCCAAAATATGCATTTATTGGAAGAAATTTTAATGAAATGGTAATTGTAAATTTTAATAGAATTTACAGAGAAATTTATGAATGAATGTTAATCTTGAATATATATTTAATTATGATATATATATATTATAGTACTTTATAATGTTTATAATGCAACAAGAGATGTAATGTAAGTGGTTTCATAACTAAATTTTCATTCAATGGGTTATGTAACATAATTATTGATAATTTTATTCCAAAACTATATATAAGGGCCCATACATAATAATTTCACAATCTAGAAATATGTTAATAATTTATATTGAATAACTTTTCAGGTTTAGTGTTATAGAAAATTATTTCATATCTATTTTATTACGTCTCAAATATTACAAATAGACACTTCTAATCAGTATCAATTTTTTCTTAAAATAAAAACTCTTAATAGAATATAATATTTATTTTATTGATATGAATCGTCAAGAATTATTGACTTGTCTTACTGTGACTTATAACCTAGGATTTTTTTTTAAAAACATGGGATGATCATAAAAATATCAACAACGATGATAAAATAACGAAACAAATCATTATCCCATCAAAACATAAAAAACATAATCTCATTAACATACCTCATGAAATAATAATATTTATGAATAACACATAAAAATCATTAATCATAAAGGCATATTATAGCATTCATATCTTATATACATTGTAGTTTTCACAACTACATAGTGAGTTACGTTTGGAATACCCTTCATAGTATATTCATTATATCACTAAGGAGAAACATTAATGATTACCTCTGTCACATTACCCATTGAATTGGATGGCTATATCAGTCTCACCCTCCTTAGTTATATCTTGTAACCACACGTATACATAAACAATGATCAAGAATCAAAAGGCAGTGAATCAGCCTTTTAATGAATATAATAGTATTTGTGATAAAAATTGGTCTCATTCATATTTTAAGTATGAATACTTTATTTGGTAAGTGTAAAAACAATTAACAAACATTTTTAATAATATTGTATATAGTTCTATTTATTCTCTCTAGTATAATGCGTAGGTGTTAAATACCATTTAAAATAATATTGTATTATTATTTGTCAGTATGACTCACCATAATGTGCAACTTGATATTTTCTGGGAAACCCATTTTTGTGTGTCAGGTATTCTATCGAACTTAACATCCCCTTTAATGTAAAATTTATATTTAATTCTCTAATATTAATAAATATGAAAATGTCATATTTTTACTTCACGTGAAATGTTACATCCTTCCCCCTTTTTAAAATTTCATCCTCACCATTTTTATTCACATATAAAAAAAGTGGGGGTTTTTATCAATCATAACATTCTCTTTTTACAATGTTTCCTCTTCAACCATTTGATTTTTGAACAAAACCGTTGCCTAAAAAGTAATTTATACAACAACACTTTCTCTCTTCGGTCAGGAATTTGGTCTTGTTGTTCTTCATTATATTGATTTTTTTAACTAAACTACCACTGGACTCAAAACATGAGATGGATCTGGAATATACATTCTCAATGTTGAAACATGAAAAAAATTGTACCTAGAATAAAAATTGAAGTTAAGCCACTTTATATGAAATTGATGTAACATTCATTTGGGTTTTATAGGGTCTAAAGAAGATCAGATTCATTTTCCCTTCTTACCTAAATGAAAAAAACTTTTCAATATAAAAACATTGAGAAAGATGTGGTCACCTATTTTGAATGAAATATTCTTCCTATGGTAGTCGTCGTAACTTTTTTCCATATTTATTCTATTCTCATGTGATTTTGAATTTACTGATCTTTTTCTGCCATCCCTTTTACATATTCTAAACCCATCAGTTCCCTTTCATATACACCATCCCAAAAAGAAAGAGTTCGACCACTCTTCCCATATAATTCCTAAAATGGATCCATCTATACTAGAATGAAATCTGTTCTTATAATAAAATTCATCTAAAGATACATGTTAGTCCCAACATCATGGGTAATCCATGGAGCAATCTCATAACATATTATCCAATGTTTTAATTGTTCATTATAACTTCATATCGGATTGAGGATGAAAAGTGGTAAAAAAATTAATTTAGTACCGAACTACTTATGAAGACCATTCCAAAAGATATAAGTAAGCTGAGGTTCATGAATAGATACATTTGAGTGGGGAAATACATGAATCATGAAAACCTATTGGACATACAACATAAAAAGTTAATCTAGAGGTAGAGTATCTTGAATAGGATGAAAATGAGTAGATTTATCCCATCGATCAACAATAACCATGATTTCATTATTACCTAGAAATGTATTTGGTAATCTCACAATGAATAAAATTGATATATTTTCCCATTTCTATTATATAATTGATATGGATGAAGCATTTTTTAGGTAACTGTAGCTCTACTATAATCTGTTTCATTTCAAATACTTCACATTAATTTCAACCATATATATTTTCATTCCATCCCACTATTATTAAACACGAAGATCTCTATACATCTTTATTCTACCGGGATGAACTAAAAATGGATTACTACAGTCTTCACATTAAAACTCTTTGATAAAAATTGAATCAAAAGGCACACATAATATCTTCTCAAACCACAAAACAAAATATTTATCAATGATAAATTAATGTAAATTATCATTTGAAACCAACTCAAACATTTTCTACAACTCACTTTATTCCTTCCATGGTTACATAATTATGTTTGTTAGAGACAATTTCACTACCACCTAAAACAATTCAGACGAATTTCCTAAACCAAAAACATCTATTAAAAATATCATCTAATCATAAATCGAAGGATATCAGTCAAAATGTAGCATTGTAAATGTAGAATTACTCATTCATCTCAACATGTAATCCAAATTATTTTCCATTTCAATATTGTAATGGATCGTGCAAAACAATTCCACCATTAATTATAACCATATCACATGTATAATGTTTAATTCATTTTGAGTGAATATATACTTAAACATTTGTGATTAGTATATATTTCACACATTATTCCATAAATATGATTTCTCAAAAATATTACTGCCAAAAAAACATCAGTTAATTCCAGATGATGTGTTGTGTAATTAAAAAGATGATGTTTCAACTAAAATGAAGCAAAATAAATTACATGATCATTTTTCATTCAGAAACAACCAAATACATTCAACAAAACATCACTTTACAAAATTTAATTATTTCTATAAGGCAGTTCCAAAACTGGAGCATTCACTAATCTTCTTTTCAATTCCCGAAAACAATCATTAGATTCTTTTATTGATATATGCATAACACATTTTCATATTATCATAGATAGTGGGATATATTACCATAAAAAATTCTCCACAAACCATATATAATTTCCATACAATCCATGAAAACTATGGTTCCAGTTATATTTAAGGGTCTGGTCCATTCTTCAACATCAATGGTTTTATAATGATAAAAAATTATGCCATCATTTCAAATAATTTTACCATGGAAAGATTGTTTTGTAACCAAAACTGACACATGTTAAATTTACCATACCGATTCTTTTCTTTTAATGGTTTCAAGACCTCCAATTATTAACTCTCATTATCCCTTTACCATTTATAAAAAACAAAAATATCCTCAATAAACATAACCAAAAACGTATCCAAAACTCAAGGAAATTTTTATTCATAATATCCATGAATACAACAGGTTCGTTTGTTAACCGTAAATTCATAACTACATATTCCTAATGGTCATATCTAATATGAAACATGATCTACGGAATGTCAAATATCATTACATTCCACTGATGGTTCTCTTATCTCAAGTCAATCATTGAAAAATACTATAAACCCTAGAGCTGATCATCAAAATAATCAATATGTGTAAAAGGATACTTGTTCTTAATAGTGATTTTATTCAAGGATCTATAATCAATGCAATGTCTCATTAAACCATATTAATTATTTAAAAAACAATACTAGGTCACCTTATAGTGATGTTATAGGTTGAATGAAACCTTTATCTAGTAACTCCTATAATTGTTTATTTAAATATAAATGTTTAATTTGATCCATTTAATAAGGGGAATTTGAAATTGCCTTAGCCTCAAAAACTAAGACAATAGTAAATTCAATAGTAAATTCATTGTCCCAATTAGGTATTATACTAGTAAACTTATCAAGAAAAAATCCAGATACTATTTTACCATTGGAACATCATTAATATTAACAGTTACATTGTTTTCAACAATATTTAAAATGTAATATTCATTTCCCCCTTTTATTAGGTTCAAATATTCCTGATATCTTATCAAAAGTAAGGGTTCATGTTTGTATACAATCTAAAATTATTTCAAAAATGATACTCCTTAAGCTCTACAGTAAATCTTATCATGATCATTGGATATCCAATCCATACCCAAAATAACATTAATTTTACGAGAGGAAAAACAATAATGTTAGGAGGTAAATTCTTTCCCCGCACAAGGATAAGAAGGTCCTTGTAATTTCTTTTTGTCTCAAAATTTCTTCCCGATGTTTTTAACATATGTTTAGTATTCAAATCTTGATTTTAAATTCCAAATTAACATAAAAACTCTTTAGAAATGAATGAATGTTTAGACCCTGAATCAATCAACACATTGGAAAAATTTTAATAATCAAACAATGAACCAAATACAACTATATTAGATGGCCTATCATCTTCTAAAGTAGTTGTAAATGATTTAATCGCCCCTTTCTCCTTGTAGTCTGGCTAGTTTTCCTCAGTTGAGTTTTTTATTGGACCCTCATTTTCATAATGTTCTATTTCATTGAACTTAAATTATTTTACTAACATAAAATCAGATTTTTTTCATTCAATTATCTTGATTTTTTAATAGAAATCACGAGCCTTATGTGATATTTTACCACATCAGCAGAACATACCATAATTAAAAAGTCATTACCTAGTGTATTTTTTTCAAAAAAATTTAGAAACTGTAAAACTATTCTTCTTACCATTAGACATTTTTTAAGAGTTATTTCCATTTCTCAACCACCTTTACCACTTATTCTACTATTTGGAAAAGAATACTATATCATCGGAAAAATCCATTTCCACCATCTCTGCACATTGAAGATGTTTTTGATAATTTGTGAACTCATGAGAAGATAATGACCTTCAAACCATTGGAATTAATCCTGAGTATAAATGATTGATTTTATTATCAAGATATCTTATGAAATTTATAACATACCTTTCCAGTTGAGTGAATTTTTCTATATATGCAGTGACTAAGTCATTCCCTAATTAAAATCCATGAATTGTTTTTACACCCATAAAAGAACCAACAAATGAAAATATTTCTCAGGAAACATACAATGGAATTCATCCCAATCATGAGAATCAATCTCCTCACTATCCTTGATATTTTTAACAATTCACCACCACTAATCGGCTTCACCTCCAAAACGGTAAACAATGAGACTAACCGTTTGATATTCTGAATAACCCATTACATCAAAAATCATATAATGTTATTTCATCCAATAATTATATAGAACATGGTTCAATGATCCTATGAATAATAGGGAATGTTGTCTCTTGAAATTTTCTATTAATGAAATGTTCCAATGTGGATGATCTGGTTGATCTCATTCGTGGATACCACCACAATTTATAGCCTGATTCCATTGTGTTATCACTAGAAAACTATTCAGTTCTGATTCCAACCATATCAGGTTGTCCTTATTATGGTTTTCATTCAATTGACTTCATCCCATCATAAATGCCATGTTTCATCAACACAGAACCATTCTGAACACAGAAATATTGTTATCAATGAAACATGGTTATAATTAAATGCTATACAATTTCAATTTGAACATAAATTAATTTATGGATATTAATTTAACAATATGATAACTCCTTATGTTATCTAAACAAATATATTATTCCAATTATAAATCCCTAGTCTAAAACATTACTAAATATTTAATTATATTAACAATTAACATTGAGGATTTTTTTAACATTTAGAATTTTATATAATAATGCCATATATATTACATTACATATCAAATATTACAATGTAGAGACCTCTACTAAGTGTCCATTTATCTTAAAATAAACACACTTAATAAAAAATAACAATTCTTTTCTAGATATATATATTATTGAATTCTTCCATTCTTTTACCCTACCTTATACCATGTGAAAAACATTTCAAAAACATGGGATGAATATAAAAATATCAGTAAGGTTGACAAAAATATGAATTAAATCATTTTCCGTTAAATTCAATAAAATCCTAAACCCTTAATCGTAACTCATGAAATCATATGATTTAAGAATAACACATAGAAATCATAAATCATAATGGTTTCCTGTGTAATCCATATGAAACTTACATTGTAGAATTCATAGCTATATAGGGAGTTATTTATGAAATACCCATCACAGTATATTCCCAAAATCTCTTAAAAGAAAACATTAATGTTTACCTACATCATGTTTCCCAATGCATTTTATATCCCTCTCTTTCTCAACTGTCATAGGTTTATCACAGAACAACCAATATTTTTAAAAAATTCCCACGAACCATAACATAATAAAAAAACATGAAAAAGCATAACTGAAATATAAAATTTCTACATTGGAATGACAATAAAAGATTATAATATATTGAAATAATAAATCCATTCTCAAAACCATTTTCAATACCAAAAAACCTAAAAATACGTTATTCTATTTATTTTCCTTTTAAAAACATTATTGATTGTTAATGAAGACAAATATCAAATAATGTGTGCGGCAACATAAAGGTCATTGTCGTCACATATATTTAAAATAAATATGACTTTTTCTAGATAAATGATTCATATAATAAAAGATTCCTTTGAATGAAAGTAAAATTCAAATGTTTTTACCCACCCTACAAAAGCATGTCGTGTATAAATCAAAATACTCCTCAATGAAAGTATATTGAGACGATGTCCCTTACCTCATGCATGACATGACTTGTTCATTCATTTATATCATGAATAATAAAACAAATTTAATTTATAAATGATTTACAAACTTTTTAATGATTATTAATCCTTTTATATCACTTATTTAAACATTATAATCCTTACTTAATCATTAATGTTAATAATGGTCGTTTGGTGAATATTTTGTACTTGAGTTATAAATGAACATCTTATAATTACATGTTGTCCATGTTTTCAAAAATAAATTATATCCAAAATGAGATTCATGATTTATATCTTATATATATCATATATATCTATTATATATATTTATTTATAATATAATATAACATTTGGAGATACAAAATGATATTCACTGTTCATAGAGTCGATAAATCGTATGTACGCATGAACACTGCATTCATTTAAATTTCATATCTAATAGATTGAAAACATAATTATACATAGGTATATTATTATTTCAGTATAATATATTATATAATTTCATTAAATCTTTCCTTTATATTTTCCACGTATGTCATTGATGAGCATATCATATTGAGGGGGCAGTGGTCTGCACTTACTCAAATGAAATTATCATATTTACCCGTTATGGAAATCATAAAGGTATTAAAAAGATATAAAATATTAAATCAGAGAAACAATATAAATATAAATTATATAACATAAAAATATATTTCCATCATAATAGACACCATGAGAGGTGGTAGATGATAATCAAACAATCATCGCTTCGTGAGGCAGTAGTTCACCATCCACAAAAACAGTATGTTTGTATCCAATAGATGATGGTATGTGGATGAGTAAATAGAATAAATATCATAAAAAAATTACTATAATATTTTATATACTATTTTTGTTATAAAATATTGGAATAAAAAGATTTTATGGGGATGTATAAGGAAAACAATGAAAAGAACTTGAGAGAAGATATTAACATTAAATCGGGTAACTTCTTTTGATTTGAGCCCAATGAATCCCTTGAATTGCCTAATGAATATGGGATGGATAATAGGAGAAATATATGGATGTTGGTAGATTCATAGAGAAGAATTTGGAAGAGAAAAGGGGTTTGAGAGGTCTGTGTAAGGGGTTAGAGGTGGGGGCCTTTTATAAGAAGGAGAGGCTCTTTAGGAAAGATAACGTATTATATTATAATAAAATATTTTTGGGTCTTAAAAGGTATGAGACTTATTAAATTAGAATATATGATTAATATATATCAAAATAAAATCATCCAATAATAATTGGATAGTTTTGGATATTTTTTTATCTTTATTTTTTTATTTAACCCTTTATTAAGTTATTTATCATTTACCATGTCCTCTTATATATTACTGTTATATAGTTAATATATTTAATATAAAATACAAAGAGTACCTAAATAGATTATTAATGAAATTTTTAACAGAATATATTTTAGTTGTCTGAATATTATATTTTTAGGATTATTTTATCATTTAATAAAATATTAATTTGTTTAAAATAACATTTATGTCAATAAATAAACTATTTATATATGGACTTTTAAATATTTTTAAGAACCTGATTATTCTAAAAACCATCATTAATTAAAAAAGAACAAGTAATTATTATGTCTAAAATTATTTTATGTCATATATAGTTTCATAATAAATTTATTTTTTTTATTTATAATTTCATTTATTTAAATCTTTTATTAATGATGAAATTACTCCATCATCATTATTTCATAATTAAATATATTTATATAATGTCTAAAAATTATCAATAAAATGACATGTAGTAGGAAATAACTTATTATTTCAAATAAATATTAATTTCATAAGATATCACTTATATAACCCCATATATAAATTGTTTTAGTAAAATATATATTTTTATTTTTATTTTCCTTATCTTTAAATAATTTTTTAGAAAATGGTATTTTCACATAAAAATTGCTCTATGGGGTCCAAAAATCAACCCAAGTATGCCCAGGGTTGTATATATATCATCCTAGAGGATTATATCACATGTTACAGTAATTAAATATTATTATAATATTATGTTTGACCCTTATTTAACATATTTTATTATTAACCATGGTAAATAAAATAATTACCGACGTTACTATTCATAATGTATAAAAATAAAAGTAAACTATTTATACAATTTGGACCTCCTAATTCAAAATATGTAATCCTTTTTTCAACATTGAAAACATAGAATTTGTAAAAATTAATTTAATATTAATTTCTGTTGTCAAAAGAAAGAGTGTGTTTTTATGAAATAATAACAAACAAAATATTGAACCTTTTTTATTTCCGTCTACAAAGTGAAATTAATTATAATGATCAAAATTGTATTAAATGGTAAAAATATAATCTAGTTATACAAAAAAACAATTAAAAGGTTATTGTAACAAAATAATTAAATTTTATTAAAAGGTTGATTTTAATTAAAATGCATTATTTTACACTATTTATAAAAAATGATCATTATTAGAAAAATACAAAAAAATTCCGTAGAGTAAATTTGGATGAAATGATTTTAACGGAGAATTTTTTTGGGAAATAGAACATATAAAAGTGAAAATAACTAGATTTAAAATTGGTTTTCCATCAAACAGTGGTAAATCGTTCTTTTAAAAAAAAAATTGAATTTATGCTTAAAATTTGATTCATTCCCTTTTGAAGCCTAAAAAATTTAATGGATAAATTTAAAAAAATTTAACAAACTTGTATAATCTTATTTTAGTTAGTTCTATTAATTCAATACAATAGAATTTCTAGGCTTTAACTACCATTTAAAATAATATTATATTATTATTTCTCAGAACGACTCAGCCTTATGTGCGGCATGAAATTTTCAGAGAAAACCATTTTTTCATGTCGGGTACACCATCAAAAATCATATCCCGTATAATTTAAAATTAATATTTAATTCCAAAATATTAATAAATATGAATATTTAATATTCTTTGTATAGCTAGGATGTTACACTATATGTGAAATGTCAGAATAATTTTTATTTAATAATTACATATTTTTATTTTAATTTTAATATTTTAGACATTATAACATCATTGATTGAATAAAAATTCAAATGTTTCAATATTTATAAAGGTTTAAAATTTATATTTTATTTATCATCCATATATTCCATATTTTTTTAAAAAATTATTTTTATGGTGTACATAAAATACATGGATGTCTACTAACATTCTATTGTTAAAAAATAAGGGGATACAAAAATCCATATTTAATTATATCTTTTAGTATATTATAATTTAGATATTATTAATGTAGTATGTGTTTTGTGTTACAATTTAATTTAATTTCAAGATTATATATATTAATATACTATTGAGTAATACTAAATTTATGATATCATGTAATCCCCAAATATATTATAATAATGGTGTTATTTATTGGTTTTCATGTTTACAATTTAATCTCCTGTAATGGGCTTTCTTGGAAAAACAATTTTAAGAAATTTCAACATTACTTCCACTTTGGATGATAAATTATTCAATGGATCGACATATCCTAAAGTTTTTATTAATATTAATTTCAATAATAGAATAAATATTTGAATTATTTTTCAAAAAAAAATTACATTCATATCAATTTTTACTTGAATCCCCTTTGGTTTATCAAAATTATCTACATTTTACCATTTTAACAATCTGTAAAAGGAATCATTATTTTAACATTTATAGCACGAATATATTTTTATACTGACATTAATTGTTTCCTTGAATTACTCAACACATTATTTCAATTATATCATTAATATAATAATTTTTATCAATATTATGGAAATTTTTATGGTTAAATTTACAATATAAAAATGATATTTTACAATTTTTTAAAAAAAATAATCCAATACACATTTATTGTTATTCTTCATCTAAATGAACATTATTTTAGGTATTTTATTTACCTTAGGGGATATTATTTAATGATACTAATCAAGATTATTTTACATATGGCATAATATTATGTGATGATGAAATATTTTTGAAAATTCATTCCTTTCAATTAAATTTGTGAATTTATTTTTTTATCTTATAGAACATAAATATTTTATTGTAATCATTCACCAATTCAAATATTTATGATCATCATTAGAATGGGTAATTTTATATTGATATATCAGGAGATGATAATGATATATATGGACCTATTTATATATTTCTATGTTCACATTCTAATTCATGAGTATGATTGTTCTTAGATATTATCAACAGATTATTTTTATTAATGATTGATAATGGATATTTTCAAATATTCCTGTGTAAGTTTGATTGATTCTGGATATTCATAGAAGATTATTTGTGGATATGATTATGAATAGATATGCATATAAGAAAATGAAATATTCTGTTTCTGAAGACACAATCCTATGTTATGAATGACAAATTATTATTTATTCTTTGATAACCATACTAATCATGTCTCTAGATATGATGTGATTATAAATTCTATAATATAATAATTTTTAGAATGAAAATTTTATTTTGAGAGTATGAGATTTCATATGTTACCATTTACTTATAATCATCTTATGCGCATTAGAAGGCTATCTCAAATGTTTACCCTTACTCAACATATGATCTTACACATAAATATTTTTTCCTTCACCATTTTTGGAATGATTGTATTATGTATGATATTTATAGAAGGGTACTAAAAAAAAGATCATTATAAAAGATATTTAATATCATTTAATAAATAAATATTTTAGTTATCTAGTCTCAAAATAAAATAATCCTTTTATTTCCCCGATCAATTATATTTTTCATATGTTATTAATATTCATATATAATTGTAGAACATTTATATATTTAATAATTGGGTCAACTCAATTTTTATTAGAGGGAAAATTTGTAATTTATAGAGATTATACAATGATAAATATGGAGATAGAACCTAATAAAATCTTAGGTGAACCAACAGTGATATAAGATATACAATAAGTGTATCATGTTAATAATAATATTTCATAAAATTTGATATCTAAATAATATTTTTCTTATAAATTATTACTATTTTTCTGTTTCACAATATATTTTTTTATTGTATATGTTTCTAACTAGAGGGATACCTACTAATAGATAAAGTTACAGGAAATTAAATATAAATTCTAATGAGAATCTAAATGGAATTAAATATTGGTTGAAATATCACTTGTTTATTCTCTCTCAATACCCCCATTCAATAATTAATAATGAGAACCATGTTTATATTTTATGTTATCCAATGAGGGAGAAAGTGATACGATGTATTTTATAGGAAAACATGAACCATGCCTCTATGGGAATTCATAAGTATTAGCTTTTTACAATATGAAATAATTTTTGAAGATAGACTATTTCTATATTTCAATCATCAGACCTTGATGAAAGTGAATTAGTGAACTATCACATTTTAAAAGACTCATATCAATGGTGTACTCTGATCACGAACATGATAAAATAAGATGAAATAAACACCATTGAATTGGATGTGATTAGGGGAGTATTTTCTCATTAATATCTCCAGATAACTCTTCTAGCAAATATTTAATGAGAATTTATGTCACTGTAAATGATTTATAATGAAATTATTAGTAAATATGAAGAAAAATATACAATAAATTCAATTTATGCATCAAGATTTATCATTGAATATCATAGAAAATTTAATTTAATATTTATTTGCATGAAACAATTAATCAGCATGTAATTATCCATAATAGACATTGGTATGTATGAATACATTCTATGAAGGGAAAAAATGGAGAATGGTAACACCAAATATTTTTAAGTGAAAAGAAGAAAATATTGGATCATCATTGAAACATGAAGAGTACATATGAGGGTGGAAAGAAATTACCACCACCTATATGTCCAAAAATTTGTAAAATAGATTGAAATTTGTCTACAATAAAATTGAGAATGATTTAATTTTAGAAATGATGTCCATATATCTACTTATTGTCGATCCATGATTAATTGGTAAAATCATTAAATAAGGTATAATAATGATTAAACCAAAAAACTTGAATATTTTAGATAATCATATATTGATTATTATATGAATAAATTTCCTAAAGAAAGAGTGAATGATGATTTTTTTTCTTAAAACCCCCAAATAAAAAATGATAAATGGAATGCAATTTTTATCCCAACACATGAGTTCTATGTGGTAGATATAGTGAAAGGTACATATACGAACCACTATAGAATTGAAAATGTGATATTTTATTATGGATCTAACCATTATATTATGCATGATTAATTTATTATGAATATAATATCACTAGCTTAAGGATTAGATGTCTGGTTAATATTATACAATCAAACTATTACTATGATCAAATCTTAGGTCAATAGCTACTCTCTCATAGTAATGTGTTGGAATTTGCATCATTAAAATCTTTTGATTCCAACTCTATTATAATTTCATGAGATATTGGGCATGGATTTTAGATGTATATATAGAGGCTAGATTTATATCAATAGAAGAGAAATCATATTTGATATTTTCAATAGAAATATGATCTTGATTTACTGTGAAGATGATGGTGAACAAAAAATGTAAGTTACAACTTTTATAGGAGTTTTACTACATATTATTGATGGTTATTTATCATAAATGGTTGGGTAGAAACACAAAATAAATGATATTTCCATTGTTTGGGACTATTTATAGGTATCTACTAAATCATAATGTTGAGTGTCTATTAAACTCATACCTAATTCTACACCTATTTCAAATACAATTAATCAAATGGATCCACTAGATATATAAGAACAATTGAATATTATATAAGGGAGTATTTAACAAGGATTCATCAACATGAGTGTATCAACATAGGTAACACCTATTATATTTGATGAGATAAAAAATGAAAAAACAATTCTTTATATTTATTATCAATAAAATAATAATATCAACCCCAATAACAAGTATATAATATCCTAAGTTCATTATTACTCAGTTTAAATGTGGGGAGAAAAAATACATTTCAATTATATACCATCAATCTTGATTTAATAGATTAAGTTACATGATGAAAGGTAAATCAATGTAAACCATATCTATAATTTTTAGTTATTACTAATTTATAGGAATTCCATTTGGATGTAAATATTATCCAATATAATTTTTGATCTAATTAATAAATACCATAGTGATTAACAAGACTCGTTTTTGGTTGTATTTATAAATTATATTATTACATATTCAAATATAAATAAATAGAATGAATATTAATATAGGATTATGTTTAATACCCTATGGAATGATAAATTTTATGAAAAAATTTCATGTATGGATTTTTTCTATAGATGGTTTCATTTTTTGGTAAAATGATACCACTCGAGGGTATTAAAGTACATCATTCAGAGATGGATGTTATTGAGAGAAGTCCCATACAATGCAATGTAACAAATATTCATTGATTTATTTTGGATTTTTACAAATTATCTATCCTATTTGTATAATTTATCGAGGTTACATAATACAATAACAATGATGACATGTAAGGGATATACGTTCTTATAAAAAGATGAATGTAAATAAAATTTTACGAAGCTGAATAGAAGTTGGTTAGGAAAATTTTGTTACCACATCCTTATAACAGAGAAGGGTTTTTGTAATATAATGATGTATTTTTAAAAAACAATGATTTGTGCTCTTATAGAATGACATTGTTATAGCTTATGTCCCATTCCTATTTAAAATTATAGATATATATTTCCTGATTCTAGGTATTCATTTGGAAGGGTTAATTTTTTTGTTTATTTTTTTAAGGGAATTATCAATATGTTGAATGTGGTTACATATACACGGATTATATAGGCATCCCATATATATTAAGATAAAAATATGTGAATATTACCAATATATGATTTTGGAATATAACTAAATATTGAGAATTCCAATTAAATTTCAACCTTGTGAAAGAGATCAAGGAGTATGACGTTCATAGTCATAATGATTATTATTTTTATACATGATTTTTATTTAAATAGATATAATAATTATCGATATGAAAAATATTGTTTTTTTTTGGAATTAAAAAGGATTATCTATTTTTCAAATGACTATTAAACCATTAATCCCTATGAAAATAATAGATGGGAAGAAAAAAATTTCAAAATATAAAATAATTTGATAAATGTATATTTTTTCTACCATATTTTTGATTGAATGATAATGTTTACGAACTGATTTTATTATCCATCAATACATGACATGAAAAATGATAAAAATGAAGAATCTAATAGTTCAACATTGACTATTAATCCAATATGTAAGGAGATTTATAGGGATTCAGAATAATATTTTAATTCCATTTTGGTTATAGTTTATTTAATTATGGATTAATTACATTTAATTAATAATAGTTAAGATTAATATATTGATAAATTATCAATGATATAGAATGATGATGTGGTGTGGCTACATAAAGTGCCAAATTAGGTAGTATTTTATCAATGTCTTGGGATATCATTGTAATTATGGAGAATATATGATTTTGATATTTATATTATTATAATTACTATTTTTTAAAATTAGAAATATGGTATTTATTAGTAGATAATTGAAAAATTATAATACATATTGACGGAATTCTATATGGATTTGAATGTTGGTTTTTATCAATAACTTCCTTTGGGGGGATTTTCATTACCACAATAGCTTCATGTCATGAATTCTATTTGATACTTATGAAGTACACTATTTATTAGAGTGATAAATTCAATATTTTAGGTATGTAGTTTGAGAGAAAAATGTTATTAAGAGCATATAAAGATGAATAATTGGTATAGAAGGTTGTATCCTTTTAGTACCCCATTAGGAAGGCTGATATTCTATATTGATGTTATGAAGAAAATTATTATTTTGTTGTATAGTTTGACGATGGTGACATAGTATTCCCAGAAATAAATGATTGGATGAAGTTTATGATATTTGTAAACATGGGTTATTTGATAACTATATATATCAATAATTTAAAAATAGATGATTCTGTCATGATGGTATCTTACCTCTTGCTTCACCCACTAAATATTTATCATTTACATAAAGTGTTCAAGGTATATATCCAATGGATGTACATATTTAATAAATTACATATACTACACAAATAATTCACACCTTGTTATAATTTATATCTAATATATAAAAACTAGTGCAGATTATATATTGAAAAGATAATGTGGTACATAAAAAGACCACTCACAAGGTCAATGTATTATAGAAAAACAATATATGTATGTAAACTATGTGGGACCCCCAGATATGAGGAAGTGAAAGTACCCTCTATTTTGTATATCAGAGTGATGTATTATTAGATGTTTAACATGTTAGAAGGGGTTAGAATATAATACCCATATAATTTATGATATATTTCATATTCCCTTAATATAGGTTTTGTGAAAGCTTTCATGACACAAAACATCAAGATTAAATGAAAAACGACAAAATATTTAATTATTATTCTTAATATGATATTAATATCCCAATAACTGTATTATAAAGTACCAATTGGACAAATAAGTTATTAAAATGATTATTTTATCTATGAAAAAATAGAATTCATTAGTTATCAATTGATAAATGAACCTCATAATAAAAAAGGGATGTATGTATTCATCAATTGTTTTTATCATAATAAATTGAATTCATAACTATTAATAAATTATTTTAATGGAAATTATTGATTATTTATTCCATAAAATATTTAAGATTCATCTGAGGGATTTTACTTTGCAAGACATATGAAGAAATATCAGATTATAAAAAAATATAAATAAAAAATTTTGAGTTTGAAATACTTATTTTAAAATAGTTTTTATAAAAATATACCATTTTAATATTAAAAATTTATAACCATTTTAAAAAACAGATTTTAAAATTTGGTAAATTTGTCAAATTTAGTTTTGATCAAAATAAATATTAACTATGGTAAATAGATGTCATATTGATAATAGTTAATCAACTTGTTATTTAAAAAATGAAATTTTATAAGGCCATAGACAATTATCAAACACATATATACATTATACTATGTAATTTGTTTTTGGAAATATACATTATTGAATGGTAAGAAAAATTTGTGCAAATTTTTTGTTCTAATGAAATTAATATTTTTATGTAAAAAATAAAAGTAACCACTATAGATATTCCAAATATAAATATTATGTTCAATAGAATGAGTGATAAAAAACATTAAGATTATAATATAATATAATATCACATAAATTTAGGATATATTTAATTTTAAATAAATTCAATCTTTTCCATCCCATGTGATGGACACAATACTAAACTATAATAGAACATCTTAAAATAATATTATTTTAGTATGAAAATTATAACAAATCAATTAAATTTATTGTTATGAATATTACTAAATAAATCATAAAAATTATATACTTTAAAAATTTGTAAAAAAATTAAATATATATTTACTAATTATAAATAAAATAAGAATCACTTAAATGTAAAAGAAATTTTTTCTAAAAAATAATATTTTTCTGAAAGGTTGTTAAATAATGTTTTTTGTAAATAATTATAATATATTTTTATCACTTTGATAAAATTTATTTGATATAATGAAATTAATTTTTTAAATCATAATATAAAAATAATATTTGGGTGAATATTTTGAATGTTTTATATGATGTTTCATTATTAGAATAATATTAAAAAATAAAAAAAATTACAAAATAATATATTTTCATTTAAATTATATTTTAAATTTATATTAATGTAAATATTCATCAAATATATTAAAATATTAATAATTAATTCAATATTTAAAATTATAAAATTTAATTTGTATATTAAAAATATTTATACTTTTGAGAATTTTCAATTTTGGAACCCACATTTTTATCATGTCTTTAGATGTAATATTAAATTGTATTATTCATCTCATATAATTTAATTTTTGAAAATTTTTTCAATAAATAATATTCGAATTTTTTATATTTTATAATAATATCAACATAGTTTTTGAAAAACATTAACATTGAAAAATTGTAAAATTTATTTCAACGGTTAATGTGAAAATAAGTTTACCATGGGCCCAATCAAAGAATTTAATGGATTAAATAATTGAATATTTTTACAAAAAAAATTTTATGGAAATATTTCCATTTTCACCTATCACAAATTCCAATTTGTATTTATTTTTATTCATTTCGGTTTTTTGAGACGTTATAATATTGTATTCGTTTGGGAAATTACCATGTAACTACCTAGAGGGTTTTGTTTCTCCAATTATAAAAGGAAACTCCCCATGAACATTTATTGTCATTCCAAAAACACATTGAATTGTCAATAACTAAAAAATTGTGACCCAAAATACTTATACAAAATTGAGAGATTTTTTTCCTCCGAAAATACCACCCTTATGGACATTATGTTGAGATTCAGGGGAGATTTTTTATAGAGTAAGTAATTATATTTAAAAAGATAAAAAATTTCATTATTAATTTTCTACCTCAAATAGTTTCAAAAAATATTCTATATAAAAAAATTACATAACATATATTTAAATTTTATTATTTTTATTGATTTATATTTATCCACCTACTTTTCCGTTAAATAAGAATGAAAATAATTGATCATGTGCATTATTCACAATAGCCTTGCAAACCGAATACGATAATTTTCCATCATATATATTTTAGTATACATATATTGAATAATTTTCACTATTAATATAATATTTCTGACATTATTAAACTTTTATAATTTTAATATTACATATAATTTTTTCTTTTCCATTCCATTCCAAAAATCATAATGTTTCTTATCTGTACAATGAACTATCATCTCTTGAATCATTATTTTTTCACATATTAGTTACCTAGAATGTTGTAAAGATAATACATATGAATAATGGTCATATATATGTGATTTTGTTTATTATATATAGTGTATGTATCACCACCTTCCTTATTAGTGATATTTTTAATGGAATGATATTGTCACTCGTGCATATGTACATCCGACAATCTCCCCCGAGTGATGTGCATAATTTTCCATATCCAAAATTAAAAAAATTATTTTAAAAATGTATCTACTAAGTAGGTATGATATTTATAACCATGATATAATTTTTTTATTATATAAATAAACATATGTATATCATATTACCATTAAATGGAACACTTTGACAAAAATTGCATGAAAAATCTATGCAATTAACACATGAAACAATGAAATTAATGAAATATTATTAAACAACAGGTGGTAAAATGGTAAAATTGGAAAATATATGTTATTATAAATATTATATTGGTTATATTTGAAATTAATTATATTCTTAAAACAATTATATATGATTTACTAAAACGTACAATGGAAATCAGACCTGATGTAAGTGCTTCTTGTCTCACTTTTACTTCAGTGATACTATTCCATATTCACTACACGTTTCCATTATATTGTGTTTATAATTCTACTTTGACATCTAATAAAATTAATATATCTATGTTTATGGAATTTTAGGTTTCATCTTATTCCATTAATTTTATAGGGAATACGATTCAAGAGGTTTCAAAAGTGGGATTGATTCATTTCAGAAAATCATTATTATATGGGACTGTTTTTGTTTTTGTTTTACATGGTGGGATTAAATGGTATTTATACCATAAAATAAATTTATGTTATTATCTTTTGGTTAATAATGATATTTTAAATGTAATAATAACAATTTTATAAACTTTTTTACTTAAAATTATTATTGAAATATTTTAAGAAAATAAGTGTTTATTTTTATCTTGTTAAACATAGTTTACGATTTCCAAAAATTTGAAAAATACCATTTTTATGATTTATATAAAATATTTATAAATAAATTAAAAAAAATTTGGGTTTTTTATAAATACTTGTAATGGTATCCTAATTCATTTTCAAAACTACTATTATTTGGGTACAAGATAAAATGTGAAATGAAGAATTAATTTAACATTAATGGAATGGATATAAATATTAACAGTAATTACCACTATAAGATTTAAATGTTAATTTATTGGATAAAATATTTTATGTTCAATTAATATTATTTTAAAAATTATATTTTATCCTTTTTAATGTTTTCAAGTGAAATGTATATTTTTTATAAAATGTTTCAATGTAATTTTAATGGTATTTATATTCGTCAACGTCATCAAAATTTTATTTTAAATATGATAAACTTGGGATATTTTTAATTGATACTATAATTTTTATTTTTCTAGATGGTTTAGGATTAGATTGACTGGGTATATGCAATTTTCAACATATTACTCGGGATGGATTATGATTTTGTTTATTTATCAGGGTTTTTATTTACATTTCATATGTTTTTTATTCAATATACAAAATTCTGTTTGTTATGTTTCACATATTTCATATGTGTAATGAATTATAATATTTATGTGATTGGTAGAGCACAAAATTTCATTTGACATTGATGCAACGATATATTTCATGAGAAAAATTAGCTTGGGTATTTGGCTGAGGGCTTCTTTATTTGTGTAAGAAGGCTTGAAACACAGTATTTATAGTATTAATTTTGTGGAATGATTCACTTCGTTTATGGTTAAGATGTCAATAATTATTCATTTTAATATTGTGAATTCAATTATTGAAAATCATTGTGTATATTTGATTAGTTTTAATATACATAGTTTAGTTTTCAAGAACATGTGATTATTTATATTTTACTATTTGATCATCATTTATTCCAATAATATTTTGATCATGATATTTATTAATTTTAATTTGTTTTATTCATATTTAATTACATAATTTTTTATTCCTTATTAATTCATATATTTAATTTTATGTTTACCTTTACCGAGCATCCATGCTCAACCATTTCGTATGACTAATTTTCCATCAGATATAATGAATTGTATTCTAATTGATATGTAGTGATTCGTTTAGAGGAAAAATGATTTTACAAAGTAAAATACCTCCGATTTTTTTTGTATTAAATGATACTTTAATTCATTTACCTATATATTTTACAATGGTAATAAAATATTCATTAATTTAGGATGTGGTAAAATGTATATTGTGCCAATGTAATATATAATATTCTTGATTCTTGATATTGTGGTCAGAGTCACTATAGTTTCTATCAAATAGTGTTTACTATAAACTAGGGGAACTATATTGAAGAAAACGTGGATTGTGAATAATAATCCTATGATATAATTTGAGGATTAGTATATAATAAGATCCTTATAGATTGGTATGAAATGTATTATATGGGGTTTTCAAGAAATAAATGATTTTATTGTTACAACATGTTGACATGGTTCTAACATAGTTGTACATAGTGAAAAATGTTTTGAACATGGTTCATCAAGCTTGACAAGTTTATCATCTGAGGCATCAAAACTGGCCAAATTGCAGACTATGTTGGAATCTCCAGGTAAATAAGATTGGAACAAATACCATTTAAATTAATAAAAATCAAAAATTATTTTAAGATAAATATATCACCAATGAAACCATGTTTCTGATTATGATATTATCTAAACATATACAATTCATTATTTGTAATATTATTCCCAATTTATGGGATTTTTCAATATGTTTCATAATATTATGATCTAATATAGTGTATTCATTCATTTTGACATTTATAATATGGGAATGAATAATAAAATTATCAATTCACATTATCAAATGAGTAATAATGATCATTTCTATTATGTGAAAATCCAATACTTTAAACAAAACTAGTATCCAAAAAAATATCATCATATGATAAAATTACATCATCTGTTACAAATATTGTGAAATAATTCCCTATTTACTATGAATTTATATGGAATCTGGATAATAATATTATTAATATAAAAAATTGTAAAGGGGATATTTGGAAATATTTGGTTTCCCACATGTGAATATTATGGAATAAAACACCTTGGATCTAACTTGATGGGATTGGGAGTTTAAAAAATGTGTGAAGATAATATCCACTATTCATATAATTATAAAGGAATATAATAAGCTTTCGATGTTCAATTCCTTAAATTAAATGATTTGTGGAAATGTGAAAATAATACCCAAAGAGGCTAGGGAATATACCTCTATAGAATCTAATCGATCTTCATTAATCATAGTTAATTACCATATATGGAGGGGAATGATTAATGTGATTCCGTTTGATTTAAAGTTTTATTTTATAAGAGTATTTTAATAATGAATTTTTACTTATAAACATGATAAATATTAAAATAATTATACAATATTTCTAATTTTAATGTATTTTGGAAATTATATTCAATTGTGCTGGTGAACACGATAATTGATATTTTAAATTGTTAAAGGTATTGGAATCACATTATTGGGTTAGTATTATGAAAAATATGATCCTGATGTGGAGTTAGTAATTGGATGTTTATGGCATAGTGTTCATTTACATTAAATTGATTAGTTGTTTGATTGTTTATATGTTCATTTCTAGAGTATACTACAAGAATTTATTTATTTAATATATCTATCAACAATATATTTTATATTGGGAATTAGGAATATTTTCATTAAGATGTTATTGTGATATGTTTATTAAAATAATGGTAAAATCACATTCAGATCCACATTATATTATAAGTGGAATATAATTTTATTTTATTAACATTTTGTCCAGCTTTTTGACATTTTAATTCTAAATTAAATATTTTAGATGAGTCTTAAGGGTAAATATATATGGACTAGATTATATTGACCCTTTTGTGTTATTTTATATATAATTCTTATAATAAATTTTATTAATCGAAGGAGGAATATAATTGTACACTTCTATAAATCTTATGATCCATTAATTCTTATCTTTATTGCATCTAGTATAAAAATCGATTTCCGAAATTAATTTATTATTGAAATAAATTATATGGAAAATGATCTATGAAATGCCTAGATTTTTAACTATTCCTACAAATTTGAAGGATATTATTTATGATTATTTTGATATATTCTATGTCTATATGGTAATGGAATTTCATAACACTAGGAAAATATTTTTGTTACAAAATGTTTTACTTATAAAAATCATTTATGTTGAACAACTGGCCTTTTAAATAATCATAAATTTATGGTAGTGAGGTTTGTAAATTTCCACATATATGTAAATTTATTATAATTAATGACCTCTATTAAACTCTATAATTATTAATTATTTTCATCTAGGTCTATATCTTTACATTGCATCAGTTTTCTCCTACTTATAAACCTATTTTAGTGTTATTAAATATAAAATTTTAATAAGATTTATCTATTGTGAAGATGATGATTTATTAACCATTTTATCGTGTGGTATTCCAAAAAAGGTATCCTCAAATGTCAAACACATTATTATTAATATGAAGAGTAATGTTTCAGGACATAATATATTTTGGTTGGGAGATTATAGAAAAACGAGATTTATAAAATAGATAAATTATATTTGATATAATGTATGACACATACAAAAAATATTTGAATATAATACAATATTATATGAATTTTATATGTATTAAATTTTAAATATATATAATCACTTGAATACATTGTTAGGCATGAAATACATGTTTTAAAAAAGACTTTATACTCTATGAAATGTTTATTATATAATCATGACCATTATAAAATACCTATTAAATATTAGTGTATGAATATTAATAAATAAATTATTACAATTATATGGTTTCAACATGAATAAAACAAAATAATTTGATATCTATTTATTATATATAAAATAAAAATCATTTTAACTTAAAAATGTTAATTTTTCTAAAAGGAGGTTTTGTCACGCATTGTGAACATAATTTATAATTGTTTTTTACCACATATAAAACTATTATTTAATATAATGACATTATTTTTATAAATAATCATTAAAAAAATTATTATATGTTTATGTTTTGTGATTTTTCATTTAAATTTCATTTCTCGATGAATTGTGGAAATTACCATCTTTTACTGAAAATTGCCTTTTATTTGAATTATCTTTAAAGATATATAAACTATACTTATGAGAATGTTACCCTTAGAAGAACACTTTGTCATCACATCTGCAGTCATAATTTTAATTTGGATTATTATTCATATGAGAATAAAATTGAAAAAATGGATTCCATATTCAGAATCTGTATAATATATATTATCTAATCTGGTCATCATAATTTTATACCAAAATTAATAGTGGAAAAATTAAAAATTGTTTACCATGATTATGGTATAATGGGTTAGTTGTGGGGTTGAAAAATACTATAGGGGATAAAATGTAAATCCAAGATTGCAAAATATTATTTTATAGTAATATTTAAACATTATCATAGAAACAATTCTTAAACTATGGTTATTTAATTGATTATATTATTTTCAAGACTATACCATTTATAATGTTTTTGGAAATTTGTATTTAACTTCCTAGAGGGTTCCCATTACATACATATAAAAGAACCATCCCCCCCACATTTATTCGAACCCATAATGACTATTTTCTATCCCAGTTCATTTCAAATAGCCTCCCCAAAATCCAAATGTATATTAAAGATCTATTGGTATTCAGAGAATACTAACCATATTTTATTTAAGCGGAGTTCCATAAGATGGGTCTCTTATAAAAGGTAATTATATAAAAAAAATTAGTTTATTATAAATTTTTAAGACACTTATAATAGAATAAAACATTCTTCATAATAATACTTATATAAACCATGTAATGATATTTTATTATGTTTATGGAATAATATTTATCAATATCCACTTCCATAAATTGGGATACAAAATTATTAATCAGGTGCATGGTGGCCTACCACCTCCTGAATTGATATAGTTCATTTTCAATTAACGAATATTCATGGGAATATATAAATTGACCTAAATTTTATTTAAGATGTTTTTTATTTTATTTTACTAATTTATTTTTAATACCACGTATTCATTTTTTAAACTATAATTATTTCTAATTAGATGACACCATTCGTGTGAATGATGATCTACCACCACGAGAGAGAAATTCAGTTGGATTTTCACATAAGATTTACATGGAATGTAATATGTATAAAATTATTGAATAAATGAGATATATAGAAGATGATATATATTAATTTAAATTAATTTATCACCAAAATACATACCCATTCTCTCATTAAAGGAAATTATATCCTCTATCGTGCATATATATGACCAATAATCTCTATCAATCAATTCAATTCATTTACTATGTACAACATTAATAAATAGTTTTATAAATGTATATACTGAGTAAATATGATATTTTTGAAGTTTTTATCATTTCAGATAATTTATATATCTATATACTATGTTAATTAAATTCAAATTTCATGATCAAATACATATGATAAAACAGAGTAATTAACACTCAAAAAAATTAAAATAATGAAATATTACAAGAAAATAGGTTGAAAAATTTAATAAGAGATCTATATAAGTTATTATAAATTTTTATTTGGATATAATATAATTAATTATATTTTAAATCCCATTTAACATTATGTAATTAAATGTTCGATAGAAATCAAACCTAAGGTTAGGGTTTCTCATCCCACATTTACTTTTATGTGACATATTCCACATTCATCTCATATTTCTTATTTGTTGTATATAATAAAACCTCTCACATATTATTTCCGGAATCTATTTATCTTCGTGGTGTATAATATTTAATTTTATGTAATTTATTCTATAGAAATTATTATTCAAATTTTACCAAAGAGGTAAATAATCATTTCATAATCTCGTCATTATTCGATATTGTTTATATATTAGTCTCCCATTCAGGGGATTTGATATTTATATATTCAACAAAATATATTTTAATTGAATGTATTTATTAAATTATTTTTTCGAGAGATATTGAAAATATTCCAATTTGTTTAATTCAAATTTTGGAGAAATTATATTTCATAAAAGTGAACATTTTATATATTTTTTCCTAGAAATACATTTTTTTAATATATGGTTTGAAAAATGTTATTACCATTTTAAAAATTCTGTATTAAATAAATTAGAACCAAAATAAAATTATTAAAAAAATTCAAATGATTATTCTTTTTTATTTTCAAAATAGGCATCAAATGAATTTTACCAAAAATGTGAATCGAATTATTATTTTAACATGTCAGAAATTTAAATAATTTCCTGATTTCATTAACACTAATTTTTTAATGATTATTTTACTAGTTTCATATGGTTAATTTTGAAGAAATTAAGTTTCATTATTTTTTATGAACATTATCAAAATGTTGATTATTTGTTTAAAATGATATTTTCCTGAAAAAAATTTAAGGAATTTTAATTTTAATATTTTTCCTCCACTTCGTCAACCCATTATTATAATTTATATCCACTATGAATAATTTTAATTTATTCCATATTTATTATGCTTCCAAGTTCTCTATGATAATTTTTATAGGAATGTATATTTTTTAAAATATTACTCTAGATGGTTTAATGTTATATTAATTAGATTTGGTAGGTATTATCTATAAAAAAGTTAAATAAGAACATTTTTATTCATTATGATTCAAAAAATATTTATGGATAATTTATTGAAATCATTATGTTATGGGTGAGTCCTAGATTAACATATCCCCTTGGGAAATATTTTGGTATCATTAGACAAATTATCATCGTTAATAGGGTATAAGAATAGAATTTTATATAAGATGTCATGGTAGGATACCATTATTCCAAGACATATCTACATTATGACATGAAGTTATGTTTATGATTTCTAGAATTTGTCATTCCATCAATATGAATTCAATTAATGATATTTCATCTAAATATTCAATTAGTTACCATATCTCTAGTTATGTTTTCATGGTCATGTTATTTTTATATTGAATTATTAGATCATTAATTATTCAAGCCATATTATAATCTTGTTATTAATTAAAAGTATTATGATTCATTTATTTAGCTTTAAATATTTATTATAAACTATTTACTCATAAATTCCTATTGTATACATAACCTTATTGATCATTTGAGATCACATACATCTTATGTTCTATTTTACATATGATTCCATGAAGGGTTTTCTGAATGATATGATAAGATTTCTTAAAGAGAATTAATTTTATTCTCAATAAAAATACATTGAAAATTTTCAGTTTTTATATAGTTTAACAAAACTATAAAACTTTTTTTTGTTAAAATGAGATAACATGTATCTAGTACCAATGTAATAAATTAGATGGTGACTCTGGGCTACTATGGTCGAGGTCATAATAATAAATACAAAATTTCACCAATTTTTTTAATAAATATAATATTTTTTATAGGGATAAATATATGAATTTTTTTGTTATAAATATATATATGAAATATTAATAACCTTATTGTGGAAATTTATTTCTATTTTTTTAATGAATATCTAAAATATATTTCTATCTCATTTCATCATAATGCATGTGGATGTAATAAAAAAATCTTGTTATTAATTTTTAAAACATATAAATTAATATTTAATCGATGAGTGATACTATTTGATAATAATTTGGGAAAAATATAAAGTGACACAGATCTCTATATTTTATATAATAAAAATTACTTTTTTTTTGGAAAACTCATTCAAGGTAAATTTACAATATTATTGAGTTAATTTTTTTTACAATGTGGGATTCCATGATAAGAATTGGAGTTCCTGATATATTTTATAAAATCTATGTTGACAATGATCTATGACAAAGTAATGGATGCAATGGAGTAGGTAAAAAGAGTGCATACAAAGTGTTTTTGGAAAAAGATATTTCATGAAATATTGAAGGTGTTTTGGAATGTTGTGCACAATGAATACATTGTGATCAAAACATCAAAGTAATGTAAAGAATATTAGTTATTGAGCTATTTGACTTTTCATGAATGATATGTATGTGTGGTAAAGGAATAGAGGTGTGCGTCTGTAGAATAGAGATGAAGTGATCAACAAAAATGTGAGTAACACATTAAATACATCATCAAATGTGGACATACATTCTTTGGGAGTAATGTGAAAAGATGAAAAGTTGCATGCAAGAGGTTTTTCTGTGATACTGTATAGAAGTGGGATTTTTTTCAACATTGTGTAAAAGATTGTGAGTTCTCTACCTAATTTCAAATGTTGGATGGAAGTAAATAATGTTGGGCTTAAGACACCCAAATGTTTCATGAATGAATGAATTTTACTAGTTAAACAATAGTAATGTGATATTCAAAAAATAAATGAAAGGGGTAATTCAAAAGATCTTATATATACAATTATGGTTGTATTTGTTAAAGATAATTAAAGGACCATGATTTCCATAAACTATGGTTGACTCCCATCAAGAGTTGTGAGAAAAGGTTGTGGAAGACTTGGATGCGTTCCACCAGTAGAGCTCTGGAGAAAGTGACAGCATGTGTGACCGTTGGGAATATAGTGAGCTAACCCTATATATAGTAATGTTCGTGAGCATAAGCATTTAAGTGATGTATGCTAGATCATCTTTAGGTAGTGATCCTTACTGTATTTGGTACAATCAGCACATTGTCGTTGTATGATCCTTTTAAGTATCTAGTGATGGTGAACCAAGTAAAAATAGTTGTTTCCATGTGTTCTCTTTCTTTCATTACATTCAAATAGTCATCATCATATAAACATGTAAAAAAATATACCAGAATATGTTTGTAAGATCAAATATAGTGACCCATATAACAAAGAGGTCATGATCCATGGGGAAGGAATTCTAAAAATTGGATTTCCATACCCTGATTTACCCTTCCCTATAAGGGTATCAAGGCCCCTTTTGGAACATACAACATTACCTTGTATATTTTGTTATGAAGTGAACTATGTGAATAGTTACAAAATGAAATTAATAGTATTTTATGTTTAATATAATATTATTAATGGAATTTAAATTCATAAAAATATTATCTTTATCTGCGTGAATTAAATATGGTAATGAATTAAATATAGATTCCACTTTTTGGAAAATATATGTTTTATAGAAAAATTCATGACCCTTGATGTTTATAATAAATTTATACTAGTGTAATCTAAAAATTCTCTAACATTGTTTAAAATATAGATATAATGATTTTTAAATCACATATAATTTTAAAAATTTTATCACATTAGAGGATTTAGTTTTATCCTCATCTAATAGTTTCTAAATATCTATTTCGATCCACATGAACATGAAAACTAAGTTATATTTATTTAATACATTATGTCATTTTCAATGGTTCCAATCCCCTTGATTATAAAAGGGAACATCATCTCCTCCCATATTCACAATGTATGATAACCATAGATCAACCAATACCTACAATAATACCATATTATATTTAACCCCCATGGCATAGAAAATATGTTCATTATATTTTATAATAATTTCAATTCTTAATATATATATTAAATGAGGGTTCTCAATGAATCCAATACCTATTAACCATGTGATTTTTAGTATTTTATTCTTTTAACTTTCTCCAAATATATGGTATAAATTATAATTTAATTTATTCATTATAAAAAATATATTGAATTGTAATTATTAGTAAAGAATAACCATTATCAACAGTTATGTTCATATGGGAAAATTAAACATTTCTTCTTTGTATGTGTGGAATACCAGCTCAAAAAGTGATGTATTATGACTTTAGAATGGAATACATGATTAATAAATCATTTTAGCTGAATATTCAGTACATTACTAAAATTTATCCCTGAGTATCAAAATAATTTAGGGTCTTTGGAGACATAGTAAAAAATATCTTCGAAAAATATCTTCAAAATATCACATAATAAACTCAAAAATTAATAATTATACTTAAAACCATTCTTCATAAACCAGGGAAATGAATCATAAGAAGGGGTGAGCTCAGATACTCAGTAAGGGTTTTTTAAATAACTGAAAATAACATTAACTAAATTGTATTCATATTTTCAAGACATTTTAAAATTATACACTGTATATTAGACATCATAATAAGTATTAGTTGTTTATAAGACCTAATCCTTATTGAAATAAGGTAAATAATACATGAATTAATTACATATAAATAAATCATGGAATTGGGAAAGTTGAAGAAGAAAGAATATTTATTTCTATATTAGTCAATGAAATACTTCTGAGACATTATTAGTTGACAATGACCGTTACTGAATTGTGTTCACAGTGCATTCCATCCCTTTATTACTGAACCAGGTTCACACCATATTTGAGACCAGTATTACTGGACTAATTTCATTTCTCTTTCTAACCTAGTAATAATAATCCAAATTTATTCATCATTAAATCCATGTATATCTCATGAAATATAAATCATTACCCATTGTATTGGAGAGTTCAATAGGTCCCACCCATCTCATAAGTTAATCAATCAATCATGTTCCTGAAAAATAAATAAAATCATAACATAACCTATTCTATGAAATATGTATCATTAACTTGTAATCTTATCAAAACATATGAAAAAAGATACATGTTTCATAATCATTTCACAAAAATCATGACCTATAAAAAAGAAATTGATATCATTAACAAATATCCTAGGAAATAGAAATTAATTTCATAATCAAATAACACGTCAAAGAGAAACTTGTTTAACAAAGATGATGAAATTAAGCATAATCCATTCCTAAAAATAAAATGAATAAAAATATAATATAATTAATTATATGTGAATGATTAATATCATGTAATATCCTATTTAATGTTAAATAATTTCAAAATATCATTAAAAATACATCATGAGAAAAATTTATATCATTATCTGGAATGAGTTTTTTAATAATTAAAACCAATTAAAAATTACTTTCGTAGATATTACCTTGAAAATTTATAATGGAGGATCAAAATCATTATGAAAACATTTTTTCATATAAAATATATAAAATAATTGTTTAAGATATTATAAAAATATTTTTCATTGAAAACAATGTGAAAAAATAAAATTATATATTGAAATTTATTACAAAAAATTGATTTAAAAAACATTGAAAACTTATAAATAATGCCTGAAAATCATTTTGAAAAAAAATATTATCTGAAAATGTATAGAATATAATATAAAACATATTGAAAAAAACTCATCAAAAATTACTTTTAAAAACAATTTCATAATAATTAAACATTTGATCATGCAAATAAACATTTACAAAAATAATGTTATGTATATTAATACATGACATATGATTTAAAAAGGACATTCATTTTTTATAGTAAAAAGGGTAGAAAAATTATTTTTTATGAAGATAGAAGAATATTCCCTTTAAAATATTAGTTCATTAAAACTAAGAAAGAATTTTATTTTTGTGACAATATTATAAAAGTATAATTTTCATAGAAACCTTTTTAAAAAACATGGGTTTTATAAAACAAATATATTATAATCGAAGAGAGGGTACATTTTTGGAGTTCATTAAATCAAATTCATAACTAAATTAGGTACCATATTGTCGGAATATGGATCAAATAAATGAGTATATTAAGAATAAACATATATGAACAAACATCATGAGTTTTCATGAGTGATGGATCATAATATTTCATCAACAAAATTCATAAACATAAATAATCATAAAAAAGAAATGAGATTTTTTAGACATAATATTTTAACAAGGTAACAAGGGATCATACTCTCAATATATGAAAATGAAATAATTTTTAGCTAAAAATGTCATGAAAATAATCAAATTCTTGATAGAACATGTCAAATGGATATATATGCACAATGAAATGGAATTTGGGTGTATAACAAAACATGAGTCTCAAAGAAGGTTAATTGAGACAGGACTATATTATTAATTTGGTAACATTGAATATTATACTACATGAACTAATGATCATAAAATGGATATGTGAATACCTAAAAATATAATTATAATATAAATAAAATAGCATCATGGGCAGTATATACACCATAAAAAGGACATAGTGGCGTACATTCCCTCTATCTCAAGGAAATTAAAAGTGATATTAATTTTATTTAACATGCATCTTTAATCTTGTAGTACTCTTTAAAAAACTATATAATAAATAGATATTTATTAAAAATATTCTTCCAAATCATATTATAATATATAGTAAAATTATTTTTTGATTATGGATTTATATTTACCGATTGTTAACCATCATATATTATGGTCTCACTTCAGATAAAATTCAAATTATTCTTCACATGTGTCATAAATTATTATATTGCATGTCCTTATACATATATCATGATTCCAATATTTAAACCATAATATAAATATCATTTTTATCTATTAAATTTTTAGTATAATAATCTATATAATATAGATTTGGGAAGTTTAATACATAGTTAATGGAGATGGTAATCCATACGTATAGATGAACATTGTTTCCATTATTATTGTTGACTTGAAAGATAGAACGAAAATAAAATATATATTTATATGAATATTATATGATTAAATTATAATTATGAAGTCATATATATCATATAAGTTCAATAAAATCAACCAAAAAATATTTTATGGAGTGTTTGAATGAGGCACATCGATTTGATGTGGCAGTAGATCCCACTTCCTCAAAATAAATTAACATATTTACACAAAATGGAAAGGGATAATTGATATATCCTTTAAATAAATAAATAATATTAAGTAATTAATAAATAAAATATTTAAAATATTTAAAATGATTTTACATCATAATTTCAACCCTAATTGGCAGTAAAGAAAATTAAACAATTATCATTTTTTGTAGCGGATTTTTTTCATACACAAAAATACTTTGTTCATTTCCAAATAGATGTTGGTGTGTAAGTTAAGTTAGAACCCTTATTATAAAAAAATAAAATTATATTCATCATATTGGTGTTTTATAATATTATAGAATAATGTGAGTGGAGTGGTGGTGATGGAAAATAAAAGAAATTAACCTAGGAGAAGGTATTACTTTTTAATTGGGCAAATCCTTTTGGTTTGTCCCAAAGTGAATCGATGGAAGAATATATACCCAAATAGAAGCTTCAATTATGAAGGATCTGATGATAGGAATTACATTGTTTATATTTTTACATAACATAATATCATTTAGTGTTTAAATAAATAAGGGTTGTTGGTGGTCTTATATAGTGTTAGAAAAGGATTGAAATGGAATTTTTTAAAACGTTTTAGGTGTAAAAAAATTTCATTCAAAAAAATCATACAAAATAATAATGTAATTTTTATGGATGAAATATTAATTTTTAGACCCTCATTATCCTTAATTATTCATTAATCAATGTGATTAATTTTAACGAATTTTTCTAATATTTTCAATATCAAATTAGGTTCATATTATTTGACACCATGTATAATAATTATTAAAATTTTATAAGTATGTTTTTCTAATATAAATTAACAAAAGGGGAAAAATGATGAGTAATTATAATCCAAAAGATAGGATAAAATTATTGGTTTTTAAAATAAAATATGATCTAAATATTATTATGTTTATTTAATTTCATAGTGAAATTGATTCTAATGTAATAAATTTAATTAATAAGTTTTTAATTTATCTAATTTTACATTAAAACAAATTTAAATTATAATATTACATCAATTATTATTAAAAAGGGTTTTTTTAAATTAAAAATTATTATTTTCACTATTCTCAATAGATGTTGTTTCATAAAAAAATTCCAAAAAAAGTATCACAACAAAAATTCATAATTCTAAATTCAAAAATGATATTTATTTTATGCTCTTAAATTTCAATATTTTTCTAAAATAAATTTTGTTATTTTTCATAGAAGGAAATGATGTGTTGTTCATAATATTTTTAAAAACATATTGACATAAAAAAAACATTTCGATATCAATATGATTTATTTATATAAATCCATTATAAATATAATTGGAAATGTAGCTATGAATTTTCATATCACAATGTTTAACAACTAGATTATAATTATATCCTTTACAAGAATATAGAAAAATTAATTCCTTGTAGAATTTAATGTTGTGTGTAACATATTCCTTCTATATTTTACGTGTAATATATACCATGTTGATGTTTTTGGTAGTGAAATACAATTAAGTATTAAATTAATGGAATATTTGAAATTGTTTTTAAATATATATATATATATGTAACTATTTCTAGTTTAATGATAAATAAATTTTATCATAAAGATAAATTAATTCGAAAAAATTATTTCACAAAATATTTGGGTCTTACATTCTACCAACCATAATTTGAATTTATCTATATAAATTATTTTAGTTTATCACTAGTTTAATAATTGAAAGTTCATTTCATAAAATGAAACAACATCAATACGTATTTTAAAACATCCCTTTAAAATTAATGTTGGATCCATAAAAGTTATGAAAAGTGACATATAACTAGGCTTTCACATAATAAAACATAGGTTGTGAGTGAATATTAGTAACATAGGAAAATGTAAATATTTATAGGATTCTATTTAGTTCAACAATCACAATCATGTGAATGGTAAAAGTAACATTTTGGTCCACAATTTCATATATATATGATGACAAATTTGTAAATCATTTCCAAAAACATTAAGTAATTATGAAATCATTTGTTTTACAATTATCCAATCTTGGAGTAATTATATTATTTACCAAGAATGTAAATATGTATACATTTTTAATTTATTAATTCAAACAAAATTTCATACTTTAGTTGTGTTTTTTTTAATTTATAATTCTTCCATTACTTTATGAAATGGATGTCCATAAAATAATGTTGTTTCCCAAAGCACTAAAATTCACATTTAGTTTATATAAAGGCTTATAAAATAATGTAAAGTATCAAAATTTATCTATAATTATTAATAAAAATAAATAGGATTAACACAAAAATATATATACATAAAAAGTTAAAATACAATTTCATCATATATAATTATTCATCTAAAATAATTATAAAATAACAATGATATCATGTAGGATACTAGTGTAGGTGAAACCATTATTATACTTCATCCATGGGTTCTAATACCACATCATTTCAGTCATTATTGGTTGTCACCAAACATACATCATGACCATTTGTAAAACTATACAAACATTTTTAAAAAAATTAATAATATGGATATCCATGAAATATGGTTAATGACCAATTATCCATTTAACTACGATTTTCAATTCTAAATTAGCGCATAAATTCTTCCTCTAATAATTATCATAAAATTTTCTAGATTGTTTAACCTTTGAATCATTATGAATGATGAATGTCAAAAAACATAGAAATAATGTCTTGATATTTTTTTTACATTGCTTCCCACATATATCAAAAGGTTGATATTGGTTGTTACATTCCAAACATGTGAATACCATAATCATATATTATCTTGAAACATGGTAATAACATGAAACACCCCATATCCTAATTGAAAACCTGAAGTATTCTTTATTATATTGATTACTAGGTATATTTCATAAACTTATAAATTTTTATGCTTCATCCATGATAGAATAGAATACTATTCTATATTTCCCATGGCAATGAGTACCTTCCAAATTTTATATTCATATCCCATGTATCAGAATCCAAAACAATTATCATACAATAAGAAACATTTTATATTTTATCATTACTATAATAATTTTATTTCCGTGGTCTTCACTATTCAATTATATATCTTTTCAATTCCATCAAAATCATTCAATGACTTATTGTAAATCCATAACAAAAAGAATAAACTAATCAAGCCATGTATATTTCATCTTTTTTATAACATACTTATTGAATCTATACATATAATTTTTTTTATTATTCCACTTTATAAATATTCCATTAGAAACGATTCATCATACAATAACACGATACATTCTTCCTTTCACATTTCATATGTAGTTTCATCATCATCAGCATTGTATCCATTCCTTGTAAACCCTTTATGATCCCCTTCCGGATCATTCATCTAGGGACATCGAGTGGAAAAATGTCCAATTTTCCACAAATAAACACACATGACAATCAATGATTCCTTTGGTGGACAATATTCTCATCCATTTCATTCATCATACTCTTTATTTTTCCCCTACAATAACTTTTCTTGTGTATGTATTTAATACAGACAAAAAATCATTTTTTCCTCGAATAAATACACATAGGTGATTATTTTCATATTATTTACACAATAGAAATTGATTATTCTTTTCTCCATGGTTTCTATTACCATAATTCTATGCCAAATACTCTTATATCATCTTTGGGAAGTCTTAGAGTAGGTTATGGTACTTGTTGTTAACAATGTCCTATTAAAACTGATTAGGCATGATAACAACATATCTCACAGCAGTGATCATCCAACAAGTCTCCTCATCCCCAAATCATCATCCCCATTCAATATTATTCCACTTCCATCTAGTACACATCATTTACTAAAACCATAAGATTAGTGTGAATAGTACTTATCATATCATATAAACCACATAGTCATGAAAAGAATTACTTATATGCCAACTTAATCATTTTATCTTCCATGTACTATGAATCCTCGGGTTTATTCTTGGTTATATACTACCATATTGTATTTAAATACTTAATGATGGTTTTTGAAGTGTTTGTGAATTCCGAAATAAAATAACCTAGAAGTGTCAATCCATGTGTGCAAAAAGGCACATTATCATGTACTAGATCCCACAAAGTTAGGATCAGAACATCTTTTCAAAGTATTTACCCCTAGGTACATCTGAATCAGTTACACAACTCATTATAGTATCTATACAAGAATGTATTTCTAAGATACCACTAACTCTATCTCTAACAAAAAATTATAGGACAACATCATAAATCATGACTAAATTTTATTCCTAACCCTAGAGACATCTAAAGATATATCGATTGAAATATACATATTATTATCACATAGAATTCTCATCATAGATTCCAAAAGTTTACTAAAAAATTCCTTTGAAAGCTACTATAATGACCCTGGGATGGTTTACATGAATATTACAACATTTAGATGAATATTTCTCCCATTACTAAAATACATATCTGATGACTATAATGGATTAGTTTCTATGGAAACATAGAATGAAATTATTCTATCATGGTGAATGATCATAAATATATAACATAAATATATCCACCTTTATAAATTCTACCAAAACAATTTCTTCATAATCATGGGAAATGAATCCAAAGAAAGTGGTGAGATAAGATGCTTCGTAAGGGTATTGGAAATTAAAAAGTATAACATGAAAAGGGGTATAGATCTTCTACATAAAATGTTAAGAGAATACCATGATGATTATAGATCATAATAAATAATATTATTTCATATGACATGAATCATATGAAAATAATCAAAATAATCAATGAAAGCATTAAATGAGAATAAAACATGTAATAGTGGTAGAAAAATATGTGTGTATATATATATAAAATTATTTCAATAGTATTAATTTAATTATTTTTGAGACCATATTAGTGGAAATATTCTATTAACGAACCGAGTTCACATCTCTTTCCATCCTTTTATTACTAACCTGTGTTCAAACCTCATTCTAGCATTTTAATACTTTTCCAATTTAATTCCCCATTCCATCCCTATAATATTAAACCAACTCCATTTATCATTCCAACCATGTCAATATCACGAGATATAATTATTTTCCCAATAAATTGGAGGGATATAAAGGTCCCACAAAATCAAAATGAAATCTTTAATCCATGTGACATGAAATGAAAACTATCATTTCATAACCCATGCAAAGAAATGTATATCATAAACATGTAAACATACTATAACCTATGGAAAAAGATAAAGAGAGTTGTAAAAACAATTACATGAGGGATTTTAGGTTTTTATCCTCTTTTTTATGGGTGAAAATTTTTTATACTATGTAAAAAATTATTATTTTTTAACATCAATTAATATAACTTGTGATAAATTTATTATTTCGAATTTTTATATTAGTTATTTTAAAAGAAACAATAAAAGTGACATACCACATCAGTTTTTTAAAAACCAACATAAATTAATATTTTATTATATTTTCAATGACAATTAATTCATTATAAAAATAAACTAGATTGAAAAATAAAACATATAAAAGAAACATAAAGAATTTAGAGAAAGAAACGTAAATCATTGAAATAATTTTCAATCTTGTCGTAATCTTCATTGATATAATATTAATCTGATGAAATAACTAATGAAGGAAATGAAGGTGTTGATGACTTAATGGAGTTTTATACACCAAATGGACCTTAATGTTTTAACATCATATTATCAGTGATCCTTCATGTTAATAAATATGGAATAATTAAATTATGAATCAATTGATAAAACCTACCCAAAACACCTTAAATCATATCATAATAAATATAAATAATAGGACGAGTTCACTATTAGATGAATTAGTGGAGCAATTATAATTATTTGAATAATTGAATCGGTGAGATATAGATGATGGTTGAAATATATGATCATGAAAGTAATACAAGTAGAGTGTAAAATCATAAAAATTCACTTGAAAATATAATCGAAGTTTAATAAATTGTTAATGGAAATTGAAAAAAATAAAAGGTGTGTTGTACAAAATTGAATTAGAATTTGTAACAATATGAAATTTCATATTTCAGTTGGTTGTTTTAAAACCTGCTTAAATTTTTTTTTTTTCATGATTGATTTAAAAAACCGATATAAAAAACACTGTTTATCACATTTATTTTTTAAAACTGACATGAAAATTCATTTTTCATATTGTATTTACAAAAACTGACACTAAAATATATTTAAGCAAATTGTTTTTTCAAGACCAAAGTGATAAATGTTTTATTATTTTTCTTAATGTCATTTAATTTTGAAACTGATGTTAAAATATTTTTAATGTATGTTTTTAAATAACCGAAATTAATATTCTGATGTAAAAACTATTATTTTTAATTGATATGTTTCATTATATTTAAATAAAAATATTAACCCATGAAAGTGAAATGTATTTCATAAAAATATAAACCATGAATTAGAAGAATATTCCATAAACATATAACCATATAAATACAGAACAAGTTTCTTAATGATCACGATAGTAAGCATAACCGATTTGTATAAAAATTTGAATAAAAACATTAGATAATTTCCTATAACAGAATGATTTACTTCAATGAATGCCCTCATATATGAAAAATAATTTTGAAATAAAATTTCTATACATGTATTGAGTAAAATATCCTTTCTCATTTGAAAAATTATTTTTAATAAATAAGACTATTAGAAAATAATTTCCATGGATAATTCCTTGAAAACATAAAAAGAAGACATCAAATCGGTTTGAAATCCATTTTCCCTGAAAAAATATAAATTATTATTCAAAAAAATTTAAAAACAATATACATTGAAGAAACTTTTAAAACCATATAATGTAATAATGAAAATTTTTTGGATCCCATTTCATTGATAAGACTTTTAAAAACATAAAAATAAGGATTTAAAAAATATGAAAACAATATTACTCAAAAAAATTTAAAATAATATTGAAAATGGATTAAATGAAAAACTTCCATGAAATTTACTTTTAATATATTTTTATAAAAAATTATGTACATAAATTTGAAAATGATGTTTCAAATTATTGATGTTGGGTAAATCTGTTCATGACATATGAGGTAAGAATTACATTAAATTTTCACAGTAAAAGGGTATAAGAAATACATGTTCAAAAAGAGAGAAGAATAATTGATTGAAAACAATACTAAAATACAAAAGTAGATAAAATTCTTTTTAATTACTATATGATTACAGTATAATACTCAATTAACACCTTTTTTAAATCATGGATTTGAGTGAACACATTTTTTTGAACGAAGAGAGGGTAGAGTCTAGATTTCATAAAAAACATATTTTTAACAATAATTTGTGTCAAATAGTGAAAACAAGGTACCAATATATGTCTATATATTGAGTAACAATATAATAATAAAATTCATTAGTTTTAATTAGATATTTATCGTAATATTTTATCAATGGTATCATAAATATAAGAAAGCATGAATATTGATGAGATTGTTTAAATAAACTCTAATAACATGGTAACCTGGGATCATAATCTACATGTAAGAAAATGTAATTAAACGAAGATCCCAATATAATTCAAAGAAGTAAGTTCATGATATAATATGTAAAATGGAATTATATACCACAAAATATAAATTTAGGGCATAACAAAATACGACTTTCAATGAATGTAAATTGAGAGAAACTTATTTCAATGATTCTGTAACATTTCATACCTATACCCCCCAAAAAATATCATAAAATGTTTATGCGACTACCCATAAATTTGTTTATAATATTAATACAATAGAATCAGGGGTAGTCAATACACCACTCAAAAGTAAAGAGTTGCAAATATAGAATGTATCTCATGGAAATAAAAAGTGAGATGAAATTGCATGACCTTATGTATAGGATCTAATAAAAATAAATCATAAAACCTATATATTAAATATAAATTTTTTATAAATCATTTACATTACCATATTATTATATCTAATGACACATATAGTTTCATTACGATCTTATATTAAAATCATGTAAACTATACTTAGTAAAGGGTTTGCTGTGGATATAATTCACTTTGTTCTTCACGTGTAAATCAATTTGTTACATCATTGTTCCATATAATTATTTCATGATGAAATAAAATAAAATATGTATTAATATCATGTATATCCACTGTATTCTAAATTTTATAATATATATAATATAGAAGTATGAAATTAAATACACTATTAATGGAGTCGGTAAATCATGGTTACGCATTAACACGGTTTCTCTTAATACTGTCATACTGAATTACTTATGGAAAATAAAATATATGTATATAAGTATATATTATCAATATATTATAATTATAATGTTATATATATCATATTATTTACATAAAGAAACCAATAATCCATTCCATGTTATGTCTGAAGAAATCACATCGCTTTGAGCTAGCAATGGGAAATATTTCGTCAAACGAATGAAACTTATTTAAAATAAATAGAATGGAAAAAATAATTTATTTTTTTGTAAAATTAATTAATTAGATTATCTATGTCATGACCCCCTCCCCACTAAGTGTACCCCTCTTGCGCCGAAAATGTGATAAGGGAGATAATGACCCCCGAGTCCCGCCTCCAGTAGGCCCCGGGTCGGCGACTAGCACCAAGTGTATAATAAACGCACAAATGGGAGCCATTACCCTCTAAGAGAACACACGTAGAAGAGAGATATAATATAGACACCAACTAACTCAAACTCAGAACTTAAATATAAAATAAACCCAACACATATATGAAATGACATGAAAAAGTACTACAACTGAAATGGGAAACTAAAATTACCCAAAAGAAAGGAATAGACAATAGCAACTACAAGCCCGAACTACTCCAGAAACCACAAGTTAGTAGTAACCAGCCTGATCTCCAACCTTATCCAAGTTACCTGAAAAATAGTTTATATATATGTAGGGTGAGTATTACAGTATACTCAGTAGGATCCCCCCCGAAGCCTCTATTGCAAAAGTAACGAAAGAATGCTAAAGCCCAGTGAACAACAAGTGAAACCAACACATCACCTAAATAGGTATACGAAGATCCCAACCTCACCATGGACACTCTCACTAAGTAATTCATACAAGAATATATCATATAATAACGAATATCAAGGGTACCCCACTACTACTTCCCCACTGGTTTGCCGCTTTTCCCCAACGACATACGTCATGTGCATCTCTCTCCAAAGGCATGCCCACAGACACCTTGGCTAAGCTCCACAATCTGCACCACGTGCACTACAAAGGCTTGCCTGCAAAAATTTAGGCTAATCACCACACTATCCTCACAACCAAAAGTAAACAGGTAGTTTTCAGGGGCCGCCACAGCTTGTATAACGTGTATCATACGTATGGTATTATACCTCAATCCATCACAGCCCATACACCGAGTAAGGATCCTCAAGCCATCACATCCTATACACGTTACACCTATAGTAGTATATAGGGTACTATATCCAGAATATATTGGTGTGAAATAACCACAAGCCATTACAGCCCTCTACACACATAAATGGGAAAAACTAACTATTGTGCCAAAGGCACTAGTATATACTAAGACAAGAGAGCGGGGCTAAAGGGGGTAGTCAACCATTCAACCTCTCATCAGAATGATGGGGAAAACACCCCCCAGGGCTCAGAATCCCCAGGGTTTCAGTTTCCCTTACCGACAAGGTGGATTAGCATATAGAAACACAAAATGTACAGAATATATATAACTCACAACCACACTTTGGGAAAAAACTAGTCTTAGACAGAACTGCAGCTAACGTCTCTCGGAATCTGGGCTGCCACTTCTATGACTAGGTATCCTATAAGCACACAACCATTTAAGGGATTTATTATATTACTTTGTTCCAGTTTTATCAATTCCACTATATGTTAATTAATTATTTAAAAATTAATTAACTATGAACAATTCCACATTAAATTTCGTTAACTTAAAACCCAAAATCCACTGTCCCTTCAACAATTACTACCTCATCATTATATTCTAGAAAACTCTAACCCCATGGGTTAACATAAATTATTAAAACAGTCATTATAAAATTACTTTCCCATATTCCCATGAATTCTAGAAAAGCAACCTATGCTTCTAAACACAAGGGGGTTCAACACAGTTAGTAGATGTACTACCTGTCGAGTCTTTGCTGCCTATAGAAAGAGCGTAGACCCATTATCCTTTGAGAAGCTAGACATGGACAACATGTGGCATACCTCGCGTGTCTTCACCTCCTTCGGAAGAAGTGTAAGCAAGACTGACAGCCTTGATCAATGGGTAAAAGTAAAGCAGATAAACAACCAATCAAACCACCAAACATCTAACAACCACATCAATCCCATTCCATCATCACTGGTGTCCTCCCTGACACCCACATGCATAAACTGATGCATCTCGCTACTCTAGGCATCATCCGCGGCCATTACAACAAGGCATCCCTCCCTCCACATATCACAACACCCCTCCAAGGTCACATTATATCACAAGTAGTAAGAAAGCAATCATTACATCAAATGGGGTCTTGGACGTTTAACAAGGCATCTATCCTTCATACAAAATGATCACTCATGGTTCTAAAGCACAAGGCACTCGGCCGTACGAACGAGAGGGTAACTACGGACCCTACCAGGTGTTATCTTTTATCAACCAACCAGTTCATTAATCCTTATTTAATTAACAGATTCAATTCATAGGTTCCAATTCCAGGAAACGTATTCAGTAAGATATCTCAAAAGATTTTACATGCTTACTATGCCAATTTGATTAACATAAAAATTATAACAACTACAACAACATCAACAACCAGATTCATTTACATGCCTCTTTATCTTTATCCAATTAATTATCAATTAATTTCGGATATACATTCTTTAACAATTTCCATAAAGAAAAAACATCTATGCAATGCAAGCATAGATATCACACTATCTAAATAAACATGAGGCATTAACATATGAGCGATTACAATTTCTTTATCTGGTTCAAATATTTAATTAGGTCAATTTCATTGGGATACAAATGGATAAATCATACTAACTCTACTATTACACATAATCAATTAGAGAACCAATTAATCCCCTACCTCAAAAAGTTTTTGACGTTATTTACCCACACAATGGGTCACAATCCTCCTCTCATGAAAACTGCATCCACCTGAGGATGCCACGGTATAACCACAGAAACCAAAACCCAAGAAAACTCTATTAGAAGAATGGATGTTAAATGCTAATATGGAATGCTGAACATGAGAATATGATCCCCAAAGTAATGATGATAAAACATACCTTATATCGAATAATGATCGACAGAGCTTGGTTGCGTCAAAACAGAGCAGAACTGATTCGAGGTGTAAAGTATGATTGTGAAACTCCCACCTGAAGGATCTAAAGGACATAGCTTCTCATAGCTGATAACAAGGAGGAAGAACAAGGGAGAATTATATCTCATTCCTTTTTGAAGATTTAATGGGGCGACGGTTTAAGATACTCTTAATTCACCATTAAAAGTGGATCGCGTTAACCCACGCGATTTGAACAAGTAAAACATTCCAAGACGTAGGAATAATTAATATAAGATTTATGACCTTTGAATTAGCCTTAAGAGTCCTTAAAATAAGGCTTTAAATATATTTTACGTCAAAAGAAAAAACAAAAGGGGAAA
The DNA here is from genome assembly GCA_963277665.1 of Viscum album. Lineage (NCBI taxonomy): Eukaryota > Viridiplantae > Streptophyta > Magnoliopsida > Santalales > Viscaceae > Viscum > Viscum album. Next base: position 1,404,744,198 of record OY728122.1, on the reverse strand, counting down.
AACTGTAGGAAGCAGGAAACACTGTTCACCTACCGTTACTATACACCTACTGATATTGGAGACCGATCTATGAAACTGATATGTGAAACCGATCTCTGAAACCGATCTGTGAAACCAATATGTGAGACGGATCTGTGAAACCGATCCGTTAGACCAATCTCTGAAATAGATCTGTGAGACCGATCTGTGAAATTAATCTGTGAGACTGATCTGTAAGACTGATCTGTGAGACCAATCTGTGAGATCAATCTGTGAGACCGATCTGTGAAACAGATTTGTGACACCGATCTGTGAAACCGATCTGTGAGACTGATCTGTGAGACTGATATGTGAGACTGATCTATGAGACCGATCTGTGACACCAATCTCTGACATTGATCTGAGAGACTGATCTGTGAGACCGAACTGTTACTATTCATAAAACAGGAAACACTATTCATAGAACTAGAAATTTGGAAAAGTGTTGGGTATATATTACCTTGAACTACTAGAATACCTCAAACACCATATTTTCATAATGTAACGGACCGTAGAGGTCCTGGCCATTACATCATATGCCTCTCAAAACAATCTCATCCTCGAGAATTCAAAACCAAACCAGAAGAAAAGAGGGGTCCAGACAACCACCCCGTAAAATATCTCTCAGAGGAAAAACCACCCTGAGTTGTTAGAAAGCTAAAAAACCATGACATTGGATTGAAAGGGTACAAACATTCCATATCCCAAAAATTTAATCATAACATCACATCAAAGGTACATAAAAGAACGTATCAATGAAAACTCAGCACAACATCTTAAAACAGCTATGGGTACTAGACATGAATCTATGACACACGTGCCCAGGTACTCTCCTACATGAAACCGTGTTTCCACAAGACACGAACCAAGCGAATAGAATTCCCACAAAAAACCTTCTCCTTGTAGTCTTGGATCCCCACATGTCTCTCCTCGAATGTTGTATCATCATCAACATTGATCCCCCCCCAATTGATGATGTGAGAGTCATCGTGAAGATAATGATGGAGATGTGATACATAGAAAACATCATGTACCCGGATCATCTGTAGGGGAAGTGCTACTTGGTACGCCACAACTCCAACATGAACAATCAACTCGAATGTCCCAACAAATCGTGGAGAAATCGTACTTCCACGACCAAACCATCATTGCCCATGACGGGGAGTCCCCTTTAGAAACACATGATCCCCAACATTAAACTCCAAGGGTGTCCTCCTTTGATTAGTTTATGATTTATGACAATCATGCACTGTCTTCATCCTCTCATGAATCACCTGAACCATCTCTATTGTATTCTTCACTAGTTTCGGTTTGAGAATTTGTGACTCTCTGTCCCCAATCCAGCACAATGGTGAACGTCAAGGTTGACCATAAAAGGCTTCAAACAGTTCCATACCAATGGTAGAGTGAAAACTATTATTGTATGTGAACTCTACCAAGGGTATGTTCCTCATCCATGAACCTCCAAAATCAATAATACATAATCAAAACATGTATTCAAGAATTTGGATGGTTCACTTAGTTGGACAATCCATTTGAGGATGAAAAGCAGTGCTAAGGCATAGCTGAGAGCCAAAAGCATGTTAGAGACCTCTCCACACCCTGGAGGTAAAACAACTATCTCAAAAAAATTGATCATCCTAGGTACTCCATGAAGTGTCACCACCTTCTCTAGATACTTCCTCGACAAAACATTCACTGTGCTCGACTCCATGATCTCTATGAAGTGGGCCAATTTTGTTAAACAATCCACTACCACCCAAATAGAATCATGTCCTCCTGGAGCTCGAGGTAAACCTGTAACATTGTCCAGTGAGATGTCCTCCCACATCCACTGAGGAATCTCTAATGGCTGGAGAAGACCACTAGGAACACGGTGTTTGGCCTTAACCTTCTGGCAGACTAAACATCAAGACACAAACTCTACAACCACACGCTTCAGCCCAGGCCACCCAAACTGACTCCTCAAGGATCAATAAATCTTTGTCACACCAGGATGTACTGATAAGGGTGAACTATGGAACTCTCGGAGAACCATATCGCACATCGCTAAGGGAACAAAAATAATGCCATGATACAACACTCGGTGTTGTTCATCCTCTGACCAACCATCTCGGAGTCCATTCGAAGGCCTGATCCTTCTTGGTCAGAGCTATTAGAGGAGTCGCAACCGGTGAACAATTGGCTACAATACTCATGTAATAGCCTGTATGTCCCAGGAATCTTTGCACCTCTGACACTGTATTGGGGTCTTCCCAAGACACCACTACTTCTATCTTTGATGGATCCACGGCTACTCCCTATTGGGACACAACATGCCCCAATAAACGGACTCCTCGATCCCAATACAAACACTTATACTACATCCCAAACAACTGTTGTTGGCGAAGAACTCCCAAAATGGATCATAGATGCTCTTCTTACTCCACTTCATATGTGGAGTACACAAGGATGTCATTGATGAAACCACCACAAAAATGTCCAAGAACATACAGAACACAGCGTTCATAAAACCCATGAAAACAGATGGAGCATTCGTCACGCAGAATGGCATTACCACGAACTCATAATGCCCATGACGACAACAGAAAGCAGTCTTCGGAATCTCCTCATCCTTCACCCGCATCTAATGATATCCTGACCACATGTCAATCTTTGAAATTCATCTTGCACCCATCATTTGATCGAATAAATCATCAATATGTAGAAGGGGATATAGGCTCTTTATTGTAACTTTGTTTGCGCGATGATAATCGATACACAACCGAAAAATGATGTTGTCTGTCTTCACGAATAAAACTGGTGCACCCTATGGTAACACACCTGGCCAAACAAAACCAAACTGCAACAAACCATCAAGATATATACATAGCTCTCATAAATCAGAAGGGTCCATTCTATTTGGAGACATAGAGATAGGATATGATTCTAGCTGTAGCTCGATCCCAAACTCGATTTCTCGTTGTGGGGGTAATGCTACGACCACTTCTGGAACGACATCAGGGTACTCCTCCACGAAACTAGGAAATGCCGACTACTGAACCTCTAAAGAACTCCGCATCAACTCATCCATCAAGGATGATAAGGATGGAACACGCCTATGACCCATCTGAGGATCTCGCTCACTATCAAACACCACCTGCTCTCCATCTGCACCAATGAAGACGACCTTCTTCTTGAATCAATCCAAAATAGCCTGCACCGAATAAAACCAATCCATTCCTAGGATGACATCATATTTTTGTATTCGTAAACACAGGAAATCTCCCAAAGAGCGGTGTTTCCCGAACACTAGCTCACAGTCTCTACATACTTCGTACAAGTTCGCTCGACCTCCAACTGGCGTAGTCAACACCAAGGGCTCTGGAAGCCTTTCTACCTCAAGTCCCAAGGCATGGAAAAGGGTAGGTGATATGAAGGATTTTGTCTCTTCTAAATCAAAAAAGGCATAGAAAAAGGTTGAAAACAAGAAAATGGTACCTCAGACGCCATCTGGATTACCTTGAGAGGGCAATGCTAAAGCATGAATCTAACCACGACCTCCTCCATGGCCTCTCTGACCCTGATGATGACCACCACCATGGTTACACTACACTCTCTGAGGACGTTGAGCGTAATGGGGATGTCCTCTGCCTCCCCGTCTACCCTCTAGTGATCTAATGCTGGTGCAACCTGCTGTTCCTATCTTGGCTAGAACTACCTCAATGGAGGAAGCTGGTTTAGAGTGCTCGGTGCACGATTACTGCTCAGAAAAGTTGGTCACTCCTGCTGCTTTTGACCATAAACACCATAAGAAAAACAATCTCCCGATACCTTGGGATAGGTCTAAGAGTTGTTGCTTCTGAAAAAATGAGATGGGAAGGACTGGGACTACCCCCAGGTGAACAGAAACTATTTTTCCCTGACAACTGAGAACCCCGGACCATGGATATGCTTTATGAGGAATCATGACGATTCCCCTCTCGTGACAATCCAGTCCTAGATAAAGTCCTCTCAAAAACCTATGCCCTCTCCTGCACCTCAAGATATGTATTTAGCATAAATGGGGTTACCTGGCATTGGATATCTAGATGCAAAGCCTCCTTGAAATGACCTTCCCTAGCCTCCTCATCTGGTAACTGTTCTGAAGCATACCATAGAAGGTTCCTGAAACGGATTCCAAACACTAGAACACTGGAGATCCCATGTCGATGGGTAAGAATCTCCTGACAACTAGATGCCTTCGCGGTGGAGGAAAGGAACTGAACTCTAAACTTGTCTTAAAACTCCTCCCATGAGATCGCTAACTCCTCACGATCCCTGAGGAAAAAACCCACCACTGCCTTGCTGCTCCATGAAGCATTGTCACAACCAAGGATGCCCAGTGTTCCTTCTGAGCACGAATCGAACTCAAGCCTATCTCGACCTTCTCTAACAAGTCTTCTGTGACTGCATCTGAAACAGATCCCTCATACTTCTGCAGACTCTAGAACTGAAACTCTCGATGTTTCTTCATCCAAGTGTCGTCGTCATCAACCTCTACCCTGTGGTGTTATGCTGGAATATCCTGGTAGTCATTTTCTACACAAACCTGACGAGGAACTCGACCTGGAGCCATACCTGTAAAATAAAAAATTGTTAGAGCTCTTAATCCTTGAATATGGACGACTCAAGATTAAGAAATTTACTGTTTTCTTTCATTCATTTTTGTTTAACCAATCCCATGGCCAACCCATTCAAACACAGGCCTATGAAAAATGATGAATGATCCTTTCCTAGGTATCTACCCTGTAACTAGTATCACCTTTTTTAGTATCCATTATAAACATAATGGTCCATACACCAGATCATAAGGGGCCCTAAACGCATATGTCTCAGCAGGTCTCCAGTGTTTACCTCCCTTGATAAACATGAATGACACTATTTCCCTACCAACCCATGCATCCTCACTTGTGCTTAACTCCAAACTCCACCCTATCCCTCAACCAGAGCGTCTAATACCACTCTGTCATGACCCCCTCCCCACAAAGTGTACCCCTCCTGGGCCAGCAATGTGAGAATGGAGATAATGACCCCCGAGTCCCGCCTCATGTAGGCCCCGGGTTGGCAACTTGCACCGATGGTATAATAAACGCACAAATGAGAGTCATTACCCTCTAAGAGAACACATGGGAAGAGAGAGATAAGATAGAAACCAACCAACTCCAACTAAGAAATGAATTATAAAAGAAACCCAAGTACATATATGAAATTCCATGAAAAAGTTCTACAATTGAAATGGGAAACTAAAAGTACACAAAGGAAAGGAAAAGATAGCAGCAACTACAAGCCTGAACGGCTCCTGCAACCATAATCTAGTAGTAACCAGCCTGATCTCCAACCTTCTCCAAGTGACCCAAAAAACAGTTTATATATATGTAGGGTGAGTATGACACTATACTCAGTTGGATCCTCCTCGAAACCTCTCATTCAAATGTAAAGAAATCATGCTAAAGCCCAGTGAACATCAAGTGAAACTGACACATCACCTAAATAGGTATACGATGTTCCCATCCTCACAATGGAAACTATCACCAAGTAACACATAAAATAATATATCATATAATAAATAATATCAAGAGTACCCCACTACTACTTCCCCTCTTGTTTTCTACATGTCCCCCATGACATACGTCCTCTGCATCTCTCTCCAAAGGCTCTCCCATAGACACCTGGGTTAAGATCCACAATCTGCACCATGTGCACCCCAGAGGCTTGCCCGAAAACACCTGTTCTACACACCACACCATCCTAACAACCAAAAGTAACCATGTAGTTTTCAGGACCCACCACAGCATGCATAATGTGTATCATACGTTGGGTATTATACCTCATGCCATCACAGCCCATACGATGAGTAAAGATCCGCAATCCATCACAGCCTATACACGTTACTCCTATTATAGTCCATAGGGTACTATATCCAGAATATATGTGTGTTAAATAACCACAGTCCATTACATCCCTCTACACACATATACGGGGAAAACTAACAGTTGTGCCAAAGTCACTAGTATCTACCAAGAGAAGAGAGCTGGGAAATAGTGGGGTAGTCAGTCATTCAACCTCCCATCATAATTTTGGGTAAAACACCCCCAAGGTTTAGAATCCCCGAGGTGTCCATTTCCCTTATCAAAAGGGTGGAGTAGCATATAGAAACACAAAAATTATAGAATATATATAACTCACAGCTACACTATGGGCATAACCTAGTTTTAGACACAACTACATCTAACTTTTCTCGGACTTCAGGATGCCACTTCTAAGACTAGGTATCCTATAAGCACACAACCATTTAAGTGCGTTATTATATTATTTCATTCCCATTTTATCAATTCCATTTTAAGTTAATTAATTCTTTAAACATTAATTAACCATGAACAATACAACATTAAATTACATTAGATTCACACCCAATGTCCGTTGTCCCTTCAAAAATTACTTCCTCATCATTATATTCTATAAAACTCCAACCCCATGGGTTAACATAATTTATTCAAACATTCATTATAGATTTAATTTCCCATATTCCCAGGCATTCTAGAAAAGAAACCTATGATACAAAACACAAGGGGGCTCTACACAGTGGGTATATATACACCACGTCGTGTATTTTTCGCCTATAGAAAGAGCATAGGTCCATTATCCTTTTAGAAGAAAGATATGGAAAGCACGTGGCATACCCTGCGCGTCTTCGCCTACTTGGGAAGAAGGGTAAAAAAGACCAGCTTCCATGATTAGTTGGAAAAAATAAAGCAGATAAACAACCAATCATACCATTTAAAATCCAAAACCACATCCATCCCATTCCATCATCCATGGTGTCCTCCCTCACACCCACATGCATAAACTGATGCATCTACCCACACTAGGCATCATCCGTTTACACAACCACAAGGCTTCCCTGCCTCAACATATCACAACACCCTTCCAGGGTCACATCACAACACAAGAAGGAGGAAATCAATCATCACATCAAATGGGTTCCTGCCCTTTAACAAGGCATCCAACCTTCATACATAATAAGCAATCATGGCCCAAAAACACGGGGCACTCACCCTTATGAACGAGAGGGTAACTAAGGACCCTACCATGCATTATCTTTTATCAACCAAGTAGTTATTTAATCCCTCTTGAATTAATAGATTCAATTCATAGGTTCCAATTACAGGAATCCTATTCAATACGCTATCTAAAAAGATTTAACATGCTTACTATGCATATTTGATTAATATAAAAATTTGAAAAACTACAACAATGAAAACAAACGGATTCATATACATTCCTTTTTATCTATAGCCTATTATTTATCAATTAATTCTAGCTTTACGTTCTTTATAAATTTCCATCAAGAACAAACAACTAAGCAAAGAACGCATAGATATCACACTATCTAGAAAAACATGAGGCAGTAACATACGAGCGATAACAATTTCTTTATCTGGTTCAAATATTTAATTAGGTCAATTTCATTGTGATAAAAATGGATAAATCATGGTAACTCTACTATTGAACATAAACAATTAAAGAAGAAATGAATCCCCTACCTTGAAGAGTTCTTGAAATTCTTTACCCACACAACGGATCACAATCCTCCTCTCGAGGAAACTACATCCACTCGAGGATGCCACGATATGACCACACCAACCAAAACCCAAGAAAATTCTATTAGAAGGATATATATTACATGCTAATATGGAAAGGATAATAAGATAAGATGATCCACGAAGGAACGATGATAAAACATACCATATATCGAAGAATGATTGACACGGCATGGTTGCATAAAAACAGAGAAGAACAGATCCGAGGAGTAAAGATTGATTGTGCAAATCTTATGTGAGGGATTGAAAGGTTCAAGCATCTCATATACGATAACAAAGAGGATGAATAAGGGAGAATGATATGTCATTCCATTTTTAATTTTTAATGGGGCGTCGATTTAAGATACACTAAATTCCCCATTAAAACCTGATCGCATTAACCCACATGGTTTGACCAAGTAAAACATTCCAAGCCATAGAAATAATTAATACAAGATTTATGGCCTTTGAATCGGCCTTAAGACTCCTTAAAATAATGATTAGAATGTATTTTATGTCAAAGGAAATGTCAAAAGGGGCAAAACTGTAGTAATCTGGAAACATTGTTCATCTACTGTTACTGTACATCTATCGATCTGTGAGACCGATCTGTGAAACCGATCTGTGACACCAATCTGTGAAATCGATCTGTGAAACCAATATGCGAGACTGATCTCTGAAACGGATCTGTGAGACCGATCTGTGAAGCCGATCTGTGAGGCCGATCTGTGACACCGATCTGTGACACCGATCTGTGACACCGATCTGTGAGACCGATCTATGAGACAGATCTTTGAGACCGATCTGTTAGACGGATCTGTGAGACCGATCTGTGAGACTGATCTGTGAAACCAATCTCTGAGACCGATCTGTGACACAAATCTATGAGACCGATCTGTGAGACTGATATGTGAGACTGATCGGAACTGATCTGTGAGACCGATCTGTGAGACCGATCTGTGAGACAGATCTCTGAGACCGATCTGTTGTTGGTCATAAAACTGGAAACATTGTTCACAGAACTGGAAATTTGGCAACGTGTTGGGGATATGTTACCTTGTCCTCCTGGAACACCTCAAACACCATATTTTAACAACGTAATGGACCGAAGAGGTTGGGGTCATTAAATCAGATACCTCTCAAAACATTCTCATCCTCGATAATTCAAAACCCACCTTGAAGAAAAGAGGGCTCTGAACCACCACCCTATATGATACCTCTCAGAGGAAAAACCACCATGAGTTGTTCAAAAGCTAAAACAAAACCATGACATTTGAGATCAATGGGACAAACATTCCATATCCCAAAAATTTAAGAATAATATCACATCAAAGGTACATAAAAGAAAGAATCAAAGAAAACTCAGCACAACATCTTAAAACAACTCTGGGTACTGGACAGAAATCTGTGACTCACATTCTGAGGTACTCTCCTCCATGCCACCGTGTCAGAACAAGACATGAACCAAGGGAATTGAATGCCCACACAACAACTTTTCCTTGTGGTTTTGGATCTCCACAGGTTTCTCCTCGATGGTTGCATCATCATCTACATTGATCTCCTCCCAATTGATGATGTGAGAGTCATCATGAAGATAACGACAGAGCTGTGATACATGGAAAACATCATGTAACCGACTCATCTGTGGGAGAAGTGCTACTTTATATGTGACATCTCTAACATGATCTATCACCTCGAATGGCCGAACAAACTGGGGAGAAAGCTTAGTTCCACGACCAAGCCTTCACTGCCTACGACGGGGAGTCACCTTCAGAAACACATGATTCCCAACAATAAACTCCAAGGGTCTCCTCCTTTCAGCAGAATATGATTTATGATGATCTTGTGCTATATTTATCCTCTCACGAATCACCTAAATCATCTCTGTTGTATTCTACACTACATCTGGTCTGAGAATTGCTGACTCTCCAACCCCAGTCCAGCACAACAGAGAACGGAAAGGCCAGCCATACAAGGCTTCAAACAGTTTCATATCGATGATAGAGTGAAAAATATTATTGAAAGAAAAATATTCCAAGGGTAAGTGCCTCATCCCATAACCTCCAAAATCAATAACATAATATCGTAATATGTCTTCAATAGTTTGGATGGTTCTCACAGTTTGACCATCCGTTTGAGGATGAAAAGAAATGCTAAGGCATAGTTGTGAGCCAAAAGCATGATGGTGACCTCTCCACAACATGGAGGTAAAATTAGGATCTCGATCAGAAATGATCCTCATAGGTACTCCAAGAAATCTCACCTCCTCCTCTAGATATTGCCTCAACAAAACTTATACTGAGCTCGAGTTCTTGATCACTAAGATGTGAGCCGATTTTTTAAAACAATCCACTACCACCCAAATAGCATCATGTCCTCCTGGAGCTTGAGGTAAACCTATAACAAACTCCATTAAGATGTCCTCCCACTTCCACTGAGGAATCTCTAATGGCTAGAGAATACCACTAAGAACACGATGTTCGGCCTTCACCTTCTAGAAGACTAAATATCAAGAAACAAACTCTGCAACTGCACGCTTCATCCCAGGCCACAAAAAATGACTCTTCAAGGATCGGTACATATTTGTCACACTAGGATGTACTACATAGGCTGAACTATGGAAATCTTGGAGAATTGTCTTGCGCATCGCTAAGGTAACAAAAAACCTTCCATGATATAACACTCGGTGTTGTTCATCCTCCGACCAACCATTATGGGCATCACAACATACTACTATGTCTCTCCAAACTTCCACCTCTGGATCACCCAACTGGGACTCTTACACCTTATGTATCAGGGATGACTACACCATCATCTAGAAAAGACAAACTCTACCTCCAGCCTCTTCAATATCATGATGAAAAGCTGACAGTTCCTCCATCACTCTCCAAGAATCGTCGGATTCACGCACCACATCACTACATGACATTCGACAAAGTACAACAGTTACAACATTCCCTTTTCCAGGTGTATACGATTTTTTGAAGTCATATTCTTGTATGAACTCCATCCATCGATGTTGTCGTAAGTTCATGTCACGCTGGGAGAAAACATACCTCAAACTCTTATGATCGGTGAAAACCACAATTTTCTCACCAATGTGGTAATGTCTCCACAACTTCAGAGAAAACACCACGGATACCAAATCATGTTCATGGGTGGAATAGTTGCATTAATTGGGACACAACTGTCGAGATCCATAAGAAAGAACTGACCTATACTGCATGATAACACAACCTAGCCCCAGATGTGAAGCATCGTAGAAAACATCAAACTAGACTCCCTCAGCTGGAAGACAAAGAATGAGAGCACTTACTAACCTCTCTTTTAAATACTCAAAGGTTGCATGGCACTGATCAATCCATTATAAGGCCTGATCCTTCCTGGTCTGATATGTTAGAGGAGTCACAACCCTTGAGAAATTTTCTATGTACCTCCTATAATAGCGTGCGATACCATGGAAAATTCGCAACTCCAACACATTCATGGGGGCTGACCAAGACACCACTGCTTCTATATTTTATGGATCCACGACTACTTCTTGTTGGGACATAACATGCCACAAGAAAAGGACTTCTTGCGCCCAAAACTCTCACTTCGAGAACTTCCCAAACAACTTATGTTGGAAAAGATCTCCCAAAACGTCTCGTAGATGCTCTGTATGCTCCTCTTTAGACGTGGGGTGCACAAGGATTTCATCGATGAAAACCACCACAAACATGTCCATAAACTCACGGAACATAGTGTTCATCAAACACATGAAAAAAGATGGAGCATTCTTCATGCCGAATGTCATTACAACGAAATCATAATTCTCATGATGACAACAGAAAGCAGTCTTCCAAATATCCTCATCCTTCACCTGCATCTGATGATATCCTTACCGCAATTCGATCTTTGAGAACCAACATTCACCATTCAGTTGGTCGAATAAACAATCAATCCGTAGAAGAGGATAGCGGTTCTTCATTTTCACATTGTTTAAGTGATGATAATCGACACACAACCGCAAAATGTCCTCATCCTTCTTCATGAACAAGACTGGTCCACCCCATGGTGACACACATGGCCGAAAAAAACCGCACTACAACAAAACTTCAATCTATATTTGTAGCTCTCGTAACTTAGAAGGGGTCATCCTACACAGAGAAATTGAGATATGAGATGATCCTGGCTATAGTTCGATCCCAAACTCGATTTCTCGTCGAGGGGGTAACGCTATGACTTCTTCTAGAAAGACATCAAGGTACTCCTCCATGACCCTAGGAAACACCAACTGATGAACCTCTGAAGAACTCAGCATCAAATCATCCATCAATAGTGATATGGATGAAACACACCTATGACCAAGATGAGGATCTCGCTCACCAACAAACACCACCTCCTCTCCATCTGCACCAATGATGACAAACGTCTTCCTGAAGCAATCCATGATAGCCTGCACCAAATACAACCAATCCATGCCAAGGATGACATCATATGGTTATATTTGTAAACATAGGAAATGTCCCAAATAGTTGTGTTTCCCCAACACTAGCTCAAAGTCTCTACATACTTCAAACAAGTTAGATCGACCTCCAACTGGCGTAGTCAACACCAAGGGAACTGGAAGCCTCTCTACGTCAAGTCCCAAGGCATGGACATGGATAGGTTATACGAAGGAGTGTGTCGCTCCTGAATCAAAGAAGGCATACACCCCGGTTGAAAACAAGAAAATGGTACCTCGAAAGATGTCTGGCTTGCCTAGAGCTGGAAACACTAAAGCATGAATCTGCCCACGACCTCCTAAATGGCATATCTGACACTGATGATGACCACCACCACGACCGCGCTCTTCTCTATGAGGATAGGGAGCGTCATGGGGATGTCCTCTTTTTGACCCATCTACCCTCTGGTGATCTAAAGCTGGTGAAACTTGCTGCTCCTGCCTCGGCTGGAACTGCCTCAACGGAGGAACCTGGAGTGGAGCACACGATGCATGATGACTGCTCTGAAAAATTGGGCACTCCCTCTGCTGATGACCATGACCAACATAATAAAAACAAGCACATGATCCCTTGGCATTGGACTGAGAGTTTCTGCCTCTGGAGAAACAAGATGTGATTGGCTAGGACCTGCCCCCAGGTGAACAGAAACTCTTCTGCCCTGAAAACTGGGAACCCAGGACCATAGATCTGCTTCGTGAGAAATCATGATGATTCCCCTCTCCTGAAGATCCGGTCCTGGACAAAGACCTCTCAACAACCTCTACCCTCGCCAGCACCTCATGATATGTCTTCAGCATAAATGGGGTGACCTGGCGCTGGATCTCTACAAGAAAAGACTCCTTGAAATTCCTCTCCCTAGCCTTCTCATCTGGTAATAGGTCTGAATCATATCGTATAAGGTTCCTAAAACGGATTCCAAAATCTTTAACACCGGAGCTCCCCTGTTGAAGTATAAGAAGCTCCTGACGACTAGACGCCTTCGCGGTTGAGGAATGGAACTCAACTCAAAACGTGCCTTGAATATCCTCCCATGAGATTGATGACTCTTCACGATCCCCGAGGAACAACATCCACCACTTCCTTTCTGCTCCCTGAAGCATCGTCACAACCAAGGACACCCAGTGTTCCCTCTGAGCACGAATCAAACTGAAGCTGATCTCGACCTCCTCTAACCAGTCTTCCGTGAATGCAACTGAAACAGATCCCTCATACTTCTGCAGTCTATAGTGCTGCAACTCTTGAAGTTTCTTCCTCCAAGTGTCTCCATCATCAACCTCTACCCAGCGGCGTTCTGCGGGAATATCCTTCGGGTCATTTTCTACACAAACTTGACGAGGACGTCGTCCTGGGGCAATACCAATAAAATAAAAAACCATTAGAGCTCCTAAGCCTGGAATATGGAAAACTCAAGATTAATTAATTTATTGTTTTATTTCATTCATTCTAGGTTAACCAATCACAAGGTCTACCCATTCAAACACTGGCACAAGAAGAATGATGCATGATGATTTCCTAGGTCTCTACCCTGAAACTATTGTCACCTTCTTTAGTATCCATTGTAAACTTAATGGTTCGTATATCAGATCATAGGGGGCCCTAAACGCCTATGTATCAGCCAGTCTCTAGTGTTTACCTCACTTGATAAACATGAATACCACTATTTCCCTACAAACCCATGCAACCTCACCTGTGCCTAACTCCAAACTCCATCCTATCCCTCAACCAGAGCCTCAGATACCACTTTGTCACAACCCCATCCCCACAAAGTGTACCCCTCGGGGGCCAACAATGTGATAATGGAGATAATGACCCCCATGTACCGCCTCCAGTAGGCCACATGTTGGAGACTAGCACCGAGGGTATAATAAACACACAAATTGGAGGCATTACCCTCTAAGAGAACACATGAAGAAGAGAGAGATAAGATAGACACCAACCAAATCCAACTCATAAAAATAATATAAAAGAAACCCAAGTACATATATAAATTCCATGAAAAATTAATACAACTGAAAGGGGAAACTACAAGTACCCAAAAGAAAGGAAAAGACAGCAGAAACTGCAATCCCGAATAGCTCTTGAAACCACAAGCTAGTAGTAACCAGCCTGATCTCCAACCTGCTCCAAGTGACCTGAATAATAGTTTATATATATGTATGGTGAGTATAACAGTATACTCCTTAGGATCCTCCATGATTCCTCTCAGGAAGATGTACAGAAATCATGCTAAAGCCCCGTGAACATCAAGTGAAAACGGCACATCTCCTAAACAGGTATACAAAATTTCCAACCTCACCATGGAAACTCTCACCAAGTAACGCATACAATAATATATCATATAATAAATAATATCAATGGTACCCCTCTACTACTTCCCCACTGGATTTCAACTTTACCCTATTGACATACGCCCTATGGATCTCTCTCCAATGGCTTTCCCGCAGACAGCTAGGATATGCTCCACAATCTACACCACGTGCACCACAACAGCTTGCCAGCAAACACCTGTGCTATGAACCACCCTATCCTCACAACCAAAAGTTACCAAGTAGTTTCCAGGAGCCACCACAGCTCGCATAACATGTATCATATGTCGGGTATTATACATCAATCCATCACAACCCATAAACCGAGTAAGGATCCTCAAGACATCACAGCCGATACACGTTACACCTGTAGTAGTCCATAGAGTATTATATCCAGAATATATGTGTGTGAAATAACCACAAGACATTACATACCTCTACACACATATACGGGGAAAACTAACCGATATTCCAAAGGCACTAGTATATACCAAGAGAAGAGAGTGGGGCTAAAGGGGGTAGTCAGCCATTCCACCTCCCATTAGAATGTTGGGGAAACACCCCCCATCGCTCAGAATCCCTGGGGTGTCAGTTTCCCTTACCGACATGGTGGATTAGCATATTGAAACACAAAAAGTATAGAATATATATAACTCACAACCAAACTATGGCAATAACCTAGTCTTAGACACAACTACAGCTAACATCTCTCTGAATCTGGGATGCCACTTCTACGACTGGGTATCCTATAAACACAATACCATTTAATGGATTTATTAGATTACTTCATTCTCATTTTATGAATTCCGTTGTATGTTAATTAATTTGTTAAACATTAATTAACCATGAACAATTCAACATTAAATTTCATTATCTTCAAACCCAATGTCCAATGTCCCTTTAAAAATTACTACCTCAACATTATTTTCCAGCCAAAGAGAACCCCATGGGTTAACATCATTTATTCAAACATTCATTATAGAATTACATTCTCATATTCCGAGGAATTCTATATAAGAAACCTATGATACTAAACACATGGGGGCTCAACACGGTGAGTAGATGTACTACCCGTCGAGTCTTTTCCGCCTATATCAAGAGTGTAGACCCATTCTCCTTTGAGAAGCTAGACACAGAAAGCACGTGGCATACCCCACATGTCTTTGCCTCCTTCAGAATAAGGGTAATCAAGACCAGCTGCCATGAGCAGTGGGAAAAGTAATGAAGATAAATAACAAATCAAACCACCAAACATCCAACAACCACATCTATTCCATTCCATCGTCTCTGGAGTCCTCCATGACACCCACATGCATAAACTGATATATCTTTCCACTCTAGGCGTCATCCACTGCCACAACTACAAGCCATCCTTGCCTCCACATATCACAACACCCCTCCAAGGTCACATCAAAGCACAAGCAGTGGGAAGGTAATCATCACATCAAATGGGGTCTTGGCCCTTTAACAAGGCATCCATATTTCATACATAATGAGCACTCATGGCTCTAAAGCACAAGGCACTCGGCCTTACAAATGGGAGGGTAACTAAGGACCCAACCAGGAATTATCTTTTATTGACCAACATGTTCTTTAATCCCTCTTGATTTAAAAGATTCAATTTGTAGGTTCCAATTCTAGGAAACCTATTCAGTAAGCTATCTCAAAAGATTTAACATGCTTACTATGCCAATTTGATTAACATAAAAATTATAACAACTACAACAACAATAACAAACAGATTCATTTAAATGTATCTTTATCTTTAGCCAGTTAATTATCAATTAATTCCTACATTATGTTCTTTATCAATTTCCATCAATAACAAACATCTAAGAAAAGCGTGAATAGATATCCCACTATCTAGCAAACCATGAGGCATTTACATACAAGCGATAAAAATTTCATTATCCAGTTCAAATATTTAATTAGGACGATTTCATTGTGATCCAAAGGGATAAATTATGCTAACTCTACGATTTCACATAATCAATTTTATAATCAATGAATACCCTACCTCGAAGAGTTCATGATGTTATTTACCCAGACAGCGGGTCGCAATCCTCTACTCGCGACAACTGCATCCACCCAAGGATTCCACGGTACGACCACACAAACCAAAACCCAAGAAAACTATATTAGAATCTTGGAGATTACATGATAATATGGAAAGGAGATAAAGAGAAGATGATCCCAGAAGGAAAAATGATAAAACATACCTTATATCGAAGAATTGTTGACACAGCTTGGTTGCATCAAAACAGAGAAGAACTGATCCGAGGAGTAAATCATGATTGTGAAACTCCTATAGGAAGGATTGAATGGTTCTAGCGTCTCATAGCCAATAACAAAGAGGAAGAACAAGGGAGAATGATATCTCATTCCTTTTTGAATATTTAATGGGGTGACAGTTTAAGTTCCACTTAATTCCCCATTAAAAGAGGACCACATTAACCCACATGGTTTCACCAAGTAAAACATTCCAATACATAGGAATAATTAATCTCATATTTATGGCCTTTGAATCAGCCTTAAGAGTCCTTAAAATAAGGCCTTGAATTTATTTTACGTCAATGGAAACGTCAAAAGGGAAAAACGATAGGAAGCTGGAAACACTGTTCACCTACCATTAATGTACACCTATCAATCTGTTAGACTGATCTGTGAAGCTGGTCTATGAAACTGATCTACGAGACTGATTTGTAAAACCGATTTGTGAGACTGATCTGTGAAACTGATCTGTGAGACCGATTTGTGACACCGATCTGTGACACCGATCTGTGACAACGATCTGTGAAACCGATCTGTAAAACTTATCTGTTAGACAGATCTGTGAGATCAATCTGTGAGACGGATCTGTGAGACTGATCAGTGAGTCTGATCTGTGAGACTGATCTCTGAAATCGATCTATGATACCGATCTGTGAGACCGATCTGTGAGACTGTTCTGTGAGACCGATCTGTGAGACCGATCTTTGAGACGGATCTGTGACATCGTTCTGTGAGACCGATCTGTGAGACCGTTCTGTGATACTAATCTGTGAGACCGATCTGTGAGATCGATCTATGAGACCGATCTGTGAGGCAGATATGTTACTATTCATAAAACTGTAAATGCTGTTAACAGAACTGGAAATTTGGAAAAGTGTTGGGGAAATGTTACCATGACCTCCTGGAACACCTCAAAAAACATATTTTCACGATGTAAGGGACCGGAGAGGTCCGGGTCATTATAGTATCTATAGTAAAAATAATATATAATATATATAAATAGAGTTTCTATCCTTATTTGAATCAAGAGAGACAATAAAAAAATTGAAATACCATTGTTTTTTGAGATAGAAGTTTTACATAAACATAAACAGTATGATTATTACCCATTAGATGGAGGTGTGAGTAAGTGTAGTTCAACCAAATATAATAACAAATTTAATAAAAATTTAGGATACATGATTTTTCTAATATATCAGAATAAATACAGTGTATGCGTAGAGAAAGGAAAAAGTGGATTGAGAGAAGGCTTTACCTCTTAATCTGGTAACTTCTTTTTTGGTTGGGACAAAAATATTTTATTGGAGAATGTCCGGGCATGGGAGGATTTCTTGTGGAGGGAGTTATGTTAGAATTATTGTCGGTATGATATTATACTAGACTAATATATTTTTTGGTGGTGAACAATATAGAGGGGTGGTTGTTTTTATAGTGAAGAAAATGGACTCACTTTGAATTTTTTGAAACAATATTGGTGTACACAAGTTCATACATCATAAAAGTAATACAAAAAAAATCATAAGAAAATAATTACTTGTTTATTGATAAACAATTTCCAAAATTTTTTTTTTGTACAATTGGATATGTCATTTGGCCTCATAAGGTTATGGTTTTGTCCCTAACTTAGAAAAATTTGACCATAATTGATGGGATTATTTTTAGTCACTTTTACTAATTTCATTGGTTAATTTTTAGTTTTATATTATTTTAATCTAGATATTATAATTATTAGTAGTTTTGATTTTGGTTTTCTTATATTCAATTTATATAATTTAATAAATTATGATTAACTCTAATATTGTAGAGGGGATGAAATTACGAGTTCTAAAGTACATGGAAGTTCAAAAGATTATTAAGTAATAATAAATAATAAAAAATGAATTTTTTTACAATGAACAAAATTGTATTAATATAGGTATAATATTTCTTATTTTGAATTATAAATATTTTAAAATATAATTTAACATTAATAAATATTTAAACGACATAACATTTTTTAGCTAAAAATTAGAAATTTTCACTATTTAAAAAAAAACAAATATAGTAAAAAAAATCCAAAAACATAATCCTAAGATATTTATGGAATACTAATTTCTAAAATAAATTTAGTTTTTTGAAATTAATTTTTTAAATTTTCTAAAAATTCATTATATTTTTTTCCGAGAAGGACATACATTTTCGATAATAGTATTTTTAATAATATAAAGACATTAACAAAAAAAATACATCATTCATTATCAATATGTTTTATTTATATAATACAATTATAAAAAATATTTTAAAAGTATTATGAATATTCAAACCATTATATTTAATTTTTATGTTAGAAATATATCATTTACTAAAATTCCAAAAACAATTATACTTCATCGAAAATCAGTGTTTTGTTTAACGTACACTATCTCAGTGTTAAGAGTAACAAACACCATTTCGGTATTGTGTGTACTGAAAGACAAGTCATTATATATAAAAGAAATATTTTAATTACTGTATTAATATATATATATATATATATATATATATATATATATTACTACTTCTACTATCACCTCAAATGACTAATATCCAAAAACATTATTTCGAGGGAAAAAATATTCCACAAATTCTCAATGATTAACATGATGCATTTCGTTTTTCAACAGTACATCACATTGATGGTTTTAGTGATGTATTAACTAAATGTTTAACATGATGCATTTCATTTTAATCTAAATATTATATTTATTAGTAGTTTTGATGTTGGTTTTCTTATATTCAATTTATATGATTTTATAAATTATGATTAACTCTATTCTTGTAGAGGGGATCAAATTACGTGTTTTAAAGTACATAGAAGTTCAAAAGATTATTAAGTATTAAAAAATAATTAAAAAATGAAATTTTTTACAATGAAAAAAATTATATTAATACATGTATAATTAATCTTATTTTTAATTATAAAAATTTTAAAATATAATTTAACATTAATAAATATTTAATAGACAAGACATTTATTAGCAAAAAATTAGAATTTTTCACTAATTAACAAAAAAAATATTTCTAAAAATCCAATAACATAAACCTAAGATAATTATGGAATACTAACTTCCAAAATAAATTTAATTTTATGAAAATAAAATTTAAAATTTTCTAAAAATTCATTATATTTTTTTCCTAGAAGGATCTATATTTTAGATAATAGTTTTCTTAATAATAGAAAGACATTGCCAAAAAAATAAATCATTCATTACCAATATGTTTTAATTCTATAATACCATTATAAAAAATATTTTATAAGTATTATGAATATTCATACCATGATTTTTAATTATTATTTTAGAAATATATCATTTACTAAAATTCAAAAAAAATGATACTTCACATAAAATCCGTGCTGTGTGTAACATACAATATCTCGGTGTTAAGTGTAACAAACACCATTTCGGTGTTGTGAGTAGTGAATGAAAAGTCATTATATCTAAAAGGAATATTTTAGTTATTGTATTAATATATATATATATATATATATATTACTATTTCTATTATCACCTAAAATGACTAATATCCAAAAACATTAATTCTAGGGAAAAAATATTCCACAAATTCTCAATGTTTAACATGATGCATTTTGTTTTTCAACAGTACATCACATTGATGGTTTTAGTGATGTATTATCTAAATGTATATTATATTTTGGATATTATTATAGTTCTTTTTGGTGAATTATTATTTACATTTATGTTATTAAATCCAGAAAAAGTTAAATACATCACTCGTGTGTAAAATTTAATATTGTCTCCTTACAGTTGGTATCAGAGTATGGTTTATACAAATTTGGGGAGAGTTATGTTTTTTTAATTTTTAGGGATATCATCATGATTTTATAATTTATTAGTTAATTTTAAGTTCAACATATTTCAAATTTCATTTTTATAATTATGTTATTAAATTTTATGTTCTGTAGTTTTAAATTTGGAGACATTCACTTTTGAGGTAATTATGGGTTATTACTATTTATGATGAAAAGTGATAGGTATACAATAAACATTGAGGATAAAATATTATATGGTTATTTTTGAAGAATTTATCAAATTTTGGGAATTTTATAGGCATGATATTTTTTTAGAAAAAAGACAACATCCTTAATTGGTGACAATCTATCTCTTATGAATATCCAATGATAATTGAACACACAATTGAAGGAAGACATTGATAAATTACCTAAAATTTTACTATGTGATGTCCCAAGTTAGTATGAAATTTTATTTTTAGTTAAATGAGTTCATTGATATAAATGAAGTTAATTTTTGGACCCCATTACATGTATAATAGATAACATAGGTATTTGGAAATGATTTGGTGATTAAGTGATCAATGATTAATCATAAGATGTTTATTATTTTGGGAACCATATATTATTTAGGTAAATAGCATAATAAAATACTTTATTTTATAATAAATAATTATTGTTATTTTTTGGAAAAAATTTTGTTTTTATTATGGAATTATTGTGGTTTAGGGTATCATTGGAAATGATTAACTTATCACGGAGAATATGTTATTAGGAAAACATATTTTAGATATATTCCTTCAAGAGTAATTGATGTTATTTAGATATTAATGATAGAACATATCTGAGATGATTATCTGAATAAAGCCATTTATTTTTTGTTTTTTAATCATAGTTATGATGTTTTTTAATTTTAAGTATATTAATTTTGGAATTTTTTATGTAGATATTTTGATGAAAATGTTTATTTTTTGATATTAAATTAGTTATTCATCAGAAAATGATAATTTTTTTGGAATTATATTAAAAAAAATATCATTTAGGTTTTGTATAATGTATAAATACATGTGATAATAGTAATAAATAATTTTTGGGAGTATGATTTGGTATATTTTGATTGAAGCGCTTTATGAGTGAAATGATCATCTTGAAAGCCCATCATTTGTAATAATAGATGAGTGCATTTTGTAAGTTCACTAAAAGATAGAACACAAATTAAATTTTTAGTATGTTTTTTAGTTTCATAGTCTAGTAAGTGAATTCCACAACATTATGGATTATAAATTAAAACTGAAAAGTAAATAATTTAATTTTCTCACCAACCCATCAATGAATATTAAACCAATCAAAAATTTATGGTAAGGAGATTATTAAATTTATCATAAAAATGATTTCTATAAGTCTTCATCCAAACATTATGGTTGGGTTTATCTTCTATGTCGGTGATTTCAAACATGTAATCCTAGCAAGTGTTATCTCATGCGACCATTAAATATCAATTTTTTCTATTTATGTTGAAGTTTTATTTACCCTTATTGTGAGGTGGGATTCTAATAAATGTATTTTCAAAATTCAAACCATAGTTTTTTTCACAAATTCTAATTGAAAGGAAAAAATTTATAAATGTGGTAGAATATAACATCCCATGTTTTTAAAATTAAAAAAACAATGATCACTAGCATACATTATACACCACATCAAGCTTAACTGGTCAACTAAATAAAATTTAAATGTTATATATTAAACCTATCTATTAAAATGATGGGAATAATAAGTATTAAATTTTTAAAAAAATATTCTTATAGATGTATATAATTAATTACATGGTAAAATATTAATAATAAATTAATGTAAATCCTTTTTCAAAAAATGAATTGTTTTTTTGAAAAACAATTTAAATTTTCTCATGTGTTTTCTATAAATAATAAAATCAATATTTTTCGATTATATTAATAAAATATAGAAGAATTTTTTTCATTATAATTTTTAATAATATATTTATGTAGTAAACCACTTATATCCCCGATGAATTTCGAGGGAGAAATTCATTATAAGGGTAGTAGAATGTAACAACCTGAAATTTTATGAGAATTATTGTTTTTATGTTCATTTATTTCTATTGTTATACACGACACCAAAATTAGCTTGATCTATATGCAACACCATATACGCAACACTATTCTTGACTCGTGTTACACACAATTTCTAGTTTGTTTTGTAGAAATTATTCTACGCAACATTAGGTATAGATATTGTTTAATGTATAAATGAAATAAGTGTTGAATTATTTTATACACAACACCAAAGGGATCTTGCACTATACGCATTCCAGACTTGGCTTACATTACACTCAATCACGACCTTCCTGGATAGCGCGTCTAGTACACAATACTGGATTTAACTAAACAACGATATAATATTATAATATTATGGACTAGCTGTTATGAATAGTATTAACTAAATTAATAATTTTATAACATTGTTATTAATCTTAATCATTTTCTAGAACATGGTATGAGAACAAGATAAATATTTCAGGTAAAATAATTATTTTACAAAAAATGCAGTTTTGCCACCTTTTGATGGTACACCCACTTTAAATCTATTTTTTGACGTGTTTATAAGGTTAATTTGACAAAATAATATACTTATTTTGAATATGTATTTAATAATTTACTCTGGATAAATTATTCATATTATTCTGATAACTTTTATGTATAAATGAATTGAAAAAACACGCTATATTTTAATTAAAATCCACTTTTTTCATCACCATAATTTATATGCATAAATTATAATATTTAATGATATTAATGTATAAATAGAATATAATTTTACAATTTAATCTAATTTATGTCATTACCATTAATTTTACATTGAATTTAAAGGTAAAAAATTTCAATCTTTGGCAATGTTTTAACTTTTCAAACCTATTTTCTTAACAACTGGAATAATTTTAAATTAATTACAGCAACTTCTGTGTTATGAATTTTGAAAAATGGATTCCATATTTAAATTCAGTGGGTGAAAATTAAGTTAATAGGTTACTTTTAATTTTTTTTATTATGAATAGTTACTACGGTAATTTTTATTTACTGCAGTTCGAGGTAAATCGGGTAATTAAGGGTAAAGATAATATTATAAAATTACTATAAAACCGAAAAAATTCTATTGCATGACTAAAAGACAGACCATATCACTTATGTGTCTGAATAGATTCATTTCATGGACATTGGACCTTGAAAGTAATTTAATTATTATTAAAACCAATGAAAGTGACAACATGTCACTCTCTTGAATCTTATAAGTATAATAATTAAATTTAGTGATAAAATTAATGAGACGTCGAACATTAATAGTCTCCGGAGAGATAATAAATGTATCTACATCATGACATTTTATTTATAATTTTTATGTATTAAATAATTATCATTAATTTTGACACAATAGTGATGTTGAAATTATTTTATTGATTCAAATAGCAAATAAAATGTTTTAATGATATTAAAATAAATATTATATGAACTATTTAATATTCTAAACTAATTTTATAGATACATGTGACATGTTATGAACTTATTAAAGCTTTTATTTCGAACATATCTTCTGTGTGGATTTTATTTAAATTTAAGTAAATGAATAGTGTCAGAATTGACACTATTATTAAATTATAAAAATAACATAATATAAAATTGTTTAAAAATCACAAAAATATTTAAAATTTATAAATTATAATTTATATGGTATAAAAATTCATAAATATTCCAATTATGGATGATTGAAAACACATAAGTTATTATTTATAACAATTTAAAATTTAGAAACTTATAACCACAAATAAAATTATATAGATTAAATAAGGATAAATCAAGTTGATAATGCATAAAATAAATTACCAACATGTCTAAATTTTAATGGTTGATGATATTACAACCCTATCACATCAATGATCGGATTTGAGTAATTTTGGATGTTTTTATATTGGGTTTGAATTTATTATAAATTAATATTTTTGTGGTTTCCAAAGGTGCCCCTCTCATTCCTTATAAAAGGGCCCCTCCTTCCTCTGTTCTTTACACAATTTTGAGCCTTCATGCTAGGCCAACCCCTACCCATTTCCCTTATCAACTTCCCTATAAATATTATAGATGTTATGGTCTCCTCAAAAGACAAACTATAGTGCCTTAAGAGGAGGTTAAGAAGAGGCGTGTCAAAGAAGAGTTAATATCCTTTAACGATTCCTTCCAATTTGGTTCTTCTTATACTTCTTATTCATTATTTTTTTAATTATAAATCAAAAACATCAGTATCACTACTATACTGATATTTTATTATAAATATGAAAAAACCATATTTCATTTTCTATCCATCCTACAGAAAACAAAATTTCCGTGTGCGCATATGTACGGAATATTGTCTCCACGTCGTGGTGTAATCTTTTTTCCACCAACACCTTACTTTGATGGGTATAATGGCGTAAATAAAAAACTATATATGATTATTGTATATTTATATTGATTCTTAAATATTATACATAAACTAAAATACTATTCCATGATCATTGGAATGATATCATTGCTCATGCGTACGTACGAAATATCGTCTCAATGAACACGATGAGATTCATTTTCATGATTAACCATTCAAGTATGATTATAAAGTATATATAATAAATAATGATTAAATATATTAAATAATAATGATACTGGATTTATGTACATATATATTTTCATTTATGAAATTAAATTTAATTAAATAAGGAAACGAAAACATCGTTCATGCGTACATACGACCTACCGTCTCCATGAACAGTGAATTTCATTCCACTTATCGATCTATCATATATATTTATATTCTGAATAAATATTATCTATAAATCATTCATTACAGTATGGAATTATTTAAATCACTATATAATTAATAATATAAAAAACAAAATGTCGAAACACATACGATAAATGAAACAATTTTACCCAAAACGCTACTTTAACATTGAATATACAAAAGAACGGGTAATATAAAGTCATAAGTGATCCACACATGATATCATAACAATGAATATGATTCTCTAATAATTTAATGACATTATTTAAATCATTATACAAGTGGTTTGGATACATATGAAGCATATTGGACATAAGGTAAGAAAAAATCCTACAATCACATTTTTATCCAAGATTGTTTATACATCAGAATTTACTGGGGCATATTTATCATCCACATCCATGTTTCCTCAATATGTAATATTATATCTATCCTACATCAAATGTTTAAATTAAATTTTACCTATTGGTGAATTTATAGTAAAATATATGAAATGAATCTTTTTTCATTTTCAGTACGATAGAATTTTTGACTTTTCTGACGAAAGTACGATAAGAATGTTTTTTTAACTTATACAACATGAACAGATTCTTATGAATTCATAACAACATATTTCAATGAAGATTCCCCTAAAAAATTTCATGAATATTTTCAAAAATTTCCTTTTATTTTAAAATTTCTTGGCATTTTGTGAAAAGAAAACGATTTTTGAAGAAGAAAGGATATTTTCATCAAGAATTCATTTCATGTGTTTTACCAAAATCATTTTCTATATAAGTTGACATTATTTCATATGTGTATGATTCACGTATAATGTCTCTATGATTTACATGGTTTCACTATTCTTATGATGAAATGATATCCATTTGTTTTATATGGATTATGTTATGATGGGATCATGTTTATGAAACACATTTTATTAATTGGGATACGATGAATGATTTTTGTTTATATTGTAGAAAACATAAGAATGATTTCATTATGAGATCAGTGGGACCTATATATCACTCCAATTCATTGGGTAAATATATATATATATATCATGATATAGACATGGCTGGAATGGTATGTTAATTCGGTTCCGTGATACATGACTGGAACAAGGAGTGAACTCGATTCAGAAAGGAACTTTGTCCACCAATATGGTATTGGCAGAAATGCCTTAGCTACTATGGAAATCATATCAGGTCCTTAATGGTTTTCCCCAATAACATGTTTTATTACCATTCTATTTTATAATGATTGATGTTCCTTTAAGATATATTTCTTACGTACTTCCACGATTTATGTCTTTTCTCAAGATTTTGATGTTTAGATTTTATGTTCATGTTTTTTCATTCAAAATTTTATAGATTGTTTTATGTTCTCTATGTTTACCCTTACTGAGCATTTGATCTCACCATTTTTATGTTTTCTTTTTCCCAGGATATAAATAATGGTTTTAGGTAAGAAAAAATAAGGGGAAGATCTTTATGGGAGGTGTTGGAGATCTTTCACCATCATTAGAAGATTTTGTTCTGAGTTTCCAAAGACACTAAACTATTAAGATCCTTGAGTGTTGGTTTTTGTTATATATTATGTATTCCGAAAAATTTATGTAATTTCAAAGTACCTCAGGATTGGGGTCTCTATAGTTGGTATCATAGGAAAGGATTAGTTAACCTTTGGAAACATGGATGTGAAAACTTCAGTGAGATGTCTAGAGATATTTTTATTGTTAATCTAGGGATTTTCCTACGGTTATATATAAGAATATGTTACTATCCTAGAATTATGGTAATGATCGTGAATAACATATTATTAAACCAAAAAGGTTAGATATAGAAAATACTCCCCTAAATTATGTGATTTTCCTAGTATGATTTTTTCATCTCACAATATTCATTTTGGGTTTTAGAAAATGGATGGAAATAGGAAGATTCACGATAATGGAAGATATGATGGACAATGAAATGGTATTATTCATGAGAAACCAAATGAAATGGGATTTGGAAGTCCAAACATCTTTATTATGAATAATCAACAATCTCATAATAGGATCAATAATCTCAACTTTGGTATGTTTCCTGACTCATCTAATAAGATAAAGATGGAGTTTCATTATGATCATAGAAGAAATAAAGTTCCATTTCAATCATGTTAATCATGTGGTAAGAGGCATCAGATAGAATGTTTCAAAGTAATTGGAAGATTCTTTGGGTGTGGAAAAGAGGAACACAAAGCCAGTAATTTTAAAGGAAAAGTTTCAGCTAACACCATGGACATGGATAATTTTATTTCTAAGACATCAACAACAGTTAAATGTTGTAAATGTTGAATGTACAAGAATTATGAAAACCAATTCTATAAGTTACTGTTTAATGAATAGATTTAGCATGGTCGTATGGGTAGTATTTTTTTTGATTATGATGAAGAGACTACAAATGATATATGAGATGAAAAAAATAATGAAGCTCAGTCATTGGTTTAAGAAGGTAGTGGAATGATTGTATGTTTTTCAAGAATAATGTATGGTACTATGGAATAAATAAAATTCTAAGTATTGTTAAAATTTTGTCTTTCCTTGAGTTTTTGAATGTATATGATGAATGGTACCAGTAACCATGAAAGGTTATTCAAAAATTTTAGGATGGTAGATGATATGTGTGTAATGAAAGGATAAGGAGATAACGAGATTCTAGATATTATTAATGAGATAATGAATGTTATAAGAACAATGTGATATCATGGTTTGAGTATATAGATTTTTGGGATTTTTTTATGTGGAAAGAGTTAACTTTTGACAGCATTCATGTTTTCACTAAGGTCCAATGGGTATTCATTTTTCAAGAAAATACATGATTAAGTAGTTCACATGTTTGGAATGTGACGAACAAAATATTTATATCATATAATAAATAGGAGATAAATGATTGTATTCAATTATTGGTAGATGACCATTCTAGTAATCCTTTTATTTTTACTATGATATTGGATAGATGTATTTTAGATAAACCTATATATTTGAATAGATTACGTTTTACATCTAATATTATTGGTTAAGCCTAGTACTTTTTGTTATGTTTTAATAGTATTGTTTTAAAAAAAGGAAACCCCATAGGATGCGCGAAAACACATCGTGTCGGACAAGGTTGCGAGAATTGAACCCACAAACAAAGTGTGATAGTCCTTTATCGCCTACCACTAGCCTACATGAAGTCCCGGGTTATTAGAAAATAACTTTATTTTATTAAGCGATATGGTAGATGAAGTATAAGTTCATTTTTGGAATCAGATACGATTAACCTCACCATAGATGTAATTATGTATATATGATATCTTTTTCTAAAATTTGGTTTGAAACAGATTGAATAACCCATCGTTCTATCACATGATCTGCTAACACTTCATGAATAACAAATTAATCTTCATTTCATTAATAGATGAAATGAAAATTTTTCAAAGCACGAATAATAGTGATATTGTACCAAAATTATATAATTATTTCTTTTAATTCATCAAATTTAGGGAAATGATCATGAAAACCAAAAAATTTGTCCTAGTTCCCTCATATCTGATGAATCAGATGGTACCTTAGATCATCACAAATTTATTGCTTTGTGATTATTGGATTTTTCATAGCCATGTCCTCTACCACTCATCATCAGAACATAATAGTTATATTTTTCTCCCATATCCATGTTTTCACTTATGGTATCCTATGTGGAAACCCAGTGATGAGTTAATTTGGGTAACCATTATGTTTCTTAATTTACATTTTAAAATTAGGTTTTAGTATTCCATTTTACGATGTAGGTTTCTATGAAAGAAACTTTCATGTAGTAAAATATTTATAACCCCGACGAATTTATAGGGAGAAATACATTTTAAGGGGGTAGAATGTTACAACATGAGATTTTATGAGAATTATTCTTTTTAATTTCATTGATTTCTTGTGTTGTACGCGACTACAAAATTAACTTGTTCTATATGCAACACCATATACGCACCACTATTCTTGGCTCATGTTACACACAATTTCTAGTTTGTTATGAAGAAATTATTCTATGCTACATTAATTATTGATTTGGTTTAATATTTAAATGAAATAATTTTTGAATTATTTTATACTCAACATGAAAGGGAGCTTTCACTACATGCATTCTGGACTTGGCTTGCACTACACACAATCGTGACCTTCCTCGATAGCGTGTGTAGTATGCAATACAAGATTTTACATAAAAAGGATATATTATTATAATATAATGGACTACCCATTATGAATAATATTAAATACATTTTTAATTTTATAACATTATTATTCATATTACAAATTTCATGAACATGGTATGAAAACAAGATAAATTTTTCAGGTAAAATATGTATTTTCTTTAAAAATGTTGTTTTGTCGCCTTTTGATGGAGAAACCACATTAAATCAAGTTTCTGATATGTTTATAAGTTTCATATGACAAAATAAAATTATTCTATAGAATCAGGATTTAAAATTTTACTCTGGATAAAATTTTTATATTATTCGGATAACTTTTATATTTTAATGAATAGTCAAAATACGCAATATTTTAATTAAAAACAACTTTTTTCATCACAATAATTTATATGGTTAAATTATAATATTTATTGGGTTTTAAGTATAAATAGAAAATATTTTTACCATTTAATATAATGTATGTAATTACCATTAATTTTATGTTGAATTCATAGGTAAAAACATTTCAATCTTTGGCAATGTTTTAACTTTTAAATCTTTTTTTCATAACAACGGGATCAATTTTAAATTAATTTCCGCAACTTTTGTGTTTTGAATTTTGAAAAATGGATTCCATACGTGAATTTAGTGGGATCAAAATATTTTAATAGGTTACTTTTATTTTTTTTATATTATGAATTGTAATTATGGTAATTTTTATTTACTGTAGTTAGAGGTAAATCGGGTACATAAGGGTAAAAATAAGCTTATAAAATTACCTTAACACCTGGAAAAATTCTATTGGATGACTAAAAGTAGACCCATATCACCTAAGTGTCGGAATAGATTAATTTTAGGGTATTTTGGCCTCAAAAATAATTTAATTATTATTAAAACCCAAGAAAGATACAACATGTCACTCTATTGAATCTTATAAGTATAATAATTTTAATTTAGTGATAAACTTCATGAACCATCGAACATGAATAGTCTCCAGAAATCTAACAAAATTATCTATATCATGTGAATTTATTTTTAATTTTTATGGATTAAATGATTAACATTAAAGGTGACACAATAGCGAGGTTGAAATTATTTTATTGATTGAAATATCAAATAGATGGTTTCAATGATGTTAAAATAAATATTATATGAGTTATTTAATGTTATCCACTAATTTTATAAACAAATATGACATGTTAGAAACCTATTAAATATTTTATTTTTATTATATCTTGTGTTTGGATTTAATTTAAATTTAAATAAATGAATAGTGTTAAAATTGACACTATTGTTATTTTATTAAAAAAACATAATATAATTTTTTTTAAAATCACAAAAATATTGTATAATTATAAATTAAAATTTATATGGTAGAAAATGTCATAAATAATCCATTGAAAATTCACAATACATACGTAATAATTTATAACAATTTGAAATTTAGAATCTTATAACCACAAATAAAATTAAATATAGTAAATAACGATAAATCATGTTGATAATGTTTAAAAAAAATTACCAACATGTCTAAATTTTATTTTTTGATGCGATTACAACCCTATATCATATATTTTCTGATTCGAGTCATTTTGGATGTTTTTATGTGGGGTTTGAATTTATTATAAATTAATATTTTGGAGGTTTCCAAAGGTGCCCCTCTCCTCCCTTATAAAAGGGAACCTCCTCTCTCTCGTCTTTACACAATTTTGATCCTTCATGATCAGAAAAAATCTGCCCCTTTCCCTTTTAAACTTCCCTAGAAACATTTTATAGGTTCTGGTCTCCTCAAAAGACCAACTCTAGTTCCTTAAGAGAAGGTTAAGAAGAGGCGCTTAAAAGAAAGGGTAATAACCTTTTCCAATTCATTCAAAATTATTTCTTCTTCTAATTATTCTTCTTTATTTTTTTCATAATTAATTATTAACATAAGAATCACTTATATAATGATATGTTATTATAAATATTTAACAACCATATTTCATCTTCTATCCAACCAACGGAAAATGAAATCACCGTGCATGCATACGTACGGAATACCATCTCCACGCCGTAGTGTATACTATTTTCCACCACCACCTTACTTGGATGGGTATAATGGTGTAAATAAATAACTATATATGATTATTCTAAACTGATATTTATTATTAAATATTATATGTACACTTCAATACCATTCCACGATCATGGGAATGATATCATCGCTCGTGCGTACGTACAGACTACCATCTCCATGAACGTGATGAGATTCATTTTCCATGATTAACCATTCAAGTATGATTATAATGTATATGTAATATATAATCATGAAAGATATTAAATAATAATGATACTGGATTTATATACATATATATTTCAATTAATTAATTACATTTAATTCAATAAGGAAATGAAAATAGTGTTCATCCGTAAATACGGCCTACCGTCTCCATGAACGGTGTATTTCATTACATTTATCGATATATAATATATATTTATATGATGAATATATATTATATATAAATCATGTTTTACATTCAGGAATTAAGTAAATCATGATATAAGTAATAATATCATGAACAACACGTCGAAACAAGTATAATAATTGAAACGATTTTACCCAAAATGATGCTTTAACATGGAATTTACAAAAGAACGAGTAATATAATGTCATAAGTGAACCATATATGATATCGTAATAATTAATATGATTATATAATAACTCAATGAAATTATTTAAATAATTATACTGGAGGTTCAGATACATACGAAGCATATCAGACATAAGTTAAGAGAAAATCTCACAATCTCATTTTTATACGAGTTTGTTTATACTTCACAATTTTCTGGGGAATATTTATCATCCACAAACATCTTTCAACAATATGTAATATTAATTCTATACTCCTACAATTTTTTAAATCCAATTTTACCTATAAGTGAATTTTTAGTAAAAGATATGAAATGAATCTTTTGTCCTTTTCAGTACGAGAGACTTTTTGAATTTTCTAGCCAAAGTACGAGAAGAATGTTTTTTTAACGTATACAACATGAACAAATTTTTACGATTTCATATCGACTTATTTCATTGAAGATTCCTCCAAAATATTTCAAGACTATTTTCAAAAAAAATCTTTTTCTTTTAAAATTTCTTGGAATTTTGTGAAAAGAAAATGATTTTGAATATGGAAGGTTATTCTCTTCAAGAATTCATTTCAAGTGTTTTATCAAAACCATTTTCCATCAAAGATGAAATTATTTCATATGTGTATGTTTCAAGTATAATTTCTCTATGATTTACATGGTTTCACTTTTCTTATGATGATATTATATCCATTTGTTTTATATTGATTATCTTATGATGGGATGATCTTTTTGAAACCAATTTTATTCTTTAGGTTATGATGAATGATTACTGTTTCTATTATGGAACACATAAGAATGATTTCATTATGAGATGGGTGAGACCTATATCTCCCTCTAATTTATTGGTTAACAATTTATATATCATGAGATAGATATGGCTAGAATGGTATGTTAATCAGGTTCGGTGATACAGGACTGGAATGAGGAGTGAACTCGATTCAGAAAGGGACATTGTCCACTAAGATGGTCTTGGAAGCAGTGCCTTGGCTACTATGGAAATCATATCAAGTGCTTAATGGTTTTAGACAATTACATGTTTTATTTCCATTCTATGTTATAATTATTGATGTTCCTTTATGAAATATTCCTTATGTAATTCCAAGATGTATGTATTTGCTCATGATTTTGATGTTTAGATTTTATGCTCATGTTTTTGCATTCTAATGTTTACTTATTGTTTTATGTTATCTATTATTACCCTTACTGATAATTTGAACTCACCTTTTTTATATTTTCGTTTCCCCAGGATATAAAGAATTATTTTAGGTATGAAAAAAAGGGGGAGATCTCTATGGGAGATGTTGAAGATCATTCACCATGATTAGAAGATTGTGTTCCGAGTTTCAAAAGACACTACACTATTACGATCACTGAGTGTTGGTTTTTGTTAAGTATTAGGTATTCCGAAAAAATAATTTAATGTCCATGTACGTCAGGATTGGTGTCTTTATAGTTCTTATATACTGTACATTTATTTTACTTTATTATTTTATATGTGAATTATAGATTTGAAACTTCTAGATAGATATGTTTTCCAATTTGGCCCGATATGCCAAAAATGGTTATATATTCAGATTGATAATTCATGATTGTCATGTTCTAATAGAAAGACTTCTGTGAATTTGATTAAGAGGTTTGTTATGTCCAATGATTTGGGATGATCTAACATATATATCATATTTTTTTTCGAGACACTATGCATCAACAAAAGACTAAATTCGACATGAATATTACACGAAGATATTGTTTTAATTTTATGTAAACATGAAAAAATATCCCCACCATGTATTTCAACTTAAATGGAACATTTTATATTAAATTTTCTTCATGATACTAAATGTTATGTTCCAATGTTGTTCTGGTGTAGAAACCCATTTGAAAGATTCTTTCAGAAATTTGAATCTATGTACGTAACAAAGAATCAGTTTATGTCTCAATTACAGATGCCTATTTTCATAATGAAATTTACTTTTTATACTCTCCTTACATTCAAACTGAATATCCATAAAAACAAAACATCATGAGCTATAATGAGTGAAATATGGATGATGACTTGAGAAATAAAAATTAGATTTCAATCTGCCCGAACATGGATTCAGTGGTGTTCACGAACGATGCCTTTGAGATGATGAACATCATAGAGATCATACATATATTTTTTTGAACAGACACTAAATAACCCCATTCCTACAATGAGTTCTCATGTGACATATTCAATTATTTTTATAATAGTATATTAGTCTTATTTTATTTGTAGGTTATATGATAATCATATAAATAAATAGTTTTTTTTTCATAAATTACAGCAGCTGCTCTTGAAAATTTTCGTCAAAAAAATATTCCTACTTGTTTCAAAAACTAGTAATGTAAATAAATTTTTATTTCAAATAAAATATAATTTTAATTTTTGTTATAGTGATAATTGATTTAGAAGTTTTCAGGTATCTGACCATGGTGATAAAATAGATAATCGATTGTCTTAATTTAGCAACCCACCATTCAAAATAGATAAATCATGTAATGCATATGTGGTGAATAGTAATCTATTTCATAACTGTGCATATGGGGAGTCAAAAAAAATGAATATTATTTCTTTCTTGAGTGGATGACATAATAGAGAAACTGAAGTTATAATTTACGTCAAGTTGTAAGAAATCATTGAAGTGTGTATCCTAGGACACAGTTATGTAACGATGATTAAATTTCAATGGTTGGAGATAGAGAGATGATTATATGTTCATCTAATTCATGGAATTATTGATATTTAATAGAAAATTATTCTTATAGTATATAATATTTTTTATTGTCTTATGAGGAACATAAATTTTTTCGGCAAATTTCTATTCTACTTCATGAGATTTGGGTGATTGGTGGAACATAATAAAAATTATTTCATGAGAGAATCAATTTACTAAATATGAATGTGTTTCCATTGAAGAGAAACTGATTTAATTTTTTTATTGAAACTTCTAGGAACCCTTCTTTTACACAAAGAGACACATATATCATTGATGTCACCACACAGTACAAGGTCAATGGTGGTGAGGAGGTTAATGATGTGACAACTAAATTTGAAATGACAAGATATGATGAATCTGAAATTAATATATAAATTGATGATTCTTAGGAGGAAGGTAAAGACATTGACATCAATAGATATGAAGATGAGTATGAAGATGAATATCGACACAGTTAAATGTGTGTTATCATCATATATATTAAAAATCTATATAAAAATGTTATTTTCAATTGTTTTCTAAAATAAATTATTATGTGTTTTATTTGGAAGATTATTTGTTTTGTATATTGCAAGAGGGATATATTAATTTGGATGATAAAGAGGTTATATCAGATAACCCAAAAATTTTAGGCAGTTTATGGGGCACCCGATGGGGGTGTGGTCTTTCTTGGTTGATGATTCCCAAACCTATACCGTAGTGACGTCCACATCTTGGGTTCGATCCAAGCATGTAGATGTATTATTACACATGAAATTTAGTATGTCTTCATTAATGTATTTATATTTTAATTTTTTGATAAATTATTATAACTTTCACATCTTTAGGCATATAGAGGTTGGACAGTGGAGTGCTATATTTCACAATTATTTTTCTGATGCATGGGTGTGTTACAATCAAATTTCAATTAATATTCGCCAGCTCATGTTTGAGCATTGGATGGTACTCATGTAAAGAATATTTATTTTGTACTTAATTTAATTAATAAAATAAAATAATAATTTATTTTAGGGATTATGGAATCCCATTAATGATAGAATGTGTGATCCAATTTGTAAGGCCTGGAAAGGTACAATGCAAAGGCATTGCACTAAATTTTATCCCAATATAAACATGAATGGAATGGAGGAAGAATGACATCATCATTGAGATGATACATTTCATGTCCATCTACCAAATTGTTTTCATCATGGGTTTGGGATGGATTATTTATACATTGTTTGAGTAAGTGAATTCAGAGTACATAAACATTCGGTTGGAAAAATCAGGGCAGAAAGGAGGTAACACATCGAGATGGTTGTCATATGATCTGTACGCATAAGAAGAATATTGTAAGTTCATTTTTTAAATATTGTTTATAACATTAAATAAAAACTTTTTATTTTATATTCATATTGGTTGTCGCACAACCTGATATTACAGGGTATGATGTTCATAGGAGAATGTATATTGATCCATCCAATGGATAGATTAGATGTGCTCAGTTGTGTCAGATTGTTGTCAGTATAAGTTTTTTTGAGTTTTAAATTTAACTACAAATTATATTTTAACAATTTCAATTCTAAATTATAACAGACTGTATTATATGAAGCCCTGACATATCAAAGAGATGATGAGAGTCAGGCCTAGTTAGATGGTCAGACAAGTGCCCCCTGATTTGATGAAGAAACATGGTTGTAGAGGGGGAAAGTATGGTTTTAATATAGGCCTAGATGTTGATATCAGCTCACAAGTGAACCCTCAGGATTTAATGGAACCTCTGAGATGTCAGCATCTAGTTTGCGATGATCTCACATAGAGTCATCATCATCTCATGCAAAGAATCAGGAGTAGCTGTTAGGACATAGTGAGCATATAGAGACTGTGCATAGGCAGTTGGAGGAGATGCATCAGTGGTTGCAACCATAGCGGGAACATTTAGTCTAAGAGTAGCAACAGCTGCAGCAACAACACCAGAAGTTGAAGGATGAGATGCGTCGATAGCGTCAAGGCCATGTGCTAGATTATATGGAGTACATGTGATAAATGACGCAATGTTTAGGGACGTATATCCCTCCACCATCTCCTTCATCTTCTCGAGACAACCCTCCCCATGATTCCTACGAATTTTTTTCGTATTGAACATTTGAATGCATTTTTTTAAAATATTAACAATAATAAATAGTGTGTCTTATATTGTTTTGGTGAATACATTGGTTTTTATTATATTATTAATATTATAATTTAATTAATATTAATTATATTATTATTATATTAATTAACTATTTTATAGTTACTTTGATTTGATGAATATTAATATTAATAATTTTTTTATAATTAAATTAAATTATATTTATTTTTCAATAAATATTTTTATTCTATTAATAATATTATTTGTATTATATATATATTAATATCATAGTAATAATATTATTAATTTTTTAATTTATTTTGATTATATTTCCTCACTATTAGTAACGGTCCATCCTAAAAGGGTTTAGTTTTTTATTTTTTCAAGGGCTTATTTTGATAGACCATCATGGTTAATAATTATGATAGACTATTGCAGTAGAATAAAAAATAGGGAGACTATTTTCTATAAGTAGCTGGACCATCAAAAATTTCTTCTTAAGAAGATGGTGAATGTTTATTGTGAAAGGACAATAACCCTTATTTACAACATATTTTTTTGTGATAGACCGTCAAAAATAATAATATTTTCAACACCATTTACCATGATAGGTCATTTGAAAGAGACACCATTTCAAAATACAATTTCTAACGGGTCCCTTTGCAAATGAACTGTCGCAATAATTGATTTTTTAATTAGTGTGAATAAAATTAAGAGGAAAAAAACCTATGATATTCGTAACTAGGTTATATACCATTCAAAAAGTATTATATATCAGAAATATAAATAACTAATTTATAAATAGTAACATTTATGGATATATATAATCATTACCTATTAATAAAATAACATCTAAACTTATATTGTTATTTAATCAATTTATGTAATAACAACTATAAGGACCCAAATTCAATTAATAAGAATATTGAATCATAAGAAATGTATTCATTTTTTTCATTTGATGATATTTCAGGGTTAAATGTTTTAGTGAATTAGTACATAACTCTTAAATGAAAAAACCTTAATGTTCTAGTTTGAAAGATCCTCTTAATAGTCTTTTTTCCACAATAAAAAAAATTAAATTATTTTTTATGAAAATAATTATAATTTTTTTCTTCCCTTTTACCTTTTTCCCACACAGACATTATTAAAAACAAATAAAAATAGTTATTATCCCAAAAATCTCTGAAGGGACATTTAAATAAGAAAGAAACCCATTAAAACATTTTAAAATTGGGAGATCTTAAAACTGAGTCTGCATTTAACTTATTTAACAATGGACTCCAATAGTCATTTACATACAAATGAAATTATATATCACAAAAAATATTTTATTTAATAAATTTATAGTAAAAAAATTCAAAATAATATCTATGAGGGTTTCATATAAAACATGATAACCGATGACTTTTTTTAAAAAATTATTCAACATTACCCTAAAAGGGAATAATAATTCCATTAATATAAGTGTTAATTAACATCTATTTTTTAAAATAAAATTATTTTTAAGAAAACTCATTAGTAGAAATTAAAAATTAATTTCGGTTCATTGAGAACCCATATTTATAGAACCTGTACAAGAGTCCATATAAGATGAATATCCAATCTTGTCAACATCCAAAAAAATATTCTAGAGAACGTAATCATTACCTGTTGTATATTATAATAATTTTTGGATCAGTATATAAAACACAATTAACAAAAACCATAAAATACATAAAACATATATAATCATTCCTTTGCATCATAAATATAATAAAAATATCAATTTGAACTCACAAGTATTATATTTTGGGATTTTGATATTATACATTCCTTTAAAACACATTTATTAAAACACAAATACCCAGAAAAAATTGAAATGGTGTTTTATTTGAAGAAAGCTTGTAATTATACAAATGAATTGAAATATTAAATAATAGTGGTGATGAGTGAAATTCCATAGTTTCATTATATATTAAAATATAATTTTCAGGTTTTTTCAAAAAATACAGTCAAATAGTTCCTTATGAATGCCCAAAAAATACATATAAAAAGAATTTTTAAATAATGTGGTTAAGAACATATATATATATATATATATATATATCGGTCAAAAATTTAAAAAGATGGTTATTTTCAATGTGTTTTATTTCATAGAGCTAGTATGACTAGTCTTATACATTCTATGACTTCCTTAATAATAATTATTTATTAATTTTTTAATCTCATAGGAACCTTTTAAGTTAGTATTATTATTATTATGGTTTTCTTAATTTCAATTATTGATTTATTTGATTAATCAATTATTTTCACATATGGAGTTTTGACGATATTCATCTCATATGTCCAAAATTACATTGGAAGGATGACAATGGTAAATTGTATAATTGTTAAAACATTTATGAAATAATAATCCTATAAAAATAATAATTTTTATAAAAAAATTATAATTTTAAATTGAATGAAAAATTATGGTTTTGAAAAATGATATATTTTTCAATCATAATGTCGTGAAGAAATACATATGCATGAGTTACATTTCCCTTTTCCAATTAACATAATGGAAATTGGGTATGTATTTTTCATCCATAAATAATTATGATTGCATGCTAAATACAATATTCTATCATAAAATAAAATTCTATTCAACATCCTTTTTAAGTGGTATTGATAAATTAATTATATAATTTCATTGAGGTGGTAATGGAAAACCACATAATAATGGTATCAATTTTTTTTACTAATGGGTAGATATGAAAATATATGATATATTCCAAATAAAAAAATTATACTTTAATTAAAATCTTAAATATACCTTAAATCCATAATTACTACCATTAGTGGCAGGTGGCGCTGGAAAATGTATTTCATCAGTTCACAAGGTAGTATTTCATCATACACATGAATAAAAGTTTCATTTCACATTTGTTGGAAAATGAGAAGGATATAGTTTGTTACATTATCATCCCAACACATCAATATATTTATGATAACAGAATAATTATCTTAGCAAGTATAAGTAATATTATTTGGATGTATAATTTTAAATAAAATCAAAACATTCTATTAAAATATATAACACTTCATTAGACACACTCATTTTTTTACACATAAATCCATATATTGTAGGATATAAAAAATGTTGGGAGGGATATTTGTAATTTTATTTAGGGTGGTATTGTCCAATCTATTTTTTTTTTATGTTTGTATTTTATAGGATAGGAGGATACAATTTATAAATAAGGGAAGGGTTACTTTAGGAATTACATAATGTATTATATCAATTTAAATTATATTCTATGTTAAATGGATTAAAAAAATTTAATTAGAATATATCATGTGTATCAACCAAAATCCATCATCATATTATATTTTTAAATGTTTTCATAATTATTTTTCCATTATCTCATTATTTTTTTAAAAAATACTGTTTGATAATTATTGTAATACCAATTGTTGTTTACACATTATTGTTCAAAAAAGAACCTAAAAAATGAAACGTGACACTTAAATGGATAATGGTTGAAATATTAAACCATATATCACCCACTCAGAAAAAATATATTTATTATTATGAATTTTATATCTATTAATATAATACTAATTATTAAAAATTATAATTTTTTTCCATTTTTAGAAATATATGAATTATTATAATATATTATGTGTCTAACTCACGTCAAATGGCTCTAAAATTACATAGATTTTATGATATCGAACATACAGTCTCTATATAATTACCAAAAAAATTATTATAGTTTTTATATCTATTTATAACCTAATATTATTGAATAACCCCTCGTTTATTCATTTTTATCTTTAATTGTGGTAACAACATTTTCAATGTTAATGTGTACAAAATTTACTTCTATGAAATAAATTGTATCCTAAATGGATAAGAGTTGATAATTTATATCATTTATTGTTCAAAATACCATATATCATGATTTATTATTATTTTTAAATAATCATATTAAATATATGTAACCTAAAATAATACAAATTTAAATTTAAAAACAATTCACAAAATTTTAATTATAAATAATTATAAATTACTGAAATTATAATATAATCATTTTACCCATAATTAATACATTATCTGTCTCAAATTCTTTTTTACATATTAATTTATCTAAAAATAATATTTTTCATGTGTTTAAATTCATTTACATTGTATCTTGTATATTTTTCACCTGAACAATTAAGAAATAATGGAATAATATATGTTAATTACTCTATTTAAAAATATTTAACACAAATTCACATGATAAAAATCCATTAATATTTAAAATCTATCTTTAGAGCAAATAATAAGTAATTATTAATCATTAATTAAATATATTAAAATCGTGATATTGACATTCAAGACACAATCCAAAACATAAAAAATTATAATCATCCAAATCATAGTTAAATGCAATTAAAATGTCATATTTTAAATCATTTGATGATTAATGATGAAAAAGGATCATATAATGGTTTTAATGTATTTGGTTGAATGATTTTGAGGCCTCCCCACAATTTTAGTAATCAGAATGTGTTACACCGTAATATTTTAAAATAAACTGATTACCAATAGTGTACTCAACCTGCAAAACTAAGCCTTTATGTACCACATAATATTATTATTTATTGAAATTTGCAACATAGCAATTGAATTAGTGAGAATAAACAGATGTGACCAAATTATGAAACATATATAATTTATAATAGATAATAAAATATTTAAAAATTATTATGAAGTAATCAATAATATTTTAGTAATGCATTTGTATGCTTTAAAATACATATTTTGAAAAAAAAATAGATATTTAT
Organism: Viscum album; assembly: GCA_963277665.1. Classification (NCBI taxonomy): domain Eukaryota; kingdom Viridiplantae; phylum Streptophyta; class Magnoliopsida; order Santalales; family Viscaceae; genus Viscum; species Viscum album. The sequence goes on along the minus strand of OY728122.1, from coordinate 1,404,702,464 downwards.
ATACATATTTTTAAAAAATTATAGAAATATTAATGTTTAAAAATCATATAATTTTATAAATCCTCATATCTGAATTAGATTTGGGTGATGTTCTGGTTTTTTTATATAAAGAATGATTTTATAGTTAATAGCAAAAAACTAATTTTTACAGAAACAAATATTTCTCATCTCATGAAATTAAATGTATACATTCTTTTTAAATTATATTTATTTTATTTTATTTATATTATCATAATTAAATTCTATTTTATGCCTAAATTTGGTATAAAAATAATTTATAGTAATTTTTTTATATAATTATTTTTATTCCATTTTACATTTAAAATAATCTCCTTAACTTAGAAAAATTTAATATTTAATATTTTATACAATATTTTAAATTATGAGGATCATCTTTTTTAAATATTTGAATTTTTAGTCATAATATATTTTAACTATGGTATATATTTGTCTCCTCCACAAGGGAATAATGAGTAAAAAATGGTATGACATGGAATTATTGTCTCAAAATCAACTAATACAATCCATAGTTTCATTTTATTTGATAATTTCTACATTATAATAAAAATTTATAATATATATCAATTTGGTTTTATTTTTCCTTGAAAGTGAAGTTTATTTTATTTTTTTTAATTTAATTTCAAAAATATTTCTCTTAACATTAATGAATCTAATCATTTATATTTATAGATAAAAGGATGATAAGTTCAGTTAGAAATTTTTAATTTTACATAGGATGATACTAAGCTCTTCTAAATTCATATCAGTACATTTTCATATAGTTTTAGTGGTTTTTATGTACATTTGTTTGGAATTATGTTTTGTTGTTCATTTGTGATGGGTTTTTAGAATGTTTATGGATAATGGATTTTTCAATGTATGGAAATGGTTTGAAAAACCGTGTGACTGTGGACAATGAGGTCATCATGGTTACTGCTCAATTTCCCTAATTATGCACTCCTTCTTGGGAAAACCATTCACATAGTTTTATTTCATTAATTAATAAATTAAAAAATTCCATGAATCCCCAAAACAACCCCATTTTGAAAAAGACTTAGGATTGATAGATTTTTTATGATCCTTGAGCTTTCTGCAGGTGTTCCGAGTTAGTTCTACATTCATTATTCAAGATTTATAGCATGAATATGAGATCTACATTTCTCTTAGTAAGTGGATTTCATTCCAATGACCATCAAAACCATTCCATCATCTTCTCTTGTTATTTTGGTGGATATTATCTTATGTTTACTCAAATCTAAAAATTTTTAATGATACCTAGATCAATAATTATATATCTAGATCATGATTTTTTAGATCATGAAATTTTGATATCTTGATTTATGGTTTTAGATATAGAATCTCATATCTACGTCATTGTGCTTCTCAGATTATGGGTATTTCCATTTGGAAAACATCCATGAATGAATTAGGGTAGGTGGTCTAAATATAATTCCCATAGTCATGGATATTATATATATACCAAAACGTGTACAATTTCAAGTATCCTTTAAAATTTTCATTTTATGAATTTTGTTTATTCGATTTCCCACTTTTTTATCACAGACCTGTTGATATAGGTTATTTATTAGAGAATTAATCATGAGAATAAGGGGCTTATATATTAGATAATTAATTAGGGGAAATTTAATTTAAGAGTTTGGGGTTGTATTATAGATATTAAGTCTGTGGATTAATTATGAGATTTTGAAATGTCTAATTTGAGATAATTAATTGTGGATTAATTTGGTGCCTTTGGTAATATGATCTAGAAAACAAATTTGAAAATCAATTATTATAAATTGATATCATAATAAGAAAATTAATTAGAGAAAATTAATAATGGAACACTATGTTATGGCCTCACATGATAATATTCAATCTTTGGAATGATTCGAATCAGGTACCAATATATCATAGGACACTGAATACTTTGAGCCTAATCTAGAAACACTTATTAATATATAGTATTACCACAGGAATGTTACGGGCTATGGTATCAGATCATGTTTGTATTGTGGAAAGGGTATCCTAGGGAACTGTAGTGTTAATAATGAAAGATATGAATAAATGAATGTGTGATAAATTGTTTATTATTGTATGAAACTTATTTTCTTATAGAAGTAACATATTATATTTTGTCTTGAAATGTTTTAGAAATCATTGCTGAAGGACTAATAAGTGGTACTCACACCCCATTTGGGATTTTGGATCGATAACTAAATATATAAACAAAATTCAGGATTGTATGAGGGAGAATTTCCTAATATTAGTGGATTATTAGAGATATAGGATAGAGGAGGGAACCAAATATGGTTCAGAACCCTCTTGGGTAGTGGTAGTGTAATTCGATTCAGTTTTCATTATAGTTAAATACCACATATCATAACTTAACATGTTTTCTTTTTTAGTTGATTGTTGTATTTTTATTTGGTTATCATGTATCATGGGAATTATTCTTCTTATATATGCATCCATGTTTTTTATATTTCATATTTTGTTTACAATGATTAATGATTATATAGTTTTCTAATGAAAGACCTACCAGGACCTCACTTCTAGTTGGAACCCTCTAACGTACCATGATTCTTGAGGTCATGTGGTGAACAAGATCAGGGCCCATTCGTGGGTCTCCTAGGTGTGGATGTTATCGAAATATAAAATAAATTTTTTTTCAAGTTAATTTATTTTGAATATTTAATGATAATATAATTTATTTAATTTTATATAAAATGTTAACATGATGAATGTTCATTTACATGGAATGTCACATAAATGATTTTATACTCTAAACTTAAATATTATTTGGGGGAATTAAAGTACCCCATGAATTTTTTAGATGAATACAATTTATTATAAACTATCTGAAGTTTAGGATCTAATAATTATTGGGTATCATTTTCAATGGCCAAGAAAATTATCATACAAAATTTATTACCATGTTATGTTTAAACAATCCTTTATATCTTTATTATTTATCCTTTTTGATTAACCAACCACATCCATTATTATGTTTTATTTTCCGTAGGACATGAGGAAATGTTTTGTGTACATTGTCCTTATAATGGTTGATATTTCAAAAGAAATTAGGGGGAGATGATGTAGACATCCTACGAATAAGTTGTTTACTTATCAATGATTGAAAATACACTAAACCCATTAAGTGGTAGTATAAATCACAATTCTATACCCATAACATTCATATAATAATATGAAATGTTTTTATATGAAATGTATGGTTTTCTCTATATTTTTTAGGAGATTGTTATTTTATCAAAAGGCAACTAGATTATACAACGTTGTTGAAATCCCATTGGAAATTAATATGTATATGTTGATATCTTAATGGTAAATAAGGTAGATATTGTTTTATTTTTCTAGAAATAACTCCATATATATATTATACTGGTATATATGACTTCAGAAAAGATACATTTAGTGATAATAACCAGATAAAGAGTTCATCTAGTATATCTCAACCATTATTCTTTTTCATCGTGTGTATTCCCTTACTACACAAATGGTTTGAATATATGGTGGAATATTATTTAGAAAACACACATTTTCTTTATAAAACACTTTAATTTTTGAAAATGGACAATTTCCAAGGATATAAATGGTGATAACTATGGTGTAATAGATTTGAATAAATTATTCAAAATTCAAAAATCTAATATATAATTTTAAATTAATATATTATTTCTCAAAAAGACTATTATTTCTCACAATATATTATTATATCATTACTCTAACTATGGAATAATGAGAAATAATGAAAATACTATTTGTGATTGAAAATGGAATGATTATTATCACGAAAAACTAAATAAATGAAAATATGGTTGGAAAAAACTAGTGATTATACCTAAAAATTTATCCCTTTATATGATTATCAACTCAACATGGATTAGTTTCTAATAACTAATAATATAAAAAAATTTGAGTTTCATGAAGGCAACATAGTAATGATGAATCTGAATCTTCCATGTCAATTATATGCTAAGAAAAACTCTAGTAAATGTCTTATTGCAATGAGAGGATTTTTTATGTGTATAAATGTAATGCAATAGGAAATTCATTAAGGAAAAAAAACAATAGTTTAATGGATGGAAATTATTTAAATACTAAAGTTACATTTATAGTTTATTCCATTATTTATATTGAATATGGGAATTACTCGAGTAAATACCTTGATCCAAGAGACAACTCCAAAAAAATAACCAATGTTATTACAGTCATTTATATGAATGTATTTATGTTCTTATTAAATTTGATGCATTAATTATATTACAGATGTGGTATATCAATTATTTTTTTGTTATTAATAATAATGAAACATCTCATGAATTTTGAATTTTTTTTTCTCATTATGGATTTATAATTTTTTTTTGAAATGATATATTTGTTATAGAAACATGATTAAGAGATTGATAACTCATAATATGTTCTAGATGTGAATGAATAATGTTTACATGTGTTTAGGAGATGGTGATTTAAATTTTCTAGTATTAAAGATCAGGGAATTGTTTGGTGATATGAAGAAAAATTGATTTATGTGATCTATAGTTATGTTTATAAATATTTTAAAATAATTTATTATAGTGGAATGTTTACTAGAAATTTTTGTTATTAATGTGATTTTACATGATCAAATTTTTAGAGAACATGATGAATTTTTTTTGTGTTTTAATGAGCATACACAATTGAGGATAAAATAAAAATTTGTGTTATTATATTTATTACTTTTATGATAATTGTAATCTATTATATATTATCTTGTACATATTATTCATGGTTAAAAACTGATTCACACACAATGAAATATTTTGAACATTATATTATTACATAATAAGGATTACCATGTTGTGTATTATCTAAATATGAGTCGTGATATTTTTGGGAATTTCACTAAATTATTATATTATATATTGATGTATCGTGGTGAGTAACATAATTTTGGAATATATTTTAATTAGTTGAGTTATATGCAACCCATAAAATTATCACGTTACACAACATGAAAAACTGTTTGGGGAATATATAATTAATTTCATATAAATTTAAGTTGAAGGGTATGATGTCTCATTTAAGAGAAAAATATATTTAATTTTGTTATTATTAGGGTAATTTGGGATGATTGTTTATTTTTCTTTGGAATGATCTATGTTGCCCCTTCTATGATATTGTGGAAATTTAAAGATAAAATACATTATTTCTTCAAAATATGGTTTACACATAATGAAATTTATATTACCTATATATAAAAAATTTGTTTTTTTAATGTTTAATGACTGGAAAAAAATTAATCATTTTTTGAATTATGTTATCCATTTTATGTTTGATAAAAAGTCATTAAAATGCTAAACATCTTCTGGAATACTCATCATTTCGATTAAAATATGTGATTTTGGTGAGATTATAATTTCGATTTTGTTTTTAGTCTACATGGTAATTGAATTACTCTACTCCAGAAAAGGGATCGTGAAATAAAAAACATTATCAAATTAGATACATTGTTTATGGATGAATGGTATTACTAACACCACAATGATTTATAGTTTTGTGTTAATTAACATTATAATTATTACTCACATTTTTAGGATCAATTTTTCTTACAGTCTATATAAATTTTTATGCATTTCCATTTCATTAATGCTTATATTTTCAATTTCAAGTACTTTTATCCCATTCGTAAATCATGTATTTTTCTAGAATTTCCATGTATTTTTTTATTTACATGGAATTATTTCAGTACTGTACACTTTGAGGAGACGCGATTCTGATATCAAGAGTGCCTAGAATGATCCATCAAGAAATAGAAATCTTTAAATATTGTTTGTGAGAGGTTTTCCTAAAAAAGTGGAATTACTCTTAAATGGGTGCCCATATCATAAATAAAAGGGCACCGTTGCATTCTAGATAGCCTCATTACACTATGTATCACTTAATTATTGTGGGCACAACCCCCTTATGAGAAAACATGAAAATAGAAAAACTGTAAATAAAATTATGTTATTTTTCAAATTCATATAAAACACGAACGATGACTCAGATTAAAACAATCAGAAAACATTTGAGCTCGTGAGGGTATGCTTTCAATAGGAAGAATTATCATTGGATGGCAAGGTCCAACATTGGATGTTATTTTTTTTCCAAAAAAACAATTATTAAATGACAATTATTTTTTATTCAAATCATAAAAAATCTTAAATGGTAAATCAGGTTAAAATTCAAATAGTACGCTTGTGCTCATGAGGGGGTGTTCCCCATAGGGTCTGACCATCGATCTGGACGAGTCGACGGTGAATGTTAAATTTTTGGACTTTTTTAAGGTACATTCAGTAAACGTGCAAGTGGGATTTTCCTTATTTTGAACTGAGGCATTGATCCAGAATCCATGGGCACTGTTGTACTCAGAACCCTAGGATTCTCCTAGAAAAGACTTAACATCTTCCGAAATGGCTGAGCGAATTAGTTATTTTTTGGACACTTCAATAAAATAAATAAATTATTTTAAATAAATTATTTTAAATAAATTATTTTATTTCTCTTCGCATCGTTGAGTGGAAGATAATGGTGTTATAGTGAAACAACGAGGTGATGACTAGGAACATTAATGGAGAGTCAAAATGGTATTTATGAAACAATGATGTGGTTATCATAATGGATCATTACATGTGGCTCATTTAATGAGAATCATTAATGGGTTCAATGTCGCTGTATTTTTTCTATAACATTTAATAATGAAATTGGTGGCATCTTGGGAAATAAAAAAACATAGGGAAATCCCTAACGAACTACTGGTAGAATCCCTCCCCAATGAATAACAAAGATCAAAGAGATGAACACCATCAGGGCTTCATCGTCCTTGAAGTGCCTCGAAGATCGGTTCTAGAAGTGATGTCAAATTCTTACAACCATGAGGAAAAATGATGCAACCTCAACCATCAATGAGGTATGGGATTAAATAGTGAATGTTATTCATTTTTAGTTCTCTAGAAATGATGAAAACAATCAACCGACGAACATGGTTATCCAAAAATCATACATTTCTGTGGGATGGTAACATTCTTTTTGGGATGTTGTTATCTGGGATTAGAAATGATCATTTGATGATTTAAATTGGAATATTTGGACCTCTCATTATTATAAACTCTTAACATGTATGGTGAAAGACAACACAATCATGGCCCAAGGAACTCCATAGTTTGTGTTCAATGTATCCATATCCTTAATTTGATGAAAAGAGGAATCTGTTGAAAAAACAGAGAAGCATGCATCCCGGGGGCCCATAGGCACCAACAGATCAAAAAAATGGACCACCGATGTAATTATTGTGGCCTGTTAAAGGTGCCTCTATCAGCAATGACCACTGGTGGGTGGTGGCGGCTACATGAGGGGGGCGATACGCCACGAAGGCTTGCCAGATGAACGGATGCAGCCTTCTCATGACATGGTGCCACAGGAGGATCTTCTGGTGGTGGAGGTGGTCGCATGACCACTACATATGACCTAGTACATGGCACCATTTTGTGACCCATGAGGCAGGTTGTTATATCTTGTCTGTAATGGAGGAGTTTGATCCACAGTTACCCTAGGGGCGGTGGTGCTGTACCAGATGTGGCATCCGACAACGTCCCATCGAGGAGGACATGTCCATCTCTGGTAGACTTGGTTGGGAGGAAACCGCACATCAGGGCAGACCCATGTCCCCTAGGGCCGGTCCTGCCCCTAGTAGGCCAGACCCGCTCCCTCTACACTAGGACAAACTAGAAAGGGAGGCCATGTGACCCTACATAATGGACACTCTGCTAAACAGGGTAGTTTCCAATGAGACCCACTGGTCCGGACCCACAGTACAGGCTAGACTAAACCGAACCAGACCTGAACAAGCTCACATTCTATTGGTCGAGTTAATCCATGTCTGTGGAACCCTTGTGCTAGGTTCTTCGGGTTGGTCTATCTGGGTCATACTGTGCCCAGACACAATTGACCCCTATTTACTAAAACACATGTATTTCATAGACATGTTGTCCTATAGACAACGTCAGTGGCGATGCATAATTTACGATGTATTGATCCTTCATAAATACTCCACATGAGTTTTTGTTGATGATGGAGTACGAACATGGAGGATTGGACTCGAATCCAACGAGACCATTTTTACTAAGTAGATTTTAATATAAAAAACTTATGTCTGATCAATGTGTCGTATATTGCATTGGGACCCTTATGAAAAAATTGTCCTTCGAGGTTACTCAATGAGGAACTTCATTGTGTTTGAGGTATGAAGGATGGTTTGATGATTGTATCCCACCAAAAACAGGCATGCTATGTGTAATAATCCAATGGTTGGTTGTGACGTGGAGAAACAATAGTGGTATTGCGTGGGTCAGCACCTGGCGATGATGAGTGGTTTAGTATCTAGCGATCCTCTATGGGTCAGCACCTATGATCCGGAGTGGGTTAGCACCAAGGAATCATCTATGGTACAGTACATATCGACCCATTGTGGGTCTGCACATAGAAATAATCTATGGTTCATCACCTAGGGACCCTATGTTTTTTAGCAGTAGAGCCTCTTGATTTAATATAATTACCTCTCTACACGACAAATCATCATTACTATTGTACTTAAATTATAATGTGTGTGTAGTCATTATGTTATGTGTTTGATGTATTTCTTGGTGGTACTAACTATGTGGTATTTCCCATTTTGGTTTTCCCTTTAGGGGTAAATGAGAGACATTTAGGTGTCTCTGGATCCCTACTGAGTATTGTTATACAAAACCTTGCGCTGGCATTTCCCGTAACTATTTCATATATTGTAGATAATAGATATAACTGACTTGAAATTTGGGGATCCAAGAATGATAGTGCTCAGTGGTGGATCGATTGATGTGATGTGTGGTCGTGACATCCAACAGAGAGTTGTACCTAACCATTAGGTAGGATCTTTGGTAGAATTCCACCATATATTTTACTTCTTTTTTTAAATTCCATTCAGTTTTTCTTGTATGCTGGACACTTTACATTCAGTTAACACACATTACTATGAGTGTATATACTTTTTCGTGGTCATATTTATTTTCTTTCCATTGTGCATATCCTTGTTGAATTTTACCTTTATGTGTGTGTACAGGTTTAAACGAAATCCCTACCCTTTTGGGATATTTCAATCTAGTTATTGTCACCAGCCCCTGGCCAATAGAATGTGGTCAGAGGGTAGTCATGACATGGGCCTTAGAGGATGGGTCATGAAAAAGTGGTATCAAGGCATGGTATGTTCTACCAGATGAACTATCAGTCTATATTTTCGATGGGGGAAACAATTTAAAGTGGATTGAGTTCAACTTTCTGTTTAGAGAGTACAGTGTTGGTGTAGTGGCCTACCTATCCAAACACTAGAACCCTGAATTTGGTTTTCTGACTCAGTACATGAAAACACTGATTGCATATGATTTGGAAGTTACATTCACTTGATATCTTTTGAGTCAGCTCACCCGGTATGACTTATTGACTATTGTTCATCTATATTATCATTCAAGATATCTCCAAGAAGATATCTAGAAAGGATTCCATTGCATGAGCATTAAGATTGACCACAGACTAATGGGGACATTTTTACAAGGATCGATGTCCACGATGTTACCTTTGGGAAGTGTCCCAACAATACCACAACCCATTGGTCTGTAGTTACTGTCTTCCCTACCAGTTGAGGATACATGTGGTCTCAGTTCCTTACTTGAGCTTCAGAGATATATACCCTTATGGTTCCAACATGATTACACCTACCCCTTGTAATACTAGATTACAAATGGGACGATATCAATATGTACATTACGATGAGTTTACCACACACGCCCAGGGGCCATGATTCGATCTGGTGGTCATTGACCGACTCACTATGTCGGCTCACTTCAATCCCATCTAGGTGTATAGATTAGTAGTGGAATTAGGATACCTTTACATTTTGGAGAGAGATCAGATACACTGGGGTCCTTCAATAATCGTCTCAGACTGGTAATCACCCTTTACATCCCACTTGTGGAAGGGTGTTGTAGGTGGAGTTCAAGACTCATCATTGCTTGAGCATAGATCTTCACCCCTAGAAATATGACCCAATATAGTGAACCATACATTCCATTGATGATATGATTCATGCTTTTTTCCTAGTTTTTTTGTCACAGTTTCGAGGAACACCTACTATTGGTGGAGTTTTCCTACAAAAAATAGCTATCACTCAACAAATTTCATGGAACCGTTTGAGGCTATATATGAGAGGAAATGCAGATCAACTGTATGTTGGAAATACCCAGGGGAGTAAACACCCATGGGTATAGATTTTTTATGGTCTAATATTGGGAAGGTATAGATCATCAATGAGTGGATGAGGACTGTGCATAGAAGACACAATTCATATATTGAGAGTGTTTGTAGACTATTTTAGTTCAATGAGGGAGTCCAGATTTTCGTTCGAGTCTCACACCGACATGGATTTCGGAGATTTGGCTGAGACGACAATTTATATTCTAAGATTATAAGACCCTTCTATATTTTCATTATATTTGGTGAGGTGGTGCAATCCCTTGATTTTACCCCATAGATGAACCAGGTGAAATGTGTTTTTCATGTGTTGCAATAGAGGAGGAGTGTGCATCATCAATCACACATCATCAACTGGGGAGAGATAGATATTGATAGCGGGGAGACATTTGAAACGTTTTTAGTGGAGAAAGTGGATCGACAGGAGTGGATCCCTCAAAAACTGATGATTCCTCTAGTTTATGATTGGTGGAAGAATTTGAATCTTCAAGAGATCACATGAGAGTAGGAGTTTAAAATTCCTTCTCATCACCTCCATTAGGTTGGTTTTCATTTTTTCTTTCTTTCAAGGATTTAAATCCCAAATGCGTATATAATTTAATTTCCTGTAATTTACATGTATTTTTTTACCTGGAATTAATTCGATGTTGCACCCTTTGGCAGCACGTGATCTGAGGGCTGGACTACTGAGAATGATCTGTCAAAATATGATAATAATTAAATAACATGCTTGACCTATTTTCCCTAAATAGTGGAATTACTATTAAATGGGTTCCCAAATCCTAAATATTATTTCATTGATGTGTTTGGGATGTTGGGTTTACCGTAGAAAAGGCATCATTTTAGTTAGCCAACCCCCTAGTGAGAAAGCCTAAAAATAGAATGAACGTAAATAAAATTATTAAATACAATAGTTTTTTTTCAAATTCATCTAACTCACAATTGGGGACTTTGATTAAAAATATGAGACCATTTCAAAGCTTGTGAGGGGATGATTTTCATAAAATGTTCCTAACATTGGTCGACGTGAGCCAACGATGATTGTTAGCATTTGGTTGTAAATAAAATAATTTTGTAACAATTATTTTACTGTTAAATCCTAAAAAACCTTTATTAGTAACTCATATTGAAAATATGAGAGAACTATTGAGCTCATGCTGGCTTGATACCCTTTGGAAAATCATATCCTCGACCGATGCTGGTTGGGGTTTAATATTAAATTTTTTTGAAATTTTACTATGGTATGTTCATTAAACATGCGATCAGGTTTTCATAACTTTTGATATAGTTATTAGATTAAAAATCTCAGGGAACTTCTCAACTCAGTACCCTCGATATTTTCTTAGAAATGACATAACCTCAGCTGACAAGGGCATTGAGGAAAATTTATTTTTCAAACCTTTCTGGAAAAATAATAATATAATTCAATGTAATTATTTTATTTCATTTATGTTTGTTGAGTGACAGATTGAGATGTTTGGATCAGAAACAAGTAACATTAATGAAGGGTCAATAGTGGCTCGTTCGAAAGTGTGATGTGGTTTTATTAATTGCTTAATAAATGTGGCTCATTTAATAAGAATCATTAGTTGGTGAAACGTCATTTAACTTTTTATTCCTTTTAACAACCATACTTGATGGACATTGGGATATAAAAACATATAGAAATCTCTAATGTAAAACTGGTGGAATACCTCCCCAATGAAGAGTCAATAATGCTGGGAAAAAGGCTAGAAAGACTTCATCATCTTCGACATGCCTCATATAATGGATCCAAATGGTACGTTGGCTTCATGAAAGCATTAGGACAAAAACATCGGCATAAAAGATAAAACTAATAGGGGTTGAATTTCAGCATGTTCACCCCAATTATTATTCTAGAAAAGGCGAATGCCAATTAACCCATTTATATGTTGATCTGCAAATCGTGAATTTAATACGGAGAGTAACAATATTTTGTTGATTTCATTACACATGATTTGAAATTATCAACATTTAATTAAATGTTAAATCCCCAAACCTCCAATGACTATAAACACCTAAAATCGATGTTGTAGGATGACATGAAAGAGGGTTGGTAACCTCTGCTGTGGGAGTTCTAGGTGGTTGTATCCTCAACGTGGCAGGAACTGGAATTCAGTGTGAAGGGCTAGATGGCGGCGACCCAGGAGGTCCATAAATGTAGAAATATTGGAAAACAGACCACCAAGGAATTTATAGTGGCTAAACGAAGGTACCTCTGGTGTTGGAGACCATAAGCGGGTGGCGGTGTGCCATGACAGTTCGCTGGAGGAAGGGAAGTGGATAGATACGACCATAGTGTAGTTAGAGGAGCCCCTAGATGGGATGGGTGCTGGTGACTATGGGGAAAATTTTTCTACATTGTCAATGGTCTACAGATACAGCACCAAGATGCATTCCACATGGCATGTCGTGGTCTCTCGATCATGATGGAGGAGGCCAACTTTTAGCGACCCATTGGGTGATGGTGGTGGAGCAGATGAGGAATTCATCCACGTCCAAGAGAGGCGGACTGGGCGGGGCTCAAACTACCAAGCTAGTCAGACCCACTTCCTAGCGGGCTGGTCCCGCCCCCAGTCGGCCAAACCAGAGTAGACCGGGTCGCAATGCGACCTGGTGGACTGGTCCATCATCCAAACTAGGTCGGGTCTACCAAGGGAAATTTGGCCTAGCTAAAAGCCAGTCAGGACCAGACCAACCCCTATTTTCTTAAACGGCCATATCTCTCAGACCAGGCGTCTGATTGATGCACCATCAGTGGGATTGGGACCTTTATAAAAGAGTGGTACTTCTGATATACCCCACGTTAATTTTATATGATGATGATGAATGGTTGGTTTGGATCAGTCTTGAATCCAATAGTTTCATTTTTACAAAAAAATCATATAACATACAAATCGGGCGTCCGAACGATGTGTTACGTATTCCATTGAGACCCTTATGAAGAGATCGTCCTCTTGAGATACTCTATGTGGGACATCTTTCAATTATGGTATTACTAATGGATTGAGGGGCATATCCTCCTAGAATGAACCGTTCTATGTGCCGAAATCCAGTGGTTGGTTGTGATGGGGAGAATGAATAGTGATCCTTCATGGGTAAGCCCCTAGTGATCCTGAGTGGGTCAAAATCTAGAGATCCTATGTGCATCAGCACCCAAATATCTTATGTGGGTCAGCCCTCTTATTTCGTTCATCACCTAGTTATCCCATGTGGGTAAGCACCTAGTAATCATGTGCGGGTCCGCACTGGAGCATCTCGACCGAAGAAGATTATATATCATTACAACTAATTACTTGTAAGTTTGTACATATCTTATTCCTTGTGTGAGATGAGTCATGGTGGTATGTGTTTGAGACCTATCTTGGAGGTATTATCTCTGTGGTATTGTCCTTAGTGGTGTTTCCCTTCCTGGATTACTGAAAGGACAATGTGGCTCTCGGGGTTCCTTCTATTTGTTATCATACCAACACCAACATGAACTTCTCCATATACTATTGTGTCTTATGATGACGATGGACAACTCTTACTGAGACTCTTTGGAGCTAGGACAAGAAGGTGCAAAAAGGTGGATCGATAATGATGGTGTGCTTAAGTGAGATCCGACAAAGAGTTGTACCTACAAAATAGGCAAGATTATTGTCAAACGACCTCTAGATCTTGTAATTAATTTGTTGTACTTTCCTTTCATTTAATCTTTCATTATTTCCTGTTTACATTCAATTTATACAATTTTCACTCAATGGAGGAATATTGTGGTGGTATTATTAAAATTCATTCATTCATGGTATTCTTTGGGCAGTAATCCCTATCAGTGTAGGTACCAGATTAAAGGCAATGCATTCTGTATTTGGGATATGCATTTCAAGTGCAAGTCACCATCCCCAAGCCTAAGGGTGGACTTGGGGTATCCACATCCCTTGCCCCAAGGGACGAGAAATTATAGGACATTACGATACTAGTTATGTATATTATAGATGTCCAACATATTTACCTATCCCTATATTCCATAGATTTTTTTTAAAAAAAATATTAATTATATCATTTTTGGAAAAATAAATTTTCATATATATAAGAAATAGCTTTCATGAAAATTTTTGAAAGTCCAGGAATCAATTTGTTATTGTGGGGGAGAGTGGTATATTTTTTAATTTTAAAATAACATTAGGATAAAAAGGAAATAAAAATTATATCACTATACATAAAAGATCCCAAAAAAATTACCATTTTGACGTCATTGTTACACAGTCAGTGAATTGGATGGGAGAAATTAATGTAACTGAATTATGAAATATATAAAGACATAAATAACAAAAAATTATTGATAAATTTTTATAAACTAATTAATTTATAATTAACGTTGTTTTTGTATTAAAAATACATTTTCAAAAACAAATTACTGAATATTATAGTTAACTTGTTAAAAAATAATAAATTTTTTATTTTTCTAAAAATATATTTTTTAAAATCTAAATAATGAAAATATGTTATTTTGAATTTCAAAAAAACATTAAAATTTTATTTTCCCATGAATACTAATAATAATATTTTTACAATCAATATTTGTAATCATGAATTTTTAACGATCTATTTTGTTATAAAAATATTTGAAAGTAAAATTGGTTATATTATATTTAGAAATGTAATAAAAAATTATTAGTATCAATTTTATTGTTGAATTTTAGATAATGGAATTTTTTACATAATGTGAAATTATTATAAATAACATTTAAATTATATTAAAATTAATTTCTTCCAAGTCTAAAAAGTGAATCTCAAAAAAAATCCATATATTAAAATATGAAGTTCGTATTTGGTATATTTTTCCTTTTTTATTTTCATAAACTATGAATAAAACTTGTGGTAATAATCATCATACTAGTATATTAAAAATGTATAATATATGCAATAAAATTAAATAATTTCTCAAAATCAACCATAAACATGATTTAATTTCATTAGATGGCATAAATTATACTATATGAACCATATGTTCTAATATTTTACATTCTGGTTCTATTTTACCTTGATATTTCCATTTTTATTATTTTTAGTAATAAAATTTCCAAAAATCACCTCTCTTGAATTTAATGTGTCAAAAATTTCACATAATAAAAAAATACGATAGGACTGGAAATAAATGATTGTTTAAAATATTAAAAATTCATAATGGATTTTTATATAAATGTAATATTTACATCATATTTTTTTGTGAGCATTTAAAAATTTCTTAATACAGATATAAAAATTAATGTAAATGATTTGAATAAATATAATATTGATAATTTTTGAGTGACTTATAGTTTCAAAATAAAATCATATATAAATATAATATAATTGGTTTAAAGGAAATGTTTTTATAATAATTATATTTCTATATCTATTGGCAGGAAAAAAAATTGCATGAATTTTTTCAAAAAATATACTAACGATATTTTATGAATATGAATTATTTTATGCAGGAATTTACATTAAAGGGAATAGGAGATCCTTTATAGGTAAACATATTTCATTTTATTTTTATATGTTTATTCATGTAGATTATAATTTTTCCTTAAATTTTACTAACATTACCTACTCGTTAGATTGTATGAATATTTTAAATGAATAATGACTTTTTTCGATTTTTGGAGGAAAATAAATTTTCAACCAAATAAATGTTTACTAAAAAAACCTATTTTTTATATTATTTAATTATTATCTATGATCATTTTAGATATGAATTATTTTTTGATAAATTTTAATAATTAATACTCGTGTTTTTTTAAATGAGTCAGTTTTTAATTTTTAATGAGAATTTGAAAGGAATCCCTATTGAACATAAAAGAGATGAAAATAATTTCACAGTAGTTGATAAAAAATGATTTGATACTTATATTACATGATTTTAATTTTATTTTCATGAATTATTTTATTCTTACTATTTTTCAAAGTATTATATTTAAATATATATATATAATGATAATTTTAATGGTATTTTAGTAATGAAATTTTAAATGTATATGTTTAGTGTCCTTTTTTATTATATGATAATATAAATAGATATTAATTCTAATTTATTGGGAATAAGATATGAAGATATTAAATTTATAAATTTTCAATATTTCTTTTATAATTATGATGATGTTATTTTCCTGACACCTTTTTATTTTTCATATTTTATGATATAAATATAGTGTTTTATGATAATATAAAACTAAAATGAATTTATAATGATTGTGTGAAGGGTGGGCTTGAAATTAAATTTCCCTCTATGATTTGGGTAATGAATAATTTTTTATGATATAATTGTTAATATACTATGTTATCCTAATCATATGATAAAGTTCACTAGAGGTTATCCAAATCATGAAATATGGTTTATTAGATGTTCTCAATGTATTGAAGAAGATACACTAGAATGTTGTGAAATACATACATGTTGTGAAAGTATTTGTGGGTTCCTGTAACAAAATACTTCCCTGACTATGATTGTGCCTAACTTTATGACACTAATTAGTGTCATTATACTATCAAAATTTATTATTCATATGGACCATGTTCTTCAACCTCTTTATGATTCATGTCATAGGAACTGTCATTTTTTATGCTTTTCTTAGGATTATAAAATTGAAATGGTTGGGAATTAATTTAAAAGGGTAAAAAAATGTTATCATACCATTTATTTTAAATTAATGATTAATTTATCCTTGATAAATACCTCTTTTAAAATTACAGAACATTTGATCTCACACATTGTTATGTTTACATTTTCACAATATAGAACGAAATGATATATGATTTCAAGGTCTATGAATGGTTATCTTTGAGTTGAAAAATGTTGGATATGATTTACATCTATTATAAATAAAACAATTGGTAGATAGGGTTACACATAATCTAATCATAAAAGATTATGGAATGAATTTTAATGACATGTAATGAGAATTCATCAAATAAGATTTAATATTTTTAATGAAGTGTATGTGTCAATATATAGAAAATCCATTTCACCTTTACTCTAGTAATATAAATTTTAAGTGGTTACAATTCCTGTAAGGTGAAAATTACGTTCGACATATTACAACTATAAATTATACGGATTCCATATTTGTAGTCTATTTTAATAAAATCCTACTCATAGATGTGGTGAAATTTAATTTAAAATCAAACATTCAAATCATGAGGGAAAAGAAATTTCAAAAAAAAAAAATTTATTTATGAAAATGTATATTAACAAACATCATGTTTAAAAATAATTCCAAATAGGCAATTTATTTCTTATTAAATCAAAATAACAAAAATTATGTATTAAAACTAATCCGAAAAATACTTTTTCTTCGTAAAAACATGAAAATAAAACATAATTTCATATAAAAATATTTAATTTTTAATATTCATTAAATACCATTGTTTAATAAAATTCCTAATATTTAATCCTATAATAATTGTTTCCAAATTAATTTTAAAATTATATCTTGTTTATCAAATAAATTTTTTAAAACTATATTAAATTATTTATAACATTCACATAGAGTAGAACATAAAATCTATTTAGGAAGAAAACATATTTTTTAATAATAAAATAAAATTACTATGAAATATATGGATTATTTAAAAATATGTAATTAAGAAATAATAATTTATTTAGATAGACAAACACACAGACATGGACACATAAGATTCATAATGTGGAAAATATAATTCCTTCCTTCCAATTTAGAAGCTAATTTATAACTATAACCACTAAGTTTTAATATTTAATATTTCATTTATTATTTGTTATGTGTGTTTTATACGATGTCAAAGATCATGAAATTTTATAATCTCATGATGTTAAAATTTGTTGATGAATTATTTTTTATTTATTTAATAAAATTATTTTGAAAATTAGTTATTATTTTTTATATTAGTTATTAATGTATTGTTTATTAATATAATGGTTTATTTATTTTTGTTGTCATATTACCTTGAGTTTAGAATTTTACATTTAGTTTATGACTAATTACATCACGATCCAATTTATATCCATTAATGTAAGATGTAATATGTTAGATGATATTTATAACACTTCAGACAATAAATATTATAAATCATTATTCCAGGTAAACATGAGGTAATAAAAAATTTTATTGAATCATTAAACAAATTATAAAATTGATTTTATGTATTAGATGAAAATGATATAAGTATATTTCTATATGTGTATATTCTATATTGTAACTGAATTTTTCAAATCTAGTAAAATTGTTTGTAATTTTTATCCTATTAACATTATTTTCTATGAATTTATGTTGTTCCTAAAAAAACAATGATTTATGTTTTTTTGTCATTAAATAATTCATTATCATTCATATTCTTGTAATAAATTTCCTAAATCTATCATTATAATTATTTATAAATTACTTTTTCCCTCCATTTAAATTTTTCACATCCCATTAGTGTTATCTTTTTTTTGGAATTGTAGTTTTTTGATATTCCAGATAAACTTTTTATTTTATTTTCAATAATTTCATAATGAATATTTATTAACACTTATTATGATGTAGGGTTTCAAAAGATTTATTTTCATATTTTAAGACATTGATTCTCTACTTTAATGAAAAATTTTGATAAAAAATATATAAAATGAGTTATAATGATAAACCACTATATGTTATAAGAATAGTTGGTTGATTAACAAAAAAATCATGTAACATAAAGAATAAATGAAAAATAAATATTATTATTTAAAAATCATAGATATAAAAAATATTTTTAGTTAAAATATTTGAGTTGGAGTTAAAGAATTATTAAAATAAATGTTCCTCCGTGAGACAAATTTATTGATTAATTATTTTGAAATAGGAAATCAATATTTGGAAAATATTTTTTTTAATTTATTAATACATGTTCTTACAAAAATATTTTATTAATTATTTTTGAGAATATGTTATAATTATTTTCTACCAAATTTAGAAATATTATTTTATAAAAATGATATAATTTTATTTAATCATCATATCAATATTATCTTAGGGATAGTTTTTTAGAATTTTATGAACATATTTATTTTTCAAGTAATGTTGGAAAATAGATATTTTTGTAAAATTATCATTTAATTTGAGTAAATAAAATGTTATTCATTAAATTTCATATAAATGTAATATAAATAATCGTAAATTAGTTATAATATGAATAATTTCAATTTCATATTCATTATACATTATTTCGGTAAATCTTCATTTTAGGGCTTAAAACAATATTTGTTATAGAGATATTTTTGGTTTTTTATTATGAATGTTTATTAAAATTTATTTTTTACATTATATGAATTTTTTAAAAAATATAGACACATACTTTCAGATGTGGTGTTACAAACATAAACAATACATTTATGGATTTGATTCAAATAAATGTGGCTCAATTATTTTATATAAAATCATAAAACCTTAAATGAAAATATTTGAAAACATACATGCCCAACGAAAATTTAGCTATAGAGTTTAAAATAATGTGGATATACTATTAACAACTTTGATTCCAAATAAATTGGATCATAATGTTCATAATGTTCATAATCGACTCCAACTAAAATCAACAAATATAGTAATAATTTTAGTTATAAAATAATTAAAACCCATCATCACAAACTAGAGAATATAAATATAGGAAAAGGGTGAGCTAAAAATCTCAGTAAGGGTAAAAGAAAGAATATTGAGGATCATAAAAGAGTAAAATTAGAAAATTGAATTGAAAAAATGAATAAAAACCCTCTTTAAAACCACATAATGCCTATTATATCTCATAAATTTGATTCATAACCTAAATCATATATGTTCGTAAGTCATGAATTATAATTGAATTAAATAATATTACCATTGACCATTAAATATCTATTAGAAATTGATGTGTCGAAGACATTTAAGAAATGAAAATAACTTACATAGAATTTAAGAATCTTTTCCAAGAATATATCAGTGGAATTAATTCACTCCCCAAATAATCACTGTTGTCATGGTTATCTCTAATGGATTTCATATTTGACAATATAGGTTATTGAAAATTATTGACGACCAACTCCAATCTTTATTCTCTGAGTAGATATAAATTTTTATTAGAGAATTAGAGGGATATATATGTCCCACTAATCATTGTTTTTAACATAACCAACATCCATGGTTATAATTTTACAGCCTTAATTGGTATTTATGTCATTGTAGGTGGATTTTTATTTAAAGATCAATTTCAATAATTATGGGGGAATATAAAGATTCCAATATTAAATCATTCATCTCTAAAAAATTAATTGTTTATAATAAAATTTTCTGTAAAAATAATATTTAAAAAATGTATTGCTGGGTAAAAATTATTGTGTCGTCATTACTATGAAAAAATACGTTCACGACCAGTCCACTGGGGCCCATGTCGTGACTACCCCAAGCCTTCCTTCCATAAGACATGGGCTGGAGACTAGCACTAAATGTGTATTCCCTGAAACTGGGAAGGCATTGCCTTTATAAACTGATAGAACATGAAACCAAGCACACATCAAAATAGGATCACAATTAAACTGAATTGTAGACATTGTGAGTACAGTACGTAAAATGGCCTAGAATACAAGCCCAACTGGAAAGTATAAGTACAATTGTGATTCAATATAACTTAATAAAAGGCAATTTTAGTTTCTGGGTCATCCTCCGAGGTTCCAAGCTGAAGGGTAGGTATAGATTTCCTTCTCAGCACTCCACATCCACCCATCACCACTGCGTACTGACACACGGTATGGTCCACCTCTAGGTACCATCCAGTCCTGGTACTCTCCGCCTCAATCAGCACTGCATGTCAACTATATCCTTCACAACAAGGTGTGGAAATATCCCATGCTGGGGTGAGTATAATGATAATCAGTAGGGACCCCAATACCCTCTAGGTCTCACAAAAATCCAAAAAGTATAAAAAAATGTATGAAATCAACAGATAACATTACTTAGGTATATCCCCATACATATACCTAATTTATCTTTTAATCAATATCAATCATGTGGAAAACATAGAGGTTTTGACATAGCTCACACTAAGATTTATTCTATGGGGTAGTGTTTAGTAACATTCCAAGTCACAACGTCAAACACATCGGCTGATGGAGAACTACTCCTCTATTTAGTAATGTGGGCCTGCCGTGTCACACAGAGGTGCTTCCCACTAACCTTGGACTACTGAGTTACTCCTCCTGTTGAGTACCATGGGTCTGCCGCGTCACACATAAGCGCTCCCCGCCATAGGTCTTCCACATCACACAGAGGTGCTCCACCTCGAGGCATGCTAAGGTACTCCTACTGTCGAGTACCGTGGGCCTTCCGAGTCACCATGGAGCTCCCCACCGTGGGTGTACTGTGTCACCAAGGTCTCCCCACTAGGCCTTTCGAGTCACTCCGAGTCGAAACGGTCAGCAGTCGACAAGTCTCAGCCATCCAATAGGTTCTCGCACTACGCTTGCTCGTCTCCAAGAGGATCCCCTCCCCAAGATACTGGTTGATACTCCAACTGCCAGGAATCATACTGAAGAAGTTTCTCCTAAGCCTGTCACATCATAAGGGTCTCAACGTAATAGACGACACATTAATCTGACGCCCGGTCTATGAGTAATTATCCTTTTAGTCTCAGGGGCCCAATTGGATTTGTTCCCTATCCAACCTGACTGTTCCCCATATTAATCTAGAAAATAGTGGGGTATCAATCAATGGGATTTTCTGGCTCCAAGATTTCCAACACCACTGATGGTTCGTCAAAAAAATGTCTAGTGACAAAGTTATCGACAAAAGAATGTAACTAGGTTATAGTGGTTCCGGGTCCAGTCCGACGCGGTCGGACCGCACCGGTTCGGGTTGACCTGGCCTGACCTGTTAGGTCTGGGAGGACTTGTACTTCAGCCCGGCCCATTGGGACCGGTCCAGAATGCGAGGGCCGCGAGGGTGCCACGAGGGCGGCATGTCTGAGGGGTTTAGTAAGGGCACTTACCGGCCACGAGGGTGTATACCAGCAGTGGGTATGAGGTCTGGTCGTGGGATTGTGGTATGGCGGTGGTGGCTTGGTAGACGTTGGCGGTGACTCAGTGGACATGAGATCCATGAGTGGTGGAGTCGTGGGGAGTAGAGGTCACATGGCTGAGGTGGCTGCGTGGTAGTGTCATTGCGTTGTCGCCTTCATCGCCTTCCACACCACAAATCATAAGAAGATTTGTGGAGGTGTTAGACCATGTATGTTTGGCCCATACCCTCCATGTTATGGTGGTAGAAAATGACTAAAAATAACCAAGAAATGATGAAACTAAAATCCTCCTGCAATGATTATTCCCTAAACCCGTAAAGGAAAACATATGCAGATCAACTAGTTAGAAATTTGATCCGTGTTCCATATTTTAGAAGGGAATAACATGGGTAAAAATAATATTATCTTTCACAATAAACCCCTACCTCGGGTTGTACATTGATGTTCGTTCATGAAGAATGTACTTATGTCAATTTGTTGTAAATGAAGACGTCCCATGTCAGAAGAAGTCTTGACGAAGATGGTCGAAGCCGAGATCAGAGTTCTTCGTTGGCGGAGAGCTCTTCGTTGGCGGAGCGTTCTTCGTTGGGAGGTGAAGTTATTCATTAGAGAACTTTATTTCTCTGAAGGCTCTCTCCTCCCCCAATACCACCAAAAAAATAGGTAGCCCCATAATAATAGATTACGATATATATAATTTTGTTTGTTGGCATAAATTTGAAATTGGTTAAATTTATGTGGTGCATTGGTATAATTATGTGGGGAAGGGTTGACACATTAAAAGTTGGAGGAGTTGAAGAGCCTCCACATATTTAATAGGATGTTTGTGGGTTTCAAGCCTTAGGTGATCCCCACCACCATAACCTTTCATGGATGGTATTACTAGCTCAGGTGGACCCCACCACCGAGCATTTAATTTGGAAAATAAATCTCCTTTGGTCCCCAACTACACAATATCCCCAAGAGGTTGGTTAGAACAAAATTAAATAAATTGTGTGTTTAATTTAATTTATTATTTCCACAAAAAACTGAAAAACTAACATTCACCATCGAACAACTACCGTCGAGGTGAAAGTCATATTAATTGAATATTGGTGTTGTGAGTTCAAC
Organism: Viscum album; assembly: GCA_963277665.1. Classification (NCBI taxonomy): domain Eukaryota; kingdom Viridiplantae; phylum Streptophyta; class Magnoliopsida; order Santalales; family Viscaceae; genus Viscum; species Viscum album. The sequence goes on along the minus strand of OY728122.1, from coordinate 1,404,679,001 downwards.
AGTATCATCAGATATCAATTTCGAGCACCGGTTTAAAAGTTAGAAAAACCCGCTCGCACATTTACTAAACGCACCTATGAAAAATTATTCCAAAATAATGTAACGAACTCTGGGCCTCGGAATCACACATCATAAATTTTCACGGATTTGTAAAAATCCCATATATTAGATAAAATTACATGAAAATTTCGGGTCTTTACATTCTACCCACCTCAGGGCTTTACATCCTCATAATCCACAACTCATAACAAGGTAAACAAGTGGGGGTACTAAACATGCATTTGAGCCTCTCGATTCCATGTGCTCTCATGGAGGTTCCTGTGCTTCCTGAAAACGTGCACCAATGGTATCGAACCGCCATGAAGGACTCGGTACTATCAATCCTTAATATCAACTAGAACCTTCGTAAATGTTTCCCCATCGTTTACATCCTTCTCATCGTGGTCGATGATGTGATAAGGGTCATGCACATATCTCCTTATCTATGATATGTAGAAGACATCGTTCATCTGGTGAAACTGAGGCGGTATAGCAAGCAGTATGCTGCTATGCCAAATCTGTTGAGAACCTGAAAGGGTCTGATTAATCTCAGAGATAACTTGCCACCTCGGCCAAATATCTGCAAACCTCATCAAGTTGAGACCCATAGAATGACATTGTCACCATCCCCGAACATGAGAGGTCTTCGTCTCCAATAGTCATACGACCTCTTCTTGCTCTGTGGAGTCTTCATCCTCTCCTTGATGATCTACATCATCTCTGTGCTAGCTTGTACCATCTCTGGTCCCCCGAGTACTGACTCCTCTAGGCCAGTCCACCACAAAGGTGATCTACAAGGTCGCCCTTATAATGTCTCAAAAGGTCCCATCCCAACGGTGGAGTGATAGATGTCATTGTATCAAAACTCCACCAATGTCAAGTCATCCAACCAGCATGACCACAATCGAGGACACAATCATGAAAAATATCTTCAAAGGTCTAAATGGTCAGCTCAGTCTGACCATCTGTATGAGGATGGATGGAGGATTTCAAATGATGTTGTGTCTCGAAAGCCTACTGAAAATCCTTCAATAGATAGGATGTAAAACATGCATCCTGATCGGATATAGTAGTTGAGGTTATTACATGTAACCGCACAATCTCATGCACATAGAGGAGTCCCATGCTCTCTACTGCACCCTGCTCTCTCATTAGTAAGAAGTAGGCCAACATGGTGAATCAGTCGACGGTCACCCAGATCAAGACATGACCTCTGGATGTACTTGGATTTCCTGTCATGAAGTCCATGGATATACCATCCCACATCCACTTTGGGTCCTCTAAAGGAAGAAACGAGCATGCTGGTACCTGATTCTCTTCCTTCACTTGCTGACAAGTGAGGCACCGAGAGACAAACACTACCATTTTATTCTTCATTCCCGACCACCGGTGTTGTCATCTGAGATCAAGGTACATATATTTCACTCCTGGATATACCTCTAGAGGGGAAGTGTGGAACTCCCTCAACACTTCCACTTGATGTGACATTGTACCATGGTATGTTCGATGAAGAGGATGACATGGTCCCCACATTCAAAAAATCCATCAGGTTCCTGCCCATTGGATATCTTAGCATGTCAAGCCTCACAGTCAGCGTCCCCATGATGTGCCTCCCTAACATGATAAAGATGTTGGGGAGTTACTGTAAGAGATTGACGAAAAGATGATTTATTTCTCTCCACAATGGATATATTCAAAGCATCCAGTGACTCCATCACCTCACCTTGCAGTTGTATACCAGACCTCTTATTGAGTGCATCTTCTACAACATTCCCCTTTCCCAGATTATAGACTATATCAAAGTCGTAGTCCTTGAGGAACTCAAGCAAACGTCGCTATCTCAGGTTAAAGTCCTTCTGTGAGAAGATATATCCAAGACTCTTGTGATCATAGTACACTATAAAGCAATCTCCCATCAGATAGTTTCGCCACATATTCAAGGAGAAGACCACTACTGCTAAATCCAGGTCATGGGTAGAGTAGTTCTACTCAGGCTATCTCGGATATCGAGACCCGTATGCATTCACTACTCCCTCCTGCATTAAGAAACATCTTTTTCCTGTCCTTGATGTGTCACAGTTGACTACGTTCACTATACCCTCTTCTAGAAGCCTCAATATGGGGTTAGTAGTTAGCCACTGCCTCATCACTTGAAAACTCCGCTGGAATTTCTGAGACCAAACAAAGGGATTCCCCTTCTTAGTCGAAGATGATTGTGGTGGTTCAACTCTAGAGAAGTCTGGAACAAAACCTTGATAATAATTGTCCCAACCTAGGAAACTCCGTACCTCCATCACACTCATGAGTGGCTCCCAAAAAAGTACCTTCTCAATCGCCACTGGATCCACTGCTACTCCAGCCTCTGAGATGACATGTCCCAGAAAGTGATCCTCTCTGATCCAGAACTAGAACATCGAGAGATTACCATATAGCTGGTTCTCTCGAAATGTGTCCAGTACTATCTGTAAATGATAGGCATGCTCCTCCTATGTATCCGAGTATATTAGAATGTCGTTGATGAAGAATTCCACAATGTGATCATGGAAAGGCAGAAATATCATGTTCGTGTGTCCCATGAGCAATGCTGGAGCATTGGTTACACCTAATGGCCTATCCCAGAACTCGTAATGGTGGTACTAACATGTAATAGTTGTCTTATACACATCCTCATTTCATACTCTATGTTAGTGATAGACTGCTCTGAGGTCTATCTTTGAGAACCAACATGCTCCCTTCAGCTGATCAAAGAGGCCATCAATCCTCGTGCATGGGTACATGTTTTTCATGGTCACCTGGTTCAGGAACCGATAGTCAATACAATGTCTCAATCTCCCATCCACATTCTTGGTTAATTGAATCAAGACTTTCCTAAGACCAACACTGGTCCAGATGAATCCATTCCCTTACAAGTCCTCTAACTTTACCTACTGCTCTCGATGCTCTACAGGAGCCATCCGATATGCTGGTGTAGATATCAGTGTCATCCCGAGGTAAAAGTCAATGAAAAAGACCACCACTATGATAGGAGGTAGACCCAGAACATCATCAGGGAAAACATCCGCATTCTGATCCACCACTACAGGATTGTTAAGACTCTCCACATCAATAGCTCTGAGGGTAGGGAAATCCAACTGATGAGTGATTGGCTGTACTCTCCTCCAGGTATGTCCATTCTACAATACAAAGGCTCCCATCTCACAGGTGAAGGTACACATAGTCCCATCTGTGTGGAAACACCTCACCTTTCACCAAATATAGTCAATATGTGCATGGACTATAGATAACCATTCAATACCCTAGATGATGTTGTAAGGCCTCAACACTGCTACTATGAGAACCCAGTAGAAGCTATCTTCTCCTATAGTAAGATGACACTACTGGAACCAGTGCGTAATTGTCGAATCTACTCCCCTTGGGGTCTATAGCCATAAGGATCAAGCCAACGACTGCATCAGAATCTCTTAGCACCGAACGAGGGTAGTGGTAATAGAAGAATTACTGGAACATGTGTCAATATGTACTGTAGTAATGGTGGAATAGACACAGATCATACCCTGTATCATCTCTAAGGATCCATGATCATAAGCCTCAGCTTCCTGGAGATGAGCTCACCCATGTCCTCCTTCTCCCAACAGTCGGGGTGGATCTTTTAGGGGTGGTGGCGGTAACACATTGAATCGTCACCCACCACTAACTGCACGAACACATCCTCTTCCACTTCTGCCCACTCCCTGAGGACCTCCTCGGGTGAACCTATGTGTCTGCTTTGGCGGTCCCACAACCATCTGCTGATCATAAGTATGACTGGTCGGATAGTCATGAGCCATGTGACCCTACCTACCGCATGTGTAACACTGCCCGCTCCTGGTATTACTGGCTCTGCCTAGGGTGCCATGAAAAACCAATCTTGAGTCATGCGGTCATCCAACTGTAGGTCTGGTCCTCTTGAAACTCGATGACATTTTTCTACTACCAGCTGCTAAAAACTCTGCAACATGATGACTTGTAGCTCCACTGGTGACTTCTTGGCAGGGAAACTCTCCACCAATGGGTATCTCTCTAACAACCGCTCCTACGTCAAGATGCTGAGTGAGATCATGTGAGACATGATATCTTGCATGTTCCCCTACTCTAAGGTTTAGGCCCTGAAGAAAGGGTCCCACACTATATCTGTGGAGAACCATTAGAGGTGAGTGAACCTTGCTAAGTACTGAGCAACGGTCGTGCTTCTATACTACTGATAAAGAATCTCCTTTATGTGCATTGTGCAAAGAGTCACGGGGACAAACTCTGCCAGAATAGTCTCTTGAAGTCTGCCCAGAGAAGCATCCCCTATTCGTGAACCTAGATCATCAAGCTCCACCATCTTCCTACTACTTCTTGTAGAAGGCTCGCGGCAAGGACCACCATGTGATCAGCTGGTGTCCCTACGAGTCATTAGACTCCAACCACAACCTCTAGCTAATCATCATCCTCCTTCTGGTCCATCGATCCTCAGAACCTGGATGGCCTATGGAAATGGATGTCATTCTACGTTCTCATGTTGCATGTGTCATCTTCTACTGGTGCTGGTGGAATCGGTGGCCTAATGGGGAGTGGAACCGGTGGTGCCTCTGCTGGCGCCTCTAGTGGAAAAGGTACCAACACCGAGTTCTTATCTTTGGTTAAGATATTAGTGCATACAACTCTTGGAAATCAAGCTGGCTCTCTTCATGGAGGCATACTGAAAAGAAACAGGTGCACCGTGGTCAGAAAGAAATATCTTGTTAGCAGAGTGTTTTTCCAGGTGAGCTGACTCAATAGATCACAATAAAAAATTTTGAAAACACACAAGTAATCAGTTTTTTCGTGCACTGATTCATAAATCAGATGTCATGGTCATAGTATATGGATACGTCATCAACCACACCAACACTAGACTCGTTAACCTGAAAAACAAACTCATTGACCATAATATTATTGCTTCACAATAATGATCAGAGTCCTATTTATGTAGTAGAACCGACTCCTATGATATGAATATTTCACAACCTGTCCCCCAAGGCCAGTTCCATGACTACCCTAAGCCATCCTTCCATTGGATAGGGGCTAGCAACTAGCACCGAAGGCGTATTCCATGAAACTGGGAAGGCATTCTCTTTATAACCTGCAACCACACGTAACCAAGCACAAAGAAAGATTGCAACACATGTAAACTGATCTGTAAACAGAGTGAGTACAGTTAGTAAATGGGGCAAGAATACAAGCTCAACTGGAATGTACATGTACAACTATGAAACAATACAACTGAGGAAAAGGGAAAGTCTTCTGATGGGTTGTCCTCTGAGGTTTCTACCAGAATGTTACGTACAGATCACCTCCTCAGCATTCCACGTCCACCAGTCTCCTACGCATACCGACATGTCGTTTTTTCCTCCTCCAGGTACCATCCAGTCATGTTACTCTCAACCTTAGATATCGTTGTCCGTCTTCTGCATCCAACACAATAGGGTGTTGGCATAGCCTGTGCAGGGGTGAGTATAATGATACTCTGTAGGGACCACGATACCCTCTAGGTCTCACCAAAATCCAAAAAGGATAAAACAAAATGTATGAAATCAACATATAAACATACATAGGTATATGCCTATACATATAACTAAGTTAACACACAATCCATCTCAATCATGAAGAAAACACATAGTTTCTAACTCACCTCATGCCAAGATTTATTCTAGAGGGTAGTGTTAGGTAACATTTCTAGTTACAACGTTGAACACCATAGCCCCTGGAGAACTCATCCTCTATCGAGTGTAGTGGGCCTACCGCATCACATAGTGGAACTTCCCACTAACCTTGGACTGTTGAGGTACTTCTCATATCGAGTACCAGGGGAATGTCGCGTCACACAGAGGCGCTCCCCATCATGGGTCTGCCGCATCACATAGAGCTGCTCAACCTCGAGGAATGCGAAGGTACTCCTCCTGTCGAGTTCTGGGCGTCTACCACATCATATAGGCACTCTCCATCATGGGTTTACCACGTCACCATGATGCTCCCAACTAGGCATGTTGAGTCACTCTGTGTCAAAATTGTCAATAATCATGAAGTCTCATCCAGCCACTGGGATCCCGCACTATCCTCTCTTTTCATTAGGAGGATCCACTACACAATCTATTGTTTGATACAACACATTCCATGAAGACCCATGAAGAAGTTTCTCAAAATTTTGTCACATCATTGGGGTTTCAATGTAATAGATAGCACGTCAATCAGATTCCCGGACTGTGAGTTATTAGCCTTTTAGTCCTGTGGCCCTAGTTGGAATGGTGCTTGATTCAACCTGACCATTCTCCATCATTAAAAAAACACATTGGGGTATCACACAAAGGGTTTGTCTCACACAATGATATCTAGTTCCACTAAAAGTTTTTCAAACGAACATCCCGTGCCAATGTTTTGGTCAAAAGAAAGTAACAGGGATGTAGCGGGCCCGGGTCCAGTCCGACCCAGTCAGACCAACCATGCGTGACCCGAAATAGGCCGACCCAGTTTGGGTGGACCCGTTCTGACCCATTAGGACTGCCCTGGATGCAGTGCGTCCCGGACGATTGGTTCTAGCCCTGCACGCGAGGGCCATGAGGGCGGCTCGACCGAGGGTTCTGTGAGGGTGCGGACTGACCGCGAGTATCTTGATGGCATGGATAGGTCATAAGGGTAGCTAACCAACCATGTGGGCATAGACCAGCCATGAGGGTGCATACTGTCATGGGGGTGCAGACCGCCACGGGGGCACCGACCGACTATAGGGTGTAGTCCAGCCACAGGGTGGAGGTTTGGCTATGGTATGGCGGTCCAGTGGCGGCAGCACGACGATCGACGATGGTGGCTCGGCGGACGACAATAGTGTCTCGGTGGATGACTCTGAAGTCAGGGTGGATGACACCTACATCTCGGAGGACGGCGGTGGTGGCTTGGTGGATGGATACGATGGCTTGATGGACAATGGAGCCACGAGTGGTGGGGTCGCGGGGTGTAGAGGTCACAAGGCATCGACGTTCATTGGGCGGTGTCGTTGTGCCATCACCTTCATCGTGTTCAACAACAAAAATCATCACAAGATTTGTAGAGGGTTTGGGAAATGTTTTTTTATTACCCTTAACCTCTTTGTTAGGGTGGTAGAAAATTGCTAAACAAAAACAAGAAATGAAGAACACCAAACCCGTCCACAATGATTATTCCCTTAACCTTCTAAAGAAAAAATATTTAGATCAACGAATTACAAATTTGACCAGCATTCCTTTTTTTAGAAGGGAAGAACATGGGTAAAAGAATATTATAATTCACAACAAACCCCTACCCCGGGTTGTTCGTTGTCATTGGCATGAGAAGAATGTAAGGACGTCGATTCGTCGTACATGAAGACATCCCATGATGGAAGCAGTCCAGAGGAAGAAGGTCGACGTTCAGGTCGGCGTTCATTGTTGGTGGAGTATTCTTCATTGGTGGAGCGTTCTTTTTTGGGAGGTGAAGATCTTATTTGGGGAACATTATTTCTCCCAAGGCTCTCTCTCTCCCAAAACAACCAAATAAAAATGTAGCCAAAAAATAATAGATTATGATATATATTATTTTGTTTGTTGGATTAAATACTAAATTGGATAAATTAATGAGGTGCGTTGGCATAATAAAGTCGGGAAGGGTTGACACATAAAATGTTGGAGTAGCTGAAGAGGCTCCCCATATTTAATAGGATGTTTGATGGTTTCAAGCCTCGAGTAATCCCCAACCCCATAACCCCTCATGCATGGTTTTACCAGCTCAGGTGGACCCTACCGCCAAGCATTTAATTTCGTGAATAATACTCATGTGGTCCCCACCTCCACAATATCCACAAGAGGGTGGTTATAAAAAAATGAAATAAAATGTGAGTTTATTTTATTTTATTGTTTCCATGAATAACCCAAAAACATTATTTTCACCCTCGAACAACTGTCATCGAGGTGAAAGTCATCATAATAGAATATCGGTGCAGCGAGTTCAAAGGTGCCCTCATATTTTAATTCCAAGAACTCGTTTGAAACATAGAAAAACTGACGAAACACATTTACTGAATGTACCCAAAAAAAGTTCATTAAATTATTCCAGACACTCCGGGCCTTAGAATCGCGTGCCGTAAATTTTCATAGACCCGTAAAAATCCCATATATTAAAAAAAAATTACTTTGAAATTCCGGGTTTCTAAATATAATATAATTTTTATTATGTAAAATAATATTTTTTTTCTGATTTTTGACAGAAATGTAACAATATACAACATTTTGAAAATAAAACAATTATTCATTTCAAACTTATTTTTAAATTTTAATCATGGGAAAAATTATTTTAAACATATATTGTTGAAAAGTAATAATTTTTTTAAAATTTTATAATAAAAAATGGAAATTGAATTTATTTATTCTAAATAGAATACCAAAACATAAACACTCTATAATAATGATTCGATTATGAAATTAACCCTTAAAAATTGGAATAAGTTGAACAAAAATAACAATGAATGAAATAAATAAATATGAATACCAGGATACAATAATTTTCAGGACATGAAACATAAAATAAAATATCATGTTGTATATACACTACATAGAAGAAACAAATGGAATATAATTCACATGTCACTAATAAATATTGTCAAAACAAGAATCCCATATGACATGGGAATCATTCAAATAATAATCCCCATTATTTAATTAATAATATATATATATATATGAATCCCCAAAATAGTCATATATAGAATCATTATAGGAAATTCATAGATTTATATTAAATGGATAAATAAAATAATTAGTATATATATTATGTGTCCCATATAATGAAAAGAGAGAAAACCTCAATTATCTTGAGTTAGACTCATTACGTATGTTCATTATATACATGAATAATAAAAATTGTTTATTTATCCATATTATTAATAAACTTTTATAAATTTTATTCTTCCTTTAATATAACATATTAGCATGTTATAACAATTACATAATCATATATGATCATTTAAGATGTTTTTTTATATTTGGTTCATAACTCCAAAAAATATTCTATTGGTTGACTAAAGTCAATTTGGTCATTAATAAAATATCATAGTAATAACATTCATGATATATGTAATGACCCAGGAATTTGAAGAATTTTTTCCCTTAAATTCGTTGGAATTTTACGAGTCTGCGGATTTTTACGGTGCCCGATTCCGAGGCCCAAAGTGCCCGGAATGATCCGTTGATGTTTTATTTAGCTTAAACTAATGAATGTAAGCAATTTTACTAAAAAAGTGGAATAACTCATGTACAGTTACTCGGATCAGAAATCTGAGGGCACCGTTGGGCATAGGATGGCGGGATTACCCTAGGCGCGAATTATGTTTAGTCATCGCAGGCCTCCTGTGAGAAATCCCAAAAATGGCTTAACCGTATATAAAATAATTAAATTAATTATTTTATTTTTCCAATGCTTATAACTCACAAACGGTAGCTCAGATTAAAAATCTGAGACCACCTCTGAACTCAGGAGGGAATGCTTTATTTAAGAAGATAATAACTTTCGCCGGCGTGAAAAACCAGAAAAAGTTATTTTTTCTCAAGTAAAATAATTAAATGACAATTATTTTGTTGAAAAATTCATAACGTCTAAACAGTAGCTTAGATTGAAAATCCGAGAGAACAGTTGGGTTCCTTGCGGCGTGTTTCACCTAGGTAGCGCCTAACATCAAACGTAGTGGGTCGAGGGTGACTGATAATAATTTACCGAACATTTTTTCAGGTACATTCAGTAAAGGTACATTTGGAATTTTATAACTTTTTAACTGATGCTCGGAATTCAAATCTTAGGGCACCAATGAACTCGCAGAACCGGTATTCGCATAAGGGGACCTTTACCGTAGTTGTATTTTGTCGAGAGTGAGTGTTAATTTTTGGGGATTTATAATAAATTAAATAAAATTGTGGTACACAGTTTTATTTATAAATAGTTGTTATTTCCTCCCACGGGGAGTTGAAGGTGGGGTTCAAACCCCACCTAAACTCCCTTGGGAGGATAACGTGTGTTGGGGCCCACACAAGAACCTAACCCCTCAACTCCCCCTTAAACTCCCATGAACCCCCTTAACACATAAACTCTCCAACTCTCCACTTTAAATTTTAACTCTCCACATTCCACCCACCTCTCATGAATGTGTCACCACACACTAAATTGATGAGCAATTAATTGAATAGATCTTCAATTTTTGAAATTTATGTGTGGGAATAAAAGAATAGCCATGCTATTATTTTGAGGGTTGTTACACTTTGTCTTGGTGGAAATCTAAGGAGAAGTAGGAGAAAAGGGAGATTCTTCCACCAATAAATAACGTGAAGACGCTGGCAACGATGCTTCTTCCTCGGAACACCCTTACGACGTGGGATTTCTCCAATGGCGCTTCCTCCATGAACGCACACTGACGACATGGAATCTACGTCGTCGCCAGATTATCATCGCGCATCACAATAACGACTCTTTGTCCAATGTTGACTGGTCAAAACCATTCTCTGCGACGCCATCTTTTGTGACGCCTGACTACCGCAACACATGACCTCTGCGGCTCATCAACACGTGACGTCAACTATGAGATAGGGGATTCGTATAATTTATAAGATAATATATTATCTCGTTTGTGTTGTATTATCTTGAATTTCTTCGGCCAATTGATGTCGCCTAATGCGGAGGGCACGATCCGAATAAACATGGCATGATGCCCCTCTGACGGTACATGAATTATTTTGGCGGCGATCGGGGGTGGAGACGACAGAATGTGGTGGCGACAACAGTGGTCGCGCGCCGACCTGAAGAGGACTATGACACCGGGTACGGCGTGGAAGGGAGACCGTGGCCCATAACTGCAGGCAGCTCAGTAATGGATGAACTAGTTGGTTGTTGTCGGCCGGGCTAGGAAGACTGTGGCGCCCTTTTGGTACCGCGCTGTAGAGAACCACGACCCACCCTCCACGGGCTGCTTCGGCGGCGAACCGGTCGGCCGCCTACCGGCCGAGTTGAAAGGAGTTGATTCACCCCTGGGTGATGCGCTTAGTATGAATCAGGGCCCGCCCGTGTGGGCCGCTCGTACCCAGGAACACTGGACGGCTTCGGCCGACCATAAAGGAGGGGAGGGGCCACGCGGCGATGCTGGTTCGGAAAACTGAGGAGCCGCTCCCCCCACACCGTCTGACCAGCCGTGCCGAGCCCCGCTGGGCAAGGCTGCTCCCCACCGGGCTGGGTCGCGTTCCACCGGGCCTAGTCATCTTCCATCGGGCTGGGCCGACCCCCCTGCTGGGTCGGACCTGCCGAACTAGGTCGGACCGACCTTCCAGCCCACTGGGCTTGTGGTGCTGCTCCTGTTTCACTTAAACGTGAATAACTTTAAGACTTCATATCCGAACGATGTGATGTCTATGGCACTAGGACCCTCACGATGAATCAATCCTTCTGCGATACTCTAAGTGAGTTTTGGACGACTTTCGAAAAACGACATTATTGGGTTGAAACAGAATCCAACCGGGCCCTCGCAGCGGAAACGCTTATAACGTAAGGACCGAAGGTCCGATTGACATGCCGTCAACTAAGTTGGTTTTCATTTGATGAGAAAGTTATTTTGACATAATCCTATTGATGTTCAGATGTTTTTATAGTACAGTTGGGTTGGTTTGAGCCTAAAAATCAACTGGGCCCCTGGATCAGAAATGCCAATAACTCTCAGACTGGGCGTCCGATTGATGCATATTCTATTGCATTGAGACCCCTATGACGTGGCGGTTCTTCTGATATACTTCCACATGCGATTTCATGACACATTGATGTATCGACTAGTAGATCGTGGAGCGGACCCTCCTAGGGATGAGAGAGCAGATTGCAGATACCTATTAGATGGATGAGATGTGACGAATGTTGATCGATCGATTCAGAGGGATTTAGATCGCCCACTATGGAGCATTTGGTTGTAGCAGTAGACCCATGGTGGATGAGTGCTTGTTTGTACCGACATAGATTTGGTACTCGATAGAAGGATTATCTCTGTTGGCAATGAGGGGGAGCACTTTGTAGTAGTGGAATACCCATGGTGGGAAGCCCTTGGTTGTAGCAGCAGGCCCACAGTACTGGACAAGTTGAGTACATCAGCAGTCCAAGGTTAGTGGGAAGCGCTTGGTTGTAGTGGCAGGTCCACTACATTCGATAGAGGAAGAGTTCTTCAGAAGCTGTGGTTTTAAAAATGTGAATAAAAATCATGGTTTTAACTGAGTCAATGAACATTGTGTTTTACTCATTATTGACCCGGGTTACATGATAACATAGGTATATGTATGGGAATATTCCTATGTATTGGTTATATGATGACTTCATACTATTTGGATTATCCTAGTTTGATTTTTTGAGACCTTGAGGGTCTCGGGTCCCTAATGAGTATCGTTATACTTACCCCTACATGGGCTATTCCAGAACCTCGTTGTGTTGGTTGTAGAATATAGACATCGCTGACGGAGGCCAAGAACGCTAGGACTGGACGGTACCCGGAAGAGGACCTTGCAACGTATTGGTACATAGTGGAGACTGAAAAACATGGAGTTCTGAGGAGGCCAAATGTACCTACCCTTCATGTAGGAACCCCAGAGGATGAACTAGGAGCTGCATCCACCATCGAGCAATTTTTCCCTTCTCAGTTGTATTTTTACATTACAGTTAGGCTTGTATTCTATCCCACTTTACTCTCAGTGTACTTGTTATACAACATTACTTAGTGTTTTCTTCTGCTTGTACTCTGGTTGTGTGTGTTTACAATTTATAAAGGCAATTCCTTCCTATTTATTGGGATTTACGCCTTTGGTGCTAGTCTCCAACCACTGGCCTATGGAAGGCCGGATTGGGGTAGTTAGGACACAGGCCCTGGGGATTGTCTAATCTATGGTCCATCTTCTAGAACCACCGTGCACCCATCAGTTGATCAAAAAGGTTGTCAATCCTCAGGAGTGGGTACTTGTTCTTCACAGTCACCGGGTTCAGGCACTGTTAGTCGACACAAAGCCTCAAGATCTCATCCGACTACATGGCGAAAAGAATTGGGGCTGCCCATGGAGAAACAATGGGCCAGATGATTTCCTTCCCCTAAAAGTCCTCCAGCTATTCCCGAAACTCATGAAGCATCGCAGGAGCCATCAGATACACTAGAGTAGATATTGGTGTCGTACCAGGGTACATGTCAATGTAAAATTCCACCCCTCTATGAGGACGTAGACCTATGACATCATCAGGGAAAACATTCCCATATGGGTCCACCACTATAAAATATTTCAGACTCTCCACATCAACTGCTCTGAGGGTAAGGCTAGAAAACTGATGTGTAATAGGTTGAAATCTCCTCCGAGCAAGTCCACCCTGTGCTGAAAAGGCACCCTTCTCGCTGGTGAATGTATACCCGGTCCCATACGTGCAGACACATGGCACATTCCACATAATATAGTCAATCTAAGAATGAACTGTAGATAAAAATTCCTTACCCAAGATGACTTTGTAATGCCTCGATGTCGGAGATCCCAGCCGAAGCTATCTCCTCCTAGAGTAAGCTCACGCTGCCGACAGTAGTGCGTAATCATCGAATGCACTCCCGTAGGAGTATCAATCCGTAAGGTTCGTTCCATTGGCTATGTCGTAATCTCCATGCACCGAACAAGGGCAGTGAAAATGAAAGAGTGAATGGAACCTATGTTTATAAGTTCTACAACTATAGTGGAGTAGACACATACAATACCATGAATTATATCTGGAGTGCCATGATCGTAAGCCTTAGATGTCTGGTGTTGAGCTCTCCCCTGTCAACCTGCTCTATGCGGTCGTGGTGGACCTCCTGTGATGGTGGCAGTGACAATTCTAAAGGTATCCCACTACTTGCTACTCGTCCAGCTCCTCTTCCACATCCGCCTTCTTCCTATAGTCTGCCTCAATCGAATCTCTATCTCTGCATGGAAGGTACTTCGACTGTCTGTTTATCATCTGATTGGTAGGTTGAAATGTCACGAGCCATGTGAACCTACATACCACTTGTGAAACACTGCCCGATCGTGAAAATATGTCTCTACTCAGGGTGCCCCACACAGCCGATCATGAGTCATGCAATCATCCACTAGTAGGTTTGATCCTCTAGAACCTCTAAAGAAATCTGTCTTCTACCAGCTACCAAAGAAAGTTCTACGTGTCGACTGGTGGTGGATCTCACTGCTGGAGACTGGTCAGCAAGGAAACTCTCCACTAGGAAGGATCTCTCTAAGTCCCATGTCTGCATTGGGATGCTATGCGAGATCTCCGAAGCTCTGATCTCCCACCATATTCTCTGATCGAAGGTTCAAGCCATGAAGAAAGGTTCCCATACAATATCGGTGGAGTAGTGTGAGAGATCTGTGAACCTCGCTGAGTATTGAGATACAATCATGCTTCCCTACTATAGACGAAGTAACTCCTATAGGTGCACTGTGTGAAGAGTCACTAGAACAATCTCTTCCTAAAAGAGGCTTTCAATGAATTCCCAGAGAAGCGTTATCTCATCTTGAACATGGATCATCAATCTCCATCATCTTCCCACTGCTGCCTATTGAAGGCTGGTAGATAGAATCACCATGAGGTCGGCTGGTCTCTCTACCAGTCGAAAAACTCTCACCACATCCTCCATCCAATCCTCAGCCGCACGTGGGTCCGTCTCTCACCTGAACCTCGGTGGCCTCTATAGCTGGAACTCGTGCAATGAACTCAAGCGGTGTGCATCATCTTCTGATGGAGCTAGTAGCATCAGTGTCCCGACGGGAAGTGGTACTGCTGGTGCCTCTACTGGAAAAGGGCCCAACACCGAGGCCTCATCATTTGGTGGGCTATCTCTGTATACAACTCTCGGGACTCTAGCTAGTCGTCCATAGGGAGGCATCCTGAAGGAAACAGATGCGACACGTTCTAGAGATTAATCCTTGTGAGCAGAGCTGGTTGAGAAGACATAAAGAAAACATTTGAAAACAGAGACACAATCTGTGTTTTCGTGCACAGAGTCGGAAATTTGATTTCAGGGTCCTGGTTTATCGATACGTCAGCCAGTGCACCAACACTAGACTCTCTGAACTGAAAACCACACTCACTACTATTAGCGGTATATATTCATAAAAAAGTCCAGAGTCCTATGTTCTACAGTAGAACCGACTCCCCTTTGATACCATATTGTCACGACCAGTCCAGGGGATCATTCTCTGACTACTCCAAGATTGCATTCCTTAGGCCAGGGGATGGTGGCTAGCACCCAAAAAGATAATCTCAGATAAAAGGGAAGGCATTTCCTTTAATCCTGTAACTCAAAGAGTCTGTACAAAACTAGAAATTACCAAAAACTACAAATAATTTAATGAGTGATGAAAGTAAATGGGCCATTCTAAAAACACAACTTAAGTACAAGTACATGATAAGGGGAAAAATCTCACGGATCGTACATGGGAAAATCCTACATAAAGGGTATTTACAGATCATGATCAAGTCATCCCTGAGGTATGTCCCGTCTATGTCCAGTTCCAAGCAGCCTCTCGTCCGTCCCACTCAGCCTCAATCATAGTTGTCTGTTGACTATACAGAACACAATGAGGTGTCGGCGAAGCCCGTTCATGGGTGAGTATAACGATACTCAATAGGAACTCCGAGTCCCTATAAGGACTCCTGGAATTCACTATGTATAAAAAATAGAAGTAATGATACAATCACAATGTATCATCCAACCCTACTTAACTATATGACCATACATATACCTAAGTAACCAAATATAATCAGGCTCCCACTCATGAGCCCAAGAACAACCTGTTCCATTAAGGAAGAAAGATAACTCGTTGTTAATGACATGGATTTAAGGATCAGCTCACAAAAGTATACATCATATGAATATATAAAGTGATGATTAGATGTACCCACTGAATCATCCACTCTGTCGATCCCACAAAGGCTCCTGGTACAATAATCAGAGATATCCAACCCACATATGATCCTAGAACATTAATCAGTGCTGTCGAACCCATGTAGTATCCTGGAATAGTATCCAGTGCTATCGAACTGACATAGGATTCTGGAATAGTGGTCAGTGTTGTCAAACCCACGTAGCATCCTAGAACAGTAGTCAGTTGTGTCGAACCCCCATATGATCCCTTTATCTTAATGCATCCAGCCATAGGGTTCCAAAAACTGCATGCTTGATTCCAGTAGGGTTCGCTGCTCAATCCAAATATCTATACATAAATTTCCACGAAGTCCCATGTTGATGTATCCAAAAGATCCAACTATCTATAATAAACCCAACGTGATAGATAGAACCTCAATCGGACTCCTGGCCTATGTGTTATTGGCATTTCCGTTCTAAGGGTCTGATTGGATTTGCATTCGATCTAACCCGATCATACCCCATATGCTTCCAAACCACAAGTGGGGGTATACCAAAATTATTGTCAACCTACAAGGTTTTTGTCACTACAGATGGTTTTTAATCAAACACTCATAGATCAGGTTATGGGAAAAAATTGAGAAACATGTCAAATCAGGTCTGGGTCCAATCTAGCTTAGTCGGACCGACATGGCCTGACCCAGCCCTAACTGGGTATGGACAGGGGTCTGACCTTGTCCGTGGGTATGACCAGATCCATGGGGGCATCCTAGCCCATGCTGGGTCCGGCCTGCACTAGGTCTGGCCCACACTATTCTTGGCCCACGTGAGGCCCATGGCTGGTGGTCCCTGTGGTGTCTGCCCTAATTGTGTCCCGGGGGAAGGCTGCACCCCATGGAGTCTCAAACGGATTGTCCTTTTGGGTGGTTCAGATCTGGCACCATGTGGTGCTTGTCTATGTCATGCGGGACCCATGCGACAGGTCTTGCTACTCCCGACTGGCTGAGCGGCTCGCCGCCTGCATCGCGGCGCGGTTGCTTCGGGCCTCCTCCACCGGCTGGTGGAGGCAGCCACCCATCCTCCGTCACCGCGACCAAGGCAACGACCCCCCCTTCACTCTACCACGCGGTGTGCGCTGCATGGATGGCCTTTCATCATCCACCGCTTCACCACTGCGGCCCGTCGGCTGCGGCCTACTCCACTAGTGGCACGGTTGCATTGCTGTCGTCCATGTGGCTGGCCAGAGTGATGGTCTCCCTTTACTTCATCGCTGGTGACATTCACCATTTACAACAAACGGAGAACCCTCTGCGGGTCATCTGATGAGTTCTAGAGGGATGATTCTCATTTTGTATGTAGCCGCACATTACTCAGGATGACTTCTTCGATCCACATCCTTTTTCGACGAAAATAGCTCATCCTAGACTCGTGTTGTGATTAGATTCAAAATCCACAAAGTTAAGCGGAGGGTTCGGGTCATGTTCGATCGCCCTGGAACCTTCGTGTATAATTGATAACATGCGTCTTTAAATCATAATTCTTGAAGGGAAACGAAGAATGAGAAACAATAAAAATGCTCCAACCCCATCCTCAGATATGTTGACGTTGGGAAGGAAGATGAAGAAGTCGAGGAAGATTTCATCGACATACTTCAAGGAAGGTTCTTCCTCCCTTTTTCCGAAAGGAGATCAATGAAGAAGAAGAAGATGTTCAACATTGGTGGAGGAATAGTTCTTCATCCAGTGTTTCCTCCAATATCCAAAACTCCAATTCCCACAACGCCCAATAGAGGGGAACCAACACATCCATTTGAGGAGTCTCCCCATTACTAGTTCATTTATTGAAGGAGAGGGGTTGGGAAGAATTAAATTGGGGGTTTATTTCGGGTTGACCCCACATTAATTCAAAATTATTTGAATATAAATAAAATTTATGTTTAAACAATTTTATTTTATTCCTCCTTTTTTTCCCTGCACAAAAGGTTTGAAATCCAACTTCCATTCACGACAAAACATATCTGAGGTGAAGGTCCCATTAAGCAATCACCGGTGCTGCGAGTTCAACGGTGCCATCAGATTTCAATTCTGAGCACTAGTTATACTGTTACCAAAACTAGCTATTAATTTCTCTGAACGTACCCGAACAAAACATCATAAATTGATTCAGGGAACAATGCTCCTCGAAATCATGTATGGTCAATTTTCACGAACTCATAAAATTACCTTATATTTTAAAAAATATATAGAAATTCTTGTGCCATTAAATGAATTGTAAAATAAATTATAAAATCCTTAGTTGGAATAAAATTTTGGATTATTCTTATTATTGATAATATTAAATATTTGAAACGTTTTTAATATAAATTTAAAACAGGTAATAATCAATTTATGGATTAATTATTACATGTGAAATAAAAAATCATTAATTAATTGATGATGGGCTAAAGAGATAATATTTACCTAATTAATTGTTGGATTAATTATTTTTCATTAATCAATTTATGATTTTTAAGTGAATGTTTTTAACTACTAATGGAAAAGGGTACCTTTTAATGCGTATTATTTTTCCATGAATTAAGTTGTCTTGAATGCAGTTGTTTTAAAATATGATATGTTCTATGAGATAGTTGCTAAATATATTGGCATTATTCAACATTTTTTTATTTGATTAGGACTTATATGTAAATAGTTAATGTCTAGTAAAAATAATTATTTTATTGGACTGGTTCAGACTTGTTAAAGAATTTGGATAATTAAATGTTGAGTTAATTATTTATTTTACTTGCTAAGAATAATTATTTGTAAATTAATTATTTACTTTTGTGATGTAGAATGGTAAATTAATTTTTGAGTTATTTGATGGGCGAGTTATGTTGTTAAATAGTTTTTGAATTAATAAATGTATTGGATTAATTAATTAATTAATGTATTAATTCGGGATGTTAGACATGGCTTTAGACAGAAACAATAAATATATATGTATGATTGATAAACTGTATGTTAGATGGGGTCTGATGCTCGAAATAATCACGGGGTTCTAGTCATGTTTTTCTACACCACCCTTGAATGTAGAAAATATTTTATGGGACATGAACTAATTATCCAAATACCCATGGGTTATGAGATAAGGACTGACACTCCAAACAATCATGAGGGAACTAGACATGATGGTCGACAACCATTAATTGACATTGGATTGTGTATCTTATTGATCATAAATGAAATAAATTAACTGGTTAATGGAAACTGTTGTTACATAATGATTTGTGAATATAATTTGAGAAATGATTCGGACTTATCAATGATTTGTGTGAATAACTATAAGTTGATGAACCCAAGAGTGAATCACGAATTTTAGTGAACAAGATTGGATATGGTATATGAAATATTAAATTAAATATCGTATGATGTGTTATCTAAGGCAAAGAACAAGCTTGGATTCAGTCTTTACCTAGATAACATAGATTATCTTTAGAGTCATCTATAGTGTTTTACTTATATAGGAGCTGTCAAGCTTAGGTCGGATCATGAAAATATTGTAGTTTAATGAGGATGGAATAACTGATAAATGAAAATGATTGTGTAATGAATATTTTGTATGCATGAAAAAGGTATAATAAAAGTTCAGAAATCGTCTGAGTGATGAGGAATATACTTGGGTATATAGTTACATTGTATGGCTTACATTATTTATGTATTCTTTCAAACAGTTTAAATGATTTATTTAAATATCTGGAATTGGTGTAGGCATCGGTGGTCCTAGCCTTCTGAGATTTATATCTAATGCCATAATTAGGCATTCATTTCACTCGAGTATAAGATAAGATTGTATTTGTTTTTATGATTGCGCTATTGTTTTTACATGGGTGATATGAGCATAGAATATAGCGGATTCTCGAGATACACAAGGAGAGATCCATCCGGTCTTTGATTCATTAGTTATTTATTTATAATTTGGAATGTAAAGAGAGATATTTTGTAAACTCTTTTCTATTTTAGTCTTATTAGCATGTTATGCATGATTTTTCTATATAATTGGTGTTTCTCGCTTTTATAACATTATTAATATTTTCTATCCACTAATTTATGATTTATTCTCCGGCTTCCAATATTCATTAACATTGTATATTATTGAATTATGATATGAAGATAAAGTCTCCCCCTGACAATACATAGTCCCTCACGGCTATTCGGTTTCCTGTCTTGTATGATGAGACACACTTGAGGTCATATGATGACTGTTCATGCCAGATGTTCAGCGGTGAGATGGGTTAGGAAGTTATAATGTGGAATTAGAGGGAGGTTTCACATCTTTTTTCATCCTATTTTGGGCTTGGTAGAACGGATTATAGGAATTTGTCATCATGTGGGTTAATTGTCCTGCATTGGACTGATCACCCAACGTATAGGAAATGACAATGTGGCTAGGTTTCGTATTGATTTTCAAGTTGTTCTTTGTTATAGTTGATATGATTTCACCTTGAGTGACTGTTTTATATTCTGCTGCTTATTGATTATGAAAATAGTTAAAAAAATTACATTTCCCTAATAAGGTAAGAATGATGTCATTACATTCATCATATTAGGTACTTAATGATTAACATTCCACATATATATGCCATGCCATATGGTAACATTTGTAATATTCCTGCTAATATGGGTTGTTTCACTTGAATATGTGTCATGCCTTGTAATTATTTTAAATTCATTTTATATAGAGTGTTTCTGTGAAAAAATTATCCTTCATGGGTATTTTTATGCCATGATGCCACTATGAATAGAATTTTTTATAATAGTGAAAATCCTTTCTATTAAAACATGATATTTTTTTACTACTTATGATAACCTTCTAGAGATGTTTTGACACAAAAAATGGATTCTAAAGTTAAAATTTTATATGAATGTTTATTATAATTAACAGAAGACAAACCCCAGCCATAAGGTGGATGGGTGCATTATCGATTGGTAGATGGAAACCCATGTGACAAAACCTTGAAAAAAATTACTGCATGTAAGAATGGTTAAAAATGTAAAACTTTTGAGTTTTGATTTTATTGAACTGTTGTTGGGTTTCTTTTTCAAGAACCCAGGTTGAATAAATGGAACCCTCAGAGGACACCTTCTTGGTAAAATGAATTTAGATGCTAAATAGTCTTTTAAAATTTGAATAACACTGAATTTTAAATAATTAAATAGGATGTTTGTGACAACACAAATATTTTCTTCGTAGGGCATAATTTTGAAAAAAAACTACTTGTTTGGAAAAAGGTACTTGTGTGTTTGTTGAAATTCAATCAAATTTTGAATGGTTGACATGAATTATTTATAATTTAGTAATTGAAAAGTGTACTTTTGAAACATTTGATTTAGATTTTTTGGGACCAAGTGACAGGGCCGGCGATTATGTTTGATAAGTGGATAACCTGTGGTAGGTAGAACCCATAGTATGTTTTGGGTGTTAATGTAGGTTTGTCTCACTAATGAGGAGGAAATTTTGGAACTAATGAGTTTTTATATGTCAATAGGTTCACCTTATGGCTCTCATGATCAAGGATTGATGTGGTGATCGTGGTTAGAGGAATTCCACAAGCATGTGTTAAAATTTTCTGAAATAGAATGCTAGTGAGTGGTTGATCATTTCTTGTGATTTCATGAACAATACAAATGTGGATAGTGTCACATCATTTTCCATAAATGTGTCTGCAGGATATGCCAAGATTTTAGAACATAGTTGTTCTATAGCAGTTCGACTAATATTCTTAATGAGCTTGGTTTTTTTCTTAGTGAGCAAATTTAAATTTGACGAGCATCTCCCCTATATTGACGTCATTATGGAGACACTATGATTTCATTGGTCTTACACTACACTACAGTTTAAATGTTTTCGGGAATAAATTTTTGTTGTCATCTGGGTAGTACGTGGGATACGAGGTTTCTCTAAGCTACTTCATTTTTTGTGTTAGGGAACAATTGTTTTTTTAAATATCCATGATAATCCTTGTCTTGGAAATTTCACTAGAGGATAGGTGAGGACATCATTATGAATGATGATGGATTTAGAATTGTTTTAAAGGAAACCCATCAGATAAAGGGGAATATGGGGTTTTTTCCATGACGTCTTTCGAGGGAAGCATGGGCAGCTTGTTCTATTGGTTTATTGAGATTCAACCATTTTTTGATAACAAGTTCCCTGTAATGCCATCAGATATAAGACATGTTTCGATTTTAAAGCTATAATGTGATATTTTTATCTATTTATAAATGCTTAAAAGTTAGGCTTGTGAAGGGTTAAAGGTATTTTTGGCGTTGGGAATGAAAAAAGTATGTTCTAACAAGATTAAATGACTATGGTAGGTTTTTTGTTTTAGTAGAGGTTCATGAAGAAATCTCAGGGACGAGATGTTTTTAAGGTGAGTAGATTGTAATGTCCCATGTTTTTTAACTTGGTTAGATATTTAAGGTTTTCGAATTGTTTTCAGTTAATAGGCAGGTTGGTTTTTCAAACGAGCACCAGATTTTTATTCCATGTTCTAGAACACATAACAGTGTCATTTCTTTACTTGCGTAATTACCTGATAATTTTATTAGGTGTCCCAATGAGTCTTGGGAGAACCAAATCCAGAATAATCCACATTAATGGATCTTCATTGTCACATCACTATTTCGGTCAAACACATATAGTTTATCAACTTTAATAAATTTTTTAATTTAATTAAATAAAATTTTATTAGAGATTGTGATTAAAATAAAATAATTTTTTAATAATAATAATTATATTAATGAATTTATTATTATTGTTGTTGTTTTTTAATTAAAAGATTTCTATAGAATTATTTAAACGATGGTTGAAGAAATTACTGTGGCTTTTTGGTTTAGTGAAGAATTGTTTTAGGCAAATGAAGATTTTTTTAATTATTAAAGTACCATTTATTATTAAATAGAGTTTATGTGTTTGGGTTTTAATAATTAATATCATATAAATGATATTTTAATAAAATGGATGTTTTGTTTTTTATTAAATGAATGATGGAATAATAATAATAATGCTATTATTAATATTATTTAATTTATTTAATTAAATTATTTTTAAAAGAACATACCATGGATATTGAGAATCTCAAAAAAAATGTTTAATTAAATGAGGGGTTTTAGATTTAATGATGGTATGATATAAAATAGATGTTTTATTTTTGTCATCAGTTTTAAAAATAATATTAATTATATTATTATGATTTTAATTTTATGAATGTATTAAATTGAAAAGAACCGGAAATTTCAAGGAATTTTTTTTCGTCATTTCTTTGGAATTATACGAGTCCGCGGTTTTTGACGACACCTTATTCTGAGGCTCATTGTGCCGGGAATAAATTTCTAAAGTTTGGCTTGGGTTTGTTCAGTGAACGAACAATTGGGTTTTTATATCTCTTGAACCGGTGCTCGAAATTGAAATCTGAGGGCACCGATGAACTCCCAATGCCGATATTTTCTTAAGAGGACTTTTACCGTAGGTGTGTTTGTACGGGAGAATAAGTTAAATTTTGGGGTTTAAGGAAGAAATAAATAAAATTGTGTACAATTTTATTTTTGTTGTCCAAGGAAGTTAAATTCTACCATGGGAAGTTGTTGGTGGGGCCCGAAACCACCCAACTTCCCATGTGTGGATATGTGGGAGGTGGGGCCCACATGAGATCCTAAACCCCATGAACTTCCCATAACTTTCATAACATTTCCCCTCATTATTTTGTAACTCCACATTAACTTATTTGACTCTACCTCTTCTCTCTCTCTCTTTCACTATAACTATTTCCAAGACACCATATTTAATTAAGGTAACCTACCCAATTAATGAATTATGTTATTCAAATTTTGAATGGCTTGGAAGGAAAATTAAAATAAGGTGGAGTCTTATTTTAATTAGGTTGGCATTTATTTTGTTGGGAGAAACCTATTGAGAGAGATATATTTGTAAAAGAAGAGGGGTTTTCCTCTTTCGTTGAAGAACACCAATCCTCTGGAGAAGAATGAAGACACACCCTCTATCCTCTTCATAGCATGACAAAGGGAGGAGACCACAATTCTTCTTCGGGTGGACTCCTACGATGATGGAAGCGACGAATGCCAACGACCGTCGTCACTCTCTTTTCTTTTCTCGCAACGCTGTTTTCCCATGACGAACGATGAACAACACGAGGTAGGGGTTAAATTATTTTATAGTTATTTTAATATTTTTCTTTTGCATATCTATATTATTTCACCCAATTTTTACCGATGTAACGGGAGGAGATTAGACCACACGAACACGACCGATTCCCCTCCCGTGTCCTTGTTTATCAATATTGGCTATCAATGTGATGGAAGAGAGGTGTTGTAGCACCGCGTGGGGATGAATAGAACCACGGCCAGAGTGGGCCGTGGTAGTGGAGCGCGGTGCCACCGTGCCGCCCTGGTGAAGCCGAAGGAATCGTGGTCAGAGTGGGCCGTGGAGGAGGTGGTGCGCGACACCGCCGCGCCGTGCCAGAGAACCCGATGGAGGCCGAAGCCGGGGTGGGCCGTGGCGGAGGGGCGTGGCGCCGTCGCATTGCGCCGGAGCACCAAGGGGCCAGGGCCGTAGCGGACCGTGGTGGAGGCACGTGGTGCCAGCGCGCGGCGCTAATCGGACATGATCCACGGCCTATGGATGTGATGGTTTCAGAGGAGGCGACCGGACTCGGCCGGCTACCGGCACACCAGGAGGTGGGACCCCGGGGGGCCCACGACAGCCACACTGGCCGGCCATAAAGGCCGATCATTTCCAGAAATACCTGGGGGTTGAAACCCCCGGTCATCCAGCCAGGGCGGTCCCCACCAGATGGAGCCTCCATTTGAAAACATAGCCCCCCCCCCCCCATGCACCTCGCGGCCGGATTTCGAGCTAGGCCACCGACCAGGCCGCCGCGCCAGGCCCGACCACGCCAGCCAGTCCGGGCTGCATCTGATTGGGCTGGGCTGCAATCGATTGGGCCGGACCAAGACCCGAGTTGGCTCATCCCAGTTCAGGCCGACCCAAGGGGTATTGGGCTGGTCCGACCGGGCCCCAACCCCCTATTTTCAAACAAGTTTGTTCAAATGTCCATATCTTGGGCTACAGACATCCGATCATCGCACCGTTAGTTGTGTTGGGATTATTTGATTGAGATGGTCATTACGGTATATTACACTCAAGGTTTTGGAGAACTTTGGGTATGACCGGGTTGGTTCGAACATGAATCCAACTGGTCCCTCGGAATGAAAACGCTTATAACATGATCTCTGGACATCCGATTGACGTGACATCGACCTTATTGGATTCTTTTTGGTGGTATGGGTCTTTTAGCATACTTCACCTGAGGTTTGGATGTAGTTGGAATATGTTCGGGTTCGATTCAACCTGAAATTCATCTGGGCCCCTGGAACAGAAATGCCGATAACTTCTAGATCGGATGCCCATTTGACGAACCGTCAGCGAAATTGGTGATCACATTGATAAATAGTCCCCTTGAGTATACACTACGAGTGTTCAGTGTAAATTTGAGATACAGCCACATTTGTTTGTACACAAAACCAACTCGGTCCCCGGGACTAAAAGGCTAATAACTCATAGACCGAGCGTCTTATTGACGCGTCGTCTGTTGCGTTGAGACCCCTATGATGAGGCGACCCTTTGAGATATTTCTTCACTAGACATTGTGATACTTGGAGTATCAAATAGTAGCTCGTGGATCGGTCCCTCCTGGAGATGAGAATATGGAGTACAGAGACCAGTTGTTGGCTGAGACCTGATGACTTCTTGTCCGAGTCGAGTCGGAGTGACTTATATAGTCTAGTGGGGAGCACTACGATGTTTGGGTGGCGAACCCACGGTGGGGAGCACTACTGTGTTTGGGTGGCAGACCCATGTTACTCAACATAAGGAGTACCTCTGCAGGCTATTAGGGGGTTGCACTACTGTGTTTGTGTGGCAGACCCCAGTAGGGAGCACTACTGTACTTGGGTGGCTGACCCCCGATACTCAATAGGAGGAGTACCTCAGCAGTATTAGGTTAGTGAGCAGTGATTTGGAGTCATGACCGGATCATTGTACTCGAAAAAGATGTATCTCTTCAGCAGTTGCAGTTTCGATAATGAAAATCCTGGTTTGAGCTGAGTCATTGACCTTTGTGATTTTCCTCATAATTGAGATGGGTTACTTGATAACTTAGGTATAAGTATGGGATTAGACCTAAGTAAGTTTTATCTGTTTAGCTCCTGCTTTGTGGTTATCCTTGTTGGATATAATGATACCTTGAGGGTCTATGGGTACCTACTGAGTATCGATATACCCCCCCCCCCCCCGGCATGGGCTATGCCCGCACCTCATTCTATTTGATGCAGACGACGGACATCGCAAATGGAGGCTGAGTGATCGAGGACTAGATGGTACCCGGAGGTGGACCTCACGATGAGTCAGTATATGGAGGTGGACCTCACGATGAGTCAGTATCCAGAGGTGTACATCACGAGGAGACGGTACTCAGAGGAGGTTTGACGGGCTAGAGCGTTGAGGAGGCTATCTATACCTACCCTTCAGGTTGGATCCATGGTGGATGATCCAGGAGATGTGCTATCTGTACCTACCCTTCAAGTAGGATACGAGGTGGATGATCTAGGAGCTACTTCTATTCTTACAGCTGATTGTCTTTTCTGTTGTACTTTCGTTCAGTTGTAGCTAAACTTTTTAGTTGGGTTTGTATTGTGGACCATTTACTTTTCAGCACTTTCTTTTGTACTTTTTATTAACATCCACTTGTACTTTGTTGTGTTCTTTACTTATATAAAGGAAATTCCTTCCCTTTTTATTGGGATTTATGACTTTGGTGCTAGTCATCAGCCCCTGGCCTATGGAAGGCGGTCTTGGGGTAGTCACGTCATGGGCCTCGAGGATTGGTCGTGACATAAATAATATTATTATGGAAATTAAATTAGGGGTTATGGTTTTAAGTAAATGATGATTAAAAACTAGTTAAATAAATATTGTGGATTTAAATGGGGTGGTTGGACATAATCAAAAGAAGTGTTTTATTTTTTTAATATAATTTAATTATGGGGTTTATTAGAGTACTATTTTTATAAAATTAGTTGTTTTGGTTAGAATGATATAAATGGAAAAGACAGATAATAATATTATGACTATTATCATTAATATTATTATTATATTAAATGTTATTTATTATTAGTTTTTATTATTTCATATAAAATTGGGAGGTGTTGTACATGGGAGGCGCGACCCCCTCATGCTTTTTTCATCGCATGTGCAATGTTCTAGTAGTTACCCAAGACTAATCCTCCACGCGACCACTCTTCCGTTCACATCCATGGAATGCCTCCCTCCTCCGAACAACCTACCTGTGGCACTTGATACTTCACTTGGTCAGACCTCCATTTTATAGGGAAACACACCAACCCGCACACCAAAACCCTATGCAAACATATCTTGTCCATAGTTGTAGCTCTTTCTTTGTTGTATCCTCCTCTCAGCTTTGGTACACAGTATTGATCGACCCCCTGAATGTCCACGTCCAATAGCACGCTTCGACCCCAGGCAGAACAATTGTATAACACGGTGACCCCCACTTTTGGGTTCTCTATCTACAATGTGGTTACAATTGATTTCACAGTGGGTTTAGTCGAATTATTCCAGGTAGGATATTATTTAATGTTATTTTTTAACACTTTTGTGATTAGATGCTCTATCGGCACATGATTTGGTTTTGGTTAATTTTTGGGTGGTGGGATAATACCAGTTTATTATGTAATTCATTCAATAGGGTATGAGGGTGGTGTATTGGGGCCCTTTGTTCCATGATTTGGCATTATCCATCACGGTCGCGGTGGAAGGGCACTTTTTATTGTGCCTTAAATGTTTCAGGTATGGTTATATAACTGTGGTTTTGTTTCACTCCATTCAATCAAGGGTTTTATAATTTTTATTAGTCATAGGAATTGATGTGTTGATGCGTAGACCATGCATCATTGGTTTTTTTTCTACAAATATTAATTTAGTGTTTTTATAATCAACTTTGTTGGGCACACATACATATATATATATATAATGGTGTGAATGTGAAACTGCATACCATTTTCATCATTTGTTGTTGTCTTTCGAAGTCTTGAATATTATTTTTTTTTCATACTGATGTAGGGTCCCAAATCATTATAACATTATTTATGAGTTATATTTTCTTTAAATAAATTGATAATGTGGGTTTCAATGATTATGAAACTGATATGTTTTCTTGAAAAGATGATTAATGATAACCTGTTGGTTAGTGGTAATGTCATACAATGCTTACAGTGGTTTGAATTTTCATATGTCTTCTTGCTGGTGTTGATATATTATATGTCGATGAATGATACATTTGATGTTATTAAATGATTTCTCCCACAAGAGATAAATGAGGACTTGATCATGTGTTGGATCTAAGAATGTATTGATAAATTGGTTAAAGTGATCTGTTTTAAATGTTAAATTATTTTAATGAGTCAGGATGGTTAATAGTGTAATTAAATGTAGAATTAATTATTAAGTCATGACATGGAATAAAATTGAGGCCTTTACTAATTATTGATAATAATAATTATTTGACATGTTAGGAATATAAATTGGAAACTGGTAATAATTAATTTATGGATTAATTTTTACAAGTTAAATGGTTAATGAATAATTATTTTTAGATTGTTTTAAGAGATTATATTTAATTAAATAATTGTATAATGATTTAATTTTCATGCAACAAATTATGTTTTTTAATTTATTGTTTATTAGGACTGTTGGAAAAGGGTTCCTTTTGAGGCGTATTGGTTTTCCCTGCCTTATGTTGTCTTGGATATAGTTTTTTTAAAATATTATATGCTATGTGAGATGGTTGCTAAATATTTCAGATTTTTTCAATATTATGGAGATGATTATGACATGAATGTAAATTTTTTTTTCCCTAGATGAATCATTGCTTGAGTGGACAAGTTCATATTTTATAAAAAAATTTGATAATTAAATGTTGAGTTAATTATTTAATGGAATTGTGAAGAATAATTACTTTTTAATTAATTATTTACTATTGAGATGTTAAATAGTTAATTAAGTGTTGTCTTATTTTACGAGTGATTTATTTTGATAATTAGTTGTTGAATTAACAAAAATATTATATTATTTAATTTATGAATTAATTAATGGATGGTTTTGTGGTGTTAGACATTGTGTTTTACACCATTGATAAATATATATGTATGATTGATAAACGGGTTGTGAGATAAAGACTGATGCTCAAAATACTCACAGGGTGCTAGTGATTGAAATTTACACCCTGCTTGCATTCAAACATTCTTTTATTGGACTGGGAATGATGCTCCAAAAACCCATGTGTTGTGAGATAGTAAATGACACAGCATATACTCCCGAGGGTACTATACATGATGATCAACACCAATTAATTGACATTGTACTATGGGTCGAATTGTTTGTACATGAAATGAATAAATATGTCAATAAAAATAATTGTGACATTATGATTTGTGAATTGAATTTGAGAAAGGATTCAAACATATCAATGAATTTAGTGAATCACTATTAGTGGATGGACCTAGGAGAGAATCACTATTTTTAGTGGACATGCTCTAATATAGAATATGTAAGATGAAATTAAGTATATTATGACACATTATCTAATCCAACCCACAAGTTTGGATTTGTTATATTCATTGATTACATATATGGTCTTTAGAAACATCTGTAGCGAGTGACATATACAGGGGTTGTCAGGCATTTTATGGATCAGGATAATTATGTTGTTTAAAGAGTTTTGAATAATAGATAGATTAAAATGATTTTGTGGTGACTATTTTGTAAGCATGATAAATGTATAACACTAGTTCTCAAAATAAAATCTAAAGTAGGTTCATGGGTATATATTAACATTGTACTACATTATTTATTCATGCTTTTATGGAGTTTAAATTATTTATTTAAATGTCCATATTTTTGGTAGACACATGTGGTCCTGGCCTACTGAGATTTATATCTCACACCCTACTCAGGCCACCATTGCACTGGGGTTCCGGAGTAGATTCTTTTTGGTTGCAGGATTTGGATGTTTTCATTTACTTAGGAGATAGGAGAGGAGGGCCTAGTAAAAGCTAGGGATGCTCGAGGAGACCTTCATCGGGGATTTGAGCCATTGTTCATTTATTTCTATATTGGAATTTAATTCATGTTGTTTAGTTCATTGTTTTCCATTTTTGTGTCATTAACATGTCATGCATGCATAGGATACATATTTGGTGTTGGCTACTTTTATAAAATGAGTATTATTGTTCTTACACTACTTTATTTTGTATTAAGCTGCTTCCACTATTTATTTCCATTTCAAATTATTGAACTTTGATATGAGGGTATATACATTCCATTGCCCATCCATAGACCCTCGCTACTAGTCAGCAGCATCTAGAATACAAGGAGACACACATGAGGTTATGTGATGATAGATATGGCCACCAGTTTTGTGGTGATCAGGGTCCGGATGTTGCATTATGGGTATCAATAACCTCATTAATCAAAAAGTAGAAATGTTTTCTATATGCTTAATCCATTATGTGGTTTTTATCATATATATGACTCATTTAACTTTCATCATGTCAACATAAATTTTTACTATATGAGGGTCAATATATATAATATAAAATTGAAAAAACAACTAATATGACCATAGATTATTTTTAAAACATTACCCTAATAATTTCTTCAAATATAATTTATTTGGGAATTTAATATCATTTAATAAAATATTACTTACCATAAAATATTGATAATTCCAATTTATACAACTCATCATTATATTGAAATTACTTATATATATAAAACATTTAAAATAAAAAACATTTTTATTTCCCTAACATTACATGATCATCAATAAAAGTCTTTTATCACTATAATTGTCTTTATTAGAATTTATATTATTATTTTTAATATGTTTTATTCTATTTCAACCATTAATTAATTTATTACTGCATATGGATAGTGAATTAATTTTAGATGATCATTTCATGATAATTAATAAAAAATATAAATTACAAGTAGGATGAAACATGGTTTTTATTTAAATCTAATATTTATATATTATCATATCCATTTAATTAAATTATATTAGAAATATTAGATTTATTAACAACTAGAGTGTACACGTTTGATATTTTTTAAATAATATAAAATAATGGTCCTTATATCATCCCATGATTCCCCAAAATTTCATAAATTTGATTCATCGAATATTATGGTCCATATCTAATAACTAAATATTATTTAGGTGTGTTTTGGGTCCTTTAAAAGTTCTTATCATTTTATTTTCAATCATTATTAGCCTAATTTAACTTTTAATATGTTAACATAAATTAATATGTATATTATTCATACATTACAAAATAAATAAGATACCCATATTAAAAATTTGGAAGTCTTAAATCGAAATATTGAATCAATTATTTAGATTTAATATCAACAAAATAGATGAATTTTATTTTAAATGAAACTAATAAATCTAAATAAAAATTTATTATTTTTGTAACATATCCTTTATTCATATAAATTTTTATGATAAATTTAACTATAAAATCCATATAAAACTGATAATATTATTATTAAAAATAAAAATGAACCAAAAACATTCAAAACTTGTTCAACTTAAAATTTTAATTTCTATATACATAAAAAATAGATAAAAAGTAGTACATTACATTATTCATTGAAAAATAAATATTTTAATAAAATTCATCAATATTAATTATAAGATAACATCAAATTGCTGATTGAAAATTGAAATTATTTTTTCAAATTATTTTTTATCTTTTTTAGAAATTAATTTCAATACTTCACAAAAAAGAACTTGAATCCATTTTTCATTAAATCATACTTTTAAAAGTAATATGACATTTTTAAAAAAACATTGATTAATATAAAAGGAAATTAAAAATTATATATTGTGGTGGAAACATATAATTAATCAATAAATCAGTTTATTCAATTCAAACAATCCAATTTAATGGAAAGTATATAATTATCACTATTAAATAATAATATTATGTTGCTTGTTTATGTTTTGTGTCACATATATTATACACTACTGAACAAAGGCTTTCCATTTAAGAACTACTGAAATTAAAATTTGAATACCTATAAATCCATCCAATATTTGAAATTGTGAGGATAATATCTAGTAAGTAGTTTCCTTTTGTTTTATTACATTTTGAATAGTTACTGGAATTATTATATGACACCCATATAGGTGTAAAATATATAATTAAAAATAAATGAAAAGTGACAAGGACAATAAAATAACCATAAAACATGAATATTGTATATTATATGAGTGGAGTTCATCCATTCTCATCCATGATTTTAATTTACATATATTTTGGTATTTTTTATGGAAATTTTGTTTTATACAAATTTATCTAAATTTTAATAAATAATTTCACTCAATTGAATTTACATATCACTTATATCATTACATAATAATTATAATTAGTCATAAATGAATATTAATTATTATTTTGAACCTAATTAATATTATTATGGATAATGTTTATTTAAAATTATTAATAATTATAAAACATTCAAAAATTATTATACAAAGATGATATAGAGAGTGATTTTATAGGGATGGATTCTTGTCTCTTATTTCCATTAAATTATACTCATGTTCATTATGTATAAAATGTATCAATATCAAGGAAGTATATAATAGATAGTTAATATGTACTGAATATAGAAGAGACACCACTTGAGAATTACCCATCTAATGAGTATAACATTATTGAGATTACATATGAAAGAGAAAAATTGTTACATAAAAAGACCTTTCACTTGATAACTTTTTTTGGTGGGAATACCATGAATTTATTGAGAAAATGTGGGATCAAAATGATAGGATAAGGTAGAAGTAATCACATTTTTTTATCGTAGTGAATTAATGTAGAGGGAAAAGTTCTTCTAAAGAGACCAATGAATCACACAAATGTTTTATGATAAATTTCTCTTTAAAAATCATCTGTTGATACATTTTTTTATAAGGAAAAATGATTTTAAATTAATCGTCATAAAATATTAAATAATGATTAATTTATGTTATGGTTTATTCATTGACATTGGATTTTATTGTATGAATTGGATTAAATATGTTATGAAAAATTATTTTATACACATGTAATAAAAAAATCATTGTTTATAAATTGATAGAAAAATTTAAAAGTAAAATAGTGAAATTTATAGGTTTGTAATGGGATTTTATATTGAAAAATAAAAAAATTTATATTGATGAAATATTTTACTATTATTTTTATATTACATATCAAATCAAATATTTTAATACTAAGAGAATAATTTCAATTAGGCATGGGATTAAAATAATTATACTTTTATTTATAATGTAGTTATTTCCTAAAATCATTTTTTGTTATGTATTATGAGCTTATTTTAAAATGGAACTTGGAACCATATATAAATTTTAACATTATTAATGGATTTGATATTTATAATTACAATTTCTAAAATTTTCAAATAGTTTTGCTTTAATTTTGACATTTTGAATAGTAAACATGGTAAATATATTTCACATCGATAATGGTATATAAGGTAATAAAGGGGTAATGAATTTTAATAATGATTAAAAATATATAACTACTTCCTTATTTCTATAATATGTGAATATAATTTTCATAATCAACTAATATTAAATTATTTTTCTACATGGGGATGTTTGACATTAATATTTGACTTTATATTATTTTATGAAAAGAATATATGCAAATTGCCATACCCTATTATGATATGATTAATATTTTTTCATAGGGATAAAAAGTGATTATGTTCAGTTATGAAATATTATTTGAAATATTAATGATATTTTTAAAAAATGGATTTTATTTTTCATGAAGTAGTTTTAGAATTTTTTTGGATAATTTAACGACCATGTGCTGAACTAGATTGTGATTTAGAGGCCTGGTGTGCCTGAAATAATTTTGTGAAATATAATATAAAAGATTATAAAGAACATTCTTGAACCATTCCGCATAATTAGTAATGAAATAAATTATTAATCACACAGTCCAATTTAACATTATATTTTCGTTATATTTTTGGACATTATGAATTATGATGTTAGTAATGGTTCTTGTTAAAATGTTTAAGGGTAAATTGGGTAATTAATGAATAAAATCATATTATAAATATTATACAATTACACTAAAATTTGTCCTAATTATATTTTATATGTTATTTTCATCCAATAAAATCCTTACACCCAAATTGGGGCAATTGGAATCCACTTGGGTTTGATAATGACACTAATAACATTTTATATGAAGTAAAGAAAATGAGGACATAATCATGTCTCTTATAAGTATAACACTTTCAATATGGGTTTATATAAGTGATATATTCAATAATAAATAGTTTTTATAAAGATAAAAACATTACATACATCATGGTAATTTTTTAGGAACTAAAAAAAATAAAATGTTGACACAATGATGGTGGAAGGATTTATTAATTAACGAATCAATCATATAATTTGTTATTATTAAGACTGGAATATATATTTTATGATATAAAATATTACATCTATAAATATTATGTAATCATTTTACGTTTTTTATGATTTAATGGAGATTTTTCAAACATTCCTTATTGTTATAATATTTTTAAAAATTCAAATCAGGAATATTTTTAAACAACACTATTGATTTTTTTAAGTTATAAAATATAATTTTATATGTTATAAAATTTAAAAAAATCCTTCATTTTCAAAAATAGTTGTGAAATGTAATAAAATTTCAGAAAAAAATCTTTTATGGTATTATATCTTTTTATTGTAATTATATTAACAAAAAAATATAAATAACATGGTATCATGGTATGATTAAAAACTGTAAAATAAGTCTTAAAATGATAATGATTAATAAATAATAAAATAATGTATAATTTTTATTTCATGAATTAATTTTTCCCCATAATCATTCTATATTGTAAATAAATCAATTGGATATATATGAAATTGAAATGGAATTTATATTAATTTTGTACTTCTAGTTATTCTAATAGTGCACTCACCCCTCTTTAATAAATGGATACCCATTCATCTCTAAACCTATCATGTCAAAACCATTTTTGTTCAGAAATTCATTCTAAAATTCTATAATATAATACAACGCCACCTTATGGTGTCAATTTTTTAGGATGAACACCCACATTATATGTGTTTTCGTGTTATAAAAGCGATCATTTGAATGAAAGGTAATGTTTTTATTTATGTTTTTATATTTTATTTATTGTTCCACTTTATTAAAAAATTATTCATCCATGATGATATAATAAATTTTTTTCCAAAATATAATTAGATTTTATTATTTTAATATCATCACCACAATACATCTCCATATTAATCAAATGGTAAATAAACTTTTCATTCAGGTGTATGTTAGACTACCGCCTCACAGACATATATAGTTTTTTTCCATAATAGTGTCTCATGACTGGTTATAAAAATTTAATTAATGTTCATATGTGATATAAGTGGAATATTAATCATTATTTTATAATAATATATCAATTATTTTCTTTCATACCATGGACATAAAAATGATTGTGTCGTTCGTGCGTAAATGTGAACTATCACCACCACGAAGTGATGTGATTCATTTTTATTCACTGCATCATATATATGATATATATAATTATATATAAATGATAAATATTATGATAATAAATTTAAGATAATTATAGAATGATTTATTAATAAATACCTTATTTCTTTAATGATCAGGGATAAATTGAAAGGTTAATCATGTGTATATATGACCTACCATCTCCATGATTATAATGTTGTTCAATTTTCATTATCATTATCAATAGTTTTATTTAGAGGTATAATTTTTATATAAAATTGATTATTAAATAATTAATATTATTCTAGTTAAAATGGAATTATTACCACATGGAATATTGAAAACATGCCATGTTTAATTTCGACACAAGAACCAAATATGAACAAAACATATTTTCTAAACATATATAATTATGTAATTATTTTAACATGGAAATAAGTGATATAAACGAAATAGGTTGTTTGAAGATGGATTTTCATAAAGTAATAATTAACCTATGTTTTTTATTATGAAAAATAAAAAATATATCTTGTGAGTCATACAGAGGGTAATGGTTTTCATCTTAATCTCCTTTCATTGACGCATACCATGCTGTTTTGAAACTTAAATATCATATTAGAAGTATATAAAATCCATTTGAACATTAAATCATGAATTCATATATTCTCATGAAATTTAATGTTTTGAGATTTTATTTTATAATCATTTTTATTTGTTTGTTTCTAATGTGTTAAGTGACTCATTAACTAAAACTACATTTAAAATGTTTTAATTTTTTTTCTTTTAAATCTATCTCTTTAATGTCCATGTTATCAAAATGGTTTTACAGATTTCTTTATATTCACATGAATGATTTAAAATATAAATTACATTAAAATATATCAATGTGGTAATATAATCATGGATTCAAAAAGCTTATTTTAAATTAGATTAATTGTGTTTTAAAGGTGTTTTATTTATTCCAAAGACATAAAATATTGTATAACATATATCTCATGTAAATAATTTATCTCTTTTATGTATATATCATTTAATTAGGTTTAAATTACATTTTTACAATTAAAAGTTAAAATAATTTGTATTCATTTCATGAGTGTTCATCTCTTAAAGATGGAATATGATTTCTATGTGGAAATTTTACATTTTTTCTTTTATTCAGGATTCATGTGCTATTAAGATGTTGTGGTTTTTAGGAAGATTTAATGTATATTTTTTGTTATGTGAAAAACCAAGGGAGGGTGATCCAATGATAGATATATTATTCTTTTAATAATGATTCTATGTTAACTGATTTGGTTTCTTCTATGAAATTTAGGGAAATATAATTTGATTAGTATTCAAAATGTTAGCATGAAGGTTCTCCCCTAATTATGTGTGAAAGATACTATGAAAATATGTTGTGGATTCCACAAGTTACCTTTATGATAAATTATTTTTTATCATTTTTACATTAATCTTATAATTTCAAGATTTATTTTAAAGTGGTTACGATTTGTCGAAGAAAATATTTCTCTATGAAATTGTATTAATTAGTTTAAAATATTCATTTACTAATTGTTTAATTCCTTATTTGAGGCCCCATATTGTGTTTTTTGTGAAAAATCCATGTTTTATAATTTTTTCTACATGTCTTAATAATTTTAACGGAAAATAGTACATTTTCATGAAATAATCAATGTTATGTCTTAAAAATAAATCATGTATTATTTTTAAGAGGGTTTATTTTGTTTAATAAATGTAAACTATTTGGAAGTGTCTATATTATATTCTTATTGGTTTTTTTATGTTACGAAAAAATTATATTTTTCATTAAACAATAATATATCATCATTTTGTGATAGAAATATTTCTAGAGGTACCTCAAGAATATGTATTCATTTTGTGTGAGCCCATAATATTGGCTTTGTTGTATGGTTTAGACAACTATAGAGATTAAGATGTATTTTTAGAGAGTCATGTATTTAATCATGAATATATAATTTTTAATGTTGCTAAATGATTAACATTATATAATAGCTTTTAGGCATTATGTTATGAAATTATGAGGTGACTAATGGTATTTTTCGACACATTCTCCATTGAGGTAATTATGTGTTATTACATTATGGAATGTAAAATTAAATGTATAAGATAAAAATTTACGATATAATGTGATATGCTTTCTAATATATTTAACTCAATTTTATAATTTTATAATAATTATATAGTATTATAGAATTTCAATAAGGAGGAAGTTTGAAAAACTTTTCGCATCAGAAAAGGGTTCAACAATCCAACCCCCAACAAAAGGGAACAAGGGTGAATCGCATACCAATATCCAACATGAAGTCCCTAGTTATTATAAAGTTATATTTTATGTTAAATTTTATGATGTAATAAAAAAATTATTTGGAAACTTATGTTGTATACAATTTTTATGCTTCTTATTGGAAAATGACTTTGGGATTTATTGATAAAAGTTATTTTGTAAAAAGATCATTATTTTTGGAACTATTTATAAAAAATTAAATAAAATTCTTTTTAATTTTAATAGAGTAGTTAAATTTTAAGTTTTTTTTGGAAGATTATATTATTTTAATTTTGGACATATTGGAAATTATGTCAATTAGAGAAAATTATTAACCTATGATACAGAATATATTATTATGGTAATTACATTTCTGTAGGAGGCATTAACAATAATCAATTTTAGTTGGAGATAAATGTAATATTTTTTCTTGGAAGACAATATAATCATATTTATCTGATTATTGGGTTACAAAAATAGTTTTTATTATTTAATTTAATTTTAAGGATTGTTATTTAACAGATGGTGTATATTGGACTTTGGGTATCACTTTTGAATTTTGGAGATTAATTGAATTCATTCTACTTTTATAATTTATTATATTTGGGAAATTATATTATTTTATTCTAACCATTTTGTTTTGGGTAAATGTATCAATATACTATAAATATATAATTAATTTTTTTGATTATTTAATTCTATTGATGTCTATTATAGTTCTCCAGGTGTGAAAAGAAGCTATTTAATACTCATTATTTGGCGAGAAAATAATTTTATGGTGGAATTTGATTAAAGGATGAAACTCTACATATCATGTATGTTTAATTTTTATGATATTAGACTATATAGTAAAGGAATTCCACAAGTATATGAAAAGGATCTTAAATAATATGTTTCCCATGTAACTTTCAAATGAAATCAACAACAGTTTAACACACAAAAAAATTATGGTTTTGAGATTGTTAAAGTTATCATAAAAATTTTGTCCTGTTATACACCATCAAAATATGTTTTTTAGTTTTATTTTCTATATTACATTATTATAAAATGGAACTATAATATGTGTTTTCTTTTGTGACCATCACACTTTCTATTCTTTTTTTAAAGTGAAGGTCTCCATAATCATTTTTCTAATTCAGTCTTTAAACAATGAATTTATGAAATGTCAAAACCCATAGTTTTTGATGTCGTGTTATAATTTCAAGGGAACAATTTCCAGAAGTAGATATAATGTAACATATTATGTTTTTTAAGAGAAACACTATATTTGAAATCTTATATAATATGCCACACCAATCTTATGTGAATAAATAAATAATGTTATTTAAATGTTACTTTGATAATGTGCCTATTATAATGGTGGGAATGAAAAATATTAATTGAATTAGGAAATATATAGTTTAAAAAATTTTACATAAAAAATTATTTTCCAAACAATTGATATTAAATTAATATGAAAAATTATTTTAAAATAAAATGAAATGTGGTTTTGGTAACTATTTAAAGGTGCACAAGTTTGTATTAAACAAATATGTTAATAAATCACTCATATGGATTTATATTAATGTAATATTTATTAAATATTTTTTTTATACATTCATATTATATTTTATAGTCTTAAATTAGAAAAAATCATTCTTTACAAATATAATATGCAATGATTAAAAACCATTTTTAAATTAATTTGATGGAAAGAAAATATTAAATATTATTTTTTCATATTTTTTAAATTATATTTGGAAAAATGAAATTATTATTTGGAAGTGGGACATAATATTTTAATTTGGTTAAATTTATGAATTTTTCTGATAATATTAAATTTTAATGAATAGTAAAAAATACTGCTTTTTATTTCAAAACAGAATTTACATCCAATTAATTTATATAGTTTTTTTGTAATTTTACTTATGTTTACGGTATAAGTATAATATGTTTTTATCATTTAATATAAATTGATTTAGTGGAATCAATTTAAAATTGAATTTGAAAATAAAATCTATGTGAATTGTTAAATGTTGCACTTGAATAACTCAATTTCTCAATCCTTCAATGGGATTAATATCTATGTAATATCGTTAAATTATATACTTGGAATTAGAAAAAATGGTATCCTTATTTTTAATAATAAGGTCTATATTATTTAAATAGGTCCCTTATATTTTTTTACATTATAATTGTAACTGTAATAATAATAATTATTACCACGACTAAGGGTAAAAGGGGTAATTAATAGTTTTAATAAAATTATATATATTATAAAACAACCCTAATAGGTCTACTGATCTTATTGGATGAGTAAGTTTATTCAAATACAATTTATGGGACAATATGATGGCCTATGGATTTCACTTGGGATTCATTATGACACATTTATCAATTTATATAATGTAAACGGAGAGATATCATAATCATGTCTCTTATAACTATACTAATTTTAATTATTTTTTATAGTAGTTATATATTAGAATATAAATAATCTATATAAATAAAAAAATATTAAAAAATTCTTCTATGTTTTAATGAATTTTTTATGAAAAAATATAAATTAAATTTCCACATAATGAAGATCCAATAATTTCCTATTTAAACAAAATCAAATAAATGATATTACAAATATTAAAATAAATAATCTTCGATATAAATGACACCATCAACAAATTTAATGCATTAATTTAACATTTTTATGAATATATAATGGATTTTGTTGCGAAATTATATTGTTTATATGATTTTTTAAAAATTTCCCCTAATAAATATTGCCAAAACTGACAATATTTGTATTTTTAAAATATATAATATTATATAAAATGATATAAAATTTATTAAAAAAAATATTCTGTAAAATAGTTTTTAAAAGAACTAATATGTCAAAAATGTCTCTTTTATTGTTTTTTCTTTAATGTTATTGAAATTATATTAACATATACAATTTATATAACATGATATAGTGGTAGGAATATATATGATAAGAAATGTAAAAAAATGAAATGAAATGGATTTAAAAGTAATGAAATAATGTCTAATTTTCATTAGATGAATTTATATCCCTAAATATTCATATTATCTTCAAAATGATTCAATTTGGACACATTTGGATTAGAAAATGAATTTAATTTAAATAAATCATTTTCATAATTCCAATTGTGCCCCTCCCCTCTCTTATAAAAGGGAACCCATTCATCTCAAAACCATACTCATAAAAAACCATTTGGTCCAGAAAAAATCTACCCAATACCATTCTAGAATATGTACCTTTGTTATTTAGGACTTATATTAGGTATAACACCATCTATTTAGGTGTTTGGGTTTTAATAAAGTTGATCATACCAAGTGAAGGTAATGTAATTATTTAAGTGTTTCTATTTTATTTAATTTTCAAAATACAACAAATATTCTTCATCTAAGATGATATAATTACTCCAGTGTTGTAAATATATTGATATGTTATTTTGTTAATATAATCACATAAATCAATATTAACATTTATTAAATAGGAAGAAAACTTTTTGTTCGTGTGATTTGTTGACTACCTCTTCTGGAACTGATATAGACCGTTTTCCATAACCATCACTCGTACAATTTATATGGATGGAATTTTACTTCAAATTTAAAATTAATCGAATATTAATCAGTATATGATAATAAAAATTCAACAATGTTCATTCATTCTGTTCATATAAAAATGATAACATTGCTCGTGAGTGTGTGTGAACTATAACCTTAACAATGTTATGTGATTATTTTTTATTACCCACATAACTTATATAATATATATATATTTAATGATATTTAATTGATTAATTTGATGTTAATAATAATATTATAATTTTTTAAATATAAATTAATAATTATATTATTTCAATAATGATCAATGAAAAATAGAAAAATTAATCATGTATACGTACAACCTTCCATCTCAATGATCTTAACAATTTTTCTTTTTCATAACCATAATTAATGGCATAAATTAATGTTATGATTTGGAAATAATATTGCCTAATATTACCATAATATTTCTCTATACATAATGGACATATGACCACATGGAATTTCAACATTATACAAGTTCATTTTCGTCTCAAGTACTAAATATATATATAACATCTATTGTGATCATAAATAATAATGTAACTATTTTGACAGGGAATTAAATGATATAAATGGAATAATAAACACAAAAAAGGATCTCAATAAATTATAAATTATCATTTATACTATTATTCATGAATATAATTACTTTACATGATGAGACAAACTCAATGTATGAGATATTGTCTCAATATACTTTTATTGAAGAATATGTTGATGTTTTTCACATTTAATATTATATAAGGTGTATATTAAACCATTTTGATATATTATATAATTAATTTGTATATTCTCTTGATATATACTGTTTTTTAGTGTTATTATTTATTTATTTTTTATTCATTTGTTTCGTATGTTGTAAGGGACTCTTTAACTAAAAAATAATTTTAAATGATTCAAATATTTATTCTTCTAAATATTTCTAATTAATGTTAATGTTTTAATTTTTTTAAAGATTTACATATATTAAAATAAATTTTATAAAATTACAATTACATTAAAATTTTTGATTTTGGTGTGGGAATCGTTGATTAAAAAATATTATTTCCTAATGTTTTATTGTGTTATAAAATTATATTGATAATTTTAAAAACATGAAATGATTATAATCATATTCAACATGTGTGGAATTTTAAATTTTCATATTTCAATCATGTATTTATATTTACATGACATGTTTATAATTTTATTTTATTATAATGTGACTTTATTTTTGTGTGCGCCACTTGTAAGGATGAAATGTTAGAGTGGAAATGTTATTTTTTCTATTACGCTTGTTTAATGTGTTCTGATTTTTTTATTCTTCATTGGAATTGCTTATATATACTGGTTCTCCATGATAAAACTACAGAGTTTAAGCTCATGATATATATCTAATTAATTGGGTATTGAGATGTAGTAAAAAGTTGGGTTTCTCCTAATATATTTATGAAATATACCATGATGGGTATTCCAAACGTAGCCATGAAGGCTAGGCCCTATATAGTTGTGAAAGCTACAATTTAATTATTAAACGCACTGAAAAGGTACATTTATGGTTTAAGAATTAATTTTTTTTTAAATTAATAATATTATTTCTTGAAAAATTCTAATGGGTATATGATTTTTGGATGAAAAATATGATTTTGGAAAAATATTTACACGTGTTTACAATATTCATGGACTAATCATTTTCTACCTGCTTTTAAACCCATTAATTTGATTTTTATTCTCATCCAATATATTAAAATATTTTCCACATGACATACTATTTTTAGTCACAATGGGGTTGGCGAGATGAATTTATCAAATATGTGTCTTGAAAATAAAACATGTTTTTAAGGGGTTTTTTGGGAAATGGATATTGTTCTAAAGTGTCCATTATGTTTTATTGTGGGTTTGATATGAATGATTTCTATCCTAAATCTATAAATAAATACAATTGTAATGATTTATATGTTAAATAAATATAATTTCACGAATTACCTCATGAATATTTAATGTTTATGGTTATATCTTTACATCTACCACAACAGTTGGACCGGGTACATGAAATCATCCATGTGTTTCTACAAAAGTGGTTAATGAAAGGCCTATCACTTGTTATCGAATATGTATATATGAAATCATGTATGTAGATAAAATTTAATTATTAATATGTATAGATACATGCTTTACAATAGGTAATATATTGATGGAGGTTGATTACTTTATTGTGTTTCCAGTTCTAGAAATGGAATCCTCAGGATCACATATTAGATATGGAGGCTCTTATTCATGGTCAGTACCCATATCAATTTTTGTATCCAATTTTTTTGGATTTTTATGATGTAAATAACAAATGTGTATAGAATTTGATGACTAATATAATCAATGATTTTTTTGTATGGATTATTTTTGAGACTAAGAACCAAGACATGGTGTTATTTCGTGTCTCAATGTTCCTATAATATGTTTCTGAAATATATAAAATAGAACTTGCATTATGTTTTATTGAAAATGTTTAATTACTTTTAATCGGGAGGGATTGTCAAAAATTATTTGGAACCTCAGAGTTCGTAGAGTCTGTCATACCATAGGTGTGAAATAACCATTGTTAGTACATAACATTTTTGAAAATGATATCATGATCGTAAAATGAATATGATGAATAAAATTTATTTATTTATTTATTAAATAATTTATA
Source organism: Viscum album (assembly GCA_963277665.1). Taxonomy (NCBI): domain Eukaryota; kingdom Viridiplantae; phylum Streptophyta; class Magnoliopsida; order Santalales; family Viscaceae; genus Viscum; species Viscum album. The sequence goes on along the minus strand of OY728122.1, from coordinate 1,404,634,764 downwards.
TAACTATGTACATATATATGTAAATAATTATAATTGGATTTCTATGGTAACTCGCATTAACCTGGAGGCATTGGAGATAATGTTGGATGAACTATCTCAGAAGAACTTCAATCTGATCACAGTTCTACAATCGGTGTGAAAACAAAATGGATGTTCTATTTATAAACAATTACACAACATCATTCTTCAATAGAGACCATTATGAAAATAAAAAATTATGAGGTTTATATTTATTCTTCTTCCACATAATTAATTATTATGACGAATTAATTTCAATAAACCAAAGGATTTATTTGAGAATCAGTCATTTTGTCAGATGAGCTTATATGCGTAGATGTTTTTGGATATTTATATATTTATTATTGGATCTCCATTAATTTTTCTAATTAAAATTGATTTAGTGAAATAGAATATTTCTGGGATTCATTCATATTTTTCAATATATTGTTATTTTCTACCATTTCATCACATGCATTAATTATCAGGGTTAAATTTTCTCGGTGGTTCGTCCCAAATACAGATGAATATAATGTTGTGTATGTGTTTTATAACCCAATTATTTGATATCGTATATTTGGACTTTCTATATCACATGGTTCATTCCATGGTTGTAGATGTGAATGAATCAGACTATATTTGAATCCTACGATCATGAATGGTGCGTGCAATGATGATAATAATATTTGGAAACTGAATCCAATGAAAATCATGTGGTAAAAATATGGTGACTGGTATAGGAATGAATCAATATGATTATAACCATGATTCATGTTGATATTGAGACCATATTCAGATTATATGGTGGTACGAGCATACATAGAAGGATGAACAGTTGTTTTCGAAAATTTGGAACATCACACTGTATACTACATAGATTAACACTAGGTGGGCCCTATATACAGTAGTTATGTTCTCATGATTATGTTAAGGAACAAACAACATATTACACTTTCTAGATGACCTCTTAACATCTTCTGTTGGATAGAAATGTACCTAAAATGGTACATGGACACGACCATGACTAGCTGGTAAAAATCAAATCCTTTAGTCTGCACAAACATTGTTAGTTTAGTTGTACAATGGTATATTAATTTACATGGACACAGGAATGAACGAGAGATTAAGGGAAACCCGTGTACTGATAGTACACATCTTAGATTTCTTTAATGAATTCATGGATCACTTGTACAATAAATATTATACATATTTTGTTAGTGTCTGTTCTAAATGTCCTTTCATCTAGGGTTGAACGAAATCTTGTTGACTACATAGGATGGTGCAAGTCCCTTCAGCAAGACATCTTGGATATAGTTTTTGAAATCATTATATGAATCCCAAAGTGACATCTTATAACCTCTTCTATCCCTATATGGATTTATTGGTATTTTCATGACCTATACTACATGTGAATCGATCCTATACCAAACAGTTTAATCTATATTGAGTATTTAGTATATAGCATATCTATTGTATTGATCCTAATCTATGTATCATATATCATAATAATTCTACCGTACATTTCTTATAGAGAGAATATATAGGAACATACACGTGGATGGATGTTAGCAGTTCTATCTTCATCGTGGAGTGTGTTATCCTAGATGAGTTTTATATGTAAAATTCATACTGAAATTCATGGACAACATTATGATGGTGAATTTACCATAATATCATTAGTTTTTAGTTTATCTGGGTATTTTTGTGAAATTTCATGTAGACATATAAATGTATAGATATGATAGATATACTTTTGTGATACATAGTGTGGATTCTATGTTACTAACTAGGTATTATTATACTATATCAACCATTGGAATTTCCCACACATGTTGTGTATTGTATATAAGACCACATTTTTGAGAGAGTCCTAGAGGGACTAGGAACAAGACATGAATAATGAAACATAATGAATGAGATGTTTTTCCAGGGTATCTTGGTAGAATTCCCCATATATATATATGGGATAGAGTTGTTTGAATACTATTTACTATGGGCCTATATTTGGACCTATTAACATTCTATTTCTTATTGTAGAACTCTAGTTGTGAGATTGAGTTTTATGAAATCATATTATATTAGTTGTTTAACATTTAATACTTTTATTTTATTGTATATATATTTCTGTGTATAGATAATTTTGTCTAATGCCTCCAATATTAATTTAATGCCTACTTGAAGCTAGTCACTAGCACCTGGCCAATTGGAGATAGTAGTGGGGAGTTCCGACATGATCCCTCTTTAGGATAAGTTATGATTTTTTCATGGTAATTTATATTTAATTTTATTTAATAAAATAATTATGTTAATATTTTTAAAACGTTGATATTTTTCTTGTTTAATATTTAGAAAAATCAAGTAAATGTCTTTGAAAAATATATTTTTATATTTTTGTAAGGGTTATGGTGTTCATGTAATTTTATATTTCAAAATTTGAAATTAAATATTTTTTAAATATTGATATTATAATTTCATTACTATTAAGATCTTTTTAATAGAAATCTATAATAATTTTTCTTGGAATTGATATTAATAATACCTTATGTTTATAAATAACATATTAAATGGATAAAAATACATAAAAAATAATTTTTTGGATAAGAAAACGGGTTATTTCAGATTATATTAAAAAATTTTCAAATATGTGTTACTTTTCATTTTTATGTAATATTATTGACCCCTATTGGGTAAAAAAATAGATATCATAGTAATAATCAAAAGGAATAATTGGGAGATTTAAAATAAGCAACAATGGTTAGAATATCACTAAAATAATAAAAAATACTTTTAGATGATATTATAACAACTTATCTTCATAGTAGATTCTAAATATATAATATTAGATTGACATTGACTGGAAGAATAATTTATAATAATTAATTATTTATGTAATCCAACGGGTTCCTCACACATCACTTATAAAATGAATATTCATATCATCACTTATCCACAATGTTTGAGCACATTATATTTGATAATTCCTTTTATAATACAATATTAGATTAAATCCCAATATCATAGTTCATATATTGTTACCGAAAAACCATTATTTCAATGCTTAATAGAAAATCTAATAGGGTATTCTAAAAAATGACGTAAAAGGACTAAACATATTCATTATATTATAGTTATTCTTCTTCTACTAATAAATATATTTTATTCATTATAAAATATATATTTTTTGATAATGATTTTTTTAGAGATGATGTACTGAAACCATTTTTACTGTATAAATGAAAAAAATCATTTTGGAGTAAAGTATCATGTATCATCAAACCAACCCACAAAATCATTATTAAATAATTTATTGATATAATAAGAAAGTATGTGATATAAATGGAATAATAATCATTAAAAATTTATGAAAATTCAAATACATATGTAAATTGTTTTCATGTTTTTGTAATAACATACAATGTCTAAGATTCATTGTATAAATTATTTGTATCATTATTTACATCAAAAGTTATCTTTGGAATATGAATTTTAATTGATGAGGATATTCATTGACAAAAAGTTCTCAAAAACAATGAATGGTATTTTAAATTTAGATTTCCTTACAAGTCTGAATGTTTTTTAAAATATGATTTTCATTTTTTAGTAATTTTTTAAAAAATTGGTTTTCAAAATGGATTTATTATTAATATAAAATGTAATATATTATTATGAGGAAAACATAAAATTTCATAGTGGTATGTTAAGAATTATAATATTTTGTGACTTATTATAATGTAATGTTACATTAATATTTGATGTGTGGTTATGCGATAAACAATGAACATGTGGTTCCGTGATTAAACAAGAACATGTGGTTATATTATATCCTCCAATGCATTGGGTATGGATTTCGACATTAGTACCATTGCATTTATATTATTGACAAGTATGGAAGTGTACTGCATGATTATTCAATTTATAAGTGGGACACATATAATTATGATATAAGGTACATATACGTATTTCTTATGAATTATATAGTTTATATGGTAAATGAATTATTTTAAAAATGTACAAAAATAGATTATTTTCATTGGAATTTATTTAATACTTATTAATGATGAAATTTAATAAATTATAATTAAGTTTTAATGAGCATAAATGTTAATCAATGGACTAATATTTCCCATTATTTATATCCCGTAATGATCATTTTATTCTAATCCAAACTTTTTTAATGTTATTCACATTATTTAATTATTAGTAAGGATTGTTAGATTTCATGTTGAATGACATGAAGTATTTTCATTATAGTGATCATAATTTAATTAATTAATTTTTTATAAGTAAATAATTACTATTCAAAATATTCCACCCTTTATTATTATGGTTATTTATATATGACTTATGATTGAATTATTTAAAATTATAAAATAGAAGAGATCATTAATGTGAAACCAAATATTTTTTGTACATAACTCAATATTATTTAATGTGTTATGGTCGAGACCTTATAGATCTTATCAACAATAATTTTTAAACTGCATTAGATGTTATGGTAGTCTTAATATCATTCTATTAGATTAAATTATTTTATAGTCCAGTTAAATTGGGTAGTATTTTATGATTACTAATTCTTTTCTACTAATATATGACTATTCAAAATGGTTTTCTGCAGAGATAACTAATTAGTAGTTGTTGGAAGGCATTAAGAGTGAATTATTCTTCCAAATATGAATTATGTTTTGGTTGGAATAAAAAAATTAGTTTTTTAGGATAAAATTATAGTAGCTATAATTATTTGTGGTATCAATGTTATAGATAAATATAATTTCCATGAATAAAAATTTTATTAGTAGAAGATTCCATGAAGAAACATCCCCATACATTAAGAATGTATTGTTTACCCATGTAATATGATAGATCAATTTAATCCATAGAAATGATATTTGATGTTAGGGGTTATTCAAACCATCAAAAGGTCATTATTTTAATTTAATATTTTGATGGTGAATCCCACTCGAGGAGGTCAATGATTATGTATATCAAATAATGTGAAGAAGTTTATTCAATGTAATGAAATGACTTTATAATAATCCTTATAAATAAATCCCAAGGCTGTTCAACATAGTTTGGAAAAAAATATTAGAATTGAATAAAAAAGTTGAATATTATTTGGCTGAATCAGAAAAATAAATCATCTTTTTGGCATGGATCATCAAATTTTTTTTCCAGGATATTCATATTAATATAAATTGGTTTTCGCCATGATTGAAGCACACATATCATAGGTAATTATCTATTCATGAGTTGAAAATATACATAAATCTTGTTTTCTGTTTTGATAATTTAGAAATGATATTTTATGATGATCATGTGTCCAATTAAAAGTTAAAATTTATTATATCCAATTAGAATGAAATGAGAAATAATTCATCAAATTATATTGATGTTAAGATAACCAATATCACATTTTTTTAGAATTTTTGAATAAATAATCATGGACATTTTCCTTCAAAGATTATGAACATATTCCTATATTTTATGTTGGTCATTTGGATCGTTAATGTATGTAAGAAGGCACAGATATCAAATAGAATGAAATTTTAGGATATTTTGTTTCATTTATTAAGTAAATTATTCTAATGTGTTTCTGATGTTAGATAGTCAGGTAGGAAATCATTTTGATGAGAAAAAAATGGTGTGGGAAAAAATTATTCTTCTACTACATTTGATGATGAGACATCTGGTGATGTTTTGGATTCTTATTTAGTTAGGTATTTTTTGAATTACAAACCCTTTATTTATGGTTTAAGACACACCATCTTATGTTTTATATAATGTTATCATAAATAGAGGATGGATTTTGGGACATGTTTTGTTGGATTTTTTGTTTTGAAATATTTTTGTTTAATTAGATGTATTCCATTACTTTTTTAGTTGATTATTAATGTATTGATATAAAATACAATTTATATAATAATTATTTATTAAGGATATTTTTGGGGATGTTTATCATATGAGTAATAAATGGTTATTAGGAAATGTGAAAAAATAAACTCAATATATTTAAAAATATAAATAGAATGTTAAATAATTCCCTAACTCCGTGAGAAGAACATTAAAAAATATTATCAATTTTCTTATCTAACTATGAAATCAGTGAACTTTTAAGAAATCAAAGATTTATAGTTCAGGGATTGTTAACATTCTCATGACCATGATTTCTAATCACTATTCACTAAAACTTGGCGGATGTTCTCTCGTCAAATTCTATGTTTTCCTACACGGATACATAGTTTGTGTTATCTTAGGTTACCTATAAAGTTACCAATAATTATTTGAAATAGTTGGTCCCATTTATCCTTTTTTCAATGTGGTCTTATTTCACAGGGATTTGGAAAATTCAAACCCCTATATTTTGATCCAAAAATTAAAAATTGTGAGGAAAAATATAAAAAAGGGGGAGATAATATAACATCATAAGATATTAAAAAAATAAATACTATGTTTTATAGAATACAGGATATGCTACATTGATCTTATGTGAACAATTGAATATTATTATTTTAAATTTATCATCAAAATGTTGTCGTTATAACAATGGGAATGAATAGTGTTAATAGAATTTTCATATATAGTTCACACATGCATATATAGTTTAATATTTTTTATCAACTAATTATAAATGAAAATGAATCAAATTTCAAAATAAAAATTATAATTTTCTATAAATATATTCAAATATTATGTATTTAGTATATAAAAATAAATTATAAATTCAAACTTATTTGATTATATTAATGAAATATTAATGTATATATTATATCTAATCATATGTTTAATATTTATATTATGTTTTTATATTGTTTATTTAAGAAAAATAAATCTTTATGGTTGAATGATTTATTTCTATAGATAGGAATATTTACCGCCTTTTGATGACACAATTATATAAAATCAATTTTTTTCATTATTAAAAATATTATTTGAATAAATTATATTCTTTATTAAAATAGTAATATAAAATTATAGTTTTTCCTATTTCTATAATAACATTCATGTTTTCATTAATAGTAAAATCATTTTGCATTTTTATGGAAGACAACATTTTCATCCAAATAAATGTTTTATTGATAAATTATATTTATGATTGTATTTATTTTATAATTATAAAATTATTTCCTTAATTAATACAATATGGGTCATTGTAATAAATTTTACATTGAGTATGGATTTAAAATCATTTCAATATTCTAAAGGATTTTAGTTTTAAAAACTATTAATCTCATTCTTTCAATAATATCAATATATAATTAATTTCTTAAATTTATTTATTTTGAATATTTAAAAATGAATTTCATTTTTATAGATGAATTTTAAAATTTATTAAATAGACACATTTTATTTTTCTACATTATTAATAGCTATATTAGTAATAGTTTTAATTACCAGGATTAATGATAATCTGTGAAGATATATGTAAAAATAATATTATAAATATTAAAAAATTACCCTAACACATTCCTAAATCTCATTATATGGTTTTTTTCTACCAAATGATTTATCAGGCTGAAATTTTTACAATATTATGCCACTTAGATGTGATTATAAAATTTATAGTATTATATTCAAAAATAATCAATTTTTTCATACTCTTTTTTAAACAAATAAAATATTTTCAGAGTTGGATAATCGAAGTGATATGATTGAAAATAAATATTTAACTGAATTGGAAAATATTAATCTAAATATTTTTAATGTATTTCATGCTTTTAGTAGATAAATAATTAAATTTGTTTTATAAAAAGATAATGAAACTAATGTTTAATTAAAGATAACATCAAATAAATGCTATTAAAAATATTTAAATTAATATAATTTTGGGTAAAGAATGACATCATTTATTTTTATGTATTCCTTTTTCATCTTCTCAATTGTTTAATATAGTTGGTCCAAGGAAATCATTTATTCATGATATTTTTTAAACAATAATGCATTGAATTGTGTCAAAATTGACGTTAATGATATTGTTAAAAAATAACTATTTTATTATATCTTATATAATTTCCAAAAATATAAATTTCATAAAAAATAATTTTATATGTATTAATACATCATCAATAACTATTTTATTCATTTTTAGGAATTTTAAAGTAATTTTATAGCCCCGTAATGTTTATATTACATGGAATTTTGGTTTCTATTTAAATTGTCAAATATAGGTTAAAGAAAAAGTAAAGGATTAAAAAATATAAAAACATGAATAATTTTAATTGGATGAATTAATTATTAGACATATAATCCTAGATGATATATAAATAAAATTTTATCCAGTTTTAATGGAAAATGAATTTATATTTATTTTATATTTCAAAAAATTCGAAGAGTTCACACCCCTATCTAATAAAAGGGAACCATTTTTTACAATTTTTTCACACATAAAATCATATTGGATTATTATAATATCATTTCAAATTCCTTATCAGAATCTCGTGAAACACCATTGATTCCTTATTTTATGCATAAAACCCTCATAAGATGTGTTAATGTGTTAATCATTACAGATCATCTGAAAATGTGGTATCAATTTTAATGATGTTTTTCTATTTCATTTCATCATAAACATACATACAATATTCTTAAAAAATTTTGAAATAATAAATCTTAAAAATTAAATATACTTATATTTTATTAGGGAAATATCATCACCTTAATCGATATATCATTCCATAAAATGGGATAATATTACCATTCATTGGTGTGGTGAAGTACAACCTCACAAAATGATATATTTTATTTATCAGTAAAATTTTATCATGATTTTTGATAGTGATGGAATGAAATAATCTATATAATATTAAGGAAATATTCTTCTTTTTTAAAGAATAATATATAATTTATGGCCTTAACATTCCATGATCATGAAAAAAGTAAAGTTGGTCATTCGTATATGTGAACTATCACCTTCGAAAAGAAATGTGATTCATATTTCATCAGCACATGATAGGAATGTTATATATAGTTACTATAGTTTTTATTAAATTGATATTAATTATATAATGATCACTATATAATGTTAGAATTATTATTCAATCATTTCCCTGTTGATCATTGGAAAATTATATCTTTACTTACGCATAAGTACAGACTATTGTCTCCATGATAATAGCGATGTTGATTTTAATTACCATATATAAGTAGATAGGTTTAAAGCTATAATTTATATATAAATTTTATTATTATTTATTTAATATTATTATACAGACAATGGATTATACCATTTTGACTATATCCATTATTCAAAAGTCATTTTTTACTCATGTATCGAATATCATCAAACCATCTTACTTGATCATTAATAATTAATTAGTTGTATATCATGATATTAAGTGATATAAAAGGAATGATAAAATTTATAAATCTCTTAAATAAATAAAATAATTATCCCATCTTTATTGGTCTAAATATTAATATTGTATGTGAATATTTTCAATAATACTATGTAAATTCATCTCAATCACCTTTCATGGGGTCTTTTTTGATTTTATGCACCTTTATTAAATTATAAAGTGTTTATAAAACCCCATTGAATCTAAATACCCATATTATAATTATTCTCATATAATTTAATTTTTATTAAATTTTTATATTTCTTGTGTCTTACTATTTAAATTTATAAACATGTATCGAACACCATAAAATATTAATGATTTAATTATAAATTATTTTTTTCCATGTAAATATTCATGATATTATTATTTTTTTATTTTTATTAGATTGAAAATGATATTTCATGCCATTTTTTAATTACAATCAATGTATTTGAAATATTATTTTTTAATTTCTTCTTTACCGAAGAGATATCATCGATTACAAAGGACAAAAATAATGTTATTTTTAACATATATAGTGAAAACATATTTTCCACCTCTTTGAAAATTATTAGACATTTGGATTCCCCTACAAGTAATCATGTTTTAAATGAAAAAGATAGCCCACCTTACCTTTTCATAGTTTTTATTTATTAAAAATGGTTTTAAAAATGTATTGTTTGTTTCTATAATAGGAAATGTTTTCTTATAGATGAAATTAAATTTTAAGCGTGATATATTGAGAATTTCATGCATGTTCCTGTTATGATTATAAAATGGTACTTATAATGATAACAAGTGGCAATGTGATAAACCAAGGATTAGTGGTTCTATTATAAACCATATATGGGTGGTTATTTTGATAACCTATAATTTATTGGATATCAAAGTAGGATATACATAAATTCAATTTATATGAGTGACATGTTTGGAATTTGACCACATGATTATTCCAATTTTAATAGTTTCATGTATAAATATTTAATATGGTTCCATTATCTATTATATAGGATTACTCTTAGTTTTATTGTAGTCCAATGATAAAAAAATTTTATGAACTATGATTATATTTTATGGAATCTATTTTTTACTTATTATGGGTGAAAATTATTTCTTTATGATAATTTTATAATGGTGTTTAATGCTTTTCAATTTACAGACAATTTCACCTTTTTATATCCATTAATGTGCTTTTTATTCCCGTAAAATGTTAGTTAATTTTTTTATAGGATTTGTGAAAGAGTAAGGTTTTTTACATTTAATTTTTAATTTGATGGTTATTTTACAAAAAAAAAGTGATCAAGATTTATTTAATTTTTTTAGATTATGAAAAAAATTATATTGTACAGAATTTCCCACTATGTATACAAATTGATTTGTTGTATATGAGTTATAACATAATTTTCTAAAGATACAAATATGAAAATATCCTAAATATTAAATAATTTAATATTATTTACATAACTCAAAATTATGTAATATATTAAGGCCACCACCATATATTTAACATGGGATATAATTTATGTATTATAAATTTTCTTTTGACTTTTTACCTCTTCTAAAGTGATTATAAACTATATATTGAAGTATGATTAATATTATTTTCCATTTTCAACTTCTAAATATTAATTTTACATACTAGTATTTTTTATTCTATTTCATGAACTATATTATTCCCCTAAATTATATTATTAATTAATCTATGGTTCCCTTGGTCATAGATCCAACACATTAAAATGTAATTTTATTCAATTATATAACATCCTTGGTAAATAAATAATTTGAAATATCCATATTTAATAATATTTGTGAAATAAATATATATTTTTACTTAAGGTGGGAAGATATGTTTTATGGAATACCTGATAAACAGTAACGGGGTTCAATGAAATCATTCATTGCACACAACGTAGGTTCATACTGAAAAATAGTAATATAATGTTATTTCAAAAGATATTAAATGGATTTAATTTTTATTGCTAGGAATGAATAGAACTAACAAAAATATTATAATACATATTTTTTAACTAATTTATTAAATTTATCTGATATGTGTTAAAATCATTAAATGTGAATGAATCTGATTTTAAACATAAATACTCTAATATTCATTAAATTGTCAATTTAATTCCTTTTGATAGTGAATCCCCTTTGAATCTATTTTTGGTCACTATTATATGTACTATTTTAAAAGATAAATTTCTTCTTCAGAATTTGTATGTAAGAATTTACATTGCCTAAATATTTGAAATTTATTTGATAAAATTCAATTTTTAATAAATAGTGAAAAATACTCTATTTTAATTCTAGAAATCCATTTAATTTAATTTATTTATATAGTTATATTAAATTTTTAATTAGTTTTAATTTTTAATTTGATTATATATTTACCATTTATTACAATATATGACATTGGAAAAAATTTCACTATTAAATTGGATATAAACAAGTGCCAATCATTTGATTGAAATAATATTTTAAAAACATGTTTTTTTGTTTCGTCAACAAGAAATAATCTTAAATTAGTTAATGAAACTTCTAGGTTTTGATTTTGGTAAAATAGAAATAACTTTTGAATTATGATAATCCAATATAGCTCTGGCTGAATTCTTAGTATATTTAAAATATACTTCATCTTTTGATGAATAGTGAAAACACTAGTTAGTAGTTAAAAATACAAAATTTAATTTAAATGAAATTTTACCGCTTTAGTGAATTTAATTTAGAAAATCCGATATATATGGTTGTTATTAGTACATAAAATGTGGTTTAATAAGACGTAAGTAATTTTTGTTGAATAGTATCTTTTGAATTTTATTTACTGCAGTTAAATGTTAATAGGGTAATTCAATGTAAAAATATTATTATAAAATTATTAAATTACCCTAACATGTTTTCTAAGAAAATTGGAGGATAATTTTACAATTAATGGAATCCTTGGGAAGATTTGGGACCTCATGGATCTAGTTAAGAGTGAAAATGAAACTTTATATTAATTAATTTAATGTAATGAAAAAATGACATAAACATATATCTTTTAGTAAATCAATTTATAAATGGGGATATATAAGTGATCCAATAGACTAAAAATATTCATTTGAAATCTGCCAACGAGCCTTTACCCGAGTGGTACAGGCTCCTACATGGAATCCAAAAGACCCGGGTTCAAATCCAGCACGGGATGAATTTCCGGGTACTACAGCAGGGTACTGTAGAGGGTCACTGTAGCAGACATTGTAGATGCGGTGGAACTATAGCGGCGGTAGCACTGTAGTGGTGGAGGAACTGTTTTAGGGTACTGTAGCGGTGGGTACAGTAGCAGGTACTGTAGCAGCGCGGGGTACTATAGTAGTACTATTCACATAGGTTCCTTTGGGCCAAAAAATAGTCTTTCAAGCCTTGTATTCCGGCCACGTGACCTTCGGCCTTCGGGCTATGTATTGGGTCTCCCTATACCCTCTAAGAGGTATTTTCATTAATTATAAATTGAGGTTACTTCCCCAACATTTTTTAAAAAAAAATTCATTTGAAATCAAAAAATATTTCCTATTTCATTGTATTTTATTTATTATTTTTAGAAATCAAATAAATAAAAAAAATTATGACACTTTAATGTTACAGTTTTACTTCATTATTGAATTATATAAATAAATATGATTATAAAGATAAAAACAATATTCAAAACCCATCCAATTCTTATTTTATGATTTTATTTCGAACAAGATTCATCTTATCATTGTATTTAACTGGTTTAAGACCTTTAGAAATGAAGAATCATTATATATTAAAAAAATATTATCAAACATTCCAAAAGAGAACCTCCTCCCCATTATAAAAAACTAAAACCTCTTCAAAAATAATATGCCAAGATCCCTCTCTTTCACATAGAAGCCTTACAATAGGCTGGAGTATCTTCATTAAAACAATTACGTTCAAACCAAAGGGAGATACCCGATTTAACAGTTACATCTTATCTTAGGATTTTTATTATATTTATCTTCACCACCCCCTAAACTCTCCTTATTCCTTTATATTATAAGAACATGAATACAAAACATATTCTAGGTTTTTTTTGTAACACTAATTCTAAATACACTTTTACACAACTACATCAATCTTATATGAACATAGTGTTTTTATGGACGATGAACAACAGCCTCAGGAAATGATGATTTCTCCAATAACTCCAACCGCTTCTCATGGTGGACATTATGATGCCACTATAACTATATAGGATATTTATATTATTTTATATTATCAATATTCTTTGGTAATTCTCATTTATAACATAAATTTATGCTTTTCATTTTGTATAAATATGATAATTTAAATTAAAGAAGTGCGTACTACCTACCCCACAAAGTTATATGACTTGTTCATCCCATATATGGATCATATAAATGATTTTTCTAAGGAAATTATGTAACAAATACAAAATATTATATTATACTGAAATTATAAAATACCTATGTGTCATTATGAATTCATTTCATTAAAATTGAAAAAATGAAATTAATGTAGTGTTCATGCGTACATACGACTTACTGTCTCCATTAATGGTGCTTTTAATTTATTATTTCCAAATGTTATGAACTATTATAAATACATATATAATTGAAATATATTATTTATTGTATATCTAAATCATGAATATAATTTTAGAGATAATGTACTTTTGACTAATTGGAAAAATAGAAATTATAACATGTTCATCTTTATCTCAACTTCCAAACATAGACAAAATGCCCAATATGAACTAAAATAATTAAATTATTTTTATTGAAAGGTAATAAGATATATAAAAGGAATAAAAGACTTGGAAATGGTTCTGAATAATTTATAAATTGACTTATATTTATTATTCAGGATGTTCATGGAATAAACGAGACATGTCAAACATGATTTAAGGGGTTTTCATCTTAATTTTATTCCTTCATTATTCAAGCTATATTTTCCACTATTTACATTTTTTGGTGTTTGTACAGCACATTATTGTATTTTTTTAATATAATTTAATTTAGGTGAATTTACATCTTAATTTTATGATCCTTTTTTCATATAGATTTTTTTGTATGTTACCAAATTAGTTTGGTAACCTTTCCCCATACTCTTATACATATATAATTGTTTTATGTCATTTAAATATCCGTTTTTTATGTTGGGATATTTTTTTAAATATCATTATTCCTTTAAATTTCATTTCCATGTGATGTGATAAAATTTTCAATTTCATCAACTCATTTTTTAAATTTTTATGTGATGCTATTAGGCTATCAAATTTCGGTATGACAACTTTTAAACCCAATTCCAATTCTTTGGGTTCAACAACAACTTCCTGATTATGCCATCCATTGAATATGTGTAAAGGATCATTGATTTATTTACAAATTATATACACTTATTTTTGGTCTATTCTATTTTTTCATGCACATTTAGGTCATGGATTTATGATTAAACTATTGATATGATCTTTATAAGGGACATTGTCTCAATTTACATTCCAATGAGACTTATTTGTTGTTATACACCAATACAAATTAATATGGTGTATATACCACCCCTTATCATATTATATAATGAATCTCCTTATTCTCATGTTATTATAATCTTTTATTAATGTTATTCCTCAGGTATTTGTATTCAAGCATCTCTCATTTAGTCCATAACTCCTTAACTAATGTTTTATTTTAATGATTTATTCTTAAAAATTGTTCTCAATAATATCCATATATTAATAATTGTTTTAAGGATTTATTTATATGAATATTAATTTTTTAAATTAATGTTTCTTTTAAAAGTTTCAATGAGGTATGTGACACATTGATTCAGAAATTCCTTTATTATTTGTTTTAAAAGGTTGTGTAAATGGTTTGATAAATAATTGATTATTTAAATATCTAGAAATTATATATTGTGATTATAATGTGAAAATTATATCGTTCATTTATTATTATTTTATGTGGTATGAATATATTATGTTTTTTGGGAATTTTTTACGTATATATGTGGTTCAATGATAATCCTAGGGTGGGTGACCCCGAGATAGCTCTCAAATGAAATTAGTACTAGGAAAGAGGTAAAGGTTAATGTTTCTCCTATAAGATTTACAGAATATAATATGAAGGATATTCTATGTGTAAATTATTATGTAGATGTGAATGCTACAATATAAGTTTCATATGGATGTCATAATTTACCTTCATGATTTTTTTTCTATGTGTTATCTATAAATATTATGACTTCAAGAGGTTAGTTAATGAACTTATGTTTTGTATGTATTGATGAAATAATGATTTATTTCATTATTTAATATCCCTTAATGGAATGTTTATACTCATCCCCTGATTTTTATATGTTTTTTACAGGGTATAAGGAGTGGTATGAGAATGGAAGAACTCATGTAGATTTATATCAAGAAAAGAATTTTTATTTCTGATAATATATTTTATTTAATGACAAAATGGACAAAAAGTATAAATGTATACTCTGTAATATTGGAGTTTTTATTTAATAGTTATGGCCAAATTCAATTAATTGATCTACCTGAAAAGATCTTCAATGGGAATTATTAACTTAATTCATGATTATATAATGTTTTAAGGATAGGTCCTTATTGTTGATATCAAATGATGATTTAGAAAACTTTAGGGATTAGGACATTTTCTTATACAAATGGTTAGTCTCTATGTCTATTCATCAAGTTAATTCCTTATTTTACAACTTTTTCAAAACTAGGAAGGTCTGTTACAATTGGAAGTAGGAGTATCTCAAATGACATTACAACCTCTTCTTGATGACATGATTGATATAATTATTTCAAAATCATTCCCAGATGATTCTAAAACATTTTCTAACATACAACTCACATGAAATAAATTTTTTGAGATATCAAACACCTCTTCTATAACTCGATACCAACATGGAACCAGGTTTGTATTTAATCAAATCATTTTTCTCAATATTCTCGTATTTCATAATAGGAAAATATAATCAATGAATTTTCATATATATTACCTTATCACAATATTTTGAAGTATATTATGATTTTGTAAAAGGTGATGAAGGTGACCCATTAAAAACATATTTATATTTGATTTTACATTATAGTATTTCATCACATACTAAATGTATTATTAAAGGAACATAGATTGATAAATTCAACTCAAACTCAGTCTAATTGTTTTATAAAATATCGGATTTGACAGATGTTTTGAAATTAAATGTTATACATGATTATTTTCC
The DNA here is from genome assembly GCA_963277665.1 of Viscum album. Lineage (NCBI taxonomy): Eukaryota > Viridiplantae > Streptophyta > Magnoliopsida > Santalales > Viscaceae > Viscum > Viscum album. The sequence continues at coordinate 1,404,618,214 of OY728122.1, read as the reverse complement.
AAAACAATTTTCTTATGAACATCAATATTAACCATTTTGTACAAGGCGTATTTGGATAAAGGAAGCAAATGATTTTTAAGATCTTTAAATCTTTGTTCTAAAGCATAGGCCATATATCTACGTGAACAAGATGACAATGAATCTTGGTGGACACCATGATCAAGGTACAATTTACTTTCATTGGGAATAATGATATTTTATGGTGGTAACAAATTGTAAATATATATAATACTTAATTAATTAGGAAATTGAGGTTAATATGAGGGGTAATGAAAATCGGAGGCATAATACAACCATTGAGGTTAAATCATGTTTTGGTTATTTTTGGGTAGTTCATCTCATTTTTGGAAATGTTATAAAATTATATTGTTTTTTAAAAAGGAAAGCATGTAGACAGTGTGACAACCCATCGAAGCAGAACGATATGTGCGAATCGAACCCACAACTAATGTGTGATTGTGAATTATTTCCTACCACTATGATACATGAATTCCAAGGATAGTATGAATTATTATTTTTAGTTAAATGATTTTAAAGATAAAAAATAATTTAATTTGGGATCTATTGTTTTTTAAATGGATTCTCATATAATAGGAAAATGTTTTGGGGATTTAGTGATAAATGATATTTTAAATGTCAATTTCTATTTTTGGGAAGCTATATGCCTATGTAAAATAGAATAATTTGTGATTTCAATTGATTATTAATGGTGGAATTTTATTTAGGAAGAATATATTTTTTTATTGTGTACATATGGTGATTTCAGTTATTTAAGGAAATTATTTTCCAATCCTAGAGAATATATGATTTGGTTAATTACACGTCAGTATGTGATTTCAAAAGAAGTCAATGTTATTTGGAGAGAAATGCTAATATTTATTATGGAAAACTATGTGATCAAGTCAGTTTGAATTTTGGGTTTCAAAAATTGTTTGAATTTTGTTAATGAATTTTAAGGACATTTTTGGATTTAATGGTATTTGTTTTTATTTGGGTATGGTCTGTTCAATTTTAGAGATTAAGAGTAATATTTCTCTTTATAAAGGATCTTCCTTTGGGGGATTATCTGAACTTGTAAATACAATTTTGGTTTTGGTTAAAGCCTAAAGACAAGGGAAATATATATATTTCATCTTTTGTGGATTATGTGATTATATAATAGTTGATTCTACCACATTAGTTGTGATTAATCATCTTGAGTACTCATCATTTAGAGGCGAGATGTATTTTATATAGAACCATACTAAAGAATGAAACTCTTCTGGAAAAGTAAGTATATTTCCTTATGTCCATCACCAATATCATAAATAAGTTCTCTGATATAATGAATTTAAACATAAATGAAAAACATTTTCTGTTTAATATTCTTATTGGGAAACCAAAGACTATTTATCCTATCAATGGTTTGTGATTTTGTAGTGGTTAACATTTTTCTAATTTTTTTCTATCACTCTCCATCAGAACATGAATCATTGATTCTCTTCCATTACCATGTTTATCTACATGGAATCCTAGTATCAGTTATCTTGGGTGGCTTTTTTACTTCACTTTAATTCATTTAATGTGATAGTTTTATTGACTATTTTTCCAATGTGATACTTTTAATGATGTTTCCGACCCCAATTTTAAATTTTAATAGTCAGAATCTCCAAAAGGGGAGAAGGATATAACATCCCATGTAAATAAATAATATGAAATTTTCATATTTCTTAATATTTCTGAATTAAATATTAATTTTTACTTCAATGTGATTCCATGTTATACGGTGTACTTGTTACGCATCAACGGGTTTCTTTGAAAACATATGTTGCCCACAATGTTGTGTAATACTATAGAATAATAATATTACATTATTTTAAATGGTAGATAATGCCAAGGTGTTGTATTGGCAGAATAAATACAACTAACTACAATATGACAATACATGTTTGTAAAGTGTATTTTACATTTGACCGATAAATGTCAGAAACATAAATGTGAATGAAGCTGATTTTGAGCATAAATACTCTAATATTCATTAAAAGCTCGATTTACCACCTTTTGTTGGGGAAACCACATTAACTAGTATTTTAGTCACTATAATATATTATATTTGAAAAAAATAAAGTTTTTCATTATAATCAACACAACAAAATTTACTTTGAGTAATGTTTTTGTATTTTTCTGATCAAATTTATTTTTTATGAAATACTAAAAAATACAGTATTTTAATTCAAAACTAAATTTTAATCTAATTTAATTATATGGTTATATTATATTTTTTTAATATTTTTAAAGTGTAATTAAATTATATTTTCACCATTTTTTCCAATTTTTGTCTTTAGGAGATATTTCACTCTTAAATTGGACATAAACAAGTGTCAAAATTTTGATAGTTATTATTTTTTAAAAACACGTTTTTTGGAAAATAAGAATTATATTTAAATTAATTATGGAAAATTTTATTTTTTTTATTTTGTAAAATTGATTTCATTTTTGAATTTAGAATATCAATTTTAGCTTAGGCAAATTTTTTGGTATTTTTATGAAAAACTACAATTTTTTATTAATTGGGAGAACACTATGTAGTAGTTAAAAAACTGACATCATCATTTAAATGAAATTTTATGGATTTTTTGTATTGAATTTTTAAAATCCGACCTACATGGTTTATATTAGTAATTACAATTATGTTCAATATGATTAAAAATAGTTTTTGTGAATAGTAACTTTTGACTTTTATTTACTGTGGTTAATGGTACATATGTTTATTCAAGGTAAATATAATATTATAATAATATTAAATTATCCTAAAATGTGTCTTAATCCTAATGGATGATACATTTCTGACCATGGGCATCATTGGGTCGATTTTTGGTCCCAATGAAGCCACTCAAGAGTGATAATGACACTTTATATTAATTTATTTATTTTAATAACAAAATTAACAAAAACACATATCTTTTCGTAAATGATTTAATAAATGGGGTTATATAAATTATATCATAGTCTATAATTATTCATTGTAAATATAAAACTATTTCCTATATCATGGTATTTTATTTATAATTTTTAGGCATCAAATAAATAATATTGGTTATCACAAAACAATGATGTAGTATTTAACTCATTAATGATTGATTTGAATAAATAAGATAATAATAATGAAACCAATTTTACAAACCTATCCAATAATTATTGGTTGAGTTTATATCGAACAATAGTCATCTTATCTTAATCTTCAATAAGTTTTGGAATTTTATATTGTGAAAATCATAATTTAATAAAATAATATTTACGAACTTTTTTAATGATCCCATCCCCCCTTATATAATTTCTTCTGCAATCAACCATTACTCACACCTCTCAAGACCCTTTTCTCATCCATAATCGTCTCAAATAATCTCTCAAAATCCCTATATTACTCCTAAAAGACTTACCATAGGAATAATGCACTTCTTGTAATAATTTGGTTCAATCAATTGGGTGATACATGATTTAAATATAACAGCTTCTCTTATGTTGGTTTCTTATATTTTACTTCTACAACCCCATAAACTCTCTTTATTAATTTCATTCATAACAAAATCAATATCCTAAACATACTTGCATGTTTTTGTGAGAAATATTCAATCTAATCTTCTAAAAACCTTGATCAAATGGTTACAAACATATTGTTTCTATGGATGACCAATTACTGCCTCAATAAACGACGAATATTCAAATATCTCCAAGCTCATCTCATGGAAGCCATTATGATGAAACTATAATTTTATATGATATGTATTTTATTTAATTAAATAAATATTATTATTTAATTATCATTTATATCATACATTTATTCTTTTCATGTTGTATAAATATGATAATTTCATTTGAGGAACTGTGGACTACCGCACCCTCAACGTTATATGACTCATTCATACCATACATGAAACATATAAATGTGGGTGTTAATGAAAATATGTAACATATATAAAATATGATATTATACTTTTATTATAATATACCTATGTGTTTTTATTTATTATTTTCATTAAATAAATGAAAGTAGCGTTCATGTGTACGTACGGCTAACCGTCTCTATAAATGCTGCATTTCATTTATTATGTCCAAATGTTGTGGACTATTATAAATAAAGATATAATAGAAATATTATATATATGTGATATACATATCATGAATATAATTCTTGATATAATGTACTTTTGACCACGTGGAAAAAATTTAATTATTATAAGTTCATTTTTAACTCAAATTTAGAGCATTGAAAAATGTCCAATATGAACTCAAATAACTAAGTAATTGTTATTTCATGGTAATAAGTTATTTAAAAATAATTATTGACATGAAAAATATTCGGATTAATGTATATATGAACTTATATTTATTATTAAGGAATAACATGGTACAGACGATTCATGTCGGACACATGGTAAGGGGTTTTCATCTTACTTTTTCCTAGTGAGATTCATGCTATATTTTCCACTATTTAAATTTTTTTTGGTCAATGTACTAAACAAGATTTTAATTTTTGTTTAATATAATTAAATTAATGTGAATTTAAATCTTCATTTTATGATCCTTCTTTCATGTGGTTTATGTTTCGAATGTTACCGAATCGATAAGGAATCCTTATAAAGTACACTATTAGTTAAGGACTTCTTTTATTTCATTTATATTTCCATTAATATATGTTTAGATATGTTCTTGTATATCGTTATTTTTGTTAATTTAATATCTATGTGATTTTATAACCTTTTCACTTTCATCCACTCATTTTCATAATTTTTAAGTAACGTCCTTAGGTTGACGCATTTTACTACGAAAACTTCTTAACCCAATTTCAGTTCATTGGTATAAACCTATACATCATGATTATGTCATTATATTTATATATGTTAATGAACTCTGATTGTTTTTCACTTAATATCCACATATATTTGGTGTATTCATATTTTTACCACATAATAACGTCATTAATTTATTCGTAATCTAATGATATGGTCTTAGAAAAGTATTTTGTCACAATTTATATTCCATTGATACTTCATTGAATTTATACACAAATTCACTTGTACGTGATTTATATACTTACCTTTCTAATATTATATCATTAGTGTCCTTATCTTTCAGGATAATATAAGCTTTGAAAAATGTTATTCCTAAATTATTTGTATTCAAGTAACTCTTATTTGGTTATGAAATCTTTAATTATTATATTTCTTATAAGATTAATTATTATAAATAACTTTCATTCATATTCATTTATTAAAAAGTATTTAATGATTTATTTATATAGATGTGATTATTTGAAAATAAAATTCTTTTTTAAAGTTTCAAAGTGGAATGATACAGTTTGATTCAAAAATCACTTTATTAAAAGTTTTAAATGTTTTTGAAAATGGGTTGATAAACATTTATTATGTCAATATATTGAAAAGAAATAATGAAATTATAATGTGAAATGTCATCATTATTTTCTGTTTGTTTTATGTGTTATTTTAATTTTTTGGTTAATTGGAATTGATTAAATATATGGGTGGTTCTGTGATAAAACTAGGGCGAGTGAGCCCGAGATAGCTCTCCAATGCATTGGGTAACATGACATATGTAAATGATAATGTTTCTTCTTTGAGATTTTGGGAATATAATGTGAAGGGTATTCTATGTGTAACTCCCTATGTATCAGTGAATGCTACAATGTAAGTTTGATATAGATTCCATAAGTTTCATTTTCTATTTTCGATATCTATATGTTATTAAAAAATCTTATGATTTCACGAGGTATGTTAAAGGGCATCAGTTTTTATTGTATTGATGAACTAATGGTTTCTATCATTATCTAATAACATATAATGAGCATTTTATGCTCATACCATGTTTTTTAAATATTATTCACAGGGTATAATGGAGGTTAAGAGAAAGGAATAACTCAAGATGATTTATATCAAGAAATTAATTATTTTTTTCTTTTAAGAATTTTTATTTAATGAAAAAATGGATATAGAGTAGAAGTGTAAAAAGTGTTATATTTTTAATGTAATGTAATAGTTATGAACTATTTCTCATAAACTATAAATGCGAAAAGTTCCTAAATGTGATTTATTAAATTAATTTATGATTATCTATTGTTTTAAGGAAGGATCCTTATAAATCAATTAACTATAGAAATAGAAAAAATGGAAAATTTCTCATATTATTTCCCTATTCATGTAAATGGAATTAGAATAATAAAACTATCAAAACTAATAATGTAATTTTATCCTCGTAAATTATGTTTACCATAATGCATGGAATCAAAATCAAAATCATTGTATACTAATATCCCTCTCAATGATGTGAATTTGTTCTTAAACACCATCAATGTATTTTTAAAAACCCATAATAATGTAATATATCAAAAAAATTCATTTTTATTTAGTTATTTATATTAAAACCTAACTAATATGATTATTTTTAGTTTTACATGTTTTCATTAAATCAGTCAATGATTGATTGGAAATAAAAATATGTATCTACTATTTCTCAAGGAATTGGTTAATTACTAGACCCATTCCAATAAAATTTTTGTATCTATATTTTGGATTTAATTATTATGAATTTGTGAAATACTACCACATGAGTTTAACTTGGTATGATATTATAATGTGGAATAAATGAAAACATTTTTTATTCTCTTAATGGAAAAGTTAAACATTATGTCTAGTTAAATTCACTATTTCAACATTTTACGTCCTCCCCATGATTTTAACCTGTCCATTTTATGGATTTAACATCAATCGATTTTAATTCATGATTTCTAAATTTTTTAACTACACCTCAATTTTTGTGCTACAAAAGTTGTTTGATTCTTTAAACACCATCTAACACCATAAAAATGTAATTATATTGTTTTGTGTGATAAAACATATGGGTACACCAAAAATATCTTGACGAATTTTAAAATGTTGTTCCAGATGGTAGTAGCCTCTAAAGAATATGACATTCAAAAAATGATTCCATATGATGTTTATATATCCAAATTCTCTATAATAACATTAAAAATAATGATTTTTTTCCATATGAGTGGATGAATTGTGACTATTTCAGTCATACATAGTAGTTATATTAGAAAAAAAATATTTAATTTTTTATATTGACTAAATATGACTTGAACACACTGATATATATTTTTATCACTTATACCACTTTATATATTGAATGTTTTTAGTATCTTATGTTTCATCAAACACACAGTTTAAATGAACTACTCTACATTAATAAAATAAATACACTCACATTTTAACAAAACCTGTGATATTTTTTATATAAATATGAATAACCATATTAGTAAATATATATATTCATAATAAATAGTAAATTTATATTTAGAAAATTCATTTTAATTTTTTTTAAAAGTTTTTTTCAATAAAATTATTTTAATACATTCAATGTGAATAAAAATATAATTATTTTTTATAATCTAAAGTAAATTTATTTAGAAATAGAAACTAGTTTTTTTGATTCATCTGTCAATCTTTTTTTATTATAATTTCTTGATAATTCTCTAAATAGTTTGGAAAATTTTTAGAATTGTTATAAATACTAATTTATATATTATATAGTATTTTTTAAAAGATTTTTATAAAAACAATTTTGTTTTAGATTATATTTAAAACCATAATTGGTTCCTTTTAATTATTAATAACATAATTATAGTCCTTTAATAGAATTTTTATCATTAATTTATATAAAATCATTTTATTCTTAAAATGGTATCTTTTGAAAAAATTGTTTTTTGTAGAGTTTATCGGTAAAAATTTAAATTTATTTCTATACATCAGTGTAGTGAAATTTAAAAAAATAATTTCAATTTTCAAATCAGAAGGGAAAAATTTATTATTGAGATCCCTTTTATATTTGTTCAATATGAAAATATTCATTGGTAAATTTTTAATTACTAATAATGATAAATCATGTAATGAAGGGAAAAAATAATACGATAAGGACTATAAAATTACCATAAAACAACATCCAATCATATTGGATAAATTAGAATTTATCCTTAACACATGATTTTCCAAATTTAAAATTTTAATGTGTACATTTCATTGAAATTGACATAAATATTATTAAACTCTAATAAAGTGACCAAAATTCATGCACATATTTTTTGTAAGTAATAATTTTGGATTATGAGTATAAATTGGATATATCATTTACTATAAATTATATTTTGAAAACTAAAATAATTATATAAATTCAGGTATTTTATTTTTAATTTTTAGTGTGGAAATATTTTCCATATAATCATATTTAATAATGATGTAATAATTATTAAATTAATAGAAAAATAAATTAATTGATAATAATTTTAACAAAATATATATAATTTTCGATATTTTAGTTTATACCGGAATTTTATATATGAAAATGATATTTTTGGGATCCCATAAATTTTTTTCATCTAATTTTAATTCATTTAATGATTATTATACTGTTATATTAATAAATTGATTGAATTCTTACAAAAATGAAATTTTTTGTGATTTTTAATTTATTAAATTATTAAAAAATTGCACGATTAATTTTTAAAATATTAATTGTTATATTATCTAAAATAAGATTATTTAGAAATTTATTATCGAATTTCACCATATATGTAAAACGTTATAAAAATTTTTATATTATATTTTTTCGACAACTATAATTAAGGGAGTTTAATTAATTGTTAAAAATTATCATTGGGTATAAAATAATCACAAAACAAGTATAATATTTTTCATTAAGGGTTAATAATAATGAAATTTTTTAATATTATATTTTTATCATAACTAAAAATCATATAGGTAAATTAAGGCTTAATAATAATTATTATGTTTAAAATTAAATAATTATCCAAATAAATATATTTTATTTAATTATGTTCTATTGTATGTTTTAGTCACATTCAAATATTACCATGATCATATCATTCAATGTTCTATAATTTATTCTTCTATATGTTTATATAATATCCATTCCTTCTATGATATTATTTTATTCCATTCTTACTCACATGATATGTTCCATCTAATGTTTATTACTATACTAAAATATTTCACTGATTCCATTTGTCAATGTATCCCCATGGCTGTCTTATATAAGTGAAAGGGATTAGAGGGATTTATGAGACTAATATTATCATTAAAAACATATTCTTATTTTGAGTTTCATGTTTTCTAATTATGTACCTTGTCTTCCAAACCAATAATGCACTTTGATCCATTGTATATAATATGCTTAAAATATTATAATAAATTTTCAAAATAGCTAGGATCACTATAGTTGTTATCAGATCATGGTATAGTCATTTTTGGGTATGAGGACTACATTAATTTAGGGATAACCATATGGATAATTATATCACCAATGGTAACCACGATTAAAAGATAGGAAATAAAAAGATATTGTATAATTTTCAAATATAATATTATCTATATATGTTCATTGTTATTTTTTTATTTTCTAAATTTCTATGTACAAAGAAAACCACATTTTATTCCTTTTTAAGTAATTTGATAGAAAAATGAGAATCCATGAAATCAAAAAATGCGATAGGAAAATTAGATTATTTCTATAATGATATGCCATTCGGGACTGAAATAAGAGCACAGAACATCATCAATATACTTGATAAACCTTCTCATGTTATCTATAATTACCTGAGTCATGTAGAATATTGTACTCCTTCTAAGAGAGAACATGTTGTAGTTGTATCCTTTTTACAATAAAGGGATCATATATTTAGTTGATCTTATGACCCCACAATCACAGAAAAATGGATTAACTACTTTGAGAAGATATTATATATCCTTAATTAAATAGAATAAGTTTATGTTGTGTTTTATATATATCTTTTTATGGAGAATCCAAACAGTTGTGTAAACTGATGAAAACATGAATTCTATTTGAGAAATTGTTTCCATTCAAAAGGAATAATTCTGGAAAATATTTTTCGACAAATATTTTATATAAACTCTTCTTCTTAAGATGGAGAGAGACTTACAGTATATAAATAAAAAGGAATATGATTTTTTTTCAAAGCATATGAGGAGAAATTAACAAGAATTCAACAATATTATTATATCATTTAGATTGTCAATAATATTATTATTGTCCAATTCCTTAGTTGATTGTTGTCAAATCTAAAAAATATCATTGGATATTCAAGACCTTGATAGTTATATGGAGATTATTTTTATTATTTTCATTAGGTTGAGATGGTGGTTAATGAATCTAAGGGGTATCATGGGACTATAGACAATAAAAGTGAGTTGGAATTCAATTTACTAAGAATAATTAAAAAATATCATAGAGGAATGAAAAACCATCATCCCACATGTCAAAATTGTTGGAAGAACCATTCTAAAAACAACATATGGGGAACGAAAAGTTACATCATGTGAGAAACATATTGGCTCCATGATAGTCATCATTGATGTAAAATGAAGAACCCATCTAATGAGGACATGAAATATAAGGTTTAAAAAAATATTCCTTCTGTGTAGTTCTGTAACTGCAAGGAACATAAAAATATGTGATCCAATTCCCTAAGCCATGGGTAGTAAGAGTTAATAAACCACAACAACATATATGGATAAAATCAAGGGAATATGACATACCAAATATTGAGGTGAGTCCAAAAAATTATTTGGTGAATGGTGTGGTGCTTATTCATTCACAAATAGATGACATAATTTTTTGTTCTAGCTCTACGCATTCTTTCATAACGTGAATTTTTAGTAGTACAATTCAAGACACACAAGAAAATGTGGTTTTTTCATATCTATGAGAACATTTTTATGAGTATATTCTAGATGATAAAATAAAAATCTCATAATCATTAAATGTTTTTGTATTGACCATCTATGAAAATCATGTATTACTTTCAGTTTTGGATTTTTATGATATATTTTTCATGGATTGTCTATATTTATACAAACCCAACATCAAATGTCGAGAAAGAGAGATCACTAATCATATCCCAGGAATCCCTTAATTATATAGGATTTTAGGGAGGAGGATGAATTTCCAACAAAATCATAAACTCAATTTTGTATTTAAGACACTAGAGACATAATATATATCTCATATGATTGAGAAAAATTATAGGATCATACTTTGATACTTGATTATCATGTGGGACAACATAGATGTGTTCCATAAAAAATTAAGTTATCATTATTCATACAAATATGTTTATTCCCCTATTGATCATATACCTAAATATCTAACAATATCAAAGATTATTTATAAGATATCCAATATTGAGTTTATTGAACTGAATAATCAGATACTATCGAATCTTGAAATGCGTAGTTTTCAACCGAGTGATTAAATTTTGGGTTCTCCATCCTCTTTATCATGATGAAGGATGGATCAATGTGCATCTCCATTTACAATTATAATCCTAAAAAACCATTATAAATAAAATGTATCTCATTCCACAGGTATATGAATTTATTAACCAATACTGTGGGCCAAAATATTTTTCATTTGTCGAACTTTGGTCATGATAGGAACAAATAAAGGTGAAGAAGGAATATAGTGACAAAAATTAATTATGAACGTTATATTAACACTATTAGTTTATATTAATTATCTTTGTATTTTTTAATTCTCTAGAAATTATCACGGACATAATGAATAGATTTAACATTGATTAACAAAACATATTTTTGTATATAATTATACAAGATATTCAGATATAAAAAAATGTGATAAGAGGAATATTAAGAGAATCAGAATATTATTATAAAGACATTGTGAATGGATAAAATATATGAAATGAAACATACATTTTTTTCAATAGAATAATGATCATTATTGGGATATGGTATCCCCAAAAAATTATTATCTATGAACCATTATAAGATAATGGGTAATTGAGGAGTTTCCTAGAACAACCTTCATAATGGAGATTTGTAATTTCATTAGTCAAACTATATATTATTGATGATATTTTAAGAACATCACATGATTTTCACACCAAATAAGGATCATAATATAAATCAAAAAATATGTATATAGATCATGATGTATTATGACTAATAAATCCACTACCATATGTGAAAAGTAATCAATATGACGATTTTCTAGGTAGATTGGATTGTACAACATTATCAATTAGTAAAATTGAGAATGATCCTATCATACGAGATATATTAGTGATAGACATGGGAATTAAAGGGAATAAAAATCATTAATCATTTCCCTAATTATTTCTCCACGATATGTAATATGGAAGAGAAGGTGTTATAAAAGAGATTATGTGGAAATTCTTATGAATGTGAATGCCCTAAAAAACTGGTAAATCCTTTTAAAACAATGTCAAACAGTACATTGTTGTTGGATTTAGGTAACAACCATGTGAACCATCTAATCATGATATAATGAAATCTATTATGAATAATTCACATAACTCAGCCATTTATATCAAACTAGAGAGTACAATGATGTATCATGATCTCCAAAATCACCAATGGTGGGATAATATGAAGTAGGATATCAGGGAATATTTATCAAACATTTCTCAAATTTCAGAATATGATGGTTGAATAGAATAACACTAAAAGGAAAATTCAACTATTACCCAAAATTACATGGTAATGGGAAAATTCCACCCCATAAATATTCAATGGGAATTTGAAGAATCCCAATAAGAATAATTCTATATGGGTTTTTGTGGATAAATATACTAAAATAGATAAATTTATTTTAATTATATATGGCCTATGAGTATATAATTATTTATAGTTATAAATATTAGAGTTAGTGAGGATAAATATAGTAAAAGTATCAATGGTATCTGATCGAGATCTACAATTTACCTCTGTGTTAAGGAAATGTCACCAGCATGCTATAAAATGAGAGCTATACATCAATATAGCATATCATTCTCAAACTGATAGCCAGTTTATTGGGACATTCAAAAACAAGAATACAAGTATAGAGTATGATCAATGGACAGTAATGGATAGTGGGATAATCATCTTACACTAGTCAATTTCTATTAATACTGTAGTTTCCACTCAATTGTCCAAATTTTAATATATAAATCAATTTTTGGGAAAATAAGTAGATCAATTGAAATATGGGATATTATTAGAGAATGAAAGATTATTTACACATAAATGGTCTAAGAAAGGAATGAATAGATGAAGATCATCATTAATCATATCTATGCTTCCCAATGTGGACAGAAGATCTACACAGTTAGTCATTGATGAGACCTATTGTTTGAGGGTCGAGAAATGATATTAATACATATATATTGATGGAATAGTATCATTGGATTTGGTAAGAATGGATATTTATTTCACATGTACATCAGCCCCTTTTAGATTATTGTTCTCATGAGAGCTATGGAATATCAAATAACACATCCACCAACCATGTCTCATGTACATGATGTATTCCAAATATCACACATACGGATGTGTATACCATATCTCTCACATGTTATGAATTCAAAGATAATATAGTTAGAAAATTTCACTCTTATGGGGAGAATTTGGTGAAGATCATGGACCTTATAGATAATGTTATCTGAAATAACAGAACTCACCTTGTTAATGTAATATAGAGGTACTACATATATGTAGTTGTGAAATGGGACCCAGTGGATAAAAATGAGTACAGGTAGCCACACCTATTTTGAGTTTAGTGTGTAAAATAAAAATATTAAAGAAAACATTTGTAGGGGATAATGTAACACCCTGATATATTTTTATGAAATATTTATCATTAAATAATGTTATTTCATTAATATCTTATGTTTCAAAAAATAACAAGATTAAAAAATATATATCGTATTATAACTATAAAACTTCCATTATAACGAAATAGTTGTATTTTCATTAATTAATAAGAATAAAAAAATTGGGAAATTTATATATTAATATAAAATAAAAATATAATTTTTAGTAAAAGCTTGTTATTCATCAATAATTTTTTTCTACAAAAAATAAAATTAATTATTTTTATGAGAAACAAAATTTAATTATTATTTTCCACTATTTAGAAATAAGTTTCTAATAATAATTTCCACATTTAAATTAATCATGTAAAATTTTTTATTGGATGATTTTTTAAGAATTTTATAAATGATTTCTAATTCTCTTGAATAGGTAAAAAATACTTATTTACATTGAAAATTGTACATTTCTATTAGATAATTTCAATATAAAAATTATATTATGGATTTGATATAAACTACGATTAAGTAATTGTGATTATAAATATTTTAATATTGTTTATTTTTATAGAATTTTGTACATTATTTTAATATAAAAACATTTTATACATCGAAGTGTGATTATACAAAAAAAATGTTTTTTGTAGCACTATTATAGATTCAATTCAAATATACTTCATGACATACTTTTTTTAAATGGTAAAATTCATTCCATATTTCGAATCAAGAGATCCAATTTTACTCAATAGATAGTTTTTGTTTTGGTTAATTTGAATTGTAGCCTTCTTAAATTGTTATTACATTAATAAAGGGTAAATTGAGTTATTAATTGTAAAAAATATATGATAAGAAATATAAAATTATACTAAAAAAAGCCCCAATATAGTTGGATGAATTATAACTATACCGTTGAAAGGCATGGTTCAAAATTGAATCATTTTACGGACAATTGTCCATGAAAATGACATAAATATTATTAAATTCAATGATATTGACAAAATTTAAATATTATATTATATATGTATAATATTTTTATAATAATGTTAATAATGTGATATCATTGATCAAAAATAGTATATAATAATATAAAGTAATTATTTATATCTTGTAATTTTATTTTTAAATTTTAACGTTCAAAAAACTTCAATATATGCATACAGAACAATGATGAAGTAAATATTAATGTAATGGAAACTAAATAAAATGATATTAAAAATAGTAAAATATACACAATTTGAAATATTAAAGATGATCCATGAATTTTATATCTTAAAATGATTGGTATAAAATATATTAAAATATAATTTTACAACCTCAATTTCGTTCTTGATTATGGAATTTTCAAATTAATGATGAGTTTTAAATTTAATAGTAATGATATTTTATTGGATTATTATTTTATTAAATAATTAAAAATGCAAATTATTTTATAGAATAAAAATTAATTATTTTATGATCTAAAATTTCAGTATTTGGAAATTAATGGGATAGTTTCACCATATATGTAAAAATTAAAACATTTGAATAATAAAAATGTTTTACCAAAACTAAAATTAAAAAAGGTTAATGAAGTGTTAATCAAAATGATAATGTTTAAATATGAAAGATATGTTTATTTTTTTGGATTATGATATTAAAATCTTTTAAATTATTTCATAGAATATATGGAAATTTGGTTGTTTTTGGATAAAAATTAAGTTCATTATATTCTAATCTTTTGAAAAAATTTCTAAAAACACTTCCGCCTCAATTATAAATACCACCCATTTCAACTACATATAATCAATGATTATAATCCTTGAATAATTTAAATACTCTACCATATTGCGATAATAATAATAATAACATATATAAGAGAATATGGACTAAACCAATGGTTAATTTTAGGATCCTTAATGGTTCTTTCAAGGAGGTGATATTCATGAGGTACCATTCTCAAACCACATATTTTAATATAATTTATTCATATACGTTTTCCTAAACTCCATATAAATAAAATTAAAATAACTTGAGTGTCAAGTATATAATGATTTTATTTATTTTTAAATGAATATATTCTATCAACATATTTTTTGGTCCCCTATTATTCAATGAAATGAAATTGTTCTCCAAATGTTTTTGGGTTACCATATCCATGGATTATGTCTATTGTTTTAAATTACCACCATAAATTATTATAATAAAACCATAATAATTATTAAATAATATATATATATATATATAATCATAACATATTTCTTGGTCTATAACTAATATATATACATAATATTAAATTATACCAAACTAGATTGTGATGGTTATAAAATAACCAAAACAAACTGAACATTTATTGTTAATGTTTAGTAAAATTAATCATCCTAATAAAAGAAAAAATGATATATGGGTCCACTTCGAAATATGAAATCTTATTAATACAAATTAAATTAACATTTGATTAATTATTCACAATTTTTAATAAATTCTATTATTTTAAAATAGTGATCCGATTACGAAACCATGATAAAAACACTACTGAAAGGGAGGAATTGAACTATATAACTCATTAAAATGGACATGAATAAGTTAGTAAAATAAATATAAATAATATTGATGTGTTACTTGTTAAGAATTAAATAATTAATGAATTAAATTTTATATTCCAAGGCATTTTGTGCATATGTAAAATTCCTTTAGTTATAAATTATGAGATCTCTTTGAACCACTATATTTTCCGTAGAGATAATCATTCTCTCACTTTATATTAATTTTTTTCTTCATTATGATTATATAATTATACTAAATTATATGTATATGTTACAAATATTTGTATATAGATCAACTAAACATTATTATATGTGGAAATAAAATTTTTATAAAGATCAATTATATAATATCCCTGATATGAATACCATATTAAAGTTAACAACACATTGTAATTCGAATTTTATAGTACACTCCCTAAATTATTATAATCATAATATATTTATATAATATAATTTAACATATCCTAAATAATTTTTTTCATTTTTGGGATTTATGAATACCAATTTTTTTTATCATATTTAGAGACTCAGTATTCTTTTCTTACAAACCATCTTTATGTAGGAATATTCTAAACCAATCTAATATTTTTAATGTTTTAAATTCAATTCTAATTTATTAATTATGATTTATTCATATATTTAAATTAATAATATCTATGAAAATATTTAATCCATTATTTTAGGGATACCGGTTTGATACATCCTTTGGTGATACCTTTGGGTATAAATAAGAAACCAATTTCTTTATATGGTTAAAATTTATGTTTTTTTTCATATATTTGATTCATTATGTGGAAGTTATATGAAATAAAATGTTTTAATGGGTTCACCTAAATATTATTCTAATGAGTTGGGTAATTTTTAGTCTCATGCGACATCATGTATGGGATTAGGGTGTAAACATATTCAATTATAAGGAATTTTATACCATCTCCTGTAGTATTCATTGTTAGAATTAACTTTTTTTTATGTCATGTTGTATGGTTTATCCAAATAAAAATATTTACATGGTCATTTGATTCCATGTTCTATATTTCATTATTCCAAAAAAATTGTGATATGTGAATTTAAGGTTGTTATGTCACTCTTTTCAAAATCATCTTCTATGATCCATTCCTATGTTTATTCCCATACTGAGCTTCTTATATCCTTAATTTTTTATATGTTTCATTATGTTATCCTATATAGATATTTTATCTCAAAGAAGCATAGGATCAAACTGTGACAAATGAATAAAATAGTTTATTAATTTTAGTATAATTATTTATAATTATATTCCTAATTCAATAATTACAATAGACTATTTGAGTCATGGTCTGTATTATTCTTATAATATTGTATTATATTTTGAAAAAGGATAATAACACTTTATGTCTCATTTATCACATAAACTATATAATCCTTTTATGGACCTATATTAGTGTAGTTATTGTACTTTCTTTTTAAATACATGATACGTTATAAAATATCAACCTCATAGATGTTATGATTACAAATTAATTAAATAATAATTGTAAATATTGGTAATTTTATTCCAATTCATATATTATATACCACATATTTTTACCCACATAAAATATTATTTCATGTTATTGGATGTTTATTTCATGTTGTTTTTAAATTAGTACTATTTAATTAGGGATATGATTTATCTACTAGAGATATATTTTTTACTTATTATAAATTACAATATCATTATCTATTACAGAATGAGGTATTGTAAATGATAATTTTCATTTTAACCACCTATATATATTATTTTTTATCTACCAATATGTTTTCATAGATTTTATATACAACATCTCACCTAGACATTATAATATTAATGAAAATATTATTACTATAAACATATAACATACACATTTAATTAAGATTTTATTTATTTATTTATTTAAATATTAAAATTTTTATTACAAAAAAATTATCTAATTATTCATCCATACATTGAAAATATTTTACTTTAATATTTCGAGAAATAATTATTATGTAATCTTATAATCTTAAATGATGTTTACAGTTACACAAGGATTCAAAATATAAATAATTGTATACTAATTTTCCGATGACTACTTGGATTTTTTTATACACATCAATATATATTTATAAACCCAAACTATGTTAATTAATTTATGTTTTATTAGTTATTATATAATTATTTATATTTCCTTATTATGTATCTTATTTTTAAAACTTTTACATTTTTTTGGACATCAATCAAATTTTGTTTGAAAATTTAACATTGGATCTCTAGTGTCTGATTACATTTGTTGATTAACAAACAATTTCCTTTAGAAATGTTCTAATTGAACATTGAATTAGCAAAACAATTTGAAGAGAAAAAAATATAAAAATGGTTTAAAATGGTAAAAAATATATTTAATGTGAAATAAATAATTCTTTTTCTTCTCATGATAAATATATATACTTTTTTTTAAAAATTTATTTCACGATTTATAATTTTTTAAATCTTCATAATATTTTCAAAGTATCTATTTCATGGCTCCAATATCCATCCATTTTATCTACTAGGATATACTTTTAAAGGATTCATTTTGATTTTTGTGCCACATATGTGTTTAATTTCATTAAACATCAGCTATCTATATATAAAAAAATGAATATGTACTATGGGAAAAAATAGGGCTTCATGATACATATAATAATGATTTTAGAAACACAGAACCATATGGAACTACAATATATAATAAATGGGACATTCAAAAAAAATAGCCCATAATATGTGTTTAAAAAAATGCATTACAAGAGTTTTAAATATTGATACATTAATCTATTTAAGGGTATCAATTATAATCTTTTTAGCAAAGATTACAAGTTATAACTTACTATCTAAATAATATATATTGATATTGAATTAATAGATTCCCTTTATCGAATATAATTATCAATCCCTTCATATACCATTTTTGTTGATTCATTTAACATGTGGATTAAAACCATTGTAGAATTTTACATATCAATATCATCTATTATCAATAATTGAGTTTTCCCCCAAACCTCATGATTTTATATTATTGGATTTTACATATCTAGATGGTATCAGAAAAACGTGATTTATTGAAGGATATGATTTCACTATAATTGATAGGAGTTTTTACTTATTACATATTCTAATATCTTAATATATTATTGATAGAGGTATACTCTATGTGATTTTCCTTTTTCAAATACTACACAATGATTTTAACAACATGTATGTTTTATTATATTTTATAATCTCCATTATAAGACACCATTATATTATTAATTCAATAATGATATCTATGAATGCATAACTAGAATTTTAAAATAGGAATTTAATTATTAATTTAATTAACATTGAAAAAATTAATGAAAATAAACAGAAGTAATTATTTCACCAGTGATGTAACTATATTTAGTGGAATAAAAATTTAATCAAAATTATTGTAATACTACTACATTAAATAATGTTTACCATAACCTAATGAATTATAATCAATGTAATTTTATATTAATAACCCACTAAGTAAATTGAAAATGATTTTATACACCATTATGGTATATTTATAAATCATAACTATTTTAATATAATTTATTTTTTATTTTTTTTTATTTAACACTATTTATTTACTTCAAAATTTACATATTGTTTTTAGTTTTACATGTTTTCAGGACATCAGATCATAATTATTTGAAAATCAAACATTAGATCTATGGTTTCCTATGGAATTGGTCTATTACAAATCCATTTACATTTGAAATATTGGAATATGCCTTCAGTGTCTAATTCATTATGACTAAAATGTAAATATTAAAATGGTTTAGCAAGTAAATAAATTAAATGATAGGGAAATGAAAAAAAAAATTATTATTTTTAAGTAATAATTATAACTTTTGTCGATTTTAAATCATGGTTTCTACATTTTTTAACCTCACATATCATTTTATATATCCATTTTATGGAATCATATTTTATCCATTTTAATTCATGGGGTCAATATATTATATCTTTACCGTTATGTTTGTGGTGAACGAGTTTTTTATTTCATTAATAACCTACAAATATTATATACATATTATGATAATGTTGTGTAGGAAAACACATATGGATTCACCTCAAATTTGATGGTTATATTAAAAAGATGGTTCCAGATGGTAGTAACCTCTAAAACAACTATTTCACTCAAACATGTATCCATAATTCATGTATATCAAATTTCAAATTTTATTATTTTTAAAATAAAAACTCATATCAATAGGAGTGAATGGATTGTTACAATTTTTACATTGTTTAGGATTTATAATTAACTCTCTATATGATTTTTTTGATAATTATATTTCCTTTATCCATTATCACCTAAATTGTACAATCCTTTCGTTGACCAATGTAAGATGCTCCATTTCACATTATCTTTAAATACGTTATAGGTTATCACATATGAAGAACATAGTTGTTCTGTTTCAAAAATAGATAAATAATAATTATAATCTTCAGTAATTGTATTCCAAATTAATATATAATTAACTTGATATTTTTATCACTAAAACTCGGCCTTTTATTTTAATAGATGTTAGATTCAATATTGTGTCATAAAAGTGATATTTATAAGGGGATATGATTTATCTAATATAGATACTTTTTTCACTTATTACATTTATATGTTCTTTACCTAATATTTATCTATGTATGATCAATGAAATTAAAATTTGATAGTCATATAAATTAAATTTAGCTAAAAATATGATGTCATAGATTTTTGTACAACATTATAAGACCTCTTTTATTTGATTAATATAAATACGATTCTTATAACTGTACAGAAAGAAAATTAAAAATAAAATTTATTTATTCATATAATTAACTATGAAAATGATAAAATTACAAAATCTCTCTAATTATTTCACTAGCCATGCCATGCGATTTATTGTAATAGTATTACAATAATTAAAAATATAATAACACCTAGATAAATGATGTTTACAATTAGTAATGGAACTGAAATCAAAATCATTGTATGCTGATGTCCATCTAAATATTGTGATATGTATTTATACAACAAAAATATTTATTTATAAACGATAAATGTGTTAATATAAATATTTTTTTAAATTTCTATTTAATTATTACTCAATCATACTAAATTATCTTATTATTTTATTTTTATCGTGTTTTAATGACATCAATAATTTTGTTTTAAAAAAATCATACATTAGATCTCTAGTTTCCTATGACATTGGTTGATTACTAGTCCATTTACATTGGAAAATATGGAATTTATCTTCTGTTTCTTATTGTATTTGATTGAAACAAGTATCTCAATTTTATAATTAGGAATGAAATTATAATTAGGATGATATTATTAATGATATTTACCCTCAGGATGGATAAGTTATATATTTGGCCTATTATAATTCATGTTTTCTACTATGTATAGAAACAACTTTTTTTTCTCTAATCCATTTTATTTCATAAGCATTACAACATCTTAAATAAATTGTTCTATATTTGTATGATTCACCAATATTTGGGTGGAATACATGTGATTAATTGCATTAGATACCAACTAACCCTATATCTACTTAATCATAAGATTTTATGTGAAAATAATTATGATATCACCTGAATTTTGTCGGTGATTTTCAAAATGTTTAGTCAGATGATAATATATTATAAAAATAATTATAATGTATAAAGGATAACATAATTTGTATTTATAACTAAATTGTTGATTCAAAAATATTTTTCCAATTTATCATTGATCATTTTTTTGGAAATAAAAAAGTACTTATTATATTTCATATTATTTAGTTTTTCATTAAAATCACATAATTTATAATCATATACTATTGTTTTACAATAATAATAACATATATTTTATCTCATCGTATCAACATAATTTTTTTTCAATCATAAAAACATATTATATTTTCATAACAAAGCATCATAACGAGGTTATGTATCATATTCATATTATGCATTATAACTATTCATCGTAACCATGTTATGTATCATATTCATATTATTCATCATAACAATGCATCTTACACATGAATCATCACCATGCATTGGTACCAGGTTATTTATTGTATTTAAATTATACATCATAATCATGTTTTTTCCATAATCACGATACACATCATATCCAATTTATTTATCGTACTCAAGTAATTCATTGTACTCATATCTTGATAAAAAACTAGATACATGTTTTTAATTATATTTTATCTTATTCATTCTTTTTTACTTCGGTTATTATTTTTTTCTGGCTAAAATTATGTTTTTGAGTTATTTTTATTCCAATAAAAATGATTTAGTCTATTGTATTTTCTACCGTTATAGTTTCATGTGTCCCATCCCCTATGAATTTTCCAGAGAAATATGACAGTTGGAGTAAATTTGACCATTGTTACATAAGGCCTATAAATACATGTTCATTCAATCCTCGATGAATATTTTTTTATCATCCACGTTCAAGAGAGATACAGTGTGAAATATATCTTGCATCGCGTGAAAATCCTTGATGATACTAAATGTGAATAGCTTGTTCCTAGATCTAGTATTTCAATATGTAATTTTGATTTCTTTATGTGACTCATCATTGTGATAATGATCAATATATTCTGGTTATTGGAAGGGTGTGCTACTGATCATTGTATCGAGGGAATTCAAGTCTTTGAATGTTATAGGTGCAAATTACCTTATTAATTGAGTTCTTCTGTGGATAGGAAGATAGAATTTATGATCCTCATATCGAGGACTTACCTAGGTGGTGGTATGACATACCTTTTATCCTATGTGAAGGGATGCACTACTCCATGGGATAAATGAATTGTAATACATTTATTTTTCTACTACAACTTGTAATAGAAAGGGATCATTTTGATTCATCATTCATTTCATATCCTTTTATATTGTAAATGTATATATTTGGATACATCCGTTACAAATTGTATTAAGAGATTCTATATGTTTTATGGTAGAATAATTTACATTTGTAATTCTATGATCATTGTATTCAATACAAATAAAATTGTCCTATGTACATGTGGAATCATATCACATCATATCAATTAGATACAAAATCATTTCAATCATTTGTATTGGCTATGAATTGTATTAGTTTTAGGCCTAATAAACTATGTTCATTCAAAAGAGTTTAAATATGTAGTATTTTAAGCTATAATTCACCCCCTATCTAATTGTGAAATCACATATATATTTATATTTATATTATGATACAATAATTTGTATCATAGGATGTTTCCACTGATTTTATTTACATCCTTATTTCTGTCAATAAGGTAATGGTAATTTTGTTAAAAATACATTATTTATTTTAACATACTAAAAAAAAGTGGAGATTGGAAAAGGTAACTATTATAATATTGAATGAATAAATATTGGATCAATTGATAATCAAAACCCAACTAAACCTCCTTTTATAGATGACAATGATTATGAGTACTGGAGAGATTAAATGAACACATAAGTTATTAATATGTGAGTAGATAATTTTTTGATGCCCACTTGTGATTATAAAATTATAGAAAAGTTTTTCATAACCATCAGCAAATAAGAGAAACTAGAATACAAACTAAATTACAAGGTAAATAATACGTTTTTATTTTTTATGAGTTGTACTTTTTATAGTCAGATATCTTCAACAACAACAACCAACTATATCTCGATGAAACTAGATGTCAAAAATTTTGTTAAATATAATTTTATAGAAACTAGATGATCCATGAAACGAGCTGAATATCATGGTTTAGTTTTTCCTTATGGATAACCGAAAAGCAATATTTTTCAAAAATTTATGAAAATTATTAATAGTCTTCAATCTATGGGAGAAAAAGGCCTTGATGATGAAGTTTTTATGGATAATATAATATATATAATTCACATTGAGTGGGAATAAAAAAGTAAATCTCTTCATGGGAACAAAAATGTTACTCAAATCACTCTTGATGAATTATTTGTCACACTTTTACAGCACGAGACAAGAATTATAAGATTAGACAATTTTAAAAATAAAAGGAATGGTAATGGAATTTTAGCTTTTAATTCCACATCTAATACCCTAACACTAGAAAGGGTAAGTAGATAAAAATATATTAATATT
Source organism: Viscum album (assembly GCA_963277665.1). Taxonomy (NCBI): domain Eukaryota; kingdom Viridiplantae; phylum Streptophyta; class Magnoliopsida; order Santalales; family Viscaceae; genus Viscum; species Viscum album. Next base: position 1,404,593,891 of record OY728122.1, on the reverse strand, counting down.
TTTATGATATCAGATTCTAGTTAATGTGACCATCCAAAGAATTAATTAGACATTCATTCTTGATAGAGTTACAATATTGTTGGAATGATTGATTTTTAGCCCAAATTTAATAAGAAAAATGTAAAGGATAAGAAAGAATCAGAAGTATATTTTTATAAATGTAGAAGAGAAGGTAATATTAGACAATATTTTCCTTTCCATAAATGTTAAGACATAATGGATAAACATTTTTAACGAAAAATAATATGTACTAAACGTCTAATAAAAAGAATGTCTAAAATAAAAAATTAAACATGGTGTAAAATTGAGGGTAACTCTACAAACTAATCTTATAAATATGAATGTTTGGGTCAGATGAATATTAGACTTATAGACAGATGACCTATAGAAGATCATTTTATCACTACTAAGCTACACAATATTCAATATCTTACAAATGTATCATTAAATTCTAATTATTATTATGATAAATATTCTAATTGATCATATTAAGAATCTTACACAAAATAGAACAATATAAATTATTTTGATGATGTTTCTTGGTTTTCAAAAATACATGAGAATGAGGATTCCAATCCCAAGAAAAATAATGATATAGAAAACACTAGAATAACTATTCTTACAAAATAAGTATCAAATATTTCAAAAGAAAATTATATGAAACACTTTATTTTGATAATATATTCAAAATCCTTATGTATATAAATTCTATGAAGGATAGAAATTCTAAATACATTGAAAAAATTGAATTAATTAAAAATAAATGTAAAACAGAAATCAATTCCAAAAGCATTTCTTCTAAAAACGATAATTTATTCATTAGACTAAAACCTTAAATTTTTCCTCTTAAGATGCCTTTATCAAATTGCACTTCAATAATAAAAGAATTTGACAAAATATATTCATATATTCTTCCTCTAAGGAAAAATTCCATTATTGGTTATACTCATTCAATACTTATTTTAAGGAATAATTATTTTGTTCCCCATGTGGTCCATTCTGCAATAAATGCCAATGTGGTGGAAATTGGGGGAAAAGTGCTGATTTAAATAAAACTAATTTTTTAGCATTTTATAATGAAAAATATGAAACAATGTGGGTTCCTTATGTTATTATATAAAAAAATTATGAATACAAAAAATTTTGGCTACTGAAAATATATTTGTTTTATTTTCCGGAGAAAAAATGTATCAATAACAAGAATATTTGGAACATGGATTGTGTATGTTCTCAACATATGACAGGAAAAATATATTTCATTGAAAAGTTCATTGAAATTAATAGTGGATGAGTTTCCTTCAGTTCTAATGCACCAGGAAATATCATTGTTGTATTTAATATTTCCAATTTAGAAAATTTTGTAATTCCCAATGGTTTTGTTTATTAATGGTCCTAATCACAAAATAATATGATTAAATCAATTTTGTGATGATAATTACCTGCTATATTTTAGAAATGATGAATGATTATTTCACAATTCCAAGTAGGAATTCATTCTCTCTTCTCATAGGCCTAGGAATTTATACAAACATAACATAGAAGACTATAAGAGCCCATACTGACCTATCATATGCTCAATAAAATAAAAATATTGGATGTTTCATTGATAGTTAGGAAACATTAACCATATAAACCATTATAAACTCTAAATGGAAAGACTTGTTAAGGATCTTCCAGATCGGAGAATTGATTCTTCAAAAGTATGTAACCTTTCTCAATATGGAAAGCAACAAAATAGTAGATTTAAATCAATTAATGATGTTTCTAATTCTTATTCCTTACATTTATTAAATATGGATCTTTTATGTCCTATACTAACTGGTTGTATTTGAGGAAAATACAATATATTTGTTTTCTTTTATGACTACGAAATATTTAAATGGGTCTATCTTCTAGAAAAAAAATTGATACCTTTTTCTATGTCAATAAATTTTGATCCCATGTTAAAAATAAGAAAAACCTACCACTAATAACTATTCAATGGGATGATGGTGGAGAATTCAAAAAATCTGATTTTGAAACATTTTTTATTAATAATGTTATTACTCAGATCTTTTCATATCTTGGAAACCATCTAGAAAATGGTTTTGTTTAGTGAAGAATTTGTTTTCGAGTGGAAATGACAACAACCATATTGGATGAATACTCAATTGGTAAGTATTTCTAGGATGAATAAATAAGTTCTGCATGTTTAATAATAAATATATTTTTAACAAGTCGTTTTCATAATAAAAAACATTATGAATTGTGTACTACCGGAAAACCTAAATCTTTTTACTTCAGAGTATTTTGATAAAATGAATTCATATTTAATACTAAATATAATATACATAAATTTGCAGACAAATGTGATGAAGGAATCATTCTAGATTATTCAACTACATAAAATTCTAATAGGGTTTTTAACCAAAACTTTTAAGCTATTGAGGCAATGGTGCATTTTAAATTTAATGAAACTGGTCCTTTTTTTATATAACCCCTAACAACATAATCTAATGTATTTTCAAAAATAAATTATTATCCTTTGAGTGAAAACTCTTTTGAAAAATAAAATAATCCAAAAACAATATTATAAAATATTTATTGTAGAATATGTTTTATCTTATGTTGATGAACAAGTTTTAAAAATACCAAGTCAATTGTTTCTTAGGTATCATGCATGTGATAATGACATTGGAGATGTAAATAAACCTGTAAGGACTTGAAATTATTTTTAAAAAGAAATAGATCTTTTTCATTCTTATACCAATTTGAACATAAAACATCTAACAAGGGATTATGTGAATAATATTTGATTAATAAAATTCAAGATGAATGATATTTATTTGAATGGAATAATTTCAGGAACATGGTTGAAAGACCTAAACAATCATTTATAATTTGAGTAAACTAGGTTTTCTGAAACAAATGTGATAAACATGTAGTCATTATATGAAATAATGAAAGAGTAGTTACTGAATGATATAAACAACAATAGGGAATAGACTATGAAAAAACGTATGATTCAATAGCTTGACTAGATTCAATTAGTATACTTGTAACCATTACAACATCAATTAATTTGAAAATTTCTCTTTTGGATTTTTAATGTGATTTTCTAAATTTATTTGTTCATGAAGATGTATATGTAGAAACACCTCTAGGTTTCGTAAACTCAAAATATCATAATAAAATTTTTAAGCATACCAATGCTTTTAATGACTTTAAACAATCCCCTAGGGATTGGTATGATAGACTTATATGATTTATTTTACGAAACAAAAATGAAAAATGTACTTTAGATCAAAATATTTAATAAAAAATGAAAACAAAAACGTTTTTATTTTTAAAATCTTTATTCATGACATTATATTCGGATCAACTCAGCAATACCAAACTGACTAGTTTGTGAATATCATGAAATCTGATTTTGAAATGAGTATGATGGGTGATTTAAAATTATTTTTAGGATTTACAATATATCAAAAAATGAAGGATCCTATATATACCAATGTAAGAATATAATATATTTACTTAAAAAGTCGGGATATGACAACACTAAGAGTATAAAACACCAATCGGTACCTCAAAAATTGTAGATCTATAATATATTGGGAAACTACTAAATCTAACATATTTTAGAGGTATGATAAGTTGTTTTGTTATACATAACATCTAGTCATTTATACATTATTATTAAATTTTTTATATGAAAAATATATCACAATAATCTAATGGGATCACATTTAAAGGAAGTGAAAAAAAAAATTCTACATAGAGGGTACTATGGATTTAAGATTATTTTATTCCTCTAGAAATGATTTTGTTTTAATTTTTTTCCAACTGTAGAATTTGGTGGGTACCAAATGGATAGAAAAAGTACATCAGAAAAAAATTTCTTATTAGATACATTAGTTTATTGGACATGAAAAAAAAATTCAGTAGCACATTCCACTACTAATGTTTAATATGTATCAACTGAAAATTGTTGTGCTCATGTGCTATGGAGGCAACAAACACTCTCTGACAATGGCATGTGTTTTTTCAAATCTAAAATAGTTTGTGATAATACAAGTCCCATTTCTCATAGTAAATAAATCCACACATTTCTCATATGAGAAACACATATATATTAGGAATCATATTGTTAGATATCACACAAAAAAATGAGATATTGTTTTCCAATTCATCGGAATACAAGAACAACATGCTGGCATTTTCACAAAACCATTGTCTTCTGGTTGATTTTAATACATTAAATATGTAAAGACTCTTAAAATTCAAGGGAAATTTTTTCTTAATTTTCCTTGGGATTTTACAAGAACTCAGTTTCAGACGACACTTGATTCCGAGGCCCGGTGTGCCCGTAATTTCTATCCGAAGTTTAGCTCGGGTACGTTCAGTGAACGAACGAGTGTGAATTTCTAACTTTTGAACCGGTGCTTGGAATCGAATTCTGAGGGCACCGATATAACCGTAGCACCGGTAATTTCTTAGGAACGCCTTTTCTGGAGTTGCGTTTGCTCGTTATGATTTGTTTAAATTTTTGGATTAAGTGTTAGTGAAATAAAATTTTCGTTAAGAATTTTATTTCCCTTTCCATGAGTTAGAACCTAAGTGTAGGAGTTAGGGTGGGACCCACTATTTGTTAGTTTTTCTTGAGTGGATTAAAGGTGAGGTGGGGCCCACATGATCCCCCACCTTTTCAAATCCCTTAACTCCCTAACTCCTCTTAACCCCCCACTTAAGTTGTGTAACTCTTATAACTTTTTAACTTCCGATTAATTGGGTGACTTTACCTCTCCTCTCATTAAGTATGCCAACAACCAATTCAATTATTTAATTTATGTTTTGAATTTTTGAATTGTGGCTTAAGTTAATAAAATAAGGGTGAGCCTTATTTTATTTTGGTTGGATGTTGTGTGTGGACAATTAAGGAGAGAGCTCTTCATCTTCATCACGAAGAACACCAAGACTTCGACAAAGAACACCTAGACTTCGACGAAGAACGCTGTCACCGTAAGAAGAGATCGATGTGCCGTCTCTTCTCCACTTCGCAGCTGGTGTGTTTTTGAAGATTGATGAAACACCCTCTTTTGATCTTCTTCCCGTGTCAATGAAAAGGAGACGCCACATCCTCCTCGGGCGTTCTCCGTCATCTTACGGAGCTTCACCTCGTGTCGTCATTTTCAGTGGTGAACCCCCGTTCTAACTATGCTCAAGTAGGGGTTTATTTAATTATCTTCGTTCTTGAATTCTACTTTTTCGTCCTTCGTGAATTTACGACCACTTGCTATCGATTAACGAGAGGGGGTCGGACCACACAAACACGGCCGACCCTCCTCCAATTTGAAAGTTTTTTCTAATATGGTTGGGACGGAATGGCGTGGTGCCTTCGCACCACACGGGATCGTACGACAAGTAATGCACGACACCGTCGCGTCGCACCGTGAAGTTGAACAAGGACGCGACGCTGTCGCGCCGCGTCGAAGAAAACCGAAGACACTGCGGCTAGAGCGGGGCCGCGGTGGAGGGGCGCAGTGTTGTCACACCGCGCCGAACAAATCAGGCTGCAGCCGGTTCCGGGCTGCGGCGGAGCAGGGTGACCGTCGGCCGCTTCCGGGCTTCCGGTGTCGGCGAAGGAGGAAGGACTGGCCGTCGCCGGTCCTTGTTGGCAGAACCGGCAAGCCGGTGCGAGCCGGCCGGACAAAAGGGAAATCGGGGGAATTAATTCCCCCGACCGGACAAGCAAGCATCCCCATTAATGGGGCCGTGGTTACAGGGAAACCGGGGGGCAACGCCCCCCCCCCCCCCCTCGCGAGCGAGCCGTAATGGCTCGGCCAAGCGGCCGAGCCAGCTGGCGCCAGTGCGCCGGGTCACTGGCCGCGCCCCGCCGGACTGGGCCGCACTGGTCTGGGCGGACCCAGACCCGAGTCAGGTCGACCCGGTTCGGGCCGACCAGGGGGGTCTCGGGCCGGGTCGGTCGAGGCCTGAAACCCCCGTTTTCGGACCTTCATCGGTCTTTTTCACATAGCATGGGCTACAGACATCCGATCGATGCACCGTTAGTTGCGTAGCGATCCTTGGAACGAGGCGGTCGTTTCGATATATCGCACTCAAGGTTTAAAAATATTTTGGGTTCGGGAAATTTGGTTCGTATACGAAACCAACCGGGCTCCTGGAGCGGAAACACACATATCTTGAGCTTCGGACGTCCGATTGAGGTGTCATCGACTTTGTTGAATTCTTCTAAATGAGGAGGATATTTTGGCTTACTTCGCTCGAGGTTTGGATGCAGGTGGAGTACAGTCAGGTTGGTTTTGCCTTAAAAACCAACCGGGCCCCTGGGAAGAAAAAGCCAATAACTCTCAGACCGGGCGTCCGGTTGATGCGACGTTGAGTTCCTGTTGATGATACGGAACTTCATGATACATAAACTCTAGACTATGTGTCAGTTGATGTATCGGCCTCTCGGCTCATGTAGTGGACCCTCCTGAACGAGCTTGCTGTGTGCGGGAACCCTAGATCTGGCTGCGTTTGGTACTGTGACGATGACGACTGTACATAAATCCTCAGTAGATTCAACGGCGACGACTACAGCACTCAGTGAACCTATGTGGATCAGTGCTATCGATCCTATGTGGGTCCGATCCAATGTGGGACAGCGCTTAGTGGTTCTGTGTGAGCCAGCGCCTATAGATCCTGTGTGGGTCCGATCCTGTGTGGGTCATTGCGGGGGTTAGTACCTATCAATCCTTTGTGGGTCCGACAGATTAGATGAATCAGTGGATATATCTGATCATCTCTATCATTATACGAAAAAGTATACTTGTGTGAGACGAATCATGTTTGCTTTCCTATGTGGATTGTGTTGTGCAATCCTGAGTGGTTTTACGTTTTTCTTTCCTGTGTGGACGGGGTGGTACTCGGACTCGGATGTTGGAGCCGAACGAGAGTTGATGACTTAGGTATATGTATGGGCATATACCTATGCAGTGTCGGATGTTACTTCATGATTGTATCTTTCCTTTGTGGATTATCCTTTGTGGATTCTGGGAGACCTTCGGGGGTCTCGGGGTCCCTACTGAGTAGCTTATACTCACCCCTGCACGGGCTATGCCCGCACTACGTTGTGTTGGTTGCAGACGACGGACAACGCTGATCGTGGATGAGGCTTGCGGAACAGGGCGGTACCTGGAGGTGGACCACTAGACGAGACGTACTCGGAGCGGTCGGCTAGACCCGAGGAGCAGAGGAGGCTATCTGCACCCACCCTTCAGGTGGGATTTCCAGTGGACAGCTCGGCGTTGCAGATTTACTATTCAGTTGTTGTTTTCCCTTCCAGTTTTACATTACTTTCAGTTTGGGTGTGTATACTGGCCCACTTACTTTTCCGCACTTACTGTTGTACCATCTTTTCCTTAGTGTTTACTTCTTCTGCTTGTTTACTATGTGGTGTTTGTTTACGTTACAAAGGAAATGTCTTCCCTTTTTACCGGGATTTATGCCTTGGTGCTAGTCGCCAGCCTCTGGCCTATGGAAGGCGGGCTTGGGGTAGTCACGGTACGGGCCCCTAGGACGGGTCGTGACAAATTGGTATCAGAGGAGTTCGGTTCTACCGCCAAACTTGGGACTCTGATATTTTTCTATGTGAATCAATAGTGTTTAGCGTATTGGTTGTGGTTATCAGTTCAGGGAATCCAGTGTTGGTGCGGCGGCCGACGTATCCGTACAACAGGACCCTGACTTCTGATTTCCGACTTAATGCATGAAAACATTGATTGCATGTGTGTTTCATGTTTTCCTTGTGATTACTTTGTATCATCTCACCAGGTATACTGTTCTGACTGTGGCACACCTATTTCCTATTCAGTATGGCCCCACGATGGTAGCCAGCTAGGGTTCCGAGAGTTGATCCTGACGACAGCCCACCCAGCGACGAGGCCTCGGTGCAGGGCCCTTTGTCAGCAGTGGCACCAGCGGTAGCTCTACCCACCGAGCCACCGATTCTTCCAGCCCCAGCCGCTGACGATGCACGTCGCCTTAGTGCACTGCATGAGTTCCAGTGCTAGCGATTGCCCAGGTTCCACGGGGAGACGGACCCCCAGGCAGCTGAGGACTAGTTGGAGGCAGTGGTACGAGTTTTTCAGTTAGTGAGGACACCAGCAGATCTCATGGTGATCCTCATAGCGAGCATACTACACACAGAAGCGGGCCGATGGTGGAGCTTGATGCTCCAGGTGAACGATGATGCATCTCTCATCTGGACAGACTTTGAGGGCCTCTTTTTCTCAGAGTTCGTCCCGGCCACCCTCCATGTGGTGCGCATCCATTATCTTCTTCAGCTGCGGCAGGGTAGCTTGACGGTCGCCTAGTACTCAGTGAGATTTACTGATCTCTCACACTACTCTACAGACATGGTACAAGAACCATTCTTCCAGGCCCGGACCATTGAGCAGGGATTGAGACACGAGATCATGGCATCGCTGATCTCCCTCAGCATTCCGACTCAGACAGGAGTACTGGAGCGACCCCTTTTGATCGAGAGTTTTCATGCTGAGTCTACACCAGCGCCGAGACCCACCGCAGGGCGACACGTAGCAGAGTCTTCTGCAGCAGGCAGTCGACGGATGACTCATGGGTCCAGGCTGACCAGACCCTTAGGCAGACGACCTCAGGACACTGGCTCAGCAGTGTGGGGCACACAGCACGGAGCCAGTCTTTCGAGAGGTAGGTAGTGATACTCATGCGGAGGGTAGGGCCACATGGCTCGTGATTGCCCGACCCACCGTGCCGAGACCAGCAGACGGTTGAGGGACCACCGAGGAAAAGGCAGAGGGTCGACCGTGGCGGTCCGCAGGGAGCAGGAGGATGAGGCAGAGGAGTTGGCCGAGCAGAAGGTGGTGGGAGACACTTTGACACCCTACCACCACCACCACCAGGAGGTCCACCCCGACCACAGATATCTGGCGGGCAGAGATAGGCACCGCTCCAGGCAGCAGAGGCCTACGACCACGGCGCGCCCGAGATGATTCGAGGTACTATCTGTGTCTATTCCACCCTTGCTGCAGTTCTTATAGACACAAGAGCCAGTCACTCTTTCAAAGTTGCTGCCCTTGTTCAGAGCTCGGAGATTCCGACAGATCCGTTGGCTCGATCCTTATGGCTAGAGACTCCTACGGGAGAAGACTCGACGATTATGCACTGGTGCCAGAAGTGTGAGCATACTCTAGGAGGCGAGAGCTTCGGCTGAGATCTTCTTGTAGCGGCGTCGAGGCCTTACGACGTCATATTGGGCATGGATTGGTTGTCTACGGTCCGTTCACAGAATGACTTTTTTTGGCGCAAGGTGCGATGTGTACGCACCGACAGGAGCAGGTTCACCTTCATCGGCGAGAAGGGAGCCTTTGCATCACAGGATGGACTTCCACGGAGGAGAGGACAGCCCATCACTAATAAGTTGGCTAGCTTCATCCAAGGAGCAGTTGACTTGCAGAGTCCTGGTTTTCCTGCAGTGGTCGATCAGTATGCAGACGTTTTCCCTGACGACGTTCCAGGGCTACCTCCTCGTAGAGAGGTATAATTTTATATCAACATGTACCCCGGGACAGCCCTGATATCAACTCCAGCATATCAGATGGCCCCCGCCGAGCAATGAGAGCTACAGGTACAGTTGGAGGACTTGCAGGGCAAGGGGTTCATCTGACCCAGGGTTTCACCCTCGACTTCCCTGATTTTGTTCGTCAAGAATGTGGACGGGAGATTGCGACATTGTGTTGACTATCGTCGCCTGAACCAAGTGACAGTGAGGAGCAAGTATCCACCACCAAGGATTGATGACCTCTTTGATCAGCTCAAAGGAGCACGGTGGTTCTAAAAGATAGACCTCAGTTCAGGCTATCATCAGCTCAGAGTTCGAGACGAGGATGTGCATAAGAAGGCCTTCAGATGTCGGTATGGCCACAATGAGTTCTTGGTTATGCCATTTGGCATAACCAATGCTCCAGCGGTGTTCATGGCCCTCATGAACTAGATCTTTCAGCCATACCTCGATCGATTTGTCGTGGTCTTCATCGACAACATTTTTATTTACTTGACGACTGAGGTGGAGCACGCCTAACACTTACGGGTTGTACTAGACACACTCCGAGAGCATCAACTTTATGTCAAGATCTCGATGTGTCAGTTCTAGATACTTGAGGACCACTTCTTGGGACACGTCATCTCCGAGGCGGGAGGTGCGGTGGATCCTATGAAGATCGATGCAGTGAAAGCTTGGGAGCCATCCAGGAGTGTGACGGAGGTGCGGAGTTTCTTGGGACTAGCTGGATACTACCAGAGATTTGTGACATAATTCTCCAGAGTTGGGCACCACTCTTAGCTTTGATGAAGATGGGGAAACCCTTTGAATGGTCAGACAGATTTCAGCATAGCTTCCAATAGCTGAGAAAGAGATTGACCAGCGCACCTATCTTGAGGTTTCCCGAGGAAGGAGTTGGGTACGTAGTCTACTGCAATGCATCAGGGACCAGACTTGGATGTGTACTGATGTAAGAGCGGGCCGCGGTCGCCTATGGATCACGTCAGTTGAGGCCACATGAGCAGAACTACGCTACCCATGACCTGGAGTTAGCAGCAGTGGTCTTCTCTTTAAATACATGGCGACACTACTTGATGGGCGAGCTCTTTACAGTATTTTATGACCATCATAGTCTCAGATACATCTTCTCTCAGAACGATCTGAATCTGAGACAGCTGCGATGGCTCGAGTTCCTCTAGGAATATGACATTGAGATAATCTCTACTCCCGGGAAGGGGAATGTGGTAGTCGATTCCCTCAGCAGGAGGACAAGCATTCAGCTACTTGAGGAGGCGACAAAGCAGCTAGCCTCTTTGCAGATATCCTTCGTGGATAGAGATGGAGCAGCCTTCCTTCAGTCTCTCACAGTCACTCCTCCACTACTATAGAAGGTCAGAGAGGCACAGCGTGGGGACGCTGACTATGGGACGCAGCGTGCACAGATATCCTCTGGACAGGCACCTGATGGTTTTTCTTTGGAGCAGAGCACGACGTCCTTTTCAGAGGATGTACCTTGGTACCAATTTCTTTACGGGAGGAGGTGCTGAGAGATTTTCACACTTCTCCTTTGGTGGTACATCCTGGAGTGAAAAAGTTGTACCAGGATCTCAGACGACAGCACTGGTGGCCGGGCATGAAGAAGGTTGTGGCAGAGTTCGTTTCTCGATTCCTCACCTGCCAGTAGGTGAAGGCTGAGCACCAGGTACCAGCAGGTTTGGTACAGCCCTTAGAGTTCCCGAAGTCGAAGTGGGATAGAATATCTATGGAATTCGTGACTGGAATTCCACGCACTTCCAGAGGTAACGACTCCATTTGGGTTACTATCAACCAACTCACCAAGTCGGAACACTTCTTACCCATCATAGAGAAGGGCTAAGTGGAAAGCTTGGGATGAATTTACATTCAAAAGACAGTACGACTTCATGGTGTGCCATCATCTATTGTCTCCGATCGAGATGCTCGCTTTCACCCTCAGACGGATTGTTAGAAGGAGAGGAACATTCAGACTCTCGAGGACATGTTTCGCGCATGCGTCCTCAACCTTGGTCGCAGCTGGGAGGACCACCTACCCTTGGTGGAGTTCGCGTACAACAACAGCTACCACTCCACCATCGGGATGGCACCATACGAGGCGTTGTACGACCGGGCTTGTATATCTCCTTTGTGCAGGACATACCCTGGGGAGTCATCACTTGTGGGACCGGAGATGGTCCAGGCCATGATCGAGAAGGTCCAGGTCATCCAGGAGTGGATGAGGACTGCTCAGAGCCTACAAAAGTCATATGCTAACACGAGGCGGAGGCCACTAGAGTTCGAGGATGGCGACCACGTCTTCATGTGTGTCTCACCTCGACGTGGATTACAGAGATTTGGAAAAGGCGGCAAGTTGTATCCACGCTTCATCGGACCATTCCAGGTCCTCAGCAGGATTGCCGAGGTGGCTTATCTCTTGGCTCTACCACCTCAGTTGCAGCACGTGCACGACGACTTCCATGTATCTCAGCTGAGGAGATACGTGCACGACCCGACTCATATCATTGACCATGGGGAGCTTGACGTTGATGATGAGGCGACATTTGAGGAGGTTCCAGTGGAGATCGAGGATCGACAGTAGCGAGTCCTGCGTGGATGGTCGATTCCTCTAGTGTGCTTTAGATGGCAGCACGGGAACCTCCAGGAGAGAACTTGGGAGCGGGAGGCCCAGATGCGTGCTCAGTACCTACATTTGTCTCCCTAGCTTATGATGAATCTTTACGGGGACGTAAATCCCTTAGGTGGGATTAATGTAAAGACCCGTAAAATTCAAGGGAAATTGTTTCTTAATTTTCCTTGGGATTTTACAAGAACGCAGTTTCAGACGGCACTTGATTCTGAGGCCCGGTGTGCCCGAAATTTCTATCCGAAGTTTAGCCCGGGTACGTTCAGTGAACGAACCGGCGTGAATTTCTAAATTTTGAACCGGTTCTCAGAATCGAATTCTGAGGGCACCGATGGAACCGTAGCTCCGGTAATTGCTTAGGAACACCTTTTCTGGAGTTGATTTTTCTCGTTATGATTTGTTTAAATTTTTGGATTAAGTGTTAGTGAAATAAAATTTTCGTTACGAATTTTATTTCCCTTTCCATGAGTTAGAACCAAAGTGTAGGAGTTAGGGTGGGACCCACTTTTTGTTTGTTTTTCTTGAGTGGATTAAAGGTGAGGTGGGGCCCTCACGAGCCCCCACCTTTTCAAATCCCTTAACTCCCTAACTCCTCTTAACCCCCCACCTAAGTTGTTTAACTCTTATAAATTTTTAACTTCCCATTAATTGGGTGACTTTACCACTCCCCTCATTAAGTATGCCAACACCCAATTCAATTATTTAATTTAAATTTTGAATTTTTGAATTTTGGATTAAGTTAATAAAATAAGGGTGAGCCTTCTTTTATTTTGGTTGGATATTGTGTGTGGACAATTGAGGAGAGAGCTCTTCATCTTCATCACGATGAACACCAAGACTTCGACGAAGAACACCAAGACTTCGACGAAGAACATCGTCAACGTAAGAAGAGATCGTCGTGTTTTCTCTTATCCTCTTCGCAGCTGGTGTGTTTCCGAAGATCGATGACATACCCTCTTTCTATCTTCTTCCCGTGTCAATGAAAAGGAGACGCCACTTCCTCCTCGAGCGTTCTCCGTCAACTTAAGGAGCTTCACCTCGCGACATCATTTTCCACGGCAAACCCTCGTTCTAGCTACGCTCAAGTAGGGGATTATTAAATTTCTTCGTTCGTGAATTCTACTTTGTCGTCCTTCGTGAATTTACGACTAGTTTCTATCGATTAACCAGAGGGGGTCGGACCGCACAAACACGGCCGACCCTCGTCCAATTTAAAAGTTGTTTCTAATATGGTTGGGACGGAATGGCGTGGTGCTGTCGCACCATGCGAGATCGTACGACAAGTAATACGTGGCGCTGTTGCGCCGCGCTGTGAAGTTGAACAAGGACGCGACGTCGTCGCGCCGCATCGAAGAAAACTGAAGACACCGCGGACGAAGCGGGGCCGCGGCGGAGGGGCGTGGTGTCGTCGCACCGCGCCGGACGAATCAGGTCACGGCCGGTTCCGGGCCGCGGCAGAGCAGGGTGATCGGCGGCCGGTTCCGGGCCGCCTGTGTCGGAAAAGGAGGAAGGACCGGCTGTCAATGGTCCTTGTTAGAAGAATCGGCCAGCCGGTGCGGGCCGTTCGGACAAAAGGGAAACCGGGGGAATTAATTCCCCCGGCCGACCAAGAAAGCGGCCCTATTAATGGGGCCGCGGTTACAGGGAAACCAGGGTGGGGGGGGGGGGCAGAATCCCCCCCTGTGAGCCGAAACGGCTCGGCCAAGCGGCCGAGCCAGCTGGCGCCAGCGCGCCGGGTCGCCGGGTCGGGCCGACCCCGTTCGGGCCGACCAGGGGGGTCTCGGACCGGGTCAGTTCGGGCCCGAAACCCCCGTTTTCGGACCTTCTTCAGTCTTTTTCCCATATCTTGGGATACAGACCTCCGATCGACACACTTTCAGTTGAGTAACGATCCTTGGAATGAGACGGTAATTTCGGTATATCGCACTCAAGGTTTCAAAATAATTTCGTTTCGGCTGGGTTGGTTCCTACACGAAACAATACGGGCCCTTAGAGCGGAAACGCTCATATTGTGAGCTTTGGACGTCTGATTGACATGCCGTCGACTTTGTTGAATTCCTCTAATTGAGACGGAACTTTTGGCTTACTCTGCCTAAGGTTTGGACATAGGTGGAGTACGGTCGGGTTGATTTTTCCTTAAAAACCAACCGGGCCCCTGGGACGAAGAAGCCAATAAATCTCAGACCGGGCGTCCGGTTGACGCGCCATCTACGACGTTGAGTTCATGTTGATGATACGGAACTTTTGGATACATCAACTCTAGACTATGTGTCAGTTGATGTATCAGCCTCTCGGCTCGTGGAGCGGACCCTCCCGAATGAGCTTGTTGTGTGCGGGGACCCTAGAGCTAGCTGCGTTTTCTACTGTGACGATGAAGACTGTACAAAAATCCTTAGTGGATTCGATGGTGATGACTACAGCACTCAGTGATCCTATGTGGATCCGTGCTACCGATCCTATGTGGGTCTGATCCTGTGTTGGTCAGAGCTCAGCGATTCTTTGTGAGCTAGTGCCTATAGATCATGTGTGGTTCTGATCCTGTGTGCGTTATTGCGGGGGGTAGTACCTATTGATCCTTTGTGGGTCCGACGGCTTAGATGAATCAGTGGATATATCTGACCATCTCTATCGTCATACAAAAAAGTATACCTATGTGAGTTGAATATTTTTTTCTTTCATATGTGGATTGTGTTGTGCTATCCTGAGTGGTTTTACGTTTTTCTTTCCTTTGTGGACTGGGTGATACTCGGTCTCGGATGTTGGAGCCGAACGAGAATTGATGACTTAGGTATATGTATGGGCATATACCTAAGCAGTGTCGGATGTTACTTCGTGATTTTTTCTTTCCATTGTGGATTATCCTTTGTGGATTCTAGGAGACCTTCGGGGGTCTCGGGGTCCCTATTGTGTAGCTTATACTCACCCCTGCACGGGTTATGTTTGCACTACGTTGTGTTGGTTGCAGACGATGGACAGAGCTGATCGTGGTTGAGGCTTGCGGAGTAGGACAGTACCTGGTGGTGGACCACTGAACGAGATGTACTCGGAGCGGTCGGCTAGACCTGAGGATCATAGGAGGCTATCTGTACCCACCCTTTAGGTGGGATTTCCAGTGGACAGCTCGGCGTTGTGTCTTTACTTTTCAGTTGTCGTTTTCCCTTCCAGTTGTACTTTACTTTCAGTTTGGGTTTGTATACGGTCCCTCTTACTTTTCCGCACTTACTGTTGTACCAGCTTTTCCTTTGTGTTTACTTCTTCTGCTTGTTTACTATGTGGTGTTTGTTTACTTTACAAATGCAATGCCTTCCCTTTTTACCGGGATTTATGCCTTGGTGCTAGTCGCCAACCCCTGGCCTTTGGAAGGCGGGCTTGGGGTAGTCATGACGCGGGCCCCGAGGACGGGTCGTGACAAAATAGAAACCAGGAATGATCAAAACAAGGTAACAATTCACATTTTTTTTATAAACCATATCCATAAATAATGTTACTCATTTTCAATAAGGTAGTAATCATACGTTTTTTTGAGTTTCACTATTTATTTTTTTTACATTTTATTAGTTTCACTTTTTATCATGTTTACATATTATAGGTTTCACATTTTATCAGTTTTAGTTCTTAATTGGGTTAAATTTTAATTGGTTTCATTTCTACTGGTTCAATAATTATCGATTTCATGTTTATAGGTCTGATAATAAGTTGTTTCAGGTTTATTAGTTTCCTAATTATTAGTATCATGTTTATTGGTTTCATAATTATTTGTTTCATCTTTATCAGTTTCATAATTATCGGTTTCATGTTTATTGGTATCATGATTATAAATTTTATGTTATCAGTACTATATTATTTTATCGATTTATGAATATTTTATCAGTTTTATTAGTTTAAAGATTCTTATTGATCTCATGCGATTTTCGGTATTAATTTTTTGTTTATATTATTATCATAGTCACAATATACCAAAACTAATATATCTATCCTAATACTCTTATTGTTACACCTTCTGAAACATTAATTTGTTCATTATATTTCAAATAGTGGTTTTTATTTTCATTCTTTTAACTAGTAATAGGATTTATTATGAACACGATTATATTGAAAACCTCAAGAGTTTGAAGTCATTTTCAACAATCAGATCATCTAGTTCAAATCATGTCTTTCAAATTTATTTTTTATAGAAACCCTCCATGCCCATAGTACATTAAATTTCTCTAATCTTCTATGAATTCTGGATGCTCTATAATTACCCAGAACAGTTTTTAATCAGTTTTACCTTATATTTTGTAATTAGGGAAGACCTTATCATTCATAACAACGAAAAACATCTTGGATCATGACAATATTTCATGTATGATTCAAATGCTTTATCCCAAATGTAAATGTATCCAAAATATTTCATCTCTATGAATTTTTGAGTTGAAACATTATTCTCTCATGACTTTTATGAGACATTTTATTCTAAATTCAATAGGATAATAAGTTACCAATGTTTGGAATGTATTACTGTTTAATGTCCCGATTCAGATTATGATTTTGTGTTTTTGGAGGATGTGTTACAATTCTATAATATAAGGGAAATAATGATGGTCCCATTATCTGTTATATGATGTATTATAATAAATACAAAACCTCTACAGAAATAGAAGCAGCATTCCTAGTATTACCATCTAAGGTTGATTCCCAACATCCTTCCAAAAAATTACAAGAACATGATGGGTCATTTGATAATAGTAAAGCATAGAAATCCATTTTTGAGATTCATGATGATAAAACGGATGTTAATAACCTATTAGTTGAAAATAGTTTAATTTCAATCTAGATTCAAGGATTTCTAATACAGAGTATATTTTATAATGAAAATTTGAATTTTTTTGAGGTTTATATGCTTGATTATTTATTAAATTTTGTGGATGTTAAAGATTACAAGATTCATTTTATTGGCAATGATAAAGCATAAATATGATGCAATAAAGACTCAACTGATCATGATTCTAGCCGTTATGAATAAATTTTTTATATAGTACATGTGTTTTCTATGTGTTAATCAAGTCAGATCCGAATTATTTCGAAGATACTCTCATCAGTATGGATATGATAGGATACTGGAGTTACAATTCAATCCCGATTCAAAAAATATTATCAATGATCTGGATGATGAGAATGGAAAGGAAGTATCTAAAGGGAGTGGAAACCGTAAATGTCATCCATGACTTCATCATGAAAAAATAATGGTATATAAGAATACAAACTGAAAAAATTCAATGTATCAAAAGGAATTATTTGATGATGTTGTGGCCGAGTGGAGGAAATTGAAGGAAGAAAAGAATAGAGGTGATATGTTCTTTTAATTGTATCCAGCGATGCCCTATTAGTAAAACTAAGAACCGAGAATGAATTAAAATAAGGAGGAAGGAAGAAGATAATGAAGAAGAGAATGTCCCAATATATTTTCATTGATAGTCTTCCCAAGATAACTGAGGAAGACAGATCAATAATTACAAAAAATGAACCACCAATTCAAACTCAATTAGATTTAGAAGAGAGAGAAATCCATAAATAGGCTTGTGAACCTTTGGATACATTGTTTCTCAGTCAAGAATCTGAATAATAAGAAGAATAAGAACATGGGATACAAGAACAAGGACAAGAAGAAGAATAATTTTAAGATAATGATGCTAAAAACAAGAGAAATCATTCCACAAAATTGTCAGATGTTTCTTTTTTATGTTTCCATCTCTTGATCGTTAATCATTCAAGAATGATTTCTGGAGGATTTAATCTTAGAAATTCAATAATAATTTGGATAAATAATAATAATAATAATCTGATAATAATTGGAATCATCGATTTATAGGTTTCTTCACAAAAACTCATTTGTGATATCACCCAAAATTCATTGTAGAAAGAGATTCAGAATGAAAAAATATAATGAATGGAATTAAATACAATGAACATGATTTGAATAGATTGGAAAATTTTATAACTTTCCTTCCAAAAATTGAAACGATGCTAGAAATCATTTCAAATATTCATAATGAAAGAACATACTCTATTAATACTATAATGGACATATTTCTAAATGTTTATGTCGATTACAAAATATTTAATGAATGTGCCACTAAGTAAAACAAGAATTCTAAAAATGTTTCCCAGTGGTCATTCAACAGTTTTGACAATATCAAGTATCATGTGAATATGCATGACAAATTGGTGAAGCGCTTAAATGATATCAATATAGATTAACCAAAGTCGGTCTCTGATTTGAATAATAAACATGAAGTCTTTCATGGAATCAGTTCTTCAATATGAATAACCTCTAAAGAGGTAGATCATATAAAGGAAAAATAAGATATTGTACATAATGAGGTTTTTATGTTATCAAATAGATTTTTAATCAAATAGAAGGAATATATACTCAGATTGGATGATTTCAATTCCCATGAACTTTGGTTCAAGTAAAAGGAAGCAATTTATCTGATTCATTAAATAAGGCTCCGAAAACAAGAAAAGACTATTATGGAATATGATGTGAAGAATAAGGCTAAAAAATATGTTCTTGAAAAATTAATAGAGGAGAGAATAATGTTCACGATGTTGAATCTCTCCATGATCATCATCATGGAAAAAAATTGGAATGATTGATACATAAAACTAATGTTGAAAAAAAATATTTATGTATTCCTAGTTATGTCTATTTTTTCGTAATCTGTTTCGATAAAATGGAAACGAATAAATTTATTTTATAAAATGGAAAATATGTTAATACCTTATTAAGGGGAGAACTCATAAGTAAAATTTATGAGAACACGATCCTTAATGATATTTCTATCTAATGGTGGAATTAGTCATATTCACTAATACTTTCATAAGTGACTATAAACGAAGGTAGATATTATTATTTATTGTTTGTTTTATTTTGTGGTATCCAAAAAGGGGGATATTGTTGAGTCAAAATATGTTTCGAAATTCTCAGAAATCTATTTTTGGAAATAAAAAATTACCTCTAGATTATCATATAAGTTGTTTTCTAATAGTAATTACATACATCGTTATCATATATAGTTGTTTTACAATCTTAATCAAATATATTTTTTCTCATTGTAACAAAATAAATTGTTTTAAAATCATAACCACATATGATATTTTCTTAACCAGGAATCATAACTAGGTTATGTATCATATTCATATTATGCATCATAACCATGTATCCAAACCAAGTTATATATTTTATTAAAATTGTGCAACGTAACCTTGCATCGTAACCAGGTTATGTATCGTATTCATATAATGCATCGTAACCATGCATCATAACATGGTTATGTATCATTTTCACATAATTAATTATAATCATGTTATGTATTTTAACTTCTATATATATCATAACCATGTTATATATCATACTCATGTAATGTGTTTTACTCAAATAATTATCAAATTACGCATACATGTTTTTATTATATTTCATCTTACTCATTATTTCATTGTTCTGTACTTATTCTTTTCTAACTAAAACAACGTCGTTGAGTTAGTTATATACTAATCAAAATTATTTCATGTATTCAGTTTCTGTTTTCTGTTATGATTCCACGTGTCTATGTCCCTCTGAATTTTTCATAGAAATATCCCCGTTGGTGGAGATATGATAGTTGGAACCTGAGCCCTATAAATTGGAGGTCAATAAAACCAAGGATAATTAATTTTGTATCTTCCAAGATTAAGAGATACACATTGTGAAATCTCTCATACATTGTGAAAAAATCCTGAAAGATACATGATGTAAATGACATGTTCATAGTTATTGTATTTCAATATGTGCTTTGTATTTCTTAATGTGATAGCCCATTGTGATAATGATTGACGACTTCCAGGGATATGAAGATGGCTATACTGATATTCTAATTAAGGTAGTTCAATAATTTGAATGAAATAAAATCATATTACCTTCATAAACAAGTGATTCTGTGGATAGAAAGATAGACATATTGATCATTGTATTTAGGGCTTACCCGATAGTTGGCAAGACAAACCTTTTATCCCATGTAAAAGGATACCCTACTCTTTGGTATAAAAGAATTATAATACCTTTATTTTTCCTCATTAATTTATAATAAAATGGGATTAATTTTTTCTTCGTCGTTATATTCATTTTATTTTCTTTTTTAATTTTTTCAATTATGATACATTTATTACATATTGTATTAAGATATTTTATAAATTGTACGATAGAATCATTTACAATAGTATTAACATGATCATTGTATTCAATAAAAATAAAATTTTCCTGAATTACTAGTGGTTTCATATAATATCATATTTACTAGATCCAATGAAATTCCAATCATTTGTATAGGTTTTTTATTTTATTAGTTTATGACCTCTTAAACTATGTACTTTCTTAAGAGATTAAATACAATATTTTTAACCTCAAATTCAGTGCCTATATTTTTAATTCATCACATATACATTTACATCTATATTATGATCTAATAAAAATTTCACTAATAGGAATTTTAAATGTAACGACAATTATGTATCAATGGGGATGAATATTGACATTTTCAATAATGTTTCTGAGTTATAACAACAAACTATAGGTTTTTTATATTGAAATAATATATATCATTTATCACCTATATTTTATAATCCATTCTTCCTCTATATCATTGGTTTCACCGTACATGAGTTTTAAAAACCATTAATACTTATCACATATCATCCTATTATCTATAATATTTATAGAATAATTTAATAATAGTTGTATTGTTTAGTACAATTTTTTCAAATTCATATATCATTAACCTGTGATTTTTACCCCTAAATCTCAAAATTATATTTTATTGATGTTTTTTCTTTGAAATGATTTCTGATAAGTGAGATATAATAGAGGATATGTTCCCTCTATTATATATATTATCTTTTTCTCCTATTATCTCTTCCAAAGAAATTATATATTGAAGAGAGTTGTATAATATATGTGATTTTCATTTTTTCACTAAAAAAATCTTTTTCCACTAATATTTTTTCATATATTTTATATAATACATAATACCCCTCCATTAAATAGTTAATGAAAATATAGATCCTTTGATATTTTAACAAGAATATTAAAACATTATTTTTTTATTTATTTGAATAATAATGAATGAAAAAAAACTTATCTGATTATTATAATATCCAGGTCATAGAATGTAGTAGAATATTACTATAAACAATGGTAAAATAATCATATGATGTTTTTTTATCATAACCAATGGAATAAAAATCGAAATCTTTTTATAATAATATATCTCTCAATACATTAATTTTTTATACACCGTAAATAGAAATATATGTTTAAAATACATATCATTATTAATTAATCTATTTTTCTTAATTTTAATTTATATTTTTATTTAGCACTAAAGTAACTGTATCTTTATAATTTTAATTCTTTTCAAAAAGAAATCACCTTTTTTAAAAAATCACTCATTTGGTATCCATTATTCATTGGCATTGGTTGATTACCAGTCATTTTAATTCTGAATATTTATCATTGATCTTTAGAATATAATTCTTTAGTTGTGAGAGTAAATCATGTCATAGTGATTTAACCTGATACAAACTATAATGGGAAATAAATGAAAAATATCTTCCTTCCATTTCTGGAAATTTTTTTTTCACTTTTATTCATGGTTTATTTTTTTATTTCCTCACATGGATTTTTGGTTATCCATTTTGTTCTTCACCTCTAATAAATTTTATTTAAAGGGTTATGAATTTTATGTATTCAGGTTAATTTTGGTGCTACACATGTGTAAACATTCATTAATCATCAGCTAGAAAATTATAAACAGAATAATGGTTATGTGTAACAATACTTATGAATTCACTAGACTTTTCCTGGAGATTTAAAAAACATGATGTAAAATGGTATTACCCTATATAAAAAAAATTCAATCAAAATTATATTTAATATTTTCTTTTATAAAAAATTATTTATAGGTATTTTATTTATAAATGCTATTATTTATTAGGGAGGTTGAATTGTGTCTTTTTTATCCTTGTTTATGAGTTATAACTGACAAAATATATTAATTTTTTGATATACAATGAATATAACTCATTTATGACCTACACTATATACTCCTTTCATATGCCTATATTAGGGGTCCTAGTTCACATTGGTTTTAAAACCATAGTAATTTATGACATATAATCCTCTCATTAGTTATGTTTCAAGAAAAAGTAAACTATAATTATATTGTATGGTATTAATTTTCATAATTCATTTATCATTAACCAGAAATTCATACCACCAATACTCATGATTTTATGTTATTTTCTATTTCCCCCCTCTGATTGTGCCAGATAAGAGAAATTTATTAAAGGATATGATTCATCTATTTTAGATTTGTTATTTACTTATTAACTCTTCTAATGTATTTATCAAATATAGATAGAGGTACGACTAATATTATTTTCCTTTTTGAAATCCTATAAAATAATTTTATCAGACCATATATTTTTGTATATTTTATATTTACTTTTCCCCCATAATTATATATTCTATGGGAAATTATGAAATCTTTTAGGACTCATTGGTTGTTCTATCTTATTTTTTTCAAAATTTGTGATCCATAGATTTTGTTAAAAATTTGACCATATATTATCTACATAATTTTACCCATATATTTTTTCATATATAAATTGGTGGTGGATAGAAAATCAATATGTTCGGTTAATTCCTCTATTATGTGTGGTAAAATGATTTTTGTGGGAAGATATAAGGGAATATAAATAATACTTGTTGTTAATAGTAGAGTCCATCACTTTATTTATCTTTGAATTCCATTTATTTTGGGCCAAGTTTAGATGTAATCATCTTTAGGAATCTTTTCTAATATTCATAATCAGTTCAATAATGGGAATGTGAGATTCATGTATTATGAGGGAATGATTTTATCAAATCCAAGGATAGTGGAGGTCATTGAATCATGGATCTCAGAACATTTATTGATGCCCTCTATCTAAATTTACCCAAAACCTATTTACCTAGTATAAACCCTATATTGATTTTATTTACAGATGATTAAATTCAAATTTGATAAATGTCTATTCCAATTATATTCTCACATCTATATGACCAGATATTATGAAATGGTTCTACAATATGATGGTTGACTTAATATGAATTTTTTCTAAATAGTACAACGATAAGTAATGGATAACCCATTAGCATGAAAATCAAATTCCTTAAAGCAAGATTGAGCTACCCAATAAGAGAAGCATTCCCATTGCTAATTTTTCCATTATTAGGATTATTCATGACATGACTTTTCACAATCATATATCTAGTGAACGTCAGAGGTAATTTTTTAGATAAAGATATTATTGTATGCATCAATCATAGGAGTGGAATGATTAGTATAATGGATTTATATATGACGAATAATTATAGATATATAAATTTTTCTTCCTTTCATTCATCCTTTAATATTCCATCAATCTATCCAACTATATAAATCATTCTATGTAAAATATAGAGTAACATATTTCACATCTTTGATCAACCTTTGGGGTGGTAATCTCCAGTAATTTTTATTTCATCTTTATATTGGGGAAACCGAGTTTATTCAAAATGGTTTTGTTAATTGTGCTGTCATTTTATTATTTTGGGATTATATACAAGATATTTTATGAATAGAGGTGGAGAGAGGGGAATGGTTCAATAGATGTTCTCCAATATCATTGCTGATGGAAGACACTATAATATGATTCCAAATCTACTACTTGTGGTATATCTTATATTATCTCTTTCACATGGGAAGCTAAGAACACTTCCTTCATTGAAATCCAAAAACACTAAGTTCATTCTTGGTGGATAGTTATAGATATATACATTTTTCAGCATACATGAGACAAAATGAAATATTTATTATTTTCATGTCTTATATTTGTACTCATAGACTCATGGGTTTGAAGCGAATGATGGGAAGACATATTTTTGTGAAATTAATTATATCGATCTCTCAAATCAGTCCCTTGATAGAGGTTATTATGGATGGAACATATTTTTCATCGCTAGAACTTCCATGCTATGTTGGATTTTATTGCACCTAAAATATATTTTTGAATGGATGTCTCATTCATTACATTAGTCATGTGACTATGTATGCGATAGAGTTATGGGATTTGATATGTGATGTTAAGCATGTTGGAAAGCACAAATGGAATTAATTATAGTTTTAATATTTTTCTCAGATGGGTGTTTATAAATAAGGGAATGTCCCGAAAATGTATTATTGCGTGTTTTATCTTAGCAGATTTTTTGTATTAAATCTATTAAGAAAATAAGGTGGTTGGGTTCTGATTCCTATATGGAATACAATTACATTGATGAGCCATTGTCGATTAAGGTTATCTTTATGAAGATCTCAATGTTTTCTTTTAGATATCTCGACATTTTTCATCATTGGTTGATGATGATATGTACGGTGTATTATATTTATGAGTTTTTAATAAATCCTTGTAATGATGGACTGTTTTCAATTATTTTCATTATAAAATTTCTATACCAAGGGGTTTTGGACTTTTTCAATATATATTTCTGAAATTATTTCACCAAAAATTATGAAATTGGACAAAAAGAAATGTTGTTTTTTGATAAATTAATCATATTATAAATTTTCAACAATGATGATAAATAGATAGATAATAGCCTTCTTAGGATTTAACTATATAATATAATGTAAAACATGAAATCCATAACAAGGGAAAACCATTTTTTGGGAATCAATAATACTGGTCCAGTGAATATTTCAGCCATACTCACCTTAATGTGAATGGTCCATCAACATTAACCAATTGTTTGAAATTATGTTTTAGCCTACCAATTTCAGTACTCAATTTAAATACTCATCACAATTCCAGTCATTCTACATTATATGTGTTTTTCTCTAATACTATTCTAGAGAATATGGGGAGATTCTCAAAAAAGGTTGATGTCAATATTAATGAAATGAAGTACGTATACTAATGTGACGAAACATATGGTGTAATTTTTTTACAGCAAGAATGGTGGAATATTATTAATGGTTATGGCCCAAAAAAGTAGAAGTATATATTCATGTCTATTTTTAGGTACATGTGATAATCGATACTTCTTTAGAACTATTTCTGTGAAAATTAATTTTTATCCAACTATTTATATGATGTAAATTGATATAATATAGTTTTTATTTGAATTTATTTTTTTATCCCTAATTTCCAATTCCTAACATCCATAGAACTGTAAACCAATGATACATCAAAAAAGTGGGAAATTAAATATTATTTTAAAAAATAATAAATAGCTTATGGCTGGAGTGGACCTTCATTAATGTAAATGATACAAAATTCATAATCATCACATTGATGAAAGAATAAAAATTTCAACTAAATTATTTTATTCTTCTAATTTATCTATCAGATAAATTTAAGATGATGAAATTTTTGGAAAACACTTTAGAAATTTAGAATATCAAAAAAAAATAAGAATTCGTTACGATTAAAGAATGTGTACCAAAATCAAATTATAATTATCATTAAATTTATTTTATTTTTCAATTTTTGAAAATTGTATTATATCATGTGTGGTCATATATATGGATAATTCAGAAATTAATAAGGTTTAATGAAAAAACTGTTATATAAATCGCCAACGATTGGACCATAGTACTCATTCTCGAGGAAATATTCTATCAAAAATATGATATTTATATTACAACAAAATCTTATTATGGTCCACATAGTATTGTATAAAACATTATTACACACATCGTTTGTTTTTATAAATGTCCCAACTAATTTTCATTCATATTTTATGTGTTAGTGATTTTCAGCGTAGAAATGAAGTGGCATTGAGGATATTGATAAGTGAATTTTCATACATTTGTGTGCAACTGTTGAGTATTAAAAATTTATTTCTCATTATGAATTTTTTAATTCATATATATTTTGTTATAAAAAATATTATTGGGCATGTTTTTCATGATACTATTTACATTTTTTAACATAACACTTGCCCGACCATATGAAAATATTTTATTTTATCAAATTAATATTGTTCATTTTATTAATATTTTATTTTAACAACTCAAATATTTTTACATATTAATGTAAATAAAAATTGTATTTTTATTTCATGTTAATATATGTTCGAAAAAATATAATAAAATAAGAATTTACTACAATAATAATATATTCACCAATTAAAATTGTATTCTCCAAGGATTTTCATTTAATCAATTTATAAATACATATACCCATTCATCATCCCTATTCATTGTATCTACATGTATATTATTTATCCATTATAAACATTATATAAAATGAAACATTATTTATAATTAATTAATTGATATATTATGCATTAAATATTTCAAATTTTATACACAAGAATTCTTCCACAGTTCATGCATTGCTAGAAATTACATTTACCTACACATATATAAAGTATTTTATAATGTACATTGATTCGGAGTCACATTCAACCCTTGTCTCTTTTGTATTCATAAAAAATGCATTTTGAATATTCATACATTTTTTACTATTTTATTCTTATTGTATAAATATATGGTATATTTAATAACATATATATATGAATAACACATCAATAAATTAATAAATAATAAAATTAACTTTTCTATAAATTAAAAATTATTTTTTAAAAGTATATTGATTCAGTGATATGAATATTATTAAAATAGTTTATGTTCATTATTTGGTGAAATAACATCGGAATGTAATTTTTTACACATGTTTGCATATATATCAGTTACTACAATTAAAAATTCTTTCATAGTTTTCATGTATTCTATTTAATTTTATATTTGGTGAGATTAATATATTCATAACATATTTATATAACATAATATAAATTTTTTATCAAGTTTTCATTATTTACTTTTCATTTTAAAAATTTCTTCTCTTTATATAGTTTATCTATAGATTTATTTTTTGTAAATAATATTTATTTTATTTATTTTAAAAACAACTATGTGAATATACCCCACAACTAATAGTGTATATATACATAATACCTAAGACATTACTATGATCTCATTTGTCAAAATTATCATCATTATCTCATTTTGGTGTACGTAAATTCAAAGATACATTACTAAATATGTTCCTTGTAGAAATAATTAGAACATAATATTATTCATGGATGATTGGATTTTGTAGAATTTTTTTTATATATGCCACTTCATTTAATATCTTATTTCATTAGTATTATATATTGATTATCATCATGTTTTCCTTGGATAAATCTATGTTTTGATTGATTAGGATTCTTTCTTATTCCATCAAATTGTGCAAGTGGGATAATAAAATCCACTAATGGGATAACACCTAATATTCATGAATTTATTGTTCAATATATACATTGTAACACCATTCCATCTATACTAATCCAAATTATAAAAATTAATTTTATATGGTTCTACCATAAATCTTTAGTAATATAGGATAATTTCTATTAATTTGGTATCTATTCATGTCTTGCAATATATATAATCATTTCCACAAACTGTATTTATTCTATATTTAACACATACATAAATTTTTTATTATCTACCATTAAAAAATCATCCCCATATATAGATTGGATTTTTAGATAAGTATAGTAGAAAAAGAACCAATAAAGGAAAATTTTCTTATAACAACTATTTACATAGATATACTCTATCCATGGTCAATATGCTTAGTGAATTTTTTATAATAAATATAAAAATAATTAAATCATAATTTTATGTAAATAATAATTTTTTATTGTTTCTATAATAGATTTCAAAAAAAACATCACAACCTCTCTTACTTCTCATGATATATATACCACACTATGAAATTAATTTCTTTCAAAAGGGTTTAATAAAATTTTACTGAATTCAATATCGATTTTTGGAATAACTATTTATGTTATTATTTATAGAGGAATAAATAATTATAATGACACACTTTCTTTATGAATGACTATTTAATTATTATTTAATTTATGAGGGGAATGTATAAGACAAATATAGATTTAGTATATAATAAATAATAATCAGAGTAGTTTTAAAAAATGAGATCATGAATTTATGTTTTAAAAATTTATAATGAATCTAAATTTCATTATTGAAATATAATAAATTTTATGTTTTAGAATCAATTATTAATTACACTGTTGTTTTTTGTTGTATAAAAAACATTACTATAGTCTCCCAATGTTTCATTTTATGTTAATAAATATCATAGAAACTCTCTTTTGTGGTTCTAAAGAAGATCATTATATTTATTGTAACAATATTTAAATGTGAATTGATTTTGTAAAATTATTTTAAGAATGATTCAATGACTCTTGTATAGTTTTTATTCCATTATAATATTTTAATTGAGTAATAATTTTTTCATATTATAAAACAATGTAATTTGTTATGAATTTTTAAACTATATTTCAGGAAAAGGTACTATGATCTTGTTATAATTCTATCATTCATTTTGTTGTAGTAAACCATTAAAAATCCAAAATTATATGAATTTTTAATGGTAATTTTAAATTTGTACATTAGATATATCATCCATTTTTGTAGTATTGATTATTGAAATTTGAAAACTATACATGTTTCATGGTTAGTAATTCATTGACATAATTTCATAGCTTTTATTACATTAACAAAATAATAAATTAATGTTTAATGCATAAATTATAACACAATTCCCTATTAAAACATTCTTGTTTTACTAGATGATACATAAAACTATGAATTACAATAAAATAATTACTATGTTAGGAAAATTTTATCTTTCGAATTACTAAATTCTACAAAACCATCACATTCTCATTTTACAATAACCAATCACATAAACAGTTAATTTAAAAAAACACTATGATGTTTAAATTTTCTGTCAACGTATATTTTTTTTTATCTTAAGTATGAAATAATGAATAATGTTATATGAATATAAATTTCATTATAAAAATAATAAAAAATATATGTAAAGTATATATATTATAAAACAAATAAAAAATATATTGTAAAAAATTAATCATAGTGTTGATGTATTCGATTTCCATATAGCATGAAAAGTATAAATTATTAATGTGAGTTATGACACATAGAGAATTTTTTTTTAAATTATTTTATAACAAAAATCAATGTGAAAAAAATGGAAATGAAACTAAAATAATGTTAATGAAAACATGTTATACTTATCAAAAAACAATTATTGGATCTTCAATCAAATAGAGAAATAATAACATTAATATATAAAAACATGGAAAAATTGTATTAATTAAAAAATATATTTTATTTCATAATTGAATGGTTAATATTAATTTGACTATTTAACTAAAAAATAATTTATAAATGTTAAATAAAAATAGAAAATAATAATTTTTAAATAAATAAATTACATCTTAAATGTAATTTTTTTAAATCGTAACAAAAGATATGAAACTAGTAATTTAAGTTACTATTCAATAGAATATATATAAATGTATATAAATAAAATTTACAATATTTTGTTTAATTATTAATTAATGAAGTTAATTTTTGTATATAAAAATGTGTTAAAATATTTTAGAGTCAAATATTCATAATGAATTATTAATAAGAAGAATTCGGTGATGGGGTGAATTATTTTGATCAAAAAAATTTATTTCCTTTAAATATCAGTTATTTTCTCATGATAGTTTGACTGTTGGATCAACATATGATTAATTATTTTTTTTGGAAATATATTAAAATTAATCGAACCATACAAAAAATATGTTATTTCTAAAAGGATCAATAACTAATTATGAAGTGATAAAATCCTTGTCTCATTGTGATTTTCATAAGACTTCACACATAATAATATTATTATAAAAATTTTTGTAGATGTCAATTAAATAAAATATGTTCCTACAATATTGAAAACAATTTGTAATAAAATTTACAATCTTAATCTAACTTATTAAATTCTCAATAATAATTTTGATGTATTAATTTCTTATTCAAAATTATTATTATGAGAAAACCCAACCAAAATTCTCTCAAAATTTCAATCAAAAGGTTTTTCTAGGAATCTCAATTTTTTTTCACCCATTTCCATGAACTAGTAAATATTTATAAGTGATTAACAGAAATCAATGAAAAAATTTAATAATTTTTACATAAATCTGGGATATCCTGAAATTAATAAATTAAGGGATAAAACTAATTAAATAAACGGTTAGAATATTTTTATGGATATATAAAATCCCAATGTATCATGACCTCATTGGTAAAGAATGATATTTACAAAATTTAATAATATTTTTAAAATAATTTCATTTGAAACACTAAAAATTCACAATTCCATGGGTAATATATTTATAATTTTAATTTCCATAACCAAATTTATAGTGGTAACATGTTTATACTATGTCCTATAAATATTGATTTAAAATTCATTATTACATATTATTTTAAGAAATTTTTTTGTGACTAACATATTAAATTAAAAATTCGTACATAGATTTAAGATTATATATCTTACAAAAACCTTTGGCATGTATTATAAAATGAAACACATGTTTTAGTTATATTTTATGACCAAAATAATTGACCATGATGTATTTAATTTAAAATTTTCTATGGTTTTCATGTATGATCAAAACACATCAAACCATTTCATCCAAAAAACATTTTTAAGCCATTTGATGTGTTCTGATTGTATTTGTTTTCAATCGATAGGCGTGATAAAGAATGACTGGATGTGGATTATTGAGAAAACAGAATTAAAGGGATAGAAAGATGTGTTTATAATTGGTTGGGGTGTTTTTTTCATGGAATGAATAAATTTATTATGATTCACTTTGTTTTTGGAATCAATCGCACTAGTTTTTGTATTATTATAAAAAAGAATCACTGTGAATGTCCATTGTCCTGAGAAGAAGATTATTTTAATGTGAAAATATCTTGCTAGAGTATATGTTAATTGGATTTACTCAGAATATGATGATAAAAATGTGTTTTTTTGGAGAATCAGAGTAACTATGGCTACGATATAATTAATTTTGATGATACTTTCCTATTTTTTAGTTCATATAAATAAGAGTTGTATTGAGCACATGATATGTAATGACGATGTAATAAATGTGTAGTGATATAAATGCTTCCAATAAGAAATTAATTGTTCTTAGATTAATTTTAAAAATAATAAAAAATAATAATATTTATATTATTTTTCAAAACAATCATAAATAAATCATATTCAGATTTATTGTATTCGGATGGTAGTGAAAAATAAGTTGTACTAATTTATTTTACAATTATTCAGAAAATAATCATATTAAGATCCATTTTGAAGGGAGAATGAAGGGGTGTGGATTTTAATTCAAAATAATCTGAAAAGAATCATATTCAGAGTTATCATATGCGGATGGAAGAGAGAAGATATTTGGTACCATTTTTTAAAAAAAATCTGAATACAATCTAATCCATATTGAAGAGGCGATTCAGATTTTATTTCATAACAATCATACCCAGATTGAGGACGGTGTGATGATTGTTTTTCAAAAGATTCTTATCCAGATTGAAGAGGCGGTGCTGATTGTTTTTCAAAACAATAATATCCAGATTGAAGATGATGCACTGATTGTTTTTCGAAAAAATGGAATCAAGATTGTGTAGATTGATTCGGAAAACAATTCCATACCATGTGGAAGAAACATATCATGTGATGATTTTTAATTTGGTGGTGCGATAGGAAATGGTTTTTGATAATAAATTAAGAGATGGTGATGATTGTTTTTAAATATTTCTATATCTGGGTGAAATTGAAAGAGTAGACATCGTACCGATCAATGATCATTGTTTTAAGATTTCCTTGTATCATACTCAGTTGGATAATCATTTTCAAATTGTATTTTATCAAATTGATGCAGATCAATTTTTTCATATTGCTTTCAGATTTTATTGTATCATACTCAGGTGGATCATCATTTTCAAATTGTTTTGTATCATATTCCAGAAGATGATTATTTTAATATTGAATTTGATTTAACTATAAATGATCATATCTAGAATGATCGTATTAAAAATGATCGTTACAAGAAATAATTTTACCTATAATGATTCTACATAGAATGATCATAACCATAAATGCACATATCCAGAAAGTATTATACTCTGGTATTTTTTCAAATGACATAATTATGTGGAGTAATATTTGAATAGTTTTCTATTCCCATCATATGAAATTTCAATGGGTCCTTTTTGAATCAATAAAAGATATGATGAATAAAATTTATTTGAAGTGAATAAATGGTTTTTTGAAGAAAAGAGTTTACTAGAATGAATGGAGCGATACAATACTTTTCAATCCATATTAGACGATGTTAAATATAGTCCTCAATGAATTCAATGTCATGGAGGTAGTGGTGATTCAAACACATGATTTGAATTTTATGGTGTTTTTTCTCAAGTGGGTCAGAGAGAAAAGAAAAAAAAGTAAGTATTGATTAGTGAATTTTCTAGGGGATACATTCATTTAAAAGAGTAATTGTATCTCAATTAGAGAATTTCATTTCTTCAAAAACATTCAATTAGTATTGTATTAAGAATTTTATTTAATAAATTAGCATGACTGAATAATAATCAGATGATCAAACCCATGTTTCTCTAATAAATTGTAACTTTACTGATATTTGAAATAGTAGTCTGGAAATGAACAGATGAAAAATGTAGAATATTCGTGAGTATTTGAGATGTGTTGACAAATTCAAAAAGTATCCCAATTTTTTGGGGGTAAATTCATATTTCCAAAAATTTTAGTGAGTAGGATTGAATTTTTTAATTCTCATCAAATATTTAATGGATCACCTATAAATGGTGAATTACATTGTATGTTATGTGCAAGGGGAACTCTACAATGAATGTAAGAGAGAAGATCCGTGTTTTGAGTGAGGGAATGTGATACAATTGTTTTTTGTATTAAATAAATTTTGATGGATAGAATGTTGTATTCAGTTTTCTTTGATATTTGGAGGAATTGATCGAAATGAGGTTTCAATACTGGGTATCATTGTATTGGGTTTCATTGACTGAGGAATATGGGTTTTTAATTTGTTTCAATCGTACTTAGTATTACTGTATTCATTTGTTTTCTGCAATCGTTTTGAGGAAGTATCGAGCATAGATTCAACATACTCATGGATTGAAGTGGTAAATTTTCATTTTCCTTTCCCTCTATCATAAAATTTAATGTGAGTATTGTTTGGTATGAATTATAATCGAAGGAAATAGACACAGTGTTTCATAACAATGTCCAGGTGGTTCCTAACTTTCATCTAAGTAAAACAAATATGAATTTTATTTCAATCTGAATACATTTTATGAATTTAATAGAATTACATGTAACATGTGTTGTTACAAAACAATTTTATTTCACTATTCTACTAAAAGGGTTCACACTCACTAGTGGGATTATTTTATATAACATCACAAGTGAAAGATTATATCATACTAGTTGTACTCCAATGATTTTTTCCCAAGTGGATTGTACGGTATTGGACCTTTTTCAAACCATACCAAGGATGTAGCTATTTTTATAGAATATTTAACCTTGTAAATCATTATGTTCCATTATATATGTGTTGATTTGTTTCTCAGCAGGTATTTGAAATAATTAACATGAGGAAAATGTTGTTTTAACTGAAAATTAACAAAAAATGAAAGAAGTATCATTGATTAACCTTCTACCCTCTATGTAATACAATACTTAGACTGGGAAATTTCAATTTTATAAGATGTATGTTCCCTTCGATATTTATGGTTGATGGAGAATAAGATATACGTGAACATTAATCATATTATGGTATTAGATGGAAAAATCTATCATATTTGGAATTTTATAATTCTTATATATATTCTGTCTATTAGTTAGTATTTTCATGATGCTGCAATAGTTCCTTCCATTGATTATTGTTATCCACTTTCACCTATTGACATAATATTTCTTGATAATGATGGAAGGTTTGAGAATGTTATATTATCATCAGTTTATGATTGTGAATTCATGAGTGTGAATGGAGTTTCTGCATCGAATGATATATGCGATTAATCATAAAACATATATAAAGGAAATAAATAAGTGAAGAAGGAAATGTAACAAATATGGAGATTTATGTATGAAGTTCTCATGATGGATGACCATTTACTAGTAGGGGACTTCTTTACCAGGTTAAATAACATTGTATGTACTATCATACGTCTTGGTGAAAAGATGTATTATTGTATTGTGGTGGAATAGATGTGGAGAATCATAATTGATGAATTTGATGAAAATGATTCATCACTAGAAAATATTGATCATGAAACATTATCTCAAGATTATTTGAAATATACTCTTTTTAATTCTGAAATGATAATCTATATTTATATGAATGAAAAAACTAAGAATGATAAACAAATATCCTTGAAGGGTTCTAAGAATGAAAAAAATAATTTTGAAGAATATGAAGTGGGATATTCCCACTCAAAAAATGAGGTATGTAATAATATTGATTCAATTTTTACTTTTTTTCTATGAATGTGAAATGATCTATATGAAGTCATAAAGGGAATAATCAATTATAGTGTTTTTCCTATGGGACACATGGGAATTTTGTTTCAATTGTTTTAAAAGAGGATATAAAATAGAATTTAATGAAATAGAAAGTGGTGGTGAAGAAAGGAGGCCAAGAATATCATTGATGAAAATAGGCTAAAAACAACAATTCTATTAAAAAGGTGAAGTTAAGTGGTTCTACAAATCCAAAGGATGAAATTTTTTTCTATGTAATATTATATTGAGTATGTTAAAAATAGTAGAAATGACAACATGTTCATTGAAATAGTTGATGAAGAAATTTTGTCTATTAATGAATGTAGTTGTGACGAAGATGAAGAAGAAAGTGAAGAGGAATTTGAATATACCATTGATAATACTAGGGAAAACTGTTTTATTGCAACAATTAATGATGATAAATTCATAATTATTAGTAATTATGAAAAATATACTCAAATTCATATGGATTTTAATGAATAATTAAAAAAATTCTTGATTTTGATCATAATACTTGAAAATGAAAATAAAAAGATTGAATTTGAATCTTGCTCAACAAGGTTTGAAGGAGATTTTTTCAAAGAGTTATTGAAGATATAGAATTATATAGATGATTTTAAGAAATATATTGATGGAGAAATAGAATTTTAATGAGTATCTAGAAGTGAAGTAGAATACAAAGAAAGATGATTTAGGACATGTCCAACAAAAGTAATATTAAGATAAATTCTGAAATATCAGTTTCCAAAATTATATCACTTAAATTATTTGATTTTATTTGAATGAGAAACATGGGAATGAAGAAAAAAATTACCTAAAAAGGTTGAGAAGATGATTTTAATTATTTTTGAAAATAATAATGTAGATAACGTAATATATGTTTCCAAAATCAACAATGATTGGAATTCGGAAATCACTAAGAACACTGAGTCTGAATATGTTTTGAATCATTCTAAATTTGAAAATGTTACCAATAATTCTAGTTTCGATATTTCAGAAAATCATATGATAATATGATTGAAAATATAAATATTAGTGGATTGGAAAAAAATGGGAAGAACATGGCTGAGAAAAAGATTAAATTTTCTTGACAGTATCAATGATTTAGAGGAAAATACCCCTTTTATGAATATTGATGGTATTGTAGTGGATTTATATATATATATAAAATTAGTTATTTCAACCTAATAAACGACTATTAATCCATTGTTTATGGATGGCTTGTTTTGAGGGGGAGTCAATTTTACCAAAAGTAGAATCTTGAAATGGTTGTGTTCAATAAATATTAGAAGAATGAAGTAATGATTGAAAATAGGTTCTAATCATTGGAATCAACTTGTAAAAGCCGTGAGAAACCTAGACAACATGATAAATGATGAATTTATTGGTACGGAAATAAAAAAATATTCTTGGAAATTTTCAGAATATGAATATTTTTGGATGTTAAGAAAGACAGACCTTCTAATTTTCTAAATAAAGAGTAATATGTTGTTTTTCTAGAAAAAATTAACATGGTAAGGGAATTTGAGGAATCATAAAAGATAGTTAAAGAAATTATGAGGAATAATACTTATGATGTAAAGAGAAATACTGAAAAAATGTTATCAACAAATTGTGTTGATGAGAATGAATAGAATGAAATCAAAACATGTTCAACTATCATTGTAGATAAAAAAATAAAAATTGATACCATAGAACTAGCTGATTTTAACAAGGATGTTCTTATAGAAAAAGAAATGATTTCAACCTCATTAACAGATTTGGAAAATAATAATAAATATGTTACAGAATATGATATGGATAAATAGAAGGAAGAAATCACATCCATTGAAAAATCCATGAAGAAGAAGAAGAAGGAATGAATGATAGAGAATTCTATGTTCGATTTTTTGTTTCTAAGAAATAATTGATGTTCCCATTATTCCCTATATAATTGAATACATGTGATATCTTTTAGGTAATTGATGGAGTGTAAATAAAATAGATATAATTGATTGGTATCTTACTTTTCTTATAAAAAAATTAATGACGATTTGTATAGTTTGTTTGCATACATTGTGTTTTTATACATATGAACATTCTAATGTGTCTATTGAGAAGGGTGCAGGATAATTTTTTTGAAGATGAATTGCATCATGTTTTTCTCCAATCATTAAAATGTTTAATGAATAATGTAAATGTCATGAAATTAGATTTGGTTAAGGATTATAATGATCAACATGATTATACATGATTTTTTTTAACACTCAGTTCACCCACATTGACATAGAGTTGTTTTGTTAAAGGTTCATTTCATAGAATATCATGTGATACCATTGTTAATGAATATCCTAAAATCATTAAATGGATAACATTTAAAAATAATGAAAAATTTTACAATGATGTCCCCATTAAATTTTATGGTCAATTAAGAGGAGAGATAATATAATGTAATGGGAAAAATAGTTAGAGAAATAAAGAAAAAAATAACACTAATTGTTTTTATTGAAGTATTTGATGTGGGTATTTATAAAAAATACAATGGGGGTGATTTTTAGGGCCAATTTTTGTATTGATTGTAATTTTTCTCAATTTATTGGTATTATGAAGAAATATAGGATGTTGATGAAAGAGAATTCATAAGGTAAGGGAATGGAATAAGAATTTGTTTGTGGGTGATCAGTTTTTTTTGGAAAGAAGAAATGTATTCTGATTCACTTTGATTCATAAAATTATTGTACTATTTCAGTATTGATATAAATAAGAATCAATTTTAATGTACATTTTAATGAGAAAAGGTGGATTTTAATGGAAAAATATCATGCTTGAAGTAGATGGTCATCTGATTCACTAGAAATATGTTAAGAAAGAGGTGTTTGATTTACTATAGAATCAGAGTAATTGTGACTATTATTGAATTAAATATGATGATTCATTGTAGATTTTTGTTTCATATAATTCTTCATTTTTATTGAATCTTTTTCATGAACTCATTATTGAAGAAAAGATGAGTGAAAGATATGATGTCAATAATAAAATAATAGTATTCATATGGTTTTTCAGAAAAATTATAAAATAATCATACTCAAATGGGTTTTCAAAACAATTATAAAAGAATAGTATTTTGATATAATGTGTATAGATGGATGAGATAAATAAGTATTACTGATTTACATTCAAAATTTAAGAACCCAGATCTTTATTTTAGGTATGTTTTTTCTTTTTCTGGTTGTTTTTTAGAAAAAGAGGAAAATATGGAAATTTTCTATGTTCACGACGTGTACTTTATGAGTACAAGCCATGTATGTTATGAGTACACGCTGTGTACGTTTCTCTCACATGAGGTGTGTAGCGGTGATGTGGAGGCTGCTTAATGCGGTGTACAGAAAGGGTGAGTACACACCATGTACTCATGAAGTACACATTCTGTACTTTTCTTTTCATTTCATTAATCAGGCCAGGGTTGTGTCTTAATCCTATTTTCATCTTCTTCTTTGCCTAATTACATCTAGAGCATCCGAGGAGGCCAAATCTTCTCTGAGCCATCGACCGGTCACTGGTTATCCAAATTGAACGTCGTCGGTTGCAATAGAATTACAATGGTGAGTTCTTTGTTCTTATATTTCAATTATTCCTGATTCCTTCTCTTACGAGTGTTATCTTAGGTTTAATGTTTTAGAAGTTTTTGTAGGTATACTACATTCTAGGCCAATTCACGGGTCGAGGATCAAGTATATCGATCTTCAAGGATCAAGGTAGGTGGTTTGTTTCCCTATGTTGAATGTCTTTGAGTTTTTTTGTGCAAAAGTGCCGGATACACATGTATCAGGTATCTCGGGTAAGGGTTTTCATCTTGTATTATTATCTACCTTAGATTCCATGCATGATTGTGGTTATTAGATGAATGATAATGTCTTGGAATCATGTTTGAGGATAACCCCATGGGTGTACCCCCTATTTTGGTTGTTTATCGCCGTTTGGCTTAGGTTGCCTGTGAGGCATACCGTGTTGCATTGTTTTCTTGCCCAGATATAATTGATTACATGTATTGACTGTTGTTTATATGGTTTTTATCCATTGTATCTATTATCCAAGTAGTTTGTTGAGCTTAAATTGGGATTCTAAAAGTCGATTATGCATGACTACACTACTCAGGGCTGTGGGATCTTGGTGTGGTAGACTAAAGAGGGAATTGATGATTAAGGGCTTCACTGGAGAGTCTGTTATAAATTAGAACCATTATCAAGAACTATAGGATTGGGAATTTGTGCTTCCATAGTGTGTACTTAGATACGTATTGAGACTATAGGGGGAATTAGACGTATGTACTTCCTCAAAGAGTCTATTTTTATCGTTAGAAGACCATAGGGGAATTGACGGTGAGAGCTTTGCAGAGTGTTTGGGCCTTTGTATGTTTACTTTAATAGAGGGGTTTTCTAGTGTGAGCCACCTAGAGAGTCACCATGGTTAATTTTTGGTTGGTTGTGATGAGTCCACCATGCCAAAGAACAATCTTGAGTTTGTACTGCTTTCTATTAGGTAGTCTGCTATGATACATGTTGTGTTTCTTTCTAAGCCTTGAGAATATAGAGCTATTTTCTAGATTCCTCGGTTGATAATTTAATGACTGAATTAAATTAATAATTAAATGTGAATGTAGATTGGTAGGATTGATTACTTTGGAGTACTCCTATTTCTGTGCTGCATTTATTTCCTTTACTTTTGTTGTATTTCTCACTAACAGTAGGGCACAGATCATGTGGTGATTTCCAACTGGGATTAGACTCACACCCTATTTGGGTCCTACTTTTCGGCCCAAACAGGTTATATAGTTGCAGGTGTGGATAGGGATTGTGGCCCTCCTACATCAGGTATATGATTTTTGGTTGGAGGTGGAGAGCATAGGACTGAGCCTAGGCTTGCGATGCAGTTTGAGTTGATGTTTACTTTTAGTACTTGTTCTCAATTGTATTTTATCACATTGTTGTACTTGCTTCTTTCCTAATATACTTGTACCTGCTGCATCATTTTAATAATTATTATATAATACATTTCATCCTCTATTTAGTTTTAGTTGTTTTATGTTGTTTACTGCTTCTGCTATTGTCTGTTATATCCTTTTCATTATATACCTTACCAAATGAGGGAATAGTTTCCCCAAGGACTCAGAAAAGCCCTCGCTGCTAGTCAGCAGCCTCTGGAATTTGGGGAAACGTGCATGAGGTCATGTGTCAAACCAAGTATGAGGAACCAGTTGAGTGGCTTCGGAAAAGGGTCATTACAAAGTGGTATCAGAGAGGTTCATTCCATTTCTATTGACATACTGTTTAGAAACACTAGACAGGGATAAGACGATATAGTTAAATGGTAAATATCTGTGCCCGAGAATTTTAGAACCCGTGTATAGGGAAAAATCCAGATTACCTCAAATATTTCAATTTTTTAGTTTTTTTAAAATGTCATAGTTTAATTGATTTAACCTTTGGGTGGTGTACTTTTTTTTGTACTATTACTATTTGTATGATTGTTGTTCTATTTTGTTGCAACCCGATGAGATGAGGGTATGCCATCTCATGTCATTCATTCTTTCATGCCATATAGATTACATTTTAATTTCCATGCTGTTGTGATAGAATTTGTGATAGAAGTTTCATGTTGTTGTGATAACTGCTTTAATAGAATGCCTACAATGTTGACAGGGTATCATTTGTTTAGAGCTTCTTTATCATGGACACCAAAATTTGGTCTTAGAGGTTTTATGGGACCTCGAGGATCAGAATTTGGTGGATCATGATTTGTTATAAATTTTACTTGTTATATCCATTGATATGATGCCAAGCATTTATTCGTGGGAAGAATGGGACCCCACGGATCGGAATTTGGCATCTTAACACATGATTTCTATGTTTTCTGGGCACCGGTGCAGTTCTGAGGCTACTATCTGGAAAAACCCATAATACACGGCGTGTACTTTATGCATACATGCCGTGTAGTTTTTAACTGTGTCCCTAATTGTGTTGGGCAGAGATAATGGGTTGTAAAGTTTCTTTAGGAATACGCCATGTACCAGCTTAGCATGTTGTGTTGTCTAGAATAAGTACTTGGTTGTCTCACGAACAACATCGGTCAGGGTTTTCCTTCAAGTGCACTCAGTTACCCTTGGTAACACGCCATGTATAGTGGACCATGTATCCTACCCAGTAGCCAACAACACTGGTTGGTGTTATCCTTCCAGGTACATGCCGTGTCCGTATGGAACACGCCGTGTAGTATCGACAATGTGTCAGGCCGTGTCATTAAAAACACGGGCCAGGTAAGGAATTTCATTTACAAGATATGTTTCCTTTGACATTCTGTGTAGTACTGGTCCATGTACCAGTCCGTTTGACTAACGACATAGACATGGGAGAGATATTTTAGACACACTCTATAGTGGACAAGCAAGTTGTGCAGTTTCCTACTGAGATAGTGCATGTTCCCAGCCATGTAGGATTGAACGGGAATGGAAGAAAAGGGTTAGTACACATCTTGTAGTTTAAGAACATTTCGTGTAGTAGGGTGGTTTACACAGCCATGTATGGACAAGGTACATGCCCATGTTAAATATTTAAGAAACACGCCGTGTAGTCATGTTTTCCCAAATTTTAAAGTTTTTATCTTCTGTTACGTTTTGGTCTCTAATGTTTCATTTGTGTTCATCATTAATGAAGGTGTGCTTTTAACTTTTCAGAGCTATGGAACCAAGACATCCTCCCGTTGCACGTCAAGAACCAGGCAGTGACCCTACGCCTGATACGGAAGATCATGGACTACCAGTTGTTCTGCCAATCATTCCAGACATGGAAATTGTTGTGATTCCAGACACTGGTGCTAACACTCAGTTCAGAGATGGTTTCTTGAGATTCATGCTGACCTTCCAGGGAGCTCAGCATCTGGCCCCGTCTATGGTAGAATTGAAGAAGGGTTTTTAGCAGCAGCACCCTCCCACGTTCACAGGGGATGGATGACCATACGCTCGAGAGTCTTTTCTAGAAGCCACGCGGTCCATATTCGGGCATCTGAAAACACCTCTGGATAGTAGAGTGAAGCTCACAACTTATATGCTGCGAGAATCCACCAAGAGATGGTGGGATGTGGTTTCAATGACAGGGCGCCAACAGGATATGGCATGGGTTGAGTTTCAGCATATATTCTACGACTATGTCTACCAGACGACGCTGAGGGCTGACAGACCCATAGAGTTCATGAACAAGCAGTAGGGTACTCTCACAGTTATGGAGTATTCCAC
Source organism: Viscum album (assembly GCA_963277665.1). Taxonomy (NCBI): domain Eukaryota; kingdom Viridiplantae; phylum Streptophyta; class Magnoliopsida; order Santalales; family Viscaceae; genus Viscum; species Viscum album. The sequence goes on along the minus strand of OY728122.1, from coordinate 1,404,551,837 downwards.
CCACATTATAGAGTTACAGAGTTTCACTCACATTTTTGGGGACGATGAGATAATTTTTGGTGAGGAAGCTTGAATATGGCCTTGGGCCAAACATCATGTCAAAGGTGATCATCAATCAGTTTACTTATATAACTCTGATAGTAAACCAGGAACTTATTACAGAGAGAAACATGAGGGAAGCTAGATTTGTGGACCAAGACGGTTCAACATCCAGGGTTGATTCTCTCCAGACAAACAGCAGGAAGAACCAACAAGAGTCTATATGAGGTGACTCGAGGAAGTGAGGTATTTCATCTGGTAAACAGGATCGTACTTCTGGAAACCAGGTGGTGTGCTATCAGTGTGTAAAAATGGACATAAAATCCTTAGTGCCCGAGAGACCCGGTGGAGTGATGATCACGTGGAAAGATGGCTCATCTATAGAGTTTCAGCAAGGTTCTTCTTCTAGCGTCCATTGAAGGAAGATCAGTATCGACTACGCGTACAGGAGTTGGATTACCAGTTCCGCAGCAGATATGGGGATAGAGCTCTTCAGGTCGTTCAAGGTAGGGTATAGGCTATCGACGCAGTGATCAGGCCTAGGGAGGGTAAGCTTAGGGATCTCAGGCTATTACACAGGGCCGTGGTGCATTCTAGACTTTTGCAGTAGATCAGATTCATCAAGATAACGGACTTGGACCTTCCACAGTTCATGGTACGATTTTAGTCACCTCAGTTTTATCCAATTCACATTTCAATACATGAGCTTCTCATAGTTGTATTTATGCGTATACCATGGAAAGCCTTAGACTCACTATTTATACTTCTGAGGATTTGATGATGCTAGACACTATTTTGTGAATTAGAACTATTAGCGTGCATCAATGCTTAGCATCCCCCATGAGGTTGGTGGATGTCATTTTTCATGGAGTCTCTATTTTTGGGAGATGACATGATATGATGTCATTCTCGGGATGGACTTATTACTTCCCATCCAGAACTTTGTCAATTGCTATCGCCGCAAGGTGACATTCACATAAATAGAGGGAGGATCTTTTCTTTACAAGGGAGAATGGGATGTCCAGGAGAGCAGAGATGGACCAGAGTATGATGGGGTGGGCTGTGTTACAGCCCAGATTTCTAGCTTATATTTTGATGACCAGGGGACTTCTAAGACAGGTTTTCCTCTATTGGTTAGTCAATTTATAGATGTCCTTCCATAAGACATTTCTCGTTTTCCTCCTGTGTGAGAGGTATAATTCGCTATTTAGATTTTTCCATGAGTGGAACTGATGTCCATTCCTCCTTATAGGATAGAAACATCTGAGTTGTAGGATAAAAAGAAATAATCAGAGGAGTTGCAGACAAGGGGTTTCATCTGACCTATTACTTCTCCTTGGGGTTCGCCTGTCCTGTTTGGGAAGAAGGAAGATGACACCCTTAGGATTTTTCTGGATTATCGGAAGCTGAACCAGGTGATGGTCAAGAACCAATATCCATTTCCACATATATATGATCTCCTTGATCATCTTTTATGAGCCAGAGTGTTCTCAACGATCGACTTCAGATCCGCCTACCATTTTTTGTGTGTCAGACCATCTGATATAACTCTTACAGCCTTCCGGATCCGGTGAGGTCTATATTTGTATTGGTTATGTAGTTCGGTTTCACGAACGCGCCATTAGTATTCATGGCGCAGATGAACAAAGTTTTCCATCCTAACATGGATTCTTTCAAGGTGGTTTGTGTGGATGACATCTTCGTGTACTCTCACACTCGACATGACCATGCTACCCATCTGGATATCATTTTGAGTACACTGAGGGAGCATTAGTTATATTCTAATCTCTCAAAGTTCCACTTATGGATGGAAGAGGTTCACTTTGTGTGTCATGTCATCTCAGAGACATGAGTATTAATAGTCCCCGATAAGGTGAGAGTAGTAGTTAGCTGGGAGCTGCCGAAGAATGTCTTTGATGTATGAGGTTTCTTAGGGATTTCTGGTTACTACATGCGGTTTATACAGGACTTCTCATGCTGAGTAGTGTCTTTGATGGGCTTGACAAAAAAGGGGGTGAAGTTGTTTGGATAGAAGTCTGGGATTCAGCCATTCAGGAGCTTAAGGGGATATTGAATTCACCACCGATTATAGTTTTTCCGGAGCCGGGAAGGAGTTATACAATATTCTGTGATTCATCTTCCATCAGGCTTGGAGTAGTGCTTATGCAGGAGGATCGTGATGTTGCGTATGGATCTCAGTAGTTGAGGCCACATTAGAGGAAATATCCTATGCACGACCTGGATTTGGATGCAGTTGTTCATTCATTGTGTGGTTGGATACATTATCTTCTATGAGAGATTTTTTTGGTGTATACTGACCACAAGAGCCTCTTGTTCATCTTCACGCAGCGTGAAATGAATCTGAGACATTGGAGGTCGATTGAGTACCTTCATCATTTTAATTTAGAGCTTGCCTATACAACTAGGAAAGGAAATGTAGTGGATGATGAACTGAGCAGGAGGACTCAGATACAAGGAGTACATGAGGCCAGTAGTGAGAGGCATCTTATGGGTCCATATTCTGAAATGCATTTGGAGGTGCACTATTGACAGGGTCAGACCTTCCTTTCATCTATAGTTGTTTTCCCTTCCCTTCTTGATCGAGTTCAAATGCGGAAACTATCATATTATGAAGGCCTAGTCCTATAGGAAAGTGTTTCAGGAGAGGACCCACTTCCCAGATGGATCATATGAGAGGATGAGATCATGCATTTTCGGGGAAGCGTATGGGTGCTTGTAGATATACGCGAGGAGCTGATGTGAGACTTTCATTCATCATTTTGGGCAGTTCATCCTGGCATCTCCATGATTTATTGGGATCTACACCACCAGTATTGGTGGCTGAGTATGAAGAGAGATGTTTCTAGTTTTTTCATGAGATATTCCATATGTTATTAGGTGAAGGAAGAGAACCAGCAACTAGTAGGGATTTTACAGCAGCTACCCATTCCCGAGTGGAAGTGGAATGATGTGACGATGGACTTTGTGAGAGGGTCACCTAGATCGCCTCGAGGGAATGATCTAGTATGGGTTGTCATTGACATAATCAAGAAGTATTCCCACTTCTTACCGGTTAATGAGACCTTCGGTGTTGATGATATTTGATAGTTGTACATCTTTGAGATTGTACGATTGCATGGGGTTCTGAGTACTGTCATTATCGGTAGGGACTCCTACTTTACGTTGCATTTCTGTCAAGGGATATAGAGGGCCTTGGAAACAGAGGTTCTTATGAATACGTCTTACCATACCTAGACAGATGGCCAATCAGAGTGTATGATTCAGGTGCTAGATGAAATTCTACGAGCCACTGTCCTTGATTTTGGAGGCTCATGGAAGTGAAATATACCTCTAGTGGAGTTTTCCTATAATAATAGTTTTCAAGAAACTATTCAGGTTGCACCTTCGAGGCATTGTACGGTAGGCTGTGCTGATCCCCCTTGTGTTGGCTGGAGGTAGGATAGGTATCTATGTTGGGACCTCATCTAGTTCAGGAGACCACAGAGCCGGTGGAGATGATTGGAAATAGGATGGCTATTGCACAGCCTTGGATGAATTCTTATGCTAATCAGAAGAGAAGACCTTTGGATTTTATGGTCGAGGATCAGGTTTTCCTACTTGTTACCCCGACATTTGGAAAAAAGAAGATCAGGAGATAGGGCAATCTTTCACCAAGATACGTCGGGCTGTTTGAGGTTCTGGAGAGAGTCGATCTGGTTTCTTATAGGTTGCAGTTGCCTTAGAGGTATCAGGCTATGAACGAAGTCTTCCATGTTTCTTAGCTTCGCTGCTATTTCTCAGTCCCGTCTAATTTTTTCAACCCGACGAGGTTGAGATGGAATAGGATGCATATTTCTTGGAGCATCCTATCAGGATCATTGATCGTAGTGCAAAGATAATATGTGCCCGGTCTGTTCCTCTAGTACGGGTGCTAAGGTAGCACGACCGTTTATAGGATGAGTCTTGGGAGAGGGAGGCTGATATTCGATCATAGTGGATATAGTTGTTCGAGATTTCTTCTTCACCACAACTTTAGGGAAATTCGGGAAAAAATTTCATTAAGGGGGGAAGTTTGTAAGAAACTAGATCTTCATTTCAGTTATGGTTTTCCTTTTCTGGTCGATTTTTAGAAAAGAAGGAAAATATGGAAATTTTCTAAGTACACACTGTGTAGTTTTCTCCCATGAAACGTCATGTGCTAGCCGTGTCCGGGCCACACACACGATGTGTAGTTGTGATGTGGAGGCTGCTTAATGCGGTGTATGAAAATAGTGAGTACAACTCGTGTACTTGTGAATTAGACGCTGTGTAGTTTTCTTTTTATTTCATTTATCGGACCTAGGTCGCGTCGTAAACATATTTCCATCTTACCCTCTGCCTAATTACGTCTAGAGCATCCAATGTGGTCAAATCTTCTTTGAGCCATTGATCTGTCACCGATTATCCGAATCGAACATTGTCGGTTGCAATAGAATCGCAGTGGTGAGTTGTTGGTTCTTCTTTGTCCACGTTTCCTGATTCTTTCTCTTATAAGAGTTATATTAGGTTCAATGCTTTAGTCTTTTTTGCAGATCTACTCTATTCTAGGCCGATTCACGGATGAGGATCAAATATCGATATTCAAGGATCGAGGTAGGTGCTTTTTCTTTACGTTGAATGTCTTTGAGTTTTTGGTGAAAAATTATCGGATACCCATGTATCCGATATATTGGGTTATGGGTTTGATATTTTATTGTTATCTGCCTTCGATTTCATATATGCTTGCGGTTGATAAATGATTGATAATTTCTTGGTGGCATGATTGAGGGTCACACCATGGGTTTTCCCCCAGTTTTGGCTATTTATCGTCGTTTGGATTAGGTTGCATGTGAGGAATACCTTGTTGCATGATTTTCCTACCTTGATATAATTGATTGCATGTATTTCCTGCTGTTTATACGATTTTGATGATTTTTATCTATTAGAAAAGTAGTTTTTTGAGCTTACTTTGGGCTGCTTAAAGTCGATTATGCTTGACTACACTACTCAAGATTGTGGGAACCTGGTGTGGTAGACTAAAGAGGGAATTAACGATTAAGGGATTCCCTAGAGGTTCTGTTATAAATTAGAATAATTCGCAGGACCTACGAAAATATGACTTTGTGATTCCATAGAGTGTCTTTAGTAGGGTATCAAGACTATAGGGGGAATTAGATGTAAGTGCTTCCTTAGAGATTCTATAGTTATCTTTGCAAGACCGTAGGGGAATTGACACTGAGATATTCCCAATGTGTGTGTGCCTTTGTATGTCTACTTGACTAGAGGGGTCTTCCAATGTGAGACACCCAGAGAGTCACCATAGATATTGTTTGGAAGGTTGTGATGAGTCCACCATGCCAAAGAACAATCATGAGTTTGTACTGCTTGCTGTTATGTAGTCCGCTGAGATACATGTTGCGTTACTTGCTAAGCCTTGAGAATATAGAGCTGTTTTCTAGATTCCATGGATGATAATTTAACAAGTGAATTTAATTAATAAATAAATGTTAATGGATATTGGTAGGATTGTTTACTTTATGGTACTCCAATTTATCTGCTACATTTATTTCCTTTACTTTAGCCATGTTTTTCAATGACAGTAGAGCACAGATCTTGTGGTGATTGCCTACTGGGATTAGTCTCACACCCTCTTTAGGTCTAGATTTTCGGCCCAAACTGTTTATATAGTTGCTGGTGTGGATAGGGATTGTGGCCCTTTTACTTTAAATACATGATTGATGATTGGAGCTGGAGAGCATAGGATCGAGCCCAGGTTTACGATGCTGCTGGAGTTGCTATTTACTTTTAGTACTTGTTCTCAGTTGTATTTCAGCACATTTTTTGGTTTGCTTTATTCCTTAGATAATTGTACATACTTCATAATTTTCATCATTATTATATTATAAATTGCTTCTGCTATTTAGTTACAGTTGTTGTATGCTATTTACTTCTTCTATTGTATGTTATTTCCTTTTCATTGTATACCTTAATAATGAGGGTATAGTATCCCCAATGACTCACTAAAGCCCTCGCAGCAAGTCAGTAGTGTCTCGCATTTGGGGAAACGCACTTGAGGTCATGTGGAGGACTAGGTATCGGGCACCAGTTGAGTGGATTGGGACTTGGTTTGTTACAAAAAACATTCTGAAAAAATCATATTCATATAGAGAGGGTAGTGAGAAAGAAGTGGTGCAGATTGTTTTTCAGAACAATCAAAAAAGAAACATGTTTATATTTATTGCATCCAGATGGAAGAGGGAATGAAATGGTGCAGATTATTTTTCAAAAATATTGAAAAAAAATCATATCCATGATAAAGAGGATGGGATGATTTTTTTTCAAAACGATTGAATCATGAATGATAAGGTGATTATGATAATTTTTTTAAAAAAAATCATATCCCAATTGAAGTGGAAGATAAGATTGATTTTCAAAACCATTGTATCTAGATTGGTGAGGTGGGGCTGATTGGTTTTCAAAAAAATTGTATCATTATTGAATCGATTGTCTTTCACAACATTTGGATATTGAGTAAAAGAAAAATAACTAGTCCATAATCACTTGGTGATGAATGCAGAGGTGTGTTAATAAAAGTGTTATATATGGTGTTGATTGGTACTAAAAATGACCTTATCATGTTTAAAGTGAAATAATAGAAATATTACAAATCTAAGATTAATGTTTTCATATTATATTGTGTTCTACTCAAGTGGATAATCATTTTCTGATTTTATTGTAACATATTCAGACAGATAATTTTTTTAGATTGTTTTTAGATTTTATGCCATGATAACCAAATAGATCAACGTTTTCAGATTGTATAGTATCGAATTTGGGAGGATCAATGTTTTGAGATTATATATGATCATAACCAGAAATGATCATACACAAAATTTTCATATCCAAAATTATCATAATAAGAAATTATTGTACAATTACTGATGCTACCTAATATGATCGTAACCATAATGAATATAACAGAAATGATCATATCGAGAAATTATCATTCTCTGGTTTGTTTTCAAATGAATTTATTATGTGGTGTAAGAGTTGAATTGTTTTGTATCATCTTCATATGATAATTTAGTGGGTCCATGTTCCTTCAATAGATGAGAATAACAATAATTTTTTATTTTATGTTAATCAAAGGTTTTGTAAAGAAAAGAGTTTACTATAGTGAATGGAATGTTCCAATACTTTTTAATCCATGATAGATGATGCTAAATATGATCATAAATGTATTAAACTTCATGAATGTGGTCATGATTCAAGAATATTATTTTAATGTGATGATGTTCTTTTTAATTGTTTTCAATTGGGAAGAGAAGAAATTTTTGATTTTTGAATGAATATGCAAGGGGGATTTCATTTCAATGAGTGATTGTATCTCATGCAGAGAATTGAATTTCATCATCCATAATAAATTGGTATGGTATCAAGCATTGTTTTGAAGAAATAATCATGAGAGAATCAGATTTAGATGATCAGACTTATTTATTCCTCAACAATTATAATCATATTGACATTTGAAAAGGGAGTCAGGAGAAGAATACATAATGATTTTAGAATATTTGTGAATCTTAGTGATGTTCTGACAATGTCAAAATGCATCCGATTATTTTGGGGGGAAATTCCAATTTGTATAAATTTGATTGAGGTGGAATGATTTTTTAGATTCCATAAAAAGGTTTAATGGGTTTCCCATAAAAGGGAAATTACATTGTACTTTTTGTGTGAGGGGAACTGTTCACTGATGTAGAGAGAGAAGCTCTGAGTTTTTAGTTAGATAATGTTATAACATTGTTTTTTTATTGAATACATTTAAATGGGATGGATGTTATATTTGGATGACATTGATATCAAGATGGATTAATCATAAAGGTTTTTCAATATTTGGTATCTACATATTTGGGTTTTTCAGACTGATGATGAAGGGTTTCTAATTCATTCTAGTCGTACTTAGTAGCACTGCATTCTTTTGTAATGGGAAATTAGACTGAGAAATTATTATAATGAGTTTCATCATACTCAGGGTTTGATGTGGTGATGATTAATTTTCATTGAATTATAACAAAAAATTTGATTGGGATTATTTTTTGGTAATAATATGACTCCGAGGAATCTGACATAGAAGAGATTAGACTCATTGTTTCATAACAAAGTGTAGGTGGTTCCTACCTTTATTGAAGGTGTGAAATTCATGAATTTTATTTCATTTTCAATACATTTTTCGAATTAAAATGAAGATGTTGTAACATTTGTGGTTGTAAACCCCCAATATTTCATAGTAAATTATCTTTATAATGTAATTTCATAGCTTATATTACATAAAACCCCGACAAGGATTTCATTATATGCAAGATTGAGTTTTTGAAAAACAAAAAATTAGTATTATAATTATTAAAACAATATATTTGTTTCTCATTTAAATATTATAATATGAATTGTATCATATATATTTTAAATGTTATTTATAATGTTTTTAGATAAATAAAACATGTTTATAATGAGATTTATATGTTTGTTTAAAATATTTATGTATTTCGAAAACCTGTAATTTTAAAAGAACTACATTTTATGTCCTTTTGTGAACAATAATAAAATTAATTTTAGACACTCATTAAAAATTAATTTTTTCAAATAATCAACATTTTTGATTTTAGAATAACACTATTATCTTAGAGTGAATTGTTTTTTCTAAAAACATCCAATTTTGATGAATAGTGAAAATACTTCATAGTACATAAAAACCGAGTTATTCATTTAAATTGTTATTTTTAATTAAACTCATTATTAATGTCAAAACAGAAACATAATACATACTATTTCCCAATTTATGAATTTTTTTAATTTTATAATAGATTTAGGTATAATAATTCATTGAATTTTTTTAACAAATTTTTACCCACCTTCATGGCACATTTATCCACTTTCTTGGAACATTTGTAAATTTGCATAAAACATAATTTTACCACTTCTATGAATTGAATTAAAAACTCCAAGATACATGGTTGACATCTATATGTAAAATGAGGTTCAATAAGATGAAAACAGTTTTTCTGAATAGTTGGTTTTGAATTTTATTTACCACAGTTAAAAATTAACATCAAAATAAAAGGTTAAAATAAAATTATAATAATATAAAATTACCCCAAAACATGTCCTAATTCTATTTTATTTGTTTTTTTACAAAAATAATCCATAGGACAAAAAAATTATCATTTTATATTCAATTGGTGAATATTCAAAAATTTATTTTATTTTATTTAATAAAGTGTTAAAATTGATAAATTCAAATTTTTATAACTAAATCATTTAAAATATAGAGTTATAAAAAAGTTAAATTTCACTATAAATATTCATTATAATGATAAAATGATATTATATATCATAATATTTATTTTATAATTTTTATAAATGAAATAAAAAAAACTTATTTATGACACCCGAATGTTGTAGTTGTTACCTAATTAATGAATGATTAAAATAATTGATATTATAAATACTAAAATAGTTGTAAATTTAAAATTCTGATTCCATATAATAATTTTCATGTTGAATATGACATGTTAAGGTTAATTTAATTTATTTTTTTGATGTAATAAAATTGTTATGACTTCCAAACAAACAATAAATACTGTAAAAATTGACATAAATATGTTTTTAATTAAATATTATATTATTAAATTATATAATATTACTAAAAATATATGATTATCCCAAAGGACATAAATAGTGTTATATATATCATTAATTATACATTTTTGGTTCTTTTTTAATTTTATAGAACATTTATTAATCATATAGTGTAAGAATACAAATAAAATGTAAGTGTTAAATTATTTAACAATGGGTTAAATCTAAAAGATTAAGTAAATACGGTGAGAAAAAATATATAAAACCTATTGGTTGAGAGTATCTCGACCAATACAGACAATATATTCAAAAGAAATCCATTTGGATCCATTTGAAACTGAAAATTATTTTATAATAAAATATTATTTCAAACTCTTCCTATAGTGCCCCTCACATCTCGTATAAAAGGATACTTCACCTTTTCTCAAATTCACACCTCCAAATCAATTTATCTCATCCATCCCCTACCACAATATCCACTCTAATACCCTCATATAATCTTATATTTGTTATTTTGATCCTAAATCCATCTTAATAAGCACTTGTTCAAGTCAAAAAGAAGAGGATGAATAAGAGGAAATTATTCAATTACCTCTTTCTAAGTACATATCTTATTTTACATTATCTTTCATTATTTTTTCATTAATTAAATAATAAATTCTTTACCTTCTACATAATTAGATGATTTTATGAATATGGTAAAGAAATATTCATTATTGCATTTTTTTCTATGAATGGGAAACTCACCATATGTGCGTACGTACAACTTATCATCCCCACATCGTGGTGTAGTTTTTTTTTCAACACTTCATTATTAGGATGGGGATAATTATGAGTATAATTGATATAAATATTAAATATTAAAATTTAATGATTATTAATATATAATATAACATACAATTAAACCTTGTTACCACATCAATACAATGATATTGTCACTCGTGGGTATAAACGGCTTAACATCTCCACAATGCGATGAGATTAAACTTCAACGATCATCCTTCAAGAATTTTTATAAAAAAAATATTTATTGTTTAATTTTGAGTTATATAATATAGTATTTGTACTACAATAATATATATTATTGTAGATGAATATATGGTTATTAATTACATCCATATTATATGATAAGATAATGGAAACAATTTTCTTGCATATGTATGGAATACCGTCTCCTAGAATAGTGTTTCCATTTCATATATCTATCCATTATACATATTTATATTCTGAATATATATGATATATAAATCAGTATTTATATTCACAATTTATTTAAATCATGATCTGTGTGATACGCTGAAGAATAACATGTTAAAACACATACGATAAATATAATTATCATTACGCAAAATGATTCTTTAACATTGAAATTATTATTAATTAGGTAGTATAATGTAATAAATGAATGTTATATGACATAATAAAAATTAATATGGTTATGGTATAATTTAATAACATATTATTGTCATTATACAAGAGGTTAAGCATACCCTCATCTAAAAGAATGAACATGGTATGGGTTAACTCTACAATAAAATTATTAGTTGATATTGTTTATGTGTATATATTTATTTAGACATATTTATCATGCATTTCCATGTTTAATAAATTTTTATCAAAAAGAATCTTTTAATGTTTAATGGAAGGGTAATTTTAACAATATAATCAATTTAAATTCTTTAAATATTTATTTTTTTCTAAATTAATTTTATTAATGCCCTTGATTTCTAAATGGTTTTAAGGATTTATTTATATTAACATGATTGTTTTAAAATAATAATTATTTGGAATTGTTTCAAAGTGTTATGGGAAAATTTGACTCAATAATCAATTTATAATGACTTCTCATTTTAAATTGTTTTACTTTTAAAGGATTGCATGTATAATGGATATTTCTCTCAAAGAGTATTACTGATCAAATTGAACTATGTCAATATCTTTTAGTGGATGTTATTTTTAATTGAGGTTTATTTATTATAATACAATAATATATATTGTATTAAATGAGTTATGATATGTTTTACTGTGGATGTGTGGTTTTTTATATCAGACATGGTTTATTATTAAATTTTTGAAATATAGAATTCTAATTTTAATATGAATGATTATGTTATGTTTAACCTTATTTATATGTGGAAGGTATTTTACTTCATATGTGATGGGAGGGGATAGGTATAGCCCATCGATGCGTCGTTAGGTATCATGAGACCAACTAGTGTCTTTTCACAAGGCCGTGAGAATATATTTATAAATGTTATTGGCACAAGGCCATGACGTATTAGTTAAGTTTGGCATTATGCATTCACTTTTATGAAATGAGTTATTACATGTGATTAGTAGTCTAGTAGAATATCCATGTGAAGGTTTATATGATATATATTTACTTATTTCTTCCATATTATTTTCATGTTTTTTATTTAAAAGTCTAATATTTTTTGTGCATCTGGCATTAAATTTATATATTTTTTACTGAATTATTTATCCAAAATGAGCATTTGATCTCACGCCTTTATTATGTTTGATATCTCATGACTCCATGAATTATATTAGGACTGATATGCATGGTTTAGATAAGGGAGAAATTTTGTTCTCAAATAATTATCTACGTTATATTTAATGAAAGAAATTTTAATATAATGTTCATATATGTAGTATATTTTCAAAGGCTCCTAAACTGATCGATCCTTTGGAACAAGATTCCTTATAATCAAAACAATATATTAAAATAATGCATCAGCTCAAGGATAACTGGGGTCCAAGCATTATAGTTTGTATGAAAATATGTTTTTTAAAAATATTGGAAATATATTTACATAAACTCTAATTAGGAAAAATTTACCAAAGATAGAATTTGTGGATTAGTATATAAGAACATTAATAAAATTTTGTAATGTAGATATTTTTTGGTTTTTCTAAGAAATAAATTCATGTCTAGATACTTCAAGTGGAAATGGTTCAGGAACAGATATACCATGGTCTGAGAATTCCGAAAAAAAAGTTTTGGGTTTGACCGAGTGTATCCTGGAACACGTCTACATGCCTACTGCACCCCATGTTTAACACTACTGTGGGAAAATGTTTAAGATAATTCAAATTTTTTTACAAACCATTATTTATGATTTATAAGTAAATATGTCAGAAAAACCCATTTTTAGGATTTTTATACACGAAGTGTTAAATTCATCAATTAATGATGGTAATTTTTCTAGTTCTTTTATTTACATTATGTTATGATCTATCCATATGTATTTAATATTTTTGAAATGGAACCTAGTAGAATTAAGGAGAACTCATATAATACGCATGATCTAAATAGTATGAAGGATCATATATTTCATGGTGTTATGAGAACATTAAGAATAGAATTAGTCTCCCACATTTTATTATCATAAGAAAAAATAATATCATGTGTTAATAAGATCTGTAATGATTTATTTGGGTCATATGGTTTTTATATGAATCCATATAAGAAGAGGATGGTAGAGAGAATTATATATAATGGTAAGATGGGAATATCATATTTTCCAATATGTTATAACTGTGGAAAGAATAATCCTGGGAAGTACTTGAAAGGAGTTGGAGTTTTTTATAAGTATGAAAAATGGGGACACCATGTATGTGATTGTATAGATATGAAAACATTTTTTAATGTAAAATTAATTATCTTCAAGGAGTTGGAACACAATAAAAATCAATGTTTGAATCATCAGAGTATACCCCAAATGATGTTATTTCATAATATTCATGTTATGATAATACCACAGATAAAGGAGAATGATTAGTTTTCCGATTTTGTTATTAACGAATTGTGTCATTTTATTATTGTAATAATATTATAAAAGTTATAACAATTATAGAGTATATAAGGATTTACTACAATAATTTTTCATTTTGGAATTGAGATTGTGTGTTATCAAGAAAAGTGATTCCATAGCAGGGTAATCGTTTTGGAAAATATATGGATGAGAGAAAGATAAACCATAAAATAGTCATGAGTCTAAGTTATTGATTTGGTAATAAGATATAATTGAGTTGAATAATGTATATTAGATATTATTTATATCCATAGAACTAATTAATGACTTGTTAATTCCATCATTGATTAAAATTAAAACATTTCTTGATTTATGTAGTAAATCTAGTATTTTATGTTCTAAAGAAGGAATAATGTAGTATATACCTAATAAAATAAGGGTTTATGGTAATTATGGTTGAATTTATGTTTTAATATAATAAATTATGAAGGTATTCACATGATGTTATATTATAAAATAGATCTTCATTTTTTTATGTTGACCTTCCTTATAAATTTTTGGACTGTGAGTTTGGACCCAATTATTTTGGATAAGTCTATTCGTTGGAATGTATTTTGATGGAAGTTGGATTCTATTTTTTATGGTTAAATATATTTTAAAAATATTTTTGGATTATTATAAAATGGTAATATTGTTTATCAGGCGACAACCTATCATGTCTGGCAGGGCCACGTGACTTGAACCTTCAATCGAATGATAACAATGGTGCATCCTCGACCACTAGCCTACGTGATGTCCTAGTTTGTATAATGTAATTTTTTATTGGTCTGATAGATTAAATATATATTAATTTTATTTGTAACCATATACTATTAGGTTATATATATTATTTTGGTGTTCTATTGTCTTTTGGTATGAATGATTAGTTTTTGGAAGAAAATAGTTAATCGATGAAACTCTACATGTTTAGTATTGTTATTTTTTCATTATATATTAGGGAGATGCACTTAAAAATAAAAACATTTTATCCTTATAGAATATGTTGTGTTGAACTGATGATATTTTAAATCATCATATATTTATGGCTTTATGGCCCTAAATATTCCATTTATTAATCAATTGTTTTTGATTGATGACCTCAATCACTCCCTAAAAATATTTATGTTCTCCTCCAAATTATTCATCTCTAATTTCAAAAAATTTTATCATTTTCGATATCATAACTTTGTGGTGACATTTTTATTTCCATTTCACTCTTATTATGACTAAATTTTATTAACCCTATTTCTGATGTGGGTTTTCCACAATGGTATTTTCTAGATTTAACCTTTAATTTTCGAAAAAAAAATTCAAATAGTGAGGGAACAATTTATTTACGGAGGGTAGTATGTAACATACCACGATTTCATAGTATTTTATTTCTATAATGTAATTTAATAGATAATATTGTAGGAAATAATGACATGTCTTGAGTTAAACGCAAGATTTCATTTCTGTGAAAGAACACATTTTTACTATAAAAATTTAAACAATATATTTCATTATATAATAAATATTGTAATATGAATAGTAAAATATAATTTTAAATGATATTTTTATTGTTTTCATATAAATATAAATTATTTAAAATGAAATGTATATTTTTTTTTAAAATAGTTCTATATTTTGAAAATCTAAATTTTTGAAAGAACTATTTTTTCCTTTTTTGAACAAAAAAAATTAATATTATACTCTCAAAAAATTTTATTTTCTAAAAAATAATTCAATTTTGAATTCAAAATATCAGAATTAGCTTAGAGGGATTTTTTTGTCTTTTTCTAAAAACATCCATTTTTGGATGAATAGTAAAAATTTCTTCATATTACATAAAAACTTACTTTTCATTTAAATAATTATCTATAATTAAAAAATTTCAAATTGTCAAAATATATATATAACAAAAATAATATCCCAATGTATTCCATTGGAGTCATTTTATAATATAATTAGACATAAAAATTCATTGATTTTTTTAACATCATTTTAGCCACCTTCTAAGAACATTTTCTAATTTGCATAAAACATAATTTTACCAAATCAGTGAAATGAATTTCAAAATACTGAGACACATAGTTGAATTTAGTAAGTAAAATTTGGTTTAATCGGTTAAAATTAATTTTTTTAATAGTAACACTTAAATATTTTTACCATATTTAAAAGTAAATAGGGAAATCAAAGGTAAAAATAATATTATAATAATATATAATTACCCAAACACATGTCTAAATTCTACTGTTATTTTCGTCCAAAATAAACCTTAGGAAAAAAATTTGATTCATTTTTTATTTACATGGGTTATATTATAACATTTATTATATTTTTTTAAATTAGAGTGAAAATTGCGAAATTCAAATTTTAATAACTAAATCATTTTTATATATGGTTCTACAGATGATAAAAACTCCTATAAATATTAATTAGAAATATTATATTATTTCCTACATCATAGTATTTCATTTATATTTTCTAGACATTATAGAATTAAATTTATTAATGAATTAATGATGATGCATTAATTACCAAATTAATGAATTATTAAAATAATTTATATTATTAATATTAAAATTAATGAAAATTGAAAATTATAATGCAATCCAAGAATACTCAAGTTTTTTATGAAATGTTATAGTTGATAAAATATTTTTGTTCGATCTAATCAAGATGTGATGACTTTCAAAAAAACCATACACTAAATTGTGTTAAAATTGGCATAAATGGGTTTTTAAAACAAATACTTTTTTCTTAAATGATATATTATTACTAAAAATTTAAAATTCTTCCAAATTACATATATAATGTTATATATGTCATTAATTAACCACTTCATGTTCTCATGTCATTTTATTGGTTACTTATTATCTATATAATGTAATAATTAAATAATACAGTGTATGAACAAAAACTATTTAACTAACGGTTAAATAAAAAAAGATAAGGTTAATATTAGGACCTAATCCTGTCAAAAACGAATTGGTTGAGAGGATATAGACCCATCTAGAAATTATCCTCGAGATAAATCCATTTATATATATTATAAATAGAAAATTATTATATAATAAAATAATATTTCAAGCTCATATTAAAGATCTATTCACCTCTCTTACAAAATGGTACTTCCCATTCTCCCTAACTCACAACTCCAATGGCAGTTTTCAAAAAGAAAACCTACTAATATAACCTCCCTACAACCCCAAATACATCCTATAGGATGTAAGTTTATGACAAATACAACCTAATAAGCCTTTTCTCAAATTAATAGTCAGTGCCTGAAGAAAAGGTATTTATTCAATTATCTCTTTAAATGTACTTTTCTTCTTCTACATCCCATTTCATTGTTTTTTCCACACTAAAATAATAACTCCATTACCATATACAAAATTATTTGTTATTATAAATATTGTACAACCATAATAATTATTTTATCCATCCAATGAATGGCAATGTCACCATACGTGCCTACGTACGGCTTACCATTTCCATTTTGTGGTGTAGTTAGTTATTGATCACTTTTTGATTTGGATTGGTGTAATAATGAGTATAATTGATTTAGATAATAAATATAACATATTAATAATTATGTATATGTAATATAACCTCCAATTAAAGATTTTTCACCTTCAATAGATTAATATTGTCGCATGTGCATACGTACAGACTCTTTTCTCCTCCATGTGATTAGATTCATCTTCAATGATCACTGTTAAATAATTATTATAATATATATATAAATTGATTAATTATGATTTATAAGAAAAAATAATACGACTGAAATTATTTATAATTATTTATATAAATATATGTCGATTACTAACTTCCATAATATACGATATGAAAACTGAACCAACGTTCATGCATATGTACATACTACTGTTTCGATGAACAATGTTTAAATTTCATATATATATATATATTATACTTATTTATATTTAGAATATATATGATATAAAAATAATTTTTCATATTCTAGAATTATATAAATCATGATCTATGTTATACGATCAGGAATAATTTTTTAAAACATGTATTTTAAAGAAATCGATTATTACCCAAAATGTATCTTTAACATGAAATATATATTAAATTGGTAGTATAAATAAATAAATGAATCATATATGATATCATAAATATTAATATCGTTCTGGTAAAATTAAAAAACAAATTATGGTCATTATACAAGTGTTTAAACGTATCCTCTACTAAAGGAACGTACATGGTTCAGGTTAATTCCACAATCTAAGTATTATATGATATTGTTTATGTGAAAGTAATTACTGGGACATATTTGACATCTATGACCATGTTTCATAAGAAATTTCAAAAGTAATATATTACTGTTTTATGGATGGGTATCTTTAAATATATCAATAGTTAAAATTATTTAATTCTTTTGTAAATATATTTTAATAATGTCCGTATTTTAAAAATGATTTTAGGGATTCATTTATGTGGACCTGATTATTTTATAATATTATTTATTTGGAAAGGATTCAATGTGGTATGGAATACTTGGATTTATAAATCTATTTTTAATCAATTCCTATATAAATTGTGTGACATTTAAATGATTTCCTGGAAAATTTATATTTCTCTTAATGAGTATTTCTAATCAAGTTCATATCTGTCAATATAATTTATTGGATATTAATATTGATTGACGTTGATTTATTATAATACAATCATCCATATTTTATTGAATGAGTTATGGTATGTTTGACTATGGATGTGCTATTTTTTATACCCTTCATTTAATTTGGTTAAATTTTTGACATCACGTATATTTGTTTTAATATGGATATTTATGTTATGTTTCACCATTTTCATATGAAGAATGAATTTGACTTAGTAAGTTATAGTCGGGGCCCACATTAGCCCCTCGATACGTTAATAGGTATGATGAGACAATGAATTGTTTTGGCATAATGCCATTTTAGAAAATTTGTGAATGGTCTTGGTACAAGGCATTGACATAGTAGTTATGTTCGAAATTATACATTCCCTCTTTACGGAATTAGTTTTTACATGTGATTATTAGACTTTTATAATATCGATGTCCATGTTTATTTAATAATTTTGGATTTATTTATAAAATATTTTGTTCTTGATTTATGATTAAATGGATGATGTTTTTGTGATACATCTTCCCTTAAATTTATATAGATTTCTCTGAATTATTTACTCATACTAAGTATCTGAGCCCATACTTTTCTTATGATTTATTTCGAAGGACATCAAGAAGTATATTTTGATCAATATACTTGGTTAAAATAAGGTAATTATGTCATTATCAAAAGATTATCAATGTTTTATTTTATGTTAGAAATTTTAAGGTAATGTTCATGTATGTAATCAATTTTCCAAGACTACTAAACTGGTCAGTCCTCCAGGACTTGATTCCTTGTAATCAAGATAATGTATTAAAATAATGCCCTAATAGTGAGCTAACAAGGGTAAATGTGTTATAGTTTATATTAGATAATTTTTAGAAACTACCTTGGAAAAATATTTATATAAACTCATATTTGGAAACATTATCCTAAGATAGACCTGGAAGATTATTATAGAAGAACATCCAATTTTTTTGGTAATGTTGATATTCTGCGTCTTTCAAAGAAATACATCCCTGACTAGAAACTAAAAGTGGATATGGTTTTGGAAAAGATTTACCTTGAAGTGAACACTCCGACAAAAATTATCGGGCTTGACCTAGGGCATCCTAGTATAAGAAAATGATATTTATTGTGCACCTGGTTTGACAATCCTAGTGAATAATAAAAGGATAATTCAAATTTTATTTAAAATTCATTATAATTTACTTATGAGTAAATATGTCAGCAATGAAAACATTTTTATGATTATGAGAGTGGATGTGTGGAAATATATAATTAATGTTGATATTTTTTTCAATTCTCTAGATTATACATTTTGATTTGATATAACTTAGTGTATTATATCATTTGAACATGGTTCTGAGTATAATGAATGATAACTCTATCTATACACTTGATCAAAAGTGTACAAATGATCATATATTTCATGGCCTTAATTGAACATTTAGAATGAAAATTATCCTCCCCTATATTATCATCATATAAAGAAATAGTATCATGTGTTATTAAGGTATGTAATGAATTCTCTGATTCATATCGCCTTAAAAGGAATACATATAAGGAGTGCATAACTGAGAGAATGATTGATAAAGGGAAGAAATGAAAGAAGAATTTTCCCATATATAATAACTATTGAAAGAATATTTCTGGGAAGTTCGTGAAAGGAATGATATTTTTTTTATAATTATTTAGAAAAGCGGACACCAAATATGTTATTTTCAGGGTAAGAAATGTTTTAAAAAATACAATGTGTCATCTTCATGAAGTTAGGACACAATTTTAATCAAAGTCTATATCATCATAGAATACCCCAAATGATTATTTTTGATAATAATCAATTTACTATACTACCGTAGATAAGGGTATTGAATAGGGTTCTTTTGTAGTTATTAATGAATTGGGTCATTTAAGTATTGTATTAATGTTATACAAGTTAATAGAATTATAGAGTACATATGTATTGTACTGAAATACTATTTCATTATGTATTTGAGAATGTGGGGTGACACGAAATGTGACTCTATAAAAGGTTAATGTTTTCGGAAAATATATAGTTTATAGAAAGATAAACCATAAAAGAGTCTTGAGTATGAGTTAATGATTTTAAAAGAAGCAATAATTGAGTTTGATAAAGTATATTATATATTATTGACTTCCATAGAACAAATTAATTGTTTAATTAATCCATCATTGTGGGATAATACAACATTTTGGTATTTTTCAAGTATATCATGTTTTTTATGATTTTAAGAAGGAATAATGAATTACATACCTATTAAAAAAAATTGAGGGTAGTTCAATTTTTTACCATGTTTTAATACAATAAATGTTGAATTTATTGACATGTTTTTATGTGATAAAAGATATATTATTTACGTTATGTTGACCTTAAAAAATTTTGGATGGTGAGTTTTGAGAGATGTATTTTGGATATGTCTAAAGGTCGAAAAGGATTAAGTTAATCATTGGATTCTATTTTTTACAGTTTAAAAGTTTTTTAAGAATGTTTATGTGTTGTTATAAAATGTACAAACCAGTGGTTGGGAAACCACCCTTGGTGACTCACAAGGCCATGAGATTTGAACCGGCAACCGAAGAGCGTTAAGGGTGTATCACCTACCATTGGCATACGTGATCTCCTGGATTGTATAATGTATTTTTTTAATGGTATGATAGTTGAATTATAAATTAATTTTTTGAAATATAATTAGTTTAAAAACATAAATATTTAGTTTTATTATTATTTTAAGTGAATGATGAGTTTGTGATAGAAATAAGTTAAAGGATGGAACTCTTCTTGAAAAGTATTCATTTATTTTCTTAGACAATAGGGTAAGGATCATAAAACCAATAATTTTTTATCCTAATAAATTATGTTTTTTTGAACTGATTTTATTTTAAATCATCATATATTTATGGATTAAAGTCCTCCAATATTCAATTTATTTAGCACTTGTTTTTTAATGATGGCCTCAATCAATCCTTATAAATATTTACATTTTTCTTACAATTATGTGTCTCTAATTTCAACCAATGTTCTCTTATTTTTGATCCTTTTTTGAAGGTGAATTTATTATTTCCCTTTCCCTATTATTACAAATAAATTTTATTAACCCTATTTCTTATGTGGATTTTACACAAATGTATTAATATTTTTAAGAAATTATTTTTGACGAACAATTTCAAATTCAAGGATGTAATTTATTGACGGTGGGGAGAATGTATCACCTCATGATTTCTAAGAATGTTAACATTTGAAATTAATATAATAGCTTATATTACTTGAAACAACGTCTTGGCTAGCGTAATACACAAGATAGAGTTTCTGCAATACAATAAATTTTTATCAAAATTATTTAAATGATATATTTATTAATTAATTAAATAATGTAATATGAATAGTAAAAAATAACATTAAAATTTAGTTTATAATTTTTTCACATATATAAAACATATTTATAATAAAATTTATATGTTTTTTTAAAATAGTTATATATGTAGAATGAATAATTTTTAAAATAACTACTTTTTATGTACTTTTGTGAACAATAAAAAGATTTAATTGTAGACAGTCCTAAAATTGAATTTGAAAAATTTGTCTAAATATTTTAATTCAAAATATCTCAAGTAGCTTCGGGTTAATTTTATTTATTTTTTGAAAACATCCAATTCGATATGAATTGTGAATTATACTATAGAGTACAAAAAAACTAACATTTCATTTTAATAATAATTTTTATTGATAATTTATCTTAAAGTAAAAAAATAGATACTTAAAACATATATTAGCCAAATTTTAGTCATTAGGGTCATTGTCTAATATAATTAAATATAAAAATTCACTGAATTTTTTTAACGGCCTTTAACCAACCTTATATGCACATTTACCCAAATTCTAACCACGTTTACAAATATCCATAAAACATAATGTTATCACTTCTGTGAACTGAATTTAAAAGTTCTCAGAGACATGGTTGATATCGGTTAGTAAATTTTTTTTCAATAAGTTATAAATAATATTTGGTGATAATTTACTATTGAATTTTATTTACAATAGTAAGAAGAAAAAAATTTAATTAAAGGTAAAATTAATATTATAATAATATAAAATAACCCATAACATGTCACAATTGTTTTGGATATGTTTTTTCGACAAAAAATCATTATCAGGACAAAATTTTCATCATTTTTTATTCAATTGGGTTAGATTAAGACATTCATTATATTTTATTTAATGAATAGTTAAAGGTGTTAAATTGAAAGTAAATAACGAAATAATTATTAATATAAGGTTAAATATATGATAAATTTGACAATAAATATTCACTAGAAATATAAAAATATTTTCTAGATATTATTATTTTATTTATAATTTTTAGGCATTAAATAATAATATTTATTTATGACACAAGTATGATTTAGTAATTACCTCATTAATTAAATAATAAAAAATTGATTATATTAATATTAAAATAAATGTAAATTGAATATTCAGATGCCATCCACGAACTCTCTACTTTTATATCACATTTTAGGGTGGATTCAATGTATTTTTATCAAAATACTCATGTTGTTATGACTTTAAAAATAATAAAAAATACTAAATTGTGTCAAAATTTACATAAATGGGGTTTTAAAACAAATACTAGTTTATTAAATGATATAAAATTCCATAAAAACTAAAATTCTTCCAAAGGACATAAATAATGTTATATATGTCATTAATTAACCACATGAGGATCTCATGGTATTTTATTGAATGTTTATTAACCATATAGTTTATGATTATATGAATTCGTGGTAAGAGTTAAACTATTTAACTAAGGGTTAAATCTATATGATAAGGTTAATATGGTTACATAATCTTGTATTAAACCTATTGGTCGAGAGTATTTAGACCCATAACCAACATATACTTAATAAACTTTTGGAGTCATAATAAAATGAAAATTATTTTATAATAAAATAATATTTCAAACTCTTCATAAATTGCCACTCACCTTCTTATAAAAGAGTACTTCTCATTATCATAAAATAAACACTCCAATGATATTTGGATCAGTTAAAACCTACTCAAATATCCTCCCAACTACCCTCAAGTCGTCCTAGTGGCCTTACATTGATCAAAATGGTAACCTAATGAGCCCTTTTTTTCAAATCAATAGGAAGTGCCAGAATAAGAGGTAATTATTCCATTACCTCTTTCAATGTTTTTGTCTTCATCTAAATCGTCTTTCATTGTTGTTTCCATAAAGAAATAATTCTTCCAATAATTTATAAATACTGATATGTTATTATAAATATTGTACAAACATATTAATTATTTTATTCATCCAATGAATGCTAAAGTCACCATACGTGCGTATGTATGACATACTATCTCCACATCAGGGTGTAGTTTGTTATTGAAAACTAAATTACTTGGATGGGTATAATAATGAGTATAATTGATGTAAATAATAAATATAACTTGTTAATGATTCTGTATATATAATATAACATCCAATTATATATTATTTCTCCCTAAATAAAATGATATCATCCCTCATACGTACGTAAGGATTACCATCTCCACGAGGCGATGAGAGTCATATTCAACTGATCACCATTAATGAAATTTTATAAAAATTTATATATTGAATATTTATCATGTATATGAAATAATATTTCAACTAAGACAATATATAATTATGTAGATAAATATATTTTTATTAATTACTTTTATTCTAAAAGATATGAAAATGGAAACAACATTCATCCATATTTACAGATTACCGTCTCCAAGAATGATGTTTCTATTTCATATATATATATATATTATACATATTTATATTCAGAATATATATGAAATATATAGCATGTTTTTTATTTTTGAGGTATGTAAATCATGATATATGTGATACAATCAAGAATAACATGTTTAAACATGTACGATAAAGATAGAGAGTATTACCCAAAATGTTTCTTTAACGTCGAAATTGTTATTAAATTAGAAGTATAATGTAATGAATGAATCATACATGATATCATAAATATCAATATGGTTATTTAATAATTTAAAAACATGCTATGTTCAATTTTCCATATTATAAATGTACCCTATAATAGAGGAATGTACAATGTAAGGGTTAATTCTTCAATCTCATTATTTTCCAAGATTATTTATTTGTAGGTATTTATTGGGACATATTAATCATGAATGTCCATATTAAATAAAATTGAGTTGAGAAGTAATATTTTATCATTTTATGAAAGGTTATATTTAACTAGATCATTAATTTAAATGTTTTAACGATTTATTTATTTTCTAAACATATTTAATTAATGTCCTTGATTGTAAATTGATTTTATGGATTTATTTATATGAACATGATTGTTTTTAAATATTAATTATTTCGAAATGTTTCAATTTTTGATGAGATAATTGTATTAAATATCTATTTTTAAATTCATCCCTTAGAAATTGTGTGACATTTATGTGATTTCATGAAAAATTGATATTTCTCTCAATAAGTTTTACCGATCATTTTCAACTACGTCAATATCCATTATTGGATATTATTCTTGATTGAGGTTGATTTATTATAATTCAATCATCCATATTTTATTGAATGAGTTATGATATGTTTGACTTTGGATTTGATAATTTTTATTACATTCATGTTATATGGTTTAATTTTTGACATTTTTTATGATAGTTTTAATAAGTATGGTTATGTTATGTTTCACCCTTTTTATATGAGGAATGAATTGGATATAGTTAGTGATGGGTGAGGCCCCGAATATCCCTTCGATGCCTCATTAGGTCTCATTAGATAATATAGGGTCATGGAATAAGGCCTTGATATAATATGTGTGAATAGTCTTGGCACAAGGCCTTTAAGTGGTATTTATGTTCGGAATTATTCATTCCATCATTATGAAATTATTTATTAATTGTGACTATTATACTAGTATAATATCCATGATCATGCTTATATAAAATTTTTTTACTTATTTTTACCATATTATGTTCATGTTTTATTTTTTAAAGTGTGATGTTTATATTATACATCTTTTTTAAAAGTATATAGATTCTGCTGAATTATTTAACCTTAATGAGAATCTTAGCTCAACCATTTCTAATGTTTTATTTTCCTTTGATTCCAAGAAGTTTATTTTTATTGATATGTTGGGTTAAGATATGGGGATAATTGTGTTCGCAAATGATTATCTAATTTTTATTTTAGCATAGAAATTGTAACATAATTTTCATTTATGTTATATATTATCCAAGACTGCTAATGTAACGCCCCGAACATAGTTACCCAAATTCGATGCATTATTACATAACATTAGCATGGTAACAAGATATAATATCTTGAACGACCGATTAATTTTGTAACCTTGGTAGTAATAGATTCATACATATGTTTTAAATTTCATTATCATAAACAACACCAATGTGCCCCCTTTGAATACACTAATATCTCTAATCCTATCCAATCTAGAGAAGACTAATATAAATCTTCACATCATAGGAAAAAGAAAACAAATTTAATGGTTGTTCTCAGATTCATTGTAAGGATAGAAATATAGCGTGAACTATATTAAATATGCAAAGTCATTTAAGTTAATTTATAATACTATATCACAAGCCTTTTAAACCTAAATTTCAGCATAATATAGAAAAGGTAAATCAAATAGTTAAATTTACATATTTACATGGATTTTCTATAAGACAAATAATCAATTTTAATATCATTAACTAATTTCATAACGATCGAATGCATAATGTCGGATATCCTAAGCACATAGTCAATGTATCTTTCCATGAATAACAAAAATTATTTTTTCAAGGCTCTATGAAAATACACTAGATTGTCTCATGAGACCTAATGATGCCTCAAAGAGCTATATAGGGATCCATCCATCACTTACTATGTTCAATTCATTCCTCATATGAAAATGTTGAAACATAATCTAAACATTTGTATTAAAACTAGTATAAGATATGTGAATATTCCAACAACAATCCATGAATTGTATAAAAATATAACAACCACTGTCAAAAATGACTCATTTAATACAATATCTATGTATTTGTCATCAATCAAGAAAAACGAAAGATATTGAAATCAATGAAAATAATATTTAAATTTATTTGAGTGAGATATCCCATTTTTCATGAAAACATTTAAATGTATCACTGTTTATCAAGAATCCATTTAGAATATATTTTTTAATCCAAGTATTCCATACCACTTTGAAACATTAAAAAGGAATTTTTATTTTTAAACATTCATGTTTGTATAAATATATCATTAAAACAATTATTAAAACATAGACATTATTGAATAAAATGTAGAAGAATAAATCATTAAAACATTTGAAATGAAATTTTTGTTAGAGTTTCAAACCAAATGACTGATGATCGAATTAAAAAATTAAGGCAATCACAACCTTATAATATCATGAGAATAATTGTATTAATGATATACTATTTAAAAGTATAGTATATACACCATATAATAGATAACTGGCACATTATAATAAATTAGTCTCAAAGGAATGTAAATTGAGATTAATTAAGTTATAAAGATTTTATCCTTTGGTTATAGATAAATTAATGACCAAATTATGTGTAAAACTATTAATACATATAATATGATTGGATATTCATTAAAAATAAATAAGATTACAATCACAAATATTCCCGTTAAAAAAGCACTAATGACACGTTTCTTAAGTAAATAAAAGGATACTAAGTTAATATTACTGTTATCAATTTCCTATCGATGACTTGACAATTTATAAATGGAGTGATTATGTGTATAAAAAGTATATCCCCAAAATTCAAGTGTAAATTAGGAAATAAATAAATAAATAGTTATTTCAATCATAATCATAGAGTAAAATAATCAATTTAATTTGCAAAAAACAAAATGAGTGGAAATCCAAAAAAAATACCCTTAACGATTTGTTAAATTATGAAACATACACTCCATGAAAGAAGGATCAACAAATTAATATGTAAATAACTATAAATTAATATATACTACACAAAGAATACAATCAAGAGTAGTACATTCACCACATGAAAGTAAATAGTGTCAATATAGCATGAATATCACATGAATAAGAAGTGAGATGAAAACACCTTACCATGATGGTTTCAATATTAGAGGGTCTTTTAAACTCTTGTATTACGGTGAAATAATTGTTATTAAATTATTTAATTACAAAATACATAAATATGATATCATATATGATCTTCTTATATTGCTCTATTAATAATATTTTATTAGTATAATCATTTCTGGTGTTAACAGATTAATTTTCCTTTATAGGTTTTTATATAGAAGTCATGTTGGATATGTATAGGATGAATTTGTTTCATAATAAGAATTATATTATGTTCATAAAAATTATATTTAATAATAAAAAGAAAATTATTCATGAATGATTACGATGGTGAATTAATGTCATCACATTCATGGAGACTGTAATTCTTACGTACCCTCGAGCAACAATACCATTATATTGAAGGTAAAATAATATGTAATTGGTTGGTATATCACATATACAGATTCATTAAATTTTTATATTTATTATTTAAATCAATTATATTTATTATTATACCCATACAGATGATGAATTATTTAATAACAATCTACACCACGACGTGGAGATGTTAAGCCATACGTATGCACATATGGTGACATTTTCATTAATAGGATTATTAGAATAATGAAAATTGTTGTAAAATATTTATAATCAAATCAATTTATATAGAAGTTACCAGAGTTATTATTTTTGGTATGGAAACTACAAAGAATGAGGAAGTGGAAGAAGAAAAGAACATTGAAGGAGGTGATGAAATTATTAACTCTACATTGGGTGTATCCTATTGATTTGATCAAAATAGCTCCTTAGGTTTGATTTATGATCAAAATAAGGCCTCTAGGTTGATGTTCTGGTAGTTGGGAATATATTTGAGCATGGGTTGGCTGAACCTGACGGTTTTGGATGTGTGGTATTTAGAGAAGGGAAGTACCCTTTTATAAGAGAAGTGAGGGTCACTTTAAGAAAATCATTAAATATTATTTTATTAACAATTAATATTATGTTTATAATGGATCCAAAATATTCATTTCGATGAAATGGTGCGTATGGGTCGATAAACACTCAACCAATAAGTTTTATATCTGTTTAGGTATCCAAAATAACCTTATCTTTTAAATTTAACTCTTATTTAAATAGTTTAGATTTTACTATGTATTCTTGTATTATTATAATAAATAGTTAATAAACATACTATAAAAATCCTAGAGAACCCCATGTTTTTCATTTTTGATATATTTAATCTTATATATTTTATTTTTTCTAAACCGTAGATTTTTAAGAATATTTTATCAATTAATAATATAGTATTTTTTTAAAAAATAATTTAGGTCAATTTTGACAATATTTAGTATATGTGAAAGTCATAACAAATTTCACACATCGAAAAAAATAATTTGATAAACTCTATCACTAAATATTAAACATGAAAATTCATGGGAAACATCAAACGACTCAATTTAAAATAATATTAACATTAATAATATCAATTATTTTAATCATTCTATAATAGGGTAATTTTTTCAATAATAAGGTAATTAATGCATCATCATAGTGTCATACCTAAATTTATTTATTTAATGTCTCGAAATTATAACTGAAATACCGTTATTTGGAAAGAAATTAGGTTTTTAATGAATTTTTATAGTTAATTTTGACATTTGTATAATCCAGAATTAAAGATGGTTTAGTTATTTATCATTGATTTTAACACTTTTAACTCATCTTTAAATAAGACAATAATAAATGTCTTAATCTAATCCTAGGGGAACAAAAGGATTACATTTTACTCTTAATGTTTATTTTGGTTGATATAATGTTTTCTAAGAGAATTATAACATGTTTTAGGGTAATTATAATATTATTTTTACCATTAATTACAATATTTTATTTCAACCGTGGTAAATAAAAATAAAAAGATACTAATAATAAGAAATTAATTTTATCCAATTGAACAACATTTTACTTACTAATTTCAACTTCGTCTCCCAGAAGTTTGAAATTCAATTCAAAAAAGAAGTAAAATTATGTTTTATTCAAATTTAAAAATTTTCCTAGAAGCTATGTAAAAGACAGTGAAAAGTTAAATAAGATTTAATATATCTATTATTGATATAAAATGACTTCAATAAATTAAATTAATCAAATATAAGAAATATGTTCCAATTTTTACATTAAAATAAATTTATGTTTGAAAAATTATTTGTAATGGCCCTGAGCTCTCCAGCCCATTCCTTTGTCAAAAAGAGGGTCTTCAAGTGTTCTGGAGGGTAAAATGGACTTTTTACCACACTTTTCAGAATTTTGAAACTGCACGCCGTGTAGTGTGAGTACACGCCATGTACCCCCTCACTGGGTACACCCTGTGTAGAAGGTTGGGTACTTGTCGTGTGGAATAAATGGGTACACGCCGTGTACCCCAATACTACACGTCGTGTAGTCCCTCCCCACGTACGTGTTACCCTCAAACCGTGTGTTGACTAGTCAATGCACATGTGCCATGTTGGATCCATGTCCTTGACGTGTGAAATAAATGGGTACATGTTGTGTATCCCATACTACATGCCGTGTAGTCCCTCCCCCGCGTACGCATTACCCGCAAACCGTGTGTTGACCAGTGAACGGTCGTGTGCCGCGTTGAAGGCCGTGTTAGAAGCTGCGTGGTGACCGTGTGAAATGGCCGAGTACACGATGTGTGCTTTTCTTTTTTATGCCTATAAAAGGAGTGGTCCCGTCCTCCTTTTCAACTCACCCCTCTCCTCCCCTTTCCTCTGAACAGAGCTCTCCCAAGAGACTCAAAGGCTCCTTTTCTTCCATAACTTCTTCGTCTGATCCCCGATTTACGATCCGTCAGCGGCCACAGGATCGTAAAGATGAGGCAAGAACTTTTGAGCTTGGATCCATTGTCCTTTCATTCCTAGCTTCCACCCAAGGATATTCTTCTGTGTTTTTCCAGAGGCGATCGACGTCGACGGATGTTTCTTAATGTTGATCTGGGGGAGCGTTGTGATCCGAACCT
Source organism: Viscum album (assembly GCA_963277665.1). Classification (NCBI taxonomy): domain Eukaryota; kingdom Viridiplantae; phylum Streptophyta; class Magnoliopsida; order Santalales; family Viscaceae; genus Viscum; species Viscum album. The sequence continues at coordinate 1,404,521,622 of OY728122.1, read as the reverse complement.
GTTGAGGTAGGGATCTTAACTTCGCCTCTCTAATTTTGTGCATCATTCGGGGTGGGTATCCTATTTTTTTCATGAGAACCGAATGAACCATTAAACTAAGATAATATCTGGTTAAAGAACGGGTCTGGGGAAGTTGTTATGTTTATCTTTATATCATGTGATATTATTTTTGTGAATTGAATGGGTTTATACCTACTGAAAATAACGGTCGTTGGGGGACTTTTCATGTGCAATTAAATGTTTCCCTATCTTTCTAGACCATTTTTGTGAATCGAACTTGTTGAATGTTGAAATTGGTTAATCACGTAAAGTTGGCTGATTTAAAATCCGAAACCCTTGTGTGATCACCTCGATTGAACAAAATGGAATAATGAAAATGTGGGTGTTGTCTTGGATACGTGGAATGTGATGGGTGTGTTTTGTGGGTTTTTTCGATTGGGTGAGCAGCAGGGTTGACGTTGTCTTGGTTGTGGATTGGTGTGAATGTTATGTTAGTGATGGGCAGCAGGGCTGTGATGAACGGTATCAAGGGGTGATGATGTACGGTGTGGTTGTGGTTATGGTGGTTGGGAGCGGGGCTACAGGGATGGGTTTGAATGTGAACGAACTTGGGGTTGTGAATAATAAATAAAATTTTAAGAGTTAATGAATGATGGGGCTTGGTAATGAAATAGAATAATAATCAATGGGTTGGTTGGTTATTAAGAAGGACTTGGTTGTGTTGCTTGTGTTTTTCTAACTTTATTTGTCGATGGAAAGGATATGTTTTACGAATTATCATTGTGGTTAGTTGTGGATAGTTTCCCAATAGTCAAGGAACTATTAAACTGATTATGTTGAAGCATGAAAACCTAAATAGGGTTGGGGTTGTTTGTTATATGCATGGTTCGTTGTAGCAGTGCTGAGGCACGTGCTCAGTTCTTGGATTAGAAGCCATAGGTTGGGAAGAGTTTTTGGTATATATATATATATATATATATATATATATATATATATATATATCTTTGTGTTTTATCGCTCCCCACCCATGTTGATCACTTAGTGCTGAACACTCCCATTTCCTGGGAGAGGGTGTTATCCCCTTAGTTACTAGCTCCTTCCTGCTCTTTCTTCCCTAGGTTGTGATAGCTTCAGGCGACCTTACACCCATGAATCTTTGGGTAGGTTTCGATTGGGGTGGTTTAGCCCAAGACTCTTCGGGCTGGTTTTACTATTTCCCAAGAACCTTTGGGATAAGGACCATGTGTGTGCATGTGGGATACGTGGTTTTGAGGCACAGGTGTGTTTGGGTGGGATATGTGGTTGTGAGGCACAGGTGTGTGCGGGTGGGATACGTGGTTGTGAGGCACAGGTTTGTGTGGGTGGGATACGTGGTTGTGAGGCCCAGGTGTGTCTGGACGGGAAAAATGTGGTAGTGTCAGGACGTTAACCGTTAGTAAGAGAAGCTAGCTAGTGGGGGAAAAAGGTGTGGGGTACCAAATACTCTTGTTCTTATATACTACTAGCTGTTGTGATTGTGTTTTTTGTGAGTGTGGCTTGTGAGGTTGGGTGGATAGAATTCCCTGATAGGTTCTTCTATTGTTCTCACGTGAAATTAGGATGTCTCCCCACTTGTGCACTAGAGATTTAGGATTCCCTACTGAGTATACTTGTATGATCACCCTATGATTACTTTAAGGTTTTCGGGAGGACTACCAGGGCCGTCGGGGACCCTACAAGTTGGGATAGTTGGAGTTGATGCAGTTTTCTGTATTTGTTTCTTTTGATATTGTACGTTTGAGCTTTTTGGTACTTGTATTTTGTTTTAGAACCATTTAAACATTCATGTGGGATTGGTTTGGGTTTATGTCTATATAGTTTTTCCTTTTATTTTTGGTGGTTGACTTGTCCTACTTCACGATCTTAAATAATAAAAAGGTTAATGCCTCCCATATTTGTGAAAACTCATACCCTTGGAGCGATTCACCACCATGGGGCCTACTTTAGGCGGGAATCGGGGGTCATTATCTCCCTTTCACCATTTCCAGCTCAGGAGGGGAATCTTTGGTGGGAGGAGGACGTGACAGAATGGTATTAGAGGTGATGCTTGAGAGATAGGATGGAGTCTGGAGTTAGGCACAGTGTGGATTGCATGGGATGGTAGGGAAATAATGTTGGTTAATCTTGGTGCGTGACATAGGCAAGGGAAGATCGGCTAGGACATAAGATTTTAGGGCCCCCCGTGATCCGATGAAAGGAATCTGAGCCTACCGAATGACTGAGTGAGACCACATTGATTGTAGGGTAGAGACCCTAGGGATGGTACATGCATCATCATGATTTTGTTTTATTTGATTTGAGCATTCTGGGAAAGAAATTGAAATAATGTGATAAAATAAAACCTTGAAAAATTTCCTTACTACTTGGGCTTAGGCGATCCATGTTTACCTTACAGCTATGGAACCTGGACTTCATCCCCAGGTGACTCAGATGGTCGAGGCCCAGCAGATTCAGGCAGTCGATCAGTTGAGGATTGACTGAGGGGAGGAAGATGGCCATTTGCAGAAGACTCTCCATTCTTTCCAGTGGTAGACCCTAAAGAAGTACGAGGGTAGTACTTCAGATACAAAGATGGAGGGTGGCTTGAAGATTTAGGGATCACTTTTACCTTGATCCATGCTCTGAGGGAGTACTGGGTTCCCCTAGCAGTCATCCAGCTGAGAGGTGTGGCACGATAGTGGTGGACGCTCTACCTCGGAGAGAGGATAGAGGCAGAGGTTCGGTGGGCTGACTTTGAGAAGGAATTCAGAGAGGAATTCCTTTCTTCCATGATCAAGGTGGAGAAGTGGCAGGAGTTAATCTCCCTTCAGCAAGGGAGTATGTCAGTATGAGAGTTGGGGATCAAGTTCAAGGATCTCCTGCGCTTTGCACCTGATCTCTTTCCATATGAGGAGTCTCGGGCGAGACGAATAGAGGAGGCACCTCGTCCTTCGGTCCAGTATGCTGTCACCCCCTTCACCCTTCCGACGTACTTGGCAGTACAGAAGAAGGTAGAGGTTGTAGAGAGGATGCAATTTCTGGGAGGTGCACCATGAGAGGGGATCCATTCAGGTTCGTCGAAGGGGAAGGCAGTCAGCAGAAGGTCTCTTGTGACGGGACCTTCCAGGTTTAGGCCAGTGGGGAGCAGGCCCTAGTAGTTCTAGTTCAGATCTTCGGGTCCTCATCCCTTTTTCACGATCCCAAGACCGAAGTGCTTTTCTTTTGGAGGTTTCGGGCACATTCAGAGTCGTTGCCTGAACCGAGCTCAGTACGGTGGAGGTGGGCAGGTTCAACACCCACTTCAGCAGCACCAGTTGCTCGCGAGGCCCTTCCAGCAGCATCCGGACCCTACTCCCCCGAGGGAAGACTTTGCAGGAGGAGGCTGACCTCAGGGTGCTCCTCAGGGACCTCGACCAGGACGTGGTCAGGGATGTGGATGACATCAGAGAGGCAGAGGAGCTGGGCATGGACAGTTGCACGCAGCCGAGTTGGCAGCTCCAGCAGGACCAGAGGTGGTGCACTGTACAATTTGGTTTTTTAGCACTCTCATTTCTACTTTGTTCGATTCAGGAGCTTCTCACTCCTTTGTTACACCTGGTCTAGCCCATGCTCTGTGACTAGATGTAGAGAGACTTTCCATACCACTGGTGATGAGTACACCATTTGGAGGCCAAACCAGTGTATATTGTGTTTTCCGGGGATGTAGGCTGACATTGGGACCACATAGATCTAGTGGGGACCTTCTTCTATTACATATGCAGCCATACGATGTCAGCCTAGGAATTGACTGGTTGTTTTCTTTTAGTGTCGTTATCGAATTCTTTCAGAGAAGAGTCGTGTTCTCCGATGTGGACAGACAGTGTGTATCTTTTGTTGGTGAGAGGAGCTATCAGGTGGGAAGTCGGTGTGTGGAGCCTATCTTTTCTTAGTTAGGTGGGTTATCAGTGGTTCCAGCTGATGTATAGATGATGGATGTCCCGGAGGTTGTTAGGGAGTTCCTCGATGTTTTTACCGTGGAGGTTGTGACTCTACCTCCCTGACGTGACGTTGAGTTCGGGATAGACTTACAGCCTGGTGCCCGTCCGATTTCAATGGCCCCTTGTCGGATGGCACCTTCGGAGTTGCGGGAGTTGTGGATTCATATTGATGATCTGATAGAGAAGGGTTTTGTTTGACCCAACATGTCATCATTGGGTGCTACAGTTTTTTTCATGAAGAAGGTAGATGGTGGTCTCAGGTTATGCATAGACTACTGAAGGTTGAATCAGGTAACGGTCAAAAACTGTTACCCCCTTCCAAGGATATATGATCTCTTTGACCAACTGAGGGGAGCATGATGGTTTTCTAATATTGATCTACAATCTGGATATCATCAACTGAGGGTAAAGGATAGCGACATCTCGAAGACGGCTTTCAGTTGCAGGTATGCGCACATCGAGTTTGTAGTGATGCCGTTTGGAGTTATGAATGTACCGGCTGTGTTCATGGGACTTATGAACATTGTATTCCGAGAGTTTCTGGACCGGTTCGTCATTGTGTTTATCGATGACATCCTGATCTACTAATGATCAGGGGAGGATCACGTTGAGAATATCCGGGAATTCTTGGATGTCATTCGACAACACCAGCTTTATGGGAAATTATTGATGTGTTTGTTCTTGACACAATAAGTACACATCCTTGGGCAAGTAGTGTCTCAGCATGGAGTGTCAGTGGACCCGTCGATGGTGGAGGCAGTTGTTTCTTGGGCAACACCCAAGAGTATGGTTGAGGTTCGTAGTTTCCTAGGGTTGGAAGGTTACTATCAGAGGTTCGTTTCAGACTTCTCTCGAGTTTCTCCTCCATTGACAGCTTTGACTAGGAAGAACCAGGTCTTCCTATAGAGTGAGAAATGACAAGAAACTTTTGACTACATGAAGGAGAAGTTGGTCAGTGCTCCCATACTCATATTTCCAGAGGAAGGATTCTTGTATGAGGTGTTTGGTGATGCTTTTGGCCTTGGTCTGGGGAGCATGCTGATGCAGAAGAAGGGTGTGATCTGTTATGGGTCTAGGCAGTTGTGCCCTCACGAGCGTAAATAGAACACCCATGACCTGGAACATGCAGCAGTAGTGTTCACACTAATGTTTTGGCGACATTACCTCTTTGGGGAGCGCATTGTGGTCTTCTCAGATCACAAGAGCCTATGTTATATCTTCTCCCAACGTGACCTGAACATACAGTAGTGGAGATGGGTCTAGTTTCTCCAAAACTATGACTTCGAGATCTCTTACACTGAATGTAAGGGAAACGTTGTGGCTGATGCCCTGAGTAGGAAGTCACATAGGTAAGTGGTTCAGGAATCCAGTGATGCATGGAAAGTGATCGGAGAGTTGGCTTCCTTGTACATGGATGTAGGGGTAGAGGGTGTTAGAGGCTGTTTGTTTCTGATGATGGTGAAGTCCTCCTTGTCGCAGTAGGTGGAAGAGTCTCCGTGGGGGGACTCCGAGGAAGAAGTGATGCGGGATCATGTCGATCAGGGAAATTCTTCAGAAGGATGGTTAGGGGATAGCCGACATCTAATGCGTTTTGATGGAATGTTGTTTGTTTCAAAGGTGATGCATGAGGGAGTTCTCTGTGACATCCATATCTCAGCCTTGGAGGTACATATGGGAGTTTCAAAAATGTACTGAGGCCTAGGGGAATAGTTTTGGTGTCCTGGGGTGAAATGGGTTGTGGCGGAGTTTGTGGCTAAGTGCCTAGTGTGTAAGCAAGTAAAGGTTGAACACCGTGTTCCCACTAGTTTGTTGCATCCTTTAGATGTCCTCGAGTGGAAGTGGGATGAAATCTCGATGGACTTAGTCATAGGACTACCTAGATCTCAGGGAGGTTATGATGCTATCTGGGTGGTGGTGGATCATCTGATGAAATCATATTACTTCTTAGAAATTAAGGATTCGTGCCTGGTGAGTACCATATCACAGAGGTACAGAGACGAGTTGGTGCGTTTTCGTGGAGTTATGAAGACTATCGTCTTGGACCAGGATACTCAGTTTACCTCACGAGTCTCAAGGGGGTTACTGCATGCTTTTGGAACCCAGCTATGCCTTAGCACTGCTTTCCACACCCAGACCGACGGACAGACATAGCGGACTATCCAGAAGTTGGAGGACATGATGCGAGCATGCATTCTAGATTTCATATGGTCATGGGTATGACACTTTCCTTTAGTAGAGTTTTCCTACAACAAAAGCTTCCACTCAACTATTTTCATGGCACCATTTGAGGATTTGTATGGAAGACCATGCCGTTCACCCATTTGATGGGCAGAGGTTAGTAAGACATGTGCTCTTGGGCCAGAGGTAGTACATATCACCACTAAGAAAGTCCAGCTTGTGCGTGAGAGGATGAAGGTGGCTCAAGACCAAAAGAAGTCTTATGCTTATCGTCGGAGGAGGCCCTTGGAGTTCAAGGTGGGAGATCATGTGTTCTTGAAGGTTTCCCCTCGACAGGGGTAGAGGAGGTTAGGGAAGGGGAGTAAGCTCTCCCCTAGGGTCATCATATCTTTTGAGGTGCTGAGGCGAGTTGGTGAGGTGACATATCAGCTAGCCCTGCCACCACAGTTGGAGAAGGTTCATGATGTCTTCCACGTCTCTCTGCTTCATCGGTACTTACACGATATACTCACACGTTATAGACTAGGGAGAGTTAGATATTGGAGACGATGGGACCTTCGAGGAATGACTAGTCAGATTCGATGATCTTAATGAGTAGGTGCTTCGTGGATGAACCATTCCCTTAGTTCGTCTGTTGTGGAGGCATGGAGGCCTCGAGAAGATCACATGGGAGCGAGAGGCCCAGATGCACGCTCAGTACCTGTAGTTGTTTTGACTTGTGTTTGCTTTGTTTTTTTGAGCTTTGTTTTGATGTTATACTCTGTACCTTTGACATATGTAGTGCTTGGATTGTCGGTTGTGAGACGTTTTGTTTCCTTGTTCCCTGGAAATATGTAACATGTACGAATGTATGGGGAAGGGGAAAAACCTGATCCTTAATCAAGATGAATTAATGCGGATGTGATTGAACCCGTGCAGGCGAGTCAGTGCCACCTAAAGTGGATAATATCTCGACATAGGAAAAGGAATTTTCCCCAACCCATGTGTTCAGGCAGTGTGTGGGTTATGCAGTGTTGGGGGCAGTGTGAGATGAAAAATCATAATGTATGGAAGTGGGAATACCCAATTCTTAATTGAGATGCATTAATGAGGATGTGATTAAACCTGTGCAGGTGAGTCAGTGCCGACAAAAACGGATAATATCTCGACATAGGAGGAGGAATTCCTAACACCTAAAATTAGGGTTGATGGTTGTCTTCCTGGTATAACCAGGGCCCTAAATGGTATCTTGTTGGGTTCCTCCATGTTGGCTTTTGAATTCTTGTTGACGAGAATGTTTTAAGATGTATCTGATGTAATGGTCTAGACCTCTCCGGCCTATTCCTTTGTCAAAAAGAGGGTCTTGAAGTGATTTGGAGGGTAAAATGGACTTTTCCCACACTTTTCAGAATTTTGAAACTACACGCCGTGTAGTGTGAGTACACGGTGAGTACCCCCTCGCCGGGTACACCCCGTCTTGAGGATGTGTCCTTGCCGTGTGAAATAAATTGGTACACGCCGTGTACCCCAATACTACACGTCATGTAGTCCCTCCCCGCGTACGTGTTACCCTCAAATCGTGTGTTGACCAGTCAACGGTTGAGTTCTATGTTAGACCCGTGTCCTTGCCATGTGAAATAAATGGGTACATGCCATGTAGTCCCTCCCCGCATTCGTGTTACCATCAAACTGTGTGTTGACCAGTCAATGGATGTGTGCCGCGTTGAAGGCCGTGATGGAAGTCACGTGGTGACTGTGTGAAATGACTAAGTACATTCCATGTAACATAAAGTACACTCCGTGTACTTTTTTTTCACGCATATAAAAGGAGGGGTCCCCTCCTCCTTTTCTACTCACCCCTCTCCTCCACGTTCCTCTGAGCAGAGCTCTCCCAAGAGACTCATAGGCTCCGTTTCTTCCATAACTTCTTCGTCTGAGCTTCGATTTACCATCTATCAGTGTCCACAAGATCGTAACGTTGAGGCGAAACTTCTGTGCTTGGATCCGTTGTCCTTTCCATCCCATCTTCCACCCAAGGAGGTTTTTCTGGGTTTTTCCAGAAGCGACAGACGCCGACGAACCCATACTAATGTTGATTCGGGGGATCGTTGTGATCAAAACCTATTGAGTTATGGATATTACCTTCATCTCTCTAATTTTTTGCATCATGCGGGGTGGGATTCCTCTTGTTTTTCATGAAAACTGGTTAAACCATTAAACGAATATAATAAATGGTAAAAGAATAGGGATGGGGAATTTTTTATGTTTATCTTTATATCCTCTGATATTATGTTGTGAATTGCATAGGCTTATTCCTATAGAAAACAACGGTCATTGGGGGCCTTTTCTTGCGCAATTAAATGTTTCCCTATCTTTCTAGACCGTTTTTTTAATGGAAATTGTTGAATGTGTAATTTGGTTAATAACGTACAATTGGCTGATTTAAAATCTGAAACCATTGTCTGATCACCCTGGTTGAACAAAATGGAATAATGGATATGTGGATGTTGACTTGGATACGTGGCATGTGATGGGGGTGTTTTGTGGGTTGTTGTGGATCGGGTGAGTAGCAGGGCTGCGGTTGGCTTGGTTGTGGATTGGTGTGAATGCTATGTTAGTGATGGGAAGTGGGGCTGTGATGAACGGTATCAAGGTGTGATGATGTACGGTGTGGTTCTGGTTATGGTGGTTGGCAGCAGGGCTGCATGGATGGGTTTGAATGTGAACGAACTAGGGGTTGTGAATAATAAATAAAAGTGTAAGAGTTAATAAATGATGGGGCGTGGTAATGAAACAGAATAATAATCAATGGGTTGGTTGGTTATTAAGAAGGACTTGGTTGTGTTGCTTTTGTTTTCCTAACTTGATTTATGGATGGAAGGTATATGTTTTATGAATGATCATTTTGGTTAGTTGTGGATAGATTCCCAGTAATTAAGGAACTAATAAACTGATTCTGTTGAAACATGAAAACCTAAATCGGGTTGGGGTTGTTTGTTATATACATTCTTTGTAGTAGCAGTGTCGAGGAACGTGCTCAGTTATTGGATTAGAATCCATAGTTTGGGTTGAGTGTTTGGTATATATATGTATATCTTTATCTTTGTGTTTTATCGCAGCCCACTCATGTTGAGCACTTAGTGCCGAACACTCCCATTTCATGGGAGAGGGTGTTTTCCCCTTAGTTACTAGCTTGTTCCTGCTTCTTCTTCCCTAGGATATGACGGATTGAGGAGACCTTACACCCAAGACTCTTCGGGTAGGTTTCGATTGGGCTGGTTTAGCCCAAGACTATTCAGGCAGGTTTTATTATTTCCCAAGAACCTTCGGGATGATGCCCATGTGTGTGCAGGCGGGATACGTGGTTGTGAGGCCCAGGTGTGTGCGGGAGGGATACATGGTTGTGAGGCCGAGGTGTGTGCGGGCGAGATACATGGTTGTGAGTCCCAAGTGTGAGTAGGCGGGATACGTGGTTGTGAGGCCCAGGTGTGTGCAGGCGGGATATGTGGTTGTGAGGCCCAGGTGTGTTCGGGCGGGATGAGTGTGGTAGTGTAAGGACGTTCACCGATAGGAAGAGCAACTAGCTAGTGGGGGAAAAAGGTGTGGGGTACGCAATACTCTTGTTCTTATGTACTACTACCTATTGTGATTGTGTTTTTGGTGAGTGTGGTTGGTGAGGTTGGGTGGATGTAATTCCTTTCTAGGTTCTTTTGTTGTTCTCACAGGACATTAGGATGTCTCCCTACTTGTGCACGAGAGCTTTAGGTTTCCCTACTGAGTATAGTTGTATGCTTACACTACGTTTACTTTCAGGTTTCCAGGAGGACAACCAGGGCCGGGTGAGACACTACTAGTTGGGACCGTTGGAGTTTCTGCAGTTTGTTGTACTTGTTTCTTTTGGCATTGTACTTTTGAGCTTTCCTATACGTGTACCTTGTTTCAGAACCATTTAAACATGCAGGTGGGATTCGTTTGGGATTATTTCTATACACTTTTCATTTTTCTTTTTGGTGGTTGACTTGTCCTATTTCTCGATCTTAAATAATAAAAATTGTAATGCCTCCCATATTTGTGAAAACTCATACCCTTGGTGCTAGTCAGCACCCTTGGGCCTACTACAGGCGGGACTCGGGGGGTCATTATCTCCCTTTCACCGTTTCCAGCTCAGGAGGGGCATCTTTGGTGGGAGGGGTTCGTGACATTGTTTTAATAAATAGTTGGCTTTAAAAAACAACTTCATGTTTTTTACTATTCATAAAAAATTTAATGTTTTTAGATATATATAAAAAATTCATCAGAAGATAATATTGATATTCCAAATAACAAAATTATTTCTATTTTAACCAATTCAAATAACATAATTTATATTATTCTTTTTAAATTCTTTTCTTAAAATCATAAAGCCAGTTTTTGAGAAGTAAAAACTATCAAAAGATTGATATGTGTGTATGTCCAATTTAAATGTAAAATAACATCCAATAAGATGAATTAAATTAAATTATTAAAATATAATCTAATTATACATTAAAACCATTCAAATTTATAATTTAACATCAAATATTATTTTGTATAAAAAAGTTATTTTGAATAAAAATAGAGTATTGTAAACTATATATAAAAATATAAATGATATCATAAAAGAACTAACAAAATTATCCAAACTAGATATTTATGTCCCACATATAAAGAAGAATTTTATTTTGTCAAATTGAATTTATAAAAGTTTAAAATATTGGATTTAAAAATGGATTTCCATCAAAAGGATGTAAAATATAATTTCTTAAAAAAATCATATTTTATCTGAAAAATTGAATTTGTAAATATATTTTGTTTAAGTAACATTAAATATGGTTGTAAAAATTATATGATTTATATAAAATAAAAAATTTGGTTATTAATATTCCTAAAAAAATTTAAACGGATATATTGTTAGGTTGTGGTGTGCATTAACTTAGTGTTGTGTACTTCATAGGCTATCATATTATTCAAATTAAAACATATTGTGGAATAATTTTATGAAACATTCTTCCCTCATTCAATAAATTGTATCCCTGCAATTTGAAATTGTAAATTGGAAATGAATGGTTAAAAAATAGTAGGTGACTTTATGTGAAATCCACCTCAGAAATTGGGTCAATAAAATTTTATCATTATAATATGGAAAGGTAAATGAAATAGTCACCATGAAATTAGGTTTTTTAATCGGAGAACATGGGTGGAATATTAAATTGGAGGAAAAATGTAAATATTTATAGGGAGTGATTGAGGTCATCAAACACAACAAAGTGAATTGAAAATTGAGGGTCTCAAATCAATAAATCTATAATGATTTAAAATATCTTCAGTTCAACATTACTTAAGGTATTTGGATAACAATGTTTTTGGTTTTTAGATCTATTCCCTAATGTTTAAGAATTGATTTATTCATATAATTGATAATGAATACTTGAAAACTATAGTTTCGTATTTTACCTAAGTTTTACCACATACTCATCATTCACACCAAAATATATTTTTTCAAGATGACTCGGTCACAACTGAAATGCTAGAATCAACTTCTAGAGAATCACATAATTCAAAAATAATGAACATTATAATTCCCTTGCCTTTAGACATTAAATTAAACCGAAATTGTTAGTACTAGATCAAATAATCCATAAAAAGGATAATCCTTTATAAAAAGAAATACTAATATTATTCTCCAAAATTAAACAAACAAAACCAAAAGTAAAAAAAAGACCATTCAAAAAAACAATTTTCCTTAAAATTATTCAAAATAAAACAAACTACGTTAGAAACTCAAAATTCAGAAGGATTTTATCACATAGTCATCCATGGTAATACTTAACATTTATCTCAATATCACATATAATACTCATAAAGTCACACACATAAATGTAATTAAAATAATCACATATTCCCTATGAAAGGATAATAATTTTTCATTAATAACCCAAATCCCTATAATTCAACAAAAAATATATTCTTCCAAATTAGAAATCCACTAATACACCTCAAATGAAACCCATGGTTTTCTATTTTCTTGTAGGCCTATAGTGTATCAAAAAGTTATAACATCTTCCAAAATAATATTTATCACATAACCAATGAATCATTTTCCTATTCTAAGATTAAATAATAAGCTCCCAAAATCAACATATTATTGATCCCTGAAATACTTTAACTATAATTAATTAGTCATACTAAATAGGGTCTTCATGTAGTCCAATTTTTTGTGATATATACCAGTAAAAAATTGGTTTTGGTTTCAATTCACACTACTTCATCCAACGTGAAGGGGTGTCAAAAGGTTTGCGTGTTATCCTTTTTAAAAAACTATATATTTTTATAACATTCCAAAAAATGAGATAAATTTCAAAAAAATAACCATAAAATATTTTATCCACAAATTTTATTTAATACCATAAAATTTCATCATAAAATGTTATAACCTCTAATTGACAATAAATTAAGGATTATATAAACCCTAATGGTTGATTATAAATATATCCACAAAAGAGAAGGTAATTCTTCCGCAAATAGAATTTTCACATAACAAATAGTACGGTTACACATACATGAGAAAATTCATCGATTTTTATCCCATAAACAATGATAACTAATAGTTTAAACATTTATCTCTCTATTTAGTTCGACATTGGTTATTCCTTGACATATAGGTTATTGTATAGAATAGGACATTGGCTCGGATAATGCCTAGGTCCCATAAATTTATGGGAAATGAATGTAAATTGACTCTTATGATTTTTTTTTCTTCTATACTAATCTTAATTTTTTTATAGAAATTCATTACATTATTAACTTCTTTCCCACATATAATGAATTTCATTGTTTTATATAGACACTTTACTTGGTGTCACCTTCCACATTTCCTGCAAGATAGAATATGAGCTTTCTTCTCTCCATTGTCACCACTGCTGGAGATATTATCATTCTCTTCCTTTCACTTATTTGTAGAGTTTGGGAGTTGGTTAATATATATATTATTCATTATATTTTTGGATAATTGATTCGAAATGAATATGATATCTTTTATGTCATAAACATTCCAATTCATTACTAATTTCCACCTCTGTTCACATGATTTACATCATGTTCAATGTTACTATGACATCCTTGGAATCCAGCCATTGTCTAAAACTAGAAAGTATAGTGTGAGTGAAAATTCACATAAAATCATTTAGAGAATATCATGACACTTTATCTTAAATATCATCACCATAAGATTAATCAAGGTTTTTTATTCTAATCTTATATTAATATCTTTCAAATAGGTTTGTAACAATAACATTAATTTTACTAATCTTTTCTCCCAAGAGTGTCATAATCAAGAGAGATTCCAAACCCATTTTCATGTACCAGGATACCCCAAGTCAAACCCGAAATTCCATGTCAATGTTTTCACGCCTAGGTACAACTGTGCCAGATCTTCCTCTACATGATCATATCAAGACATGGAAGTATGTCATAGAAAATACTCAAAATATAGATATTACCAAAATTCTAGAAATTTATTCTATATTAATACTCAATGTATATCTTATGTTATTTTTCTCTAATCATAGTTTTTCTAAATCTATCATACAATGTTTTTACAAATATTTCCTTGATAACAACAGTAACACCGCGACAACAGTTTCCCAGATTCGATGAATTATTACGTAAAAATGGAATGATCACTTGAGATCAAGTCTCAAAAGGATGATTAGTTTAGTAGAATTGAAAGTAATAGACACATATATAAGTTTTAAATTACATTTTAATAAAAAAACAACAATGTGTCCAGTTTGAACACAGTCATATCCATTAACCAATCCCTGTTGGTGAAGCATAATATACTTCTTCACATCTGGGAAAAAAAGAAAACATAATAAAGGGGTTAGCTCATATGCTTAGTAAGGATAAAAATGTAGCAAAAAATATCATATATAACCAAAAACATTTATGGCAATGTATAAGAGTAAAACAAAATATTTTTAAAAATAATCATCAAAATAATATGGCAATGATAAATCTAACATTTCCAATTACTGATTTACATAAATATTCTACTGGTCGAATAATCACATGAAATATTATTGGCTAATTACATATGATGGATTGTAGAATTCTAGACATCAAAACCACATAGTCAAGGCCTCGTTCCTAGACTAAAAATTAAGATTTTTTTATGGCCTTCTTCCAAGACACTAGTTTGTCTCCTGAGACCTCCTAATGTGTCGAGGAGCTATAGTGGGCTCTATATGTAACATATTATGTCCAATGAATTCCACATATAAAATGGTATTAAAATAAAACATCCCCATTTAAACATAACTCATTCAATACATGATTGTTGAAATAAAACATAATCAAGAATAATTAAGGATATGGACATAGATGAATATAATCCTTTAAAATATTTGAGATAAATATTCCCATTTTATTAAAAATATTTAGATGTCTCACTATTTATAATGAGGAAATTTAAAATATATTTTTTAATATATGTTTCTAATACCATATAGAAACATTTTAAAGGAATTTTAATTTTAAAACAGTCATGTTCTTATAAATAAATCATTAAAATCTTTTTGTAAAACATGCACCTTAATTAAAAAGATTTGGAAGAATAAATCATTAAATTATATAAAATGATATTTTAGTTAGAGTTCCTAACCAAGTGTGAGATGCTCAAATAAAAATAGTTAAAGAAATACAAACATTATAATATCATGATAATAATGGGATTAAGGATATACTATTTCAAAGTACAATATATACACCATATAAAAGTGAATTAGCGCATTACAACAAATAAGTCACAATGGAATGTAAATTGAGATGAAATCCATTATAAAGACATTATCCTTATGTTATAGATAAATCAATGACATAATTATGTGTGAGAATTATAAATACATTCAAAATTATTGGATATTCTGTTCAAATCAATCATATGTGTTCATGTAAAAACAACACCAATGACTTGGATGTTTATCTTAATGAGTTGAAATTGAGTTATGATTACTCTAATAAAGTTCATATCGATGAAATTTGAATATATAAATTGACTGATATTTGAGTATGAAATGTATATCAACATAATGGGTCGTGTAAATAATGAAATAGACAAAAAATCGTGATTTCAAACATAATATTAGAGTAAAATAATCTATGAATATTGTGTAAAACCCAATGAGTCGAAATCAAAATTAGAAATTACATTAAAAATTAGGAAACTTATGAAACATACCCACCATTAATGAAGGATCATACAATTAATATTTATATACCTATAAATTAAAGTATATTACTCAAATATTACAATCTTGGGTAGTACATACACCACAGAAAACGAAATATTGGCAGTATAACATAAATCACACGGGAATAAGAAGTGATATGAAAACCCCTAACCTTGTACTTTTTATTATGTAAGTCATGATTAATATTGATAGGATGCATAATATTCATATCCAAAATGATATTAAGTTATTAAAAATTATTTTTAATCATAAAATGAAAATTTTTCTTGAATGGTGACAATGTGGAATGAATCTCATCGCCTTCTTGGAGACTGTAATTCATACGTATGGACGAGATGCCAAACCATTTTATTGATGGTGAAAGCATAAGTAATTGGATGGTATATCATACATAAAGAATCATTAACAAGGTATATTTATTATTTAAATCAATTACAATCATTATTATATTCATCAAAATGGTGATGTGTAGAATAACAAACCACACCACGATGTAGAGACGGTAAGCTGTACGTATGCACTAATGGTTTTTATTCATTCATATGATGAATAAAATAATGAATAGTGTTGTACCATATTTATAATAACATCATAGATTGTAAAATATATTAGATTTATTATTTTCGTGTGGACAAAATAATGAATGAGGAAGTGGAAGAAAAAATAATATTGAAATAGGTGATGCAATTATTACCTCTTTTTCGGGTGCTTCCTTTTGATTTAATCAAAATGTTTGCATAAGATGTATTTTTAAGAATTTATGTCCTATAAGATGAATTGAGGGTAGTTAGTACGATATTTGAGCAAGGTTTTGCCTAGCCATATGACATTGGGTTGTAATTTTAAGAGAAGGGGATGTACCCTTACTTAAGAGAGGTAAGGGTCACTTTAGGAAAAGTTTTAAATATTATTTTATTATACAGTCATATTCCATTTATAATGTCTTCAAAAGGATTTATTTCAGGGATAATGTGGTTAATAGTTGAATAAAATACAACCAATATGTTTTATATAGGTTTAGGTCACCATAATTACAATATAAATTTATTTTACTCTTATTTAATTATTTTAACTTTACAATGTATTCCAATATTATTACAATAAATGGATAATAAATATACTACCAAAAGTCATGTGAACCCCATGTGGTTAATTATTGATATAGAAATCATTATCTACGTCCTTTGGCTGAACAATATATTTTAAGTAATAATATATAAATTTAGAATATTGTATTTGTTTATAAAACTCATTTGTGTCAATTTTGACACTATTTAATATTTGGTTTCTTTGAATGTTATAACAAAATTATCACATCAAAAAAATTATTTAATCCCCCAAAAAATATAATATTAACTTATAAAATTCATCTAATACATCAATAGTCTCGATTTATAATTATATTAATATTTATAATATCAATTATTTTAATCTTTTAGTAAATTTTCTAAATACGACATCATCATTACATCATAAATAAATTTATTCATATAATGTATAAAAATTATAAATATAAAAACAATTATGCAAGAAATTATTTTACATTTATAATAAATATTTATTTTTTAATTTAACTCATTTATAAACCTTTATTACTTATGGTTTACTTATTAATCGTTTAATTTAACACTTTTAACTCTTCTATAAATAAAATAATAATATATGTACCAATCAAATAAAAATTGACCCAAAGGATAATATTTTATTCCTAATGTTTATTTTGGTCTAAATATAAGTATCCAAAATAAATAAGAGATGGGTTAGGGTAATTATAATATCATTTTTCCCATTAATTATACTATTTACTTTTAACCATGGTAAATAAACATCAAAATTTATTATTCACCAAAAACTATTTTTATCCTATTGAACCACATATTATGTACTGTTGTCATCCATGCCACTTTAATTTTGAAATTTAATTCATAGAAGCTGTAATATTATATTTTATGAAAATTGTCAACTGTGCCTAGAAGTTGAGTAAAAGACGGTAAAAAGTTCTATAATATTTTATATATCGAAACATATTATAAAATTAAATTACTGAATTAATTTGGACTAGTATAGGTATTATTTAAATTTATTGTCTTTAAAACAAATTTAAATTAAAAATAATTATTTAAATAAAAATTCGTCTTTATACAATAATGCATTTTTTCATTATTCATATAAATTGAATGTATTTAAAAAAATACAATAAATTTTCCCAAATATAATTTTCATATAGAAAATTAGAAAATGTTGGTTATTTTTTCAAATTCTAAACATATAATTATTAATAAATAATTTAAAAAAATTCATGTTGTCAAAACCAAAACATAGGTTTTTGAGAAGTGAAAACTATCAAATGATTGATATGTGTTTATGTCAAAATTAAATGTAAAATTACTTCCAATGACCAAAATTGGTTTAAATAATAAAAATATAATCTAATTATAATACAAAAAAATAAAAATTTAAAATATAACAACATAAATAATATTTATTTGATAGTTTTTTACAATTAAAATTTAGTATTTCTCACCATTTATAAAACTATGAAAGTAACCATGAAAGCACTGAAAATTTTTAAAAACTAAATTTATATGTAGCGCTTTTAAATTAGAAGTTTATTTTGTAAAATTGAATATATGAAAGTGGCAAATATTATATTTAAAAAGATTTCACCATTAAAAGGATATAAAATTTCATTTTTTTTAAATACATTCCTACGAAAAATTGAATTTGTTCATATATTATGTCCAAGAAAACATAATATAGATTTTAAAATTATATTGAGTATATAAAATTCAATATATGGTTATTAATATTCATAAATGCATTTTGTTTTCTAGTTTATATAGTTTTGGTGTGCTTGAACTTGGGGTTGTAAACTTTAAACGCTATCATATTATTCAAAGAGAAACAATCAATATGAGATTGGGGTGTTACAGTTAAACTGATCATTCATTTGGGATGTGATTTCAAGTAATCAAGAAAAATTATTAAAATAGTTCACTAGATCTAGGATAACTAAGGTCAGGGTGTTACATTTGTTATAAATAAATTATATTACCCTATTGGGCTAAGATGGTGCACACTCACTACTGGGATTGTTTCATAGGGATACACGACTGTAAGTGTATACCCTACTAATTGTAATCTATGTATTATTTTCATTGTGGATTTTTTTCGTAATGGATCAATTCCAAACCATTCTAAGGATTTAGTTATTCTTATTGAATGTTGGTCCTTGTAAAACATTTTCTTCCTTTGGATGTGTGTTAATTTATTGTCATTAGGTAATTGGAATATTTAATATGAGGTGAAGGTTGTTTCAATTGAAAAGAAACATTAACAAAATTAGTATAACTAATTCATCCACTCCTCCACTCTATGATACAATACTCCATATAGGCAATTTCAAACATGTTATGATGTGATTTTAAAATTCATAATAAATATTCATTAGATTTTTTCTTACATAGTTTTAATAATTTTCCATCTCATATAATGTCATATTTATAATGAATATGTAATTAAATAAACATAAAATTTTATAACTAAATTTACTAAAAAACTAATCATCGATGGACCATAATACAATATTTATCGAAACATCACACCAGTAGAATAAATAGTATTTTTGAGTGTTTTCTAACTCCTAAATCAAGATAAATACTATATTGGATGTTTCTAAAATTCAATCATTACAAAAATATATACTTTAATTTTATTCATGATGGTTCAATAATATATAGGGGATCTTGAATCTAACCCTTTTTAATTATTTACAACAAAAAAATTTATTTATAATAAAAAATAAACATTGCCATTATCTAACACCCCACATACTATGTATACACTCTCAATTAATTTGTTCCACAATTTATATTTCCTAAAAAGTCAAAAAATATATTGTCTCTCCTATTCATAGAAATGAATAAAATTTAATAATGGAAAATGATTTGAAAAACTCATTGGGATTTTTGTAGGGAATTACCCAAAGCTATAGTCTATAGTGTTTCAAGATGTACCTCACCAAGGGATTCATTAAAATATCTGAAACCTCTTTCTTCATATAAATTTAAAACAATTTAATTTCTCTATTATCCAAATTCTACTAAAATAATTATCCCTTGACATCAATGAACCATACAAATTAATATTGTATTAGATTAATTGTAAAATGGAATACACATTGAGTTTCATAAATAATTATTGATGGATATATGAATCCCAAAACCATATATTAATATTTTGAGATAATAATAATAATTTTAGATTAATATTATAATATATTAAAATAAAACAAATCCATTTATATTAATGATTACTAATTTTTATTCATAATTTTCCAATGCACACATAATCCACTGATAATGAATGTGCTTTAATCTGTTGATTATAAATCTCTAATTTCACTATCCCAATGGGTATTGGGAATCCTGTTAATAAAAAATGTGACATATTATTATACATAGTGTTAAACTTGATTGTTCCTTTGATATATATATATATCACATAAAAATTGTAACTCATTTGGTCTCAGTGAGATTGACTAAAATGATTATCAATTGCACGATATCTATTTCAGACTCTTTCACTAAACATAATTTTATAATTCTTCCTCAAGAAAATATTTATCCACAATCCATCCATCTTAATATGGAGATCAATAATTCCAATGAATAATACTAGCTGAATCCTCTCTGGGTTCTTTTATTTCAAACCTCTTCAAAAAATCAATATTATATTTAATTTTTTGTATAAATAAATATATTTTTTAAATATTATATTAAAAAAAATTAATTTAATCCCTCAAATGAATTATATAATAATTGTTTTTATTTATGAAAAAAAATTCTCACTTGTTATCAAGATAGAATCGATATAAATAATTCCACCCATAAAAAAAAGAAAAACTAATTTTATATTCTCTCCCATTAAATAATTTTAGTATCAACCTCTTCATTGATGATGTTTTGGAAATTAAAATTTGCCTCCAATTTTGGATAATTTTCTCATGGATATCACATAGTCCCATAAAATATAATTATTATCTTTATACACATGATCCCTTATTACCTAAAAGAAATTCTTATGGTTTCTTAATACTCGACTCTTCCTCGTGTTAAACATTAAATACTTCCAATATCACTTCAATTTAAAAATGATTATGTTTTCTGAGTATATATCATATTAAATATATGAAACCTTTATGATTTTTCTGTGATCAAAATTATCAATATTTTAAATATCCTAAATTTATGAGTAGAATTTTGAAATAAATTTATCATTTTTTCATAAAACATATCAATTGTCTTCTATAATATTCATTAATTTTTTTTAATCTCATAATTTCCAAATTTGGATTAAAAAACAATTATAGGTCATTACTATTAATCAATATTTCAAAATCCATCATTATTGAAATATGTACCCTCACAAGTGAGGGTTCATTATCTCTATCTCGATCAAAATTCTAATTTAAACCAATGTGACTATAATTCTTCCATCATTTGATACAAAAATTACTATTTTTTTGTGACCCACAAGTTTTATTGATCAAAAAACAATTATCCAAACTTTTATATGATTTTATCATCATTAGAAATAACATATTTTATTATTTTATTAATATTATAAAATGTACTAACAATTCAGGAGGGCTTAATGACATGTAGACCTAGAGTATCCCTAATGAAAATGCTAACACCCCTTGGGGATAGAATAATTTCTTGGTAAATATGTATGAGTTATTATTTGGATGACATTGAAGACAATAATTCAAAAAAATAATTAATCTCCAACCACGTAAAAGGATTCTTCATTCCAATTAGATATAAATTACATTCATTTGGTAATCACACCGGTGATTATCATTGTTTTGGAATGATGGTCTGAATTAAGATTCTATTATGAGACTCACAAGTTCTAAAACTAAAATTTTTTAAATCACCACGAGGGATATGACCGACTATGTGGGAATGTTTTGGTGAGAATGGTTCATGAACACCCATATGTGCATGAAACAATCTTATAGGAGGAGGTATCATGAAATTTACTCTAGATTATTTCTATTGTCACTAAGTAATAGTCACATTAGGATCTTCTCAATGAAATTAACCATCTAATTCATTTCAGGGAACTCGCACTTTACCCACCATAGCATTCCCACCCACTAACACAAGAATAAAAGATGAACCATGGGTTCATAATTATGAATAATTAAGTTGGATAACATGGTGTATCGATGAGCACAATATCCCCTGGCATCTCGAAAAATCTATTTGGCACGATTCAAAAAATTAAAAACCTAAATGTTTTATTTAATAGGAATGTCCTTATAAGAAATAATGATTCCCAAATTTCATTTTCATGCAATGAAAGAATCACAATTTTATAGGACTTTCAATGTGAAATTACCAAATTCAATTTATTATATTATCCTTCTAATTATTCAACATCACCACCAATGAGAAATGAATTTCATGATATGACAAGATTTCCTTTGGTAGAAAGATAAATGATTAAAATTATTTGTTTCAAAAATATTTCACAACTAGTAACTAATTTATACTAGTATATATCAATGAAATATTTTATTATTTTCTTACACATAATACTTTCCAAAAATTAATCTATAAATATTGATAAAATAATTTCTTATTCACACCATACCATTCATTTTGTTGTTTTTCAACCAAAAAACATCTCACAAATTGTTTTTATTAAATTTCAACGAGGTAGGTTCCTATTGGGAGTGTACAAAACCATTGTGAAGTATATTTATAAATTTAACACTGAGGATTCATTTTTTAATAAATGATTTTTTCCATTTAAAAAAAAATAACATACATAGGTTAAATCAATTTTTTGTTCTCATAAAGAACTAAATTAAATAATGTATATATATTATTCATGAAATAACTCAAAATATTCATTTTAATGCATGAATCATTCCACAAATGAGTTATTTTTTTATATACCCTGTTTATTTTTTAATGTTATGTAAAAATATTGAACTTATCAGTAGAGAACGACTTACTTAACAAGAAATAAATGTTATTCATAAGAGTTAAATCATTAACATACATAAAAAAAATTATTTTCATTGTTTGGATTTTATATAATCAGGCTTCAAAAAACAGAATGAATATGTTAATGTGGAATCACTAATTTTATCTCGATCAACTTGTGAATATTTTCAATATTGTTTTCAGGGAAATATTTATGGATCTATACTCCATTTTAGTTTCTAAATATCATCATTAGGGACTTTTTTCCAATGGCATACTATCACTGGGGTTCTATGTAATGAAACATGAGAATTTTATTTTTTGATTGGATGGGATGTCAGGATTCTGATTCTATTATTAGTGGAATTATTAATAACTATAAATGTATCATATATATTGAATATATATTAGCAATTACCTTCAATATAACGTGAGTGAAAATGTAATATAGGTTCAAAGGATCTATTCAAATTCACGAGTTAATATGATAATATGCATATATATATAGGGCCATTCGTATTTATCTTATTAATTAGTGATTATTGGGTATTCATCCACAGTAGAAAAATATTAAACTTATCATCAAAATGGGTAGAAGTTTGCATTTGATGTTTTGGATTAGGCCCACAATAAGGGATTAATATATACACAAGTAAAGAGAACTGGATAATTTTATTTTCAATTCAACATAATATGAAAATTATACCTTTAATTCCTTGTAATATACCCCAAATCAATTTTAATTAACCTTGTAAATAATGGATGAATAAAATTAGTGTTCCAAGACATGGATTGTGTGTGAATTTTACAACACCTACCATTTATTGTTCATCATATATATCGATTTGTAGCCAAAATAATGTACAATTGAGGATTACTCCATGTTGGATTCTGATTTTGTTTTCCCCATTTAAAAACATCTATGAATATGATAATCATCACAGGAGTAATAATACATGATCTCTAGATCATCACTTGAGACATACAAAAATTTTCACTAGGGGTATCCGAGGTTCATCATTGTGAAAATAAAATTCACTATATTCTCATCAACAAAACATGACTCTACTATTGACACATATGGAGACATAGTCTCATATTATTAGAGAAGATATTTTTGATTAACTCATGTTCTAATCCTAAGGGAATATTGGAAAATCCCATACTCATACCATCGATCTATTTGTTTCATCACATAAAATCCATCCAACTCAATTTGGGGCACATAAATAATAGAAATTTAGAAATTTAGATACAATTGAATTATAAAAAGTCGTTTCAATTTGGAAAATAGGAGGAAAATCATAAATAAATTTTTATAAGAGGCTATAAGATGAGTATCGTCACTAATTGTAAATATGGTTCATCATACACTCATCACATAAGAGGGACATTATTTTTTAGGAAATATGAATTGAACATGTGTTAGGTGTCATAAAAATCCAATTATGTTGGAATAAAATTCAATTTATATTGAGTTTAATAGTTTATTCTATTTTTATAAACACCCCTATAATTTTAACATCATAAGGAAGTGAAATTATATATGAAATTTAAGTCCACATAGCTAGGACTAATAGGTTCTCCATACCTTTAACTATCAATTTTTCATTATCAATAAATGAAATGATAATATGAAATATATATTTCTATGTGATGCATGATAAATTTGAGATAAAATAATTATTTTAAGATATAATATATTTATAGAGTGAAAAATAGGGTATTTAGGAGGGATTATGCATTATACTAAAAATTTTGATCCACTATGTAACCTGGTAACTGGAATAGATATGATATAGATGGAGAATATTCAAATTTAAAATTCGGTGATGTATTTATTTTATATAAATGCTAAAATACTATGATATTAATCTATGATTAAATGTTAGAAATATCAGAAAATATATTATATAGTAAGTGATTCATGTTATTCCATGTATTCATGATTACACATTCAGAGAGGCTCAATGTATTCATAATAGAAGTATGGATATTTTTGTGGTACATATAATGGGGGATTACCATTATTAGTAATTTTTTTATTGTAACTCGAAAATAATAAATTTGATATGTGGTATCCGACCAACATTTGTATCTAGATGAGTGTGCGATACTTTATTGTTCAGGGATTAAAAAAATAAGTGCTACTATATATTGTGTAATCATAGAGGTGTATCTATACCTGAGGTATATGTGGAATCCAAGATGAGTATCCCTACATTAGGAATATCTAATATGGATTACATACCATGTAGGAGTCCTATTGAAATATGACTTCCCTAATAATGGTTCTTAACTATGAGACCATGGATAATGGGTTATCCCTTATAGGGGAACCCATGTGTTAGACAAGGGTGAAATAATTTTCCCTATAATGGAAATCAAGTTGAATGACCTTTATGAATTTCCTCACCCTATTTGGGATTGTGAATGTATTTTTACCCTAGTAAAAGGATATGGTGTATTATTCACCTTAGATGAAACCCCTATTTGAAAATATTTCTCTAATAAGGGTTATTAGGTGTGAGACATGGTAAAATGAGTTCACACATAAGTGTATATGTTAATTCGGTCACCCTAATGAATGGATATTTGGAAGGGTTAACCATTTTAGAGATCCTAATGAAAATGGTTTTACCTAGTAAGGGAAGCTGGGTAAGTGGCATGTGGAAATTAATTTTCCATT
Organism: Viscum album; assembly: GCA_963277665.1. NCBI lineage: Eukaryota > Viridiplantae > Streptophyta > Magnoliopsida > Santalales > Viscaceae > Viscum > Viscum album. The sequence goes on along the minus strand of OY728122.1, from coordinate 1,404,496,511 downwards.
ACATGGGTGCATAGGTTTGAGACATAGGAAAAAGTGTTGGCTCAAGGATAAGTGATATATAAAGGAATATTATTATTTTGGAACCTAGTTTAATTATACCCTATGAAAATTTCTCTTTGTTTTGTTTAAACCTAGTAGAGGGTCCATAATATATGCATACAAAAGGAGCCTTTCCACCCAAATAGTATTCATTAGTGAGTAATTGAAATGCTACACTATTAAAGGGTGATGGGGTTATATGTGTTTCACACTAGTTGGGATCTTTATGAATGAATAGTGATCCTTGATCCAGAGTATATGTTCTCTAATAAAACTAACAAGCATGGAGGCCTATTGAGGGGTATTTTCAATTAATTGTGTGAAGGGAGATCTCATCTAAGATAATCTATCAATAATTAATCCATTTGGGAAAATATATAGGTAAGGGGTATATAGTTATAGAACTAGGGGGCCCAAGCACACAGAGGAGTTGAATGACCATATATTTAAGGCTAATAAGCACAATCATATGTGATTATATAAATAGGGAAAATTAATTGAGATAATTTTATGGTTGATTTAGCGAGGAAATGGAGTTGGGGGAGTTGGGAATTCAATACAAGAGAATTTGAACCATTGAAAAAATTTAGAATTGATGATAATAAATTACGAAAATTAAATAGAAATACAATTGAATTTATTGGTCATGTTTGTCCCCATAAATAATTAAATCAATTATAGTGAGATATAATTCAAAATTTACAATATTTTTCATTCATATAATGTGTATTTAAAGGAAAAAATGTCCCACAGATACTAATAAATGGGATTTTGGAACAATATACTCATTTCGTAAAGAATTTTTTATATCGTCATCGTACCCAGAAAATGAGATTCTCCGCACCAGATCACTGGATCAGAATCATTTTATTGAATTTATAACACCCAGTGTATGAGTAGTCATGAGGCACACTAAATTCACATTCTATTTTTATTTATGAATCATAATACTTTTTTTACTCAAACTCTACATATATTGTCATTATGAGGTTAATATCTGGGATTTTCATTAATTTACAATTATTGAAATTGTTTTACAATAAAAATATTCCATTTTAGAATCCATTGAAAATCATTTATGCTTCCACGATTCATATCTTTTATATATTACATTGCTTCATAATAAATATGTTTTGATATTTTATTTTTATCTAAAATGATATGTGTTTCATCCATAAATCATACTCTTCCATAATTCTCATGTATATACATGTTAAATATTTTAATTTTTTTTGATATTTCTTCTTTTCAAAAGTTAATTGATAATATTGTTAAATCTTTATATAGTTTAATAGAACATATATTCTTCTAAGAAAATTACATTTTAGTAATTTGAACTACTTAGGAAACTTTTACAATTAACAAATCATCATTAAAACAAAGGATATCTACTCCATAAAAATTGTTAATATTATTTTTTTATGTTTTTATAAGTTTTCATGTGTGATGAGTTAACACAATACAAGATCCACAATTTTTACATTTATAGAATTATAATAATCCACTAAAACAGATTTTTATTATCAATCACTACAAGTGTTAATAGATTTGTGTTTTCTTTTTTTATTATTCGGTATAATTGTTTTTCTACATAACTGAACGTTGTTTCTCAAGGATGATAAGAAGTAACAAAAATCTAATAAACTATATTAAATTAAATATTTACTTTGTATTTATCTATTGAATTTTATCTCAATATTCCTTTCTTTTTTAAAACTTATATCACCCCTCAGATCTGGATATTGATTTTATTTGTGGAAGGATATGCCAATATGAATTTATTTTCAATATATACCCTATTTACCATCTTTATATAATAGAAATTAGGAATATATTCATTAATTGTGCAGTATGATTCTCAAATATAGTAATTTATTTTTTTCATATTTAAATAATTTATTTTTTATTCAACATTATTATGATTTTATAATCTCTCATTCCCCCTTGGTATTCAATTAGAAAAACAATAATGAATTTATTTTTTATATAAAACAATGTTATTTCAGTTTTTATGACAAAAGTATCAATGACCAATATGTGTATCATCATTTTTAGTTCATTTACCTTCATTATCTATTTGTATTATTTATAAATATAATTTTTTTATTTCTTGGTATAAAAAATAACTATTAATTCTAAATTGGAATAAATATTATGTTTATTTATATATAAGAATATTTCATAATATGGTTTAATATATTTTCTAACCTCATTGATAAAGGGTTTGATCTGATATTTAATTTTCATTGGGCAGTTATCAACTTCATTTAATATAAAATATATATATTTCACCTCCTCTATCATGGAAATATATTTTACTAATTAAATCTAATAACTCATTTTGGAAGATCAAAAAATGGAATTGATATTTTTAATATACATCATGAATCATTTTTCCATACCATAAAGGGAAACTATATTTTATATGTCAATAAACTTCTTTAACAATTGATTTACAATTTTCAAAGATGATTTATATTTTTTATGATTTTTATTTTAATTTATGAAAGCAAGAAGATAAAATCACAATTATAACTAAGTAATTTTTTACACCTATTATTTATTGACCTTACAACATCCATATTCTTCCTTATAGGGTATATTGTAATGTTTTATGGTTTTATAAAATATTGTTCAACTCATCCTTTCAGTATTAACATTCTCTTCCACTATCCTCATTATTGTAATATACACCCCATGTTTAGATAAAATAATTTCTTTATTGGTTAATAAGAATATAATTTTAAATACTTTTTCACATCATTAACATCTATTCATCTTTTATCTCTTTATTAAGTTAGTGGTATGATCATCTAAATCTTTATCATTTATATAACAAAATATTATTAAATCAATCCAATAATTACTTCATTAAAGTTATCAAAAATTATTTTCCATTGTTCATTAATATTCCCCTTTTTATGAATTTAGAGTTGAATGAAATGAATTCCCAAAAATTTGAGGAATTATTTTTTGATTTAGACTCCTCTAGGTGATACTTCACAAATTCAATTTTCATTAAACCAAATGAGTCTTAAATGTGTCCATATAATCTTGTAAATTCTTATTTATAACACCACACAACATTATCATAGGTTATAATGATGTGTATAATCTAATGGATAAAAATAATCCAATAATTAAATTTATACATAAATAAATTTAGCACATATCATATATGTTATAATCCAAATTAATTTCATCAATATAGTTGGATGTTAAAGATAATATCTATTAGCCTTTTTCAAGATAAAAATATTCATCACATAATTGAAGTACTCTTCCACATATTAACTTTTTAGTAATGTAAATATCCTAAATATCATTACCAGACCAAACTAATAACCCCCCACTATTATGAAGTGTAGGTTATGGTGGCCTTCTCATTCCCCCACAAATAGATAATGTGATGGGGACTAGAAAATAGGGTATAAAACAATTATATGGGATTAATTATCCATATAACCATACGAAAATACTAATAAAAACACCAATAAACACCATATAATAAAATTAAACAACATATCCCATTATATATGTATTTTTATAAATAATCATATTTACAAAAATTAAAAATAGAAAATATTAAAATATGTTATTGACACCGTCAATAACTCCATTCCTCAGTTTAGTAATAACTAGATGGATAAAAAATTACATCTATGAATACAATAAAATATTTATATATAGGATTGAGAATATATATATTCATAATAATATCACCTTGAAAAAAACTAATTAAAATGTATAATTAATAAACAAACAACATAGTGAATACACAATTGACCCATCACATATCAATTATAGTTCAATTATTAACCAACTTCAACAAGGATCACTAAACCAATATTATATCTAATTACAATTACATAATAATTATATTTTATATAATGAAATAAATATGAATCCACTTCCCTTCTACATTTTCTCACTCAAACACCACAAAAACATGTGTCACCATATAATCCACATAATCTATGAACCTCATGTTATATATAATTACAAAATACCATGTACCACATCCAATAAATCATACCGAAAATTGCATACCAGATCACCACAACACTGATACATAATATTTCCTAAAAACCCAATTAGTTCCTCCTAATAGTCATATGGTGCCATAAAAATAATATATATTAGCCTTATTACCTCCTCCTAAAATGCACAACCCCCATAATGTATAACATCCTCGATCACATTAACAATATATTAAATGATACCATCATCATTTCCTTAAAATTTATTTCATTCTCAATCTGTGTATCATACCATCAAGATGTTATAGTCGTATCTATAGAATTGAATGTCATTTGGGAAGTGGGAGTAATCATCCATACATTCTTTCACCATCATCTATTTTTCGTAAACCACCAGAAACATAATGATTTTTGGCATCAATAATGATAACCCATTCTTGTGGGGGGCATAAAGAATCATAAGAAAAATAAAACACAATTATATTTATATCATTTAAATACTCAAGAAAACATGATGGGTTAATACTGAAAATCAACACTCATACCAATAACCAAAACCATGTCATCAACATCAATCTCTTGAATCCATGTCCATATCATGAACATGAACCAAACAACCAATTCACCAAAAAAAAATCAACGTAAAATAATAAATTTCCTTTTAATCATAATACTATTGATTTCCATATTTACCATTATACCAGAAAAATTACATTATTTATAAAATTAATTTCTACAATTATTTCGCAGAAATTATTTGTCCATTAAAAAATTAATATAATCCCATAAAAATCAGTTTCCTGCTAAATTTATCATTGATACACATTTTTTATTTCATTCAACTCCACCACCCTTTAAAATTTACCAATATTAACAAATTCTATCCATATCTAATGGAATATATAAAAACTCAAAAAATAAAAAACAATTTCTATATAAACACAATAAATAACATTAATATTTTCCATATAACAATTATCAATACAAATAATAGACCATCCTTTTTTCAACAAAAAAACAACCCATTACCAATCCAACAATGGGAAACCATCCATAAAACCAATTGTGTAACACATGATAGAAACACAATTAGAACCATAAATATACTAAATTAAATCCATTATAACTATACATGCATTAAGTGTATAAACCATATCAATCCACATTAAAATATATAAAAATCACACAGGAAATCCACTTCTAATGATTTATTTAAAGTGAATCATTCAGTGTAAGAATATACATCATAAATAGAATTCATAATTTCCATGAAAACATTTCTCGAACATAATTAAGCGATTTTTCTTTTATTAGATTTTATTTATTAAATTTAATCCAAACAACTTTACAAATATCAAAATAATAAGAAAAATATCATCAATCATAAAAATCATCCATCAATTACATAATATACATTTGAATAATTTAATGATAATGAAAAAAAAGTAATCAATTTCCTTAACTACATTATAATATTAAAATTTAAGAATATCATTACCATTAACATAGGAAAATAAAATTCATAATTCATCAAAAAATTACAATAAATATAGGATTAGTGTCAAATCACCTGCCTCAAAAATGAATTATAAATCCATTAATAAATATCTAATATAAAAGAATGATTTTATGGATGAGAATAAAAATTATACATTGAGTGATTATGAAAATAAAAATTCACCTCAAATAACTAATGGTTATGATTGATATGAAAGAATAATGATTATTTCAAATAGACTATTGAGTTTTTATTGAATAGGCAATTTTTGGGGCATATATCATAAAAAGAAAATGATAATAAATGTGGGAATAATTCAAAATAATCATTAATAAACACACTATGTTAAATAATATCTACCATAATTAAACAATAGGTTTACTCTCTTAATATGATGTGATTGATTATGGTTTTTTGATAACAAATATGGTCATTCCCTATATATAATCTTCCGAAAGACATATTGTAACCCCAAACAAATATATGCCACAACAAAATCACTATGGAATAATGGGACCGAAAATGAAAAAAAAACATCCATACTTAGTGTCAAATTATAATAGATCTAGACACAATATGATCTTAACGTTGAAAATTTATACAAACTCTATATGTTGCATTATTGCTATCATTGAACCTCACATGCTTTGAGGATATTGTGTGTAATGGTAACCAAAAACCCTACGTCTCTATTATAAAAACTCAAAGAATATATGTATTATTCCTCAAATATATAATTTCATAAAAATAATTGATTACTACAAAGATATAAATGATTCAATGGAAAAAAAATATTATTAATTGATACATAAAAATTTCCTCCGAATGTTGAATTTTAATATTATAAAAACCCTCTTACAACTCCATTAATTTAACCAAATAACCCCAAACTATAGACATTCATCCTTATAAAATGATCATAGATCTACACACTCATATCTTTCACCACACACCATTAAATAGGAACCATGTTTTTGAAAATCCCATTATGGTGCAACATAAATGATAGTATAACCATACTTTCTTCGAGTAAAAATCCCACCTCAAAAACAAACTACATTATTTAATCGGTATCTAGACACCACTAAAACCACAATTATTAATTATATATTTCCACAAAGTTTTGAAATTACAACATATATATCTAAAAAACCTTCATATCTATATGAATAGATAATTTACTATGAATAAAACAACAACTCTGAATACCAAAACTCTCTTAATATGATATTTTTAAATTATAGAAATTATCCTTACAAATTCATGTTGATGCATAAGAAAAAAACAACTGTAATAAAATTAACCCAAATTGAATAATCTCTACATCAATGAAAATTAGGATCAAAATAGATTATGGTAATATGTGCACATCTATGAAACATATTCCAATGTATAATTTTCTTTTATACCCATTTTAACCATATAGAATTTAAATCAATTGGGACATCAAAATGAACCCAATCATAGTTATGATACATGGAATCCCTATATGAATTCATATCTCCATTCAATATTACATCTTATATACACTCTACTACCACTTTATATTATAGAGGATAATTATTAACTACAAATAATGACTCACCATATTTGATTACTATAAAATCATATCATTTTTCCCACACATCTTTTGTGGTCCTATGAAGTACATTTTTAGGAACAACTACTTCTATATGGAACTGTGGAATTTGATCAAGTACGAAATAATTTATATAATATGGATGAACATCATCAATATAAATATTATCCCTAAAATATTTTTCGATGATGTTATTCATATCAAGGAAAATGGATTATCTGAATAATATTCCCATTGTTGACTAAGGTTTACTATATGTAATATATACTTGATTCTTTAAAAAAACCCCTTATGATACCCATTTTATCTTGAGATCTATATTATTTTTTGATAAGTACATCACTAATTTCTCTCCTCCCTATACAGTCTAACGCAGAAAAAATGTTTACATTAGCTCTATAACTCGATGGGAATTATTATTTTTTATTTTAGAAGGTATAATTTTTAGTTTATAAACCACAATTTTTAATGAATATTCCCAAAATATTAATGGATGTTATAAATGACTCATAATTTACCATACTATGTTTAATAAGATACAATTCATCCTTTCAATAATACAAATCTTCTATGGCGTTTAAGGTGGATTCGGTTGAGATAAAATCCAAAACTCCCATAAAAGGTTGATAAACAATTGGATAATATATTCACAACCTAAATCCAATCAATTATTATTTATCATTTGTACAAGGTGATTATATAATTAATTATTTAATTATATGATATTATCAAATCACATAGACATATACCTTAATTTGTGGTAATATCGATATATAGTCTTGTCCCCAATAAAAGTTTTGATTTAATAATACTATCTTATAAGTTAAAATACAAATGTTCCACACACATAACTGTGTACAAATCATAAAATATTAGCACATCATTCACCATGTATATTAAATTATTGTTTGGTAAATTTTGTTTGTAAAGAACCAAGAAATATTTCATGTGGGTTATCTAAGAATTTTCTAAATAAAAATCTAGACTATTATTTTATAAATGATTGTTTTTTACATGACTATGATGGTGGTTCCATAGAAAGTTGTTATAATTGACATGTGAACTTTATTCTTCATTTGTTTCCAAAACTTGGTATTCATAATCTAATACATAAATTATCTTATTTAAATGTGACATGAAATAACATATGTAATCATTGTGTAGATAAGTTTTTTTGCAAAAAAAAAGAAAAAGAAACCATCTAATCTATAGATGATTGAGAAATTATTTTCCTTTTAATAGATGGTATGTAATAATTATCCTGTACACCTGATATCATTGCTATTTGATATTAGTGGTTGTAGTCACCAATGTCTACAGTTTCCAACCTCACACCATTGGATACTCAATGATATACATATAATATTGAAATATTTTAAAATATAATTGGTTCATTAATTTGTATTTAGATGTGGGATTATAAAGACGTATCTAAAACCATATTTTTTGTTATTAAAATGTTACACTCAATAGGGAACACAACTTTTGATTCACCGTTCTTATGGGAGAAATTCATCTTTTAGAGCCCTTTTTTACAAATTAAAAACATATTACATCATTGTTTCCCTACCTATGGACCTTACACTCCATGAATGGATGATGATCAAGATATTCATACATATTGTGTATCTAGGGCCACATAAAAATTTTATTCATTCTCTTATTCATCATTTTTATTGTGGTTATTTTCATACCCATGTTTTTATCTACATGTAGAATCAGGGTAAGATGATACAAAATACTATTCTCATTATTTTTAAAAATATAATTTATAATAAATTTGGTGGAGGTATTAGGTAGGTTGGAATGTATGATATCTTCATGAAACATTGATTGGAATTTAATCCATTACATTTTTATACAATCCATGTACCCAAGAAGAGTTACAACATGAGGCCCAACTATTTTCAAATCACAATGATTTGTTATCAAAAGAGAATTAAATATCTCATTTATCTCCCATATTTCATACACTTAATAGTTCTCCAATAAGTGAGACATTTTGAAATATGCATCCATGTCCTCATGTTTCTTCCAAATATCAATAGTCACACATGATAACATGAAACACAAAACATCTAAAATATAACTCAAATTATTCTCAAAGAGATATAGCTCATAATTATTAACCTCATTTCTTGTTACCTCATGAATATATCCTTCCATAAAATATAATCTCTGTTCATGGAATTGGACAACATGTAAGGGCCTTTGTGACTGTATTAAATTTGTACCAATGAAATGGTTATCCTTAAAAAATATGGATCAAAGTTATATGTTTGAATTAAATATTATTATTATTACTAAAATTTATTTTATTTCAGATTTAGTATTTTATAAATAATTATATAAAAAAATAAATACCATATTAAATAATCATCCACTATTTTATGAAAATAAATTATCTCTCACCATTGGAATTAGAATATGATGATTCATTGAATCTCCATTGGGAATGATATATATTCTAATTATCATAACAACATAATTGGGTTTTCCAAAAATTTAACTTTGTTTGGATTAGAATTAAAAAATATTATCACCTTACATCATTGTTCATTGTTATATTGACTAGACACCCCAATCTTGAAATTCATAAATTTTATTTCCTCAACACATTCAACTCAGTTACACTATGTAATGCACTGGTATTCATTCATTAATCTGAAATGTGTTTATTAAACACAAAATGTCATGTTTTACTATATCAATATTGAAATAACCCCAAATCGGATGGTCAAGGAGTCTAAACTATTGTTGTAGAGGGAAATAAATAATTATTGTACAATATAAAATGATGTTATCATTATAAAAAATTTTCAATTTACTATATTTATTATATAGATTTTAATAATATATCAATTTACATAAATTATTTCATTATATTTGAAAACCATTATAAATTTGAAAATTATTTTAGTTTTATATTGAATGCTTGTTAATTCCAAAAAAAATTGTGAATGAAAAAAACACCCATATTGAATTAATAATTCAAATATATATATATAATTATATATTTTTCTATGAATATTATTCTAAAAATGAATATTTTATTTCACCAATGATAAACTGACCATCAACCATAGGGAAAATACCTTGACCAATTAAGTTTGGTGTTACAACTTTCACCCTGCCACCTTTTTATATCTCTAGGGTTATTTTGGCCTCAGATCCACACATGAATCTCCCCCACTATCCTTAGAGATCCATCTACTTCATATAATGTTACACACACATAGATGAGGGTATCTGGTTGAAAAAATCAAAACCATGGGATAACATGCTCTTAAAAAATATGAGGAGAGCTTGCATACAAGCAAAGAATTTATTTAAAAAATTATTTAAAAGGAACTAATCAAATTAAAAAGTGTTTTCTAATGAAATGATCATCAATATGCATAAAATTAATTTCAATGTAAACTAAATTTACACAAAATTATAATACATTATTCTTTATGATAAATTGTGATCGAACCAAGAATTTCTATTTTTTACTTAATTAAATCCTTTATCATTATTCTTAGATGAATTTACATAATATACTCATACTGAATAGTATAAAATAAAATAATATATATTTATATAATTTTAATTATGAAAAATAAAAAATATACCTTATAGGAAACATGGTGTGTATGTATTTAATATTAACAATGTGTATTATACTCATATAAAGATTACACTTGTAATATGCGGCCTACAAAATTTACCATGTAATTTCATGACATGTGCTACAAACATAATGATCAGATTTGTTTCATGATTAATTATTTTAACATAGTCTGAAATAGTTTATTTCATAGAGTAGTAAATGTAATATGAATTATATATGACATTTATATCTAAACCTTACACATAATTTATTAAGATATTATATTAACCATAACAGACCTTGTGAAGTGTTATATCAAATTATACACTATCTATGATATCATGTTGATATAGTTAAAACATTATAAATAATTAATTTTAAATTATTAATTATTTTTTTATAAGTATATGGTTTGTACAAGCTAGCTACATTATGTGTACAACATTCACCATCTATCTCAGGCCTGCCCCTAGGGACTCGTTGTCTTAGAATTTAAATTATATTATTGATGATATTGTAACTGAAAAATGCATCCCAAAAATTTTATAAATGCTTCCATATGTGATCAAAGTTGTAGCCCATTTAGAAAGATACAATTTGGTAGGTCATAGGGCCCAAATGGTGTTACGGGTTAAATGTTATGGACATTTTATGTTGGACTGGAAAACTTGTTCGTAATCCCATTTGAGAAGCCCAATCTGTGATCGTGGAGCACCACCACGAAGCAATTAAGAGGGATGCTCCCCAAACCCCTTTGATGTTCATGAACACTTCGCGAAACGAGGAGGCAGGATTCCCCTTGAACCCCTTTGACGTTCATGAACTCTTTGTGATGTGATGATGTGTGACAGCTCTATGAACCCCTTTGACGTTCGCGACCCGCCATGAAGAAAGATACATCTTCACGTCGAGGGAGCTCTACATTGTGGCATCTCTTGCATACAAATACCCAGAATACCCCCATTCGCTGTAGGTTCTCTCTGCCCCTTGGGAAGCTTATCTCTGAGTTTGCAGAGCTCTGCTTTTCCTCCATGAATAAGCTCCAGCAACCGTTCTCCGCAAGAAGCTACCTTCGCGATGCTGCACCATGAGCCCCTGCTCGCGGAGCTCTTCTTTACTCTGTGAAGCGGCTCTATATGCCCATGCTTCATGAGCATCTTCCTTCGTGAAACATCTCCACGAGCCTAGGCTCTACGAGTCGATGCTCCACACGACTCCATTATACATGTGCCCCTTCCATACCATCACTGACCGCCGTAATAAATGGAGAGTCACATCATGATCTTTTAGGGCAGAGTCTTCAGGTATTCCCATTTCACCCTAATGCACACTCACCTTCCACCTGTGGAATACCATTATTGGAGATACTCCTCTGCACACCACAAAACACCTTGAATCGAAACATTCCGTTTGGTTTGTTTCCCATGTCGTCAGTTGATATTCTCATCATGAATTCACGAGGTACCTTTAGTTGAACCATTCCTCATGTCACTCATCCATACCACATCAGTTGACTCATATGCCATGTTGAATCAGAAAGGGCCACCCTAGTGTATGTCCCAAAACCAACCATTTCGCGGCACATTTTTCCTAATAGTCATATCTACATGACTATAAACGGTAGTCCACCCTATGTGCCTAACATAGGATGCCTCTTGCTCCAAACAAGAGAAGCCTTATGTGCTTGGCATAAGATTCCAATAGTCCAATCTACAGGGCTATAAAATGTATTCCACCTAATTTTCCTAACTTCAGATGCCTCTTTCTCCAAATAGGTGACACCTTTCTCTCCATGAATATGATTCCAATCAACCTATATACATGACTATAAACTGTATTCCACCCTATGTGCCTAACATTGGATATCTCTTGCTCCAAAAAATATATGCCTTATGTGAAATGACTGATATTCCAATATTCATATCTACATGACTATAAACTATAGTCCACCCTATATTCCTATCATACGACGCCTCTTGCTCCAAACAAGATATTCCTTATGTGCCATGTATAATATGACAATAGTAATATCTAAAAGAATATAAATTGTACTCCACCCTATGTGCCTAACATAGGATGCCTCTTCCTCCAAACAAGAGATACCTAATGCGCCATGCAAGATATGCCAATAGTCCTATCTATATAATTATTAATAGTTATACACCATATATGTCTAAAATATTATTCCTCCTGCTCTAAACAATATATTCCTTATGCGCCATGCATAAGATTCCAATAGTCCTTTCTACATGGCAATAAAATGTAGTACACCCTATTTTCCAAACATAGTATGACTCTTATTCTTAACAAGATATGCCTTATTCTCCAAGCATTAGATGCCAATAGTCCTCTCTACAATACTATAAACTTTACTACTCCCTATGTTCCAATCATTGGATTCCTCTTGTTCTAAACAAGAGATTCCTTATGCTCCAAGCATGAGATTCCAATAGTACTACCAACATGAATATAAACTATAGTACTCCATATGTTCCATACGCATGATGCCTCTTTCTCCAAAAAAGAGATGATTTATGCTCCAAGCATGAGATGATAACATTCCTCTATACAAAAATATAAACTCTAGAATTCCCTACCATTCAATAATAGGATGCCTCTTATTCCAAATAAAAGACGCCATATGTGCCATGAATAAGTGGAATTACGCCATGTTCACAGTGGAATACCTTTAAGTGAATTGGAATATGTTCAAACATTTCATCACTCCTCCTCATGCTTGGCACGTCCTTCATTAGGATATTTATCCTATTCCAGGTCTGAAGTGGCCCCCTAACAGCATGGTCCCATGCCGCCTCAGCTCACCTCCAATCCAGGGCCCATGTCCGAGAAGACATTGAATGACACTTTGAGAAATGTCATGTGTTTCGAACACGGTCAATAGTTTTCCCTCATTTGTTTGTCCCCATTACAGGATAAGGTGATATGGATGTTATGTTTCGAATACGGTCAACAGTTTTCCATCATCACCAGGCCACCCTCACCACTTTCTGAATGTCAAAATTATAATTCACACTTTGCATCTCCCATTATTCGGACTGATTCCAATGCCCAAAGGTGTTATCCCACATGTTCACTTGCGCATGTGTGTTTTCCACAATTATATTCCTCAACCCACCAGTGATTTGTGATGCCCTCATGCAAGACATGAGGAAGAAATTACTGGGAGCTCCCTTGTGTACGGCCCATTCACCATTGCCGCACCATAACGGTACCCGGGAAGCTTCATTGGGTAAGCCCCATCCACCATTCTACTCCATAGCGGCACCCGAGTATCTTCCTTGTGTAAGCCCCATCCTCCATTGCACCTCTATAGCGGAACCCGATCAGCTTCCTTCCCTAAGACCCATCAACCATTGCTTCTCCATAGTGGCACCCGAGCAGCTTCCTTGCATTATCCCCAGTCACCATTTCCAATCTATAACAGCACCTAGGAAGCTTCCTTGTGTAAGCCCCATCCTCCATTGTCTCTCCATAATGACACTCGTGCAATATACTTGAGTAAGCCCCATCCACCATTGCTGCTCTCTAGGGGCACCAGGGCAGCTTCCCTACGTAAACCCCATCCACCATTGCATCTCCAAAACGGAACCAGAGAATCTTTCTTTCATAAGCCTCATCCACAATTGTCGATCCCTAGAGACACATGTGAAGCTTCCTTGCGTAAGACGGTGTCACCACCATTCATGGACGCACCTTTGCACTATGATCGCCAGGTATGTGCTGCCTCTTTTTTCTCACACTGATCATAACTCACGGGGGCTTAGAGTAATCATCGACCATGACATCTTCTCTGGGAACCCTATAGTGTAAGCCCCACACCACTTGAACTACGTAGTCTTTTATCCTTATTAAATAAATGTATGTAGGATGCCTCCATGAGGATCAATCCCACCATCCATTGGTCGCTCTGACTCCCTTCATGTCTGTTCCCCAACACCTTGTGCGGCCTAGAGTGTAAGCCCCACACCACCTAAACTACGAAGTCTTTGATCCATTCTAAGGAAAGGATTGTAGGAAGCCTCCACGAGGTTCAATCCCACCATCCATTGGTCTCTCCAACCTCCTTCACATCGGAATACCAACACCTTGGGCCACCATAGAGAATAACCCCCCAAAATCCCCTATAACATGATCTACGAGGTCATTGATCCTTTCCACGTCAATGTACGTAGGAAGCCTTCATGAGGTTCATGCCCACCACCCATTGGTCCCGACCACCTTCACATCGGTGCACCAATCTCCATTTGGAACTACAAGATCATTGATCCTTTCCATGGCGAGGTACTTAGGAAGCCTCCAAGAGGGTCATACCCAACACTCGGTCACTCAGACCACCTTCATGTCAGATCGCCCCATCCTACATGATGTTAAACTGTGGACCCCAATCAGAGGTAAGTCATTGTTTCCCCATTCAGCGGTAAGTCTTTTAACACCAACCCTACCATGTTCTAGGTTGCGGTTGATCATTTCCAAGGAAGGGTGTAACACCTCAAGCTTCCACGGTACGCTTCTCTTTGAATAATACAGTAGTGTGTGTTGTATGCAACATCGAGTTTTAACACACACCACAACCAATCAAAGTAGCCGTTATGAATAGTAATACCCACTTTTTGAAATTTTATAAATTTAACTTTTAAAATGATCTTTTTTTTATTCGGAATATCGAAATTAGCTTAGGATGAATTTTTGGTATTTTTCTGAAAACATTCAATTTTTGATGAATAGTGAAAAAACACCGAGTTATAGTTTAAAACGAAATTTTTATGTAAATAATTATATATTTTATTTAAATATAATTGAGGTAAAAATAGATACATAATACCTATATAAGTTCAATGTAATTAATTGGAGTTAGTTTAGAATAATTATATATATATATATATAAATTTTATTGAACTTTTCACAGACTTTTACCCAACTCCTATGAGAATTTGGAAATTCACATAAAACATAATTTTACTCCTTTTGTGAGTATAATTTCGACAATATGAGATGCAGTGTTAATATCAAGGAGTAAAATGTGGTTCAATAAGATAAACATAATTTTTGGTGAATAGTAACTTTTTACTTTTATTTACCACAGTTAAAATTAAATAGGGTAATTAAGGGTAAAAATGATATTAATATTACCCTAACACATGTCTTAATTCTATTATACAAGTGTGCCTTGACTGAGAACAACTTTAGGAAAAATATATTTTCATTTAGGTCCACATGGATTAGACTAGGAAATTTAATATTATTTAATTCAAAGAAGAGTAAAAAGAGTTAAAATCAATGTTTATAACTAGAACATTTTTAATATAGGGTTATACATAAGTTAAATTATATTATAAATATTAATTAAAATTGATAAAGATTTCCTAGATAACTATATTTTATTTATAATTTTTAGACATAAATAATTTAATTTACTTATGACACAATGGTGACATAGTAATTACCTAATTAATGAAATATTAAAATAGTTGATATTATAAATATCCAAATAAATGTAATTTGAGACTTTATATGAATTCCAATAATTTTCTAGGTTAATATGACATATTAGGATAGGTTATATGAATTTTTATCTAAGTAATAATTCTTTTATGAATTTATCAAAAACAAAATACCCAATAGTGTAAAAATTGACATAAAAGAGTTTTTAAAACAATTATTATTTTATTAATTTAAATTTGTTTCCTAAAAATATTAGGACAATCCAAAAGAGCTATATAATGATATTTGTATCATTAATGGACAACTTGGGGGGTCTTTATAATGTTTATTGTATGTTTATTAACTATATAATTTAAAAATAAAATGTGACATGGTAAATGTCAACCAAATTAACTAAGAGTTAAAACTAAAAGATAAGTTTAATATAGTGACCCAAACCTGTAAAAAATATATTGTTTGTAAGTATTTCGACCCATACCCACCATTGACTTTGAATAATTCACATTGAAGCCATTAGAAAACTAATATGAGTTTATTATAAAATAATACATTATGTTTTTTCTACACACCCCTCATCCCCCTTATAAAAGGACACCACTTCTATCCAATTCTTCACACCTTCAAAGCCTTTTGTCTTTGCCAACCTCTGACCAAATATCCTCTCAACATCCCTCAATTAATCCTAGAGGCATTAGTTTTATCGTAAATCCAACATAAGGATACCATTTTAACAAATCAAAAGGAAGAACCGGAAGAAGAGATAATGTTTTCACCACTCTCTTTCAAGTTCCTTTCTTCTTACACTTATTATTTATTTTGTATTTCCATTTTAAATAATAACGAAAGTTTCTTATATATACTGTGATGTTATTATAAATATTTTATAACCATATTCAGTATTATATCCATCCATTGAATGACATGTCACCATACGTGCGTATGTACGACCTACCGTCTCCATGTCGTGGTGTAATTGTTATTCAATACTTTATTATTCGGATGGGAATAATAATGATGTGTAATTAATTTAAATAATAAATATAACATTATAATTATTCTTTATAAATTATATACCATCCAATTATATATTATTTTAACAATAAAATAATGATATTGTCGCTCGTGCATATGTACGGATTAACATCTCCATGAACGCGATGAGATTCATTCCCCATTATATCCATTCAAGACTAAATTTCATTTGATGATTAAAATTTATTTTAAGGACATGATATCATTCTGGATATGAATTATATAAATTCCATTCATAACAAATATGGCTCACATAACAATGAATAGAATGGAAAATGAATCTGTTAACACCCAAAACGATATTATTGCTAAGATATTATTAACAAATCAATGTTAAAAGATCATATATGATATCATATTCTTGTATATGATTCTTGTATAATTTAATAACAATTATTTCACCATTATTTAGGAGGTTAAAATACCCTCAACCAAGGAAAATTAAAGGTAAATGTTTATTTCACAATCTCTTCATTATCTGAGGTTGTTTATATATAATTATCTATTGGGTCCTTTTTTCATCCAAATACATGTTTCATAAAAATGTATTTCAAATAATTATTACTATTTTACATAATATTGGTTAAAGTCATTTATACCCTTTTGTACTTGTTATAAGATGTTTATAAAGGAATCTTTCTATTGTTTTCCAAACAAGGTCCTTTTTAACCTTTTCAACAGAATTTAGGTAAGAATGTCTTTTTTAACATATACGGAGGGTGCCGCTATTTTCCACCATTATAAAATCGTTGAATAATCCCTTAAAAGATTATAAGGATATTTTCAAAGTAAAATTTATATTTTATAAGAATGTGACTTTTAAATTATTTCAAAAAAATAAATATTTCTCTCAAATTGTTTTGATTTCATCTATGTCAACATCCTTTGATGGATTTTAACTTTATTTGAAGTTTATTTATTATGATACTAAAATATCATATTTTATTGAAGGTTTTGTGATATGTTTGATTGTGGATGTGTTATTTTTATACCATTCATGGTTTATGGAGAAATTATTTACATTTCATATTCTATTTTTAATACGAATCATTATGTTATGTTTAAACTTGTTCATATGAGGAATGCATTGGACTTAATATGTGACGGGTGGATCCCGCTATTGCTCCTAGATGCGTCAATAGTTCTCATGAGACAAACTACTGTCTTGGGACAATGCCATGACAAAATATTATTTGTAGTCATGGCATAAGGCCTTGACTATGTGGTTATGATAGTCTGGAATTATGAATTCTATCATTATGAAAGTGGTTATTGATATTTCATATGATTATTCGACTAGTACAATAACCATGTGAATATGTAAATGGCATTATTTAATTTTATATTTCCCATATTATGTTTAATTTAATGTTTAAAAGTCTTTTGTTTTAGTTATACATTGCCTTAAATGTTTATGCTTATTTATGAATGTTTCCGCTATATTGTTATCCTTACTGGGCATTTGAGCTCTCCCATTTCTATATTGTTTTTCCCAGGATGTGAAGATGTATTTTATGAATGACCTTCTGGGATATTATGAAGGGATATTAGTGCAGACCTTGGAGACTATGTTGTTGTAGTTTTCGTTTTATGATGTAATGTAAAAATTATGAATGTATCTAGTGATTCCAAGGATACTAAACTAATAAGTCTTTCGAGACTTGATATTTTGTGATCATTCCAATGTTATGTAATACTGCATCGACTCTAGGTAACTAGGTTCAAGGTGATATAGTTGGTATCAGAGAGAGTTTAGTACAAAACATGGAAACTAGATTTAGATAAACTCTTATTAGAGAACATAGACCTAGGATGGACTTTGGGGATTAGTATAGATGAACATCCTAGAATTTTGGTATTATAGATATTTTGTGAGTTTTCTATGTAATACATCACTGTCTAGATACGAGCAGGTAGAGGAGGCTCTGGCACAGATGTACCTAGTGGTAAAACTCGAAAACACTACTTTGAGCTAGACTCGAATGGGAACTGGTGTAGGACAACGGGTCTTGTTGCACTATTGTTTATGACACTCCCGAGGTATATGCTTAGGATGAATCTCATTTTCATTACAAAAAATAATGAAGGGCTTATAGGTATATAATTCCTCAATGAAAACATTTTTTATGATTATGGACTATATCTATAAATAGTTCAATTTATGTTGAGTGTTTTACAAGTTTAGATTTATGTATTTCGATTCAAAAACTAATCTAGTGTATTCCATTGTTTAGAAATGGCTCATAGTGGACGAAATGGAAATTGTATCAATGCCACACTCCATGTAGGGAATTCCCTCCGGCTCAAGATAAATATTGTGGAGGTGTTGATGCAACTGGTGCTGATCAGCTAATCACCATACTTGGACAACTCACTCAGGTTATGAAGAATAACCTTACCCGTATAGAGTACCCTGATCCGCAGCATGGAGGATCAATGATATATCACTTCATGAGGAAACAACCACAAACATTAAAAGGGATTAGAAATCCATTGGTAGCATAATAATGGATATGTTCCCTAGAGAAATTATTTCAGGCTTTGGGGAGTAATGAAAGGGAAAAAATTTTCATGGCAGTTTATCGCCTCACTGGAGATGCAGATCAATGGTAGTCATTGATACAAAACTAAACGGAATATGATTAATTATAAAATATGGAATGGAGAGAGTTCAAAGGGATTTTCTTAGAAAAATACTATCTTCGTGGCCATCGAGCAGATATGGAAAGTCAATTTCTGAGTCTAAGACAAAAGGTGGATGAGAATGTCCCAAAGTACGAGGCTAACGATACAAGGTTAGCAAGGTTTGCTGGAGATTATATACATAACATATGAAGTAATATTTATCGTTTCTTTGTTGGGTTAAAACCATTTCTTTGTTGAGAATTTATGTCACAATCCTTCCTGGTATACAATGATATTTTCTCATGTGCTATCAAGACAAAAAAATAATTCTCTAAGTCTTATGACTTTAAAGAAAAGAAAGAGAAGAAGAGATCTGATGTTCACTCTGGAAATGGAAATAAAGGGAATAAGGGATAATTTGATTATCCATCCTGCAATAAATGATGGAGGAAACACCCTAGTATATGCCTGAACGGAATGGGAGTCTGTTACAAGTTTGGTCAAAAAGGCCACAAATCTTGTGATTGCAAGGGGAAGAATGAAGCTACCAATTTTCAATGCTACAACTGCAGGAAGATGGGACATTATGAAAATGAATGTACAAAGCTTCATGGAAACGTACCTCATAAAAGGCCAAGGGATCAAGGACATGCTTATGCTATCACTACTGCTTAATTGGAAGCATCAAAAGACGTGGTGGCATGTAATTTAATGGTTTTCTCAAGTTTAAAAAATGAATTATTTGATTCTGGATCATCACAATGTTTCATATCTTCCCAGTTTTCTAAGAAAATTAGATATTTCCTATTTTATTTAACATGGTATTTTTCAGTTAAAACTCATAAGGGAAGTATCATTGCTACAATGTTTTGTGGATTCGTTCCCATTAGGGAATATAAATGTTCTTTATCTGCTGATCTCATTGACATACCTATGATTGAGTTTGATAAAATCCTCTTTATGGATTGGATTTCAGACCATGATGAAAAGATTTACTGTAAGAAGAAGGAGGTTACAATTTTTCATGATGATGATAAAGACCACCTTATTTTTAGAGTAGAATCATCACCACCTAATTCTTACCTAGATCCACCCTTTGTAGCTCAACTAAATTCAATTATTGGGGAGGAAGTGAATGGAATAACTGTGGATAAGGAAATGAATGTTCTAATAGAGGATGTACCTATTGTTAGAGAATATGGTGATTTGTTTCTAGAAGATTTACATTGTCATCCTCCAGAACGAGAAATAAAGTTTTCTATTGATTTAATTCCTGGTTCAAGGACTATATCAAAGACCCGTTATAGAATGGCCATTGTGGAATTAGTTGAACTAAAGAAACAACTATAGTAATTGAGTAATAAGGGATTTATTCGCCCTAGTGTTTCTCCTTGGGAAGCCCCTCTCCTATTTGATAAGAATAAAGATGGATACATGAGGTTATGTATCGACTATAGGGAAATCAATGATATAAAAATAAATAACAAGTATCTCCTACAACACAATGATGATTTTTTTGACGAAACGCATGGAGCTCAATACATTTGAAAGATTGCCTTCTATCTTGATACCATCAGTTGCGTGTGAAGAAGGAAGAAATTTCTAAGACAACATTTCGAACCAGATACAAGAATTACGAGTTTACAGTAATTCCTTTTGGGATGACTAATGCGCTATCTATTTTCATGGATCTAATGAACATATTTTTCAAGAAATATCTGGATTATTTTGTAGTGGTATTTGTTGATGATATTTTTTTATATTCCATAAGCTATGAAGATCATGAAAATCACTTTTGCATTATCTTGAAGACTCTTAGAAGAGATGAATTATATGGGAAGTTTAGCAAGTGTGAATTCTGGCTTCATGAGATTTCATTTCTTCTCTATATTTTCTCCAAAGATGGAATCTTTGTTGATCCTTCTAAGACCAAGGCAATCCAATACTGGCCAGCCTCGAAGAGCATAACTGAGTTACGCAGATTTATTGGTTTAGTAGGTTATTATCATCATTTCATCTATAAATTTTCCTGATTGGCTAACCCATTAACAAAGATAACACATAAAGGTGTTAAATTTGACTGAACAAAAGAGTGTGAAGAATGTTTTGATGAACTGATGGGAATATTAGCCAATGATCATATATTGACTCTACCATCTGGGAATTATGGGTTTGTTATTTATAGTGATGCATCGAAGAAAGGTCTTGGTTGTGTCCTTATGAAGAATGATAGATTTATTGCCTATGCATCACGACATATAAAAATTCATTAGAAAAACTATCCTACTAATGATCTTGAGTTAGCTGGTTTAATATTTTCTTTGAATAAATGGATACGTTATCTCATAGGTGGAAAATGTTAGATTTATACTGATCACAAGAGTTTGAGGTATATTTTATCACAGAAATAACTAAATATGAGGAAAAGGAGATGGATTGAAATACTCAAGTATTTTTATTGCACGATACACTACCACACGGGAAAGGCAAATAAGTTGGAAGATGTTTGGAGTAGTAAGGATCATGGATCTTTGAACAAGATGAGGGTTGAAAAGGATACTATATACATGGATATAGTAAATATGGATATGGGAATCACCATGGAAGGTGAAACATCAATGATTTTTCAATTGTTTTCCAAGCCATATTTACTAGAAAGGATTAAGAGTCCTCAAACCGATGATGAAGAATTTTGGAAGAAGATTAATGTTGTGAATGAAGGGAAATTGAGAGACTTTTTGTATGAAGAATGAATTTTGAAATTTGGGAAGAGAGTTTGTGTTCCCAATATACTTGATCTGAAAAGGGAATTGTTTGATGATGCTCATAGTTACAATTTCTATATACACCCTGGGATCACCAAAATTTATAGAGATTTGAAGGAAATTTTTTGGTGGGACAACATGAAGAGGGAAATTTCTGATTTTATGTCAAGATGTATGGTTTTTCAACAAGTGAAAGCTAGAAGGAAACAGCCTAGTGGAGTATTGCAACCTCTTCCCATACCTGAGTTGAAATGGGATAATATTATGACGGACTTTGTCATGCGGATACCAAAGACTCTAAGAAAGAACAATGCAATATGGGTCATTGTTGATCATCTTACCATGTTAGCACATTTTTTTGCTATAAGAGAAGATCTACCACTTGAACATCTACCAATAGTATATATTAATGATTTTTTGAGACTTCATAGAGTACCCATATAGATTGTTTCGGATTGTGATCCATGTTTTACATCAAGATTCGGTAAAAGTCTTCATAAGGCCTTGGATACCGAACCTTGTTTAAGAACTACTTAACACCGAAAATCTGATAGAAAATCAGAATGGACTACTCAAACCTTAGAAGACATGTTGAGATCATGCTCACATGACATCCAATGTATGTGGGCCTAGTATTTACCTCTGGTGGAATTTTCCTATAACAATAGCTTCCAATCAAGTATTCAGATGGCGCTATATAATGCATTATACGGAAAGAGATGTCGCACACCAACCTATTGGGATGAAATTGGTGAATGAAAACTTGTAGGTCCTGAACTGGTGGAAGAATAAATGGAAATGGTTAAGGTTATCCAAAACCACATCAAAGCAGCTCAAAGTAGGAAGAACAACTATGCCGATAATCGAAGGAAGGATTTGTAATTTTAGGTAGGAGATCATTTTTCTTAAATGTATCTCTATGGAAGGGAGTTATACATTTCGGTAAAAATAGGAAAATTGAGTCCCAGGTACATAGGACCTTTCGAAATTCTAGAACGAATTGGGGTTGTAACTTATATTTTGGAAATGCCACCAAATCACTCTAAAGTTCACGATGTTTTCCATGTATTCCATTTGAGAAAATAAAAGCTTGACCCAACGCATGTATTCACTTATGAGGCATTAGAACTGGAACCAGATCTATCTTATTGTGAAGATCATGTCAAGATTCTTGATATGATAGAACAACTGTTGATAAACTGGATGACTCGTCTGGTAAAAGATCTGGGGAGAAACTATATGAAGGAAGCGTCAACGTGGGAACCCAAGGAACTTATAATGAAGAACCACACAGGTCTCTTCATTCGGTAGTATTCTAGAAATTTTGAGAATGAAATTATTTTAAGGATGAGATAATGTAACACCCAATGCTTACATGGTACGTTTCTCTTTTAATTATACAGTAGCGTGTGTTGTAAGCAACGTCGAGTTCTAACACACACCACAGCCAATCAAACTAGAAGCTATGGATATTAATACACACATTTTGAAATTTTATAAATTTTATCTTTCAAAATGGACCTCATTTTTGGATTCGGAATACCTAAATTAGCTTAGGGTGAATTTTGGGTATTTTTCCGTAATCATTCAATTTTTGATGAATAGTGAAAAAACACTAAGTTATTGTTTAAAACTGAATTTTTAATTAAATAATTATTTATTTTATTTAAATTTAAATAAGGTCAAAATAGATACATAATACCTATCTATGTTCAATGTAATTAATTGGAGTTAGTTTAGAATAATTTTAGATATATAAAAATTTTATTAAACATTTCACCGTCTTTTAACCACCTCCTAGGAAAATTTGGAAATTCACATAAAACATAATTATACCACTTATGTGAGTGGAATTTTGAAAATCCAAGAGACACGGTTAATATCAATGAGTAAAATGTGGTTCAATAAGATAAATTGTTTTGGTGAATAATAACTTTTTTACTTTTACATACCACGGTTAAAAGTAAATAGGGTAGTTAAAGGTAAAAATGATATTAATATTACCCTAAAACATGTCCTAATTCAATTGGACAAGGGTATCTAGAACAAAAACAACCTTAGGAATAAAATGTTATCATTTAGGTCATGTTCGATTAGATTAGGACATTCATTATTATTTAATTCAAAGAAGAGTTAAAAGAGTAAAAATCAATGTTTAATAACTAAAACATTTTTAATATAGGGATATACATAAGATACATTCTATTATAAATATTCATTAGAAAGATACGAATAATTCATACATAATGTTATTTTATTTATAATTTTTATAATTTAAATAACATAATTTATTTATGACACAATAGTGATGCAATAATTACCTAATTAATGAAATATTAAAATAATTGATATTATAAATATCCAAATAAATGTAATTTGATACTTTTTATGAATTAAAATATTTTTCTATGTTTATATGACATATTAGGATTGGTTATGTGGTTTTTTTATCGAAGTAATAATGCTATTATGAATTTATCAAAAACAAAATAACCAATAGTGTAAAAAATGACATAAAAGAGTTTTTAAAACAAATATTATATTACTACTTTTTATTCTATTCTTATAAATATAAGGATCGGCCAAGAGACTTATATAAATATAGGTATGTCATTACTGGACCACATGGGGGTATATTGGAAGTTTATAGTACGTTTATTAACTATATAATATAAAAATACAAAGTGACATGGTAAATGTCAAACTGATTAACTAAGAGTTAAAAAAAAGATAAGGTTAATATAGTGACCCAAACCTGTCCAAAATCTATTGGTTGTAAGGATTTATACCCGTACAAGCATTAGACTTTTAATAATATACATTCTATCCATTATAAAGAGAATATGAATTTATTATAAAATAATACTTTATGTTTTTTTAAAGAGCCCCTCATACCCCTTATAAAAGGACACAACCTCTAACCAGTTCTTCACACCTTCAAAGGCTTTTGGTTCGGGCAACCTCTGCCCAAATATCCTCTAAAAATACCTGACATCAACCTATATTCCTTAGCTTTATCTGAAATCCAACCTATGGAGCCCTTTTGATAAAATTAAAAGGATGAACCCAAAGAAGAGGTAATGTTTTCACCACCCTCTTTCAAGTTCCTTTCTTATTCAACTCCTTCATTCTTTGTTATTTCCATTCTAAAATAATAACTCTGGTATATTCTATTTACTGTTATATTATTATAAATATTGTATAACCATATCCGGTATTCTATCCATCCTTTTATTTACATTTCACCATACGTGCGAACGTACGACCTATCGTCTCCACGTCGTGGTGTAATTATTATTCAATAAATTAATATTAGAATGGGTTTAATAATGATGTGTAATTAATGTAAACAATAAATTTAACATTATAATTATTCTTTATATATGATATAACATCCAATTATATATTATTTTAATAACAAAGGATTGATATTGTTGCTCGTGCATATGTATGGATTAACTTCTCCACGAACGCGATGAGATTCATTCCCCATCGTACCCATTCAAGACTAAATTTCATTTGATGAATAAAAATAATTTTAGAGAGATGATATCATTCAGGATATGAATAATATAAATCTTCTCCATAACAAATATGACTCCAATAACAAAACTATAAAGGAAAACTATGCTTTTAACACCCAAAACGATGATAATACTATGATATTATTAACAAATCATTGTTAAAAGATCATATATGATATCATATTAATGTATATTAAAATTGTATAATTTAATAAAAATTATTTCACCATTATACAGCAGGTTAACGTTACCTCAACCAAGTAAAAGTACAAGGTAAGGGATTATTTCCCAATAGCTTCATTATCTGAGGTTGTTAATAAGAAATTTTCAACTAGGAACTTTTTATCATCCACATGCATGTTTCTTAAAAATGTATTTAAAATCATTATTACTATTTTACAGACAATGGGATAAAGTAATTTATACCCTTGTGGACTTTTTATAAGAATTTTATAAAGGAATCATTCTGTCATTTTCCAAACAAGGTCCTTTTTAACATTTTCGATAGAATTAAGGTAAGAATGTCTTTTTCTAACTTATACGGCAAGTGAGGCTATTTTCCACCATTATAAAATCATCGAAGCTTCCCTTACAATCTTATAAATATATTTTCAAAGTAAATGTTTTATTTTATAATTATGTTACTTTTAAATGATTTAAAAAAAGAGATATTTCTCTGAAATAGTTTTTATTTCATCTATGTCAACATCCTTTGATGGATTTTAAGCTTATTTGATGTTTATTTTTTATGATTCAAATCATCCATATTGTATTGAAGGATTTTTGATATGTTTGATTGTGGATGTGTTATTTTTATACCATTCATGGTTTATGGAGAATTTATTGACATTTCGTATGCAAGTTTTAATACGAATGTTTATGTTATGTTTAATCCTTTTCATATAAGGAATGCATTGGACTTAATATGTGACGGGTGGATCCCACTATAGCTCCTCGATGCATAGATTGGTCTCATGAGAAAAAATAGTGTCTTGGCACAAGGCCTTGACAATGACTTATTTTTAGTATTGGTACAAGGCCTTGACTATGTGGTTATGATAATCTGGCATATTGCATTCCATCATTTTGAAAGTGGTTATTGATATTGCATGTGATTATTAGACAAGTAGAATATCCATTTGAATATATAAATGGAATTATTTCATTTTACCATTGCCATATAAGGTTTAATTTCAAGTTTAAAAGGTGTTTGTTTTAGTTATACATTACTTTAGATGTTTATGCTTATTTATGAATGTTTCTGCTATATTGTTATCCTTACTGGGCATCTAAGATCACCCATTTATATGTTTTATTTTTCCCATGATTGAAGATATATTTTATGAATTACCTACAGGGATAGTATGAGGGGATATGTGTGTGGACTATAGAGACTATTTTGTTGTAGTTTTCATTTTATGATTTAATGTATCTTTTTGAATGTATCTATTGATTCCAATGATTCTAAACTAATTGGTCATTAGAGACATGATATTTTGTGATCATGCCAATGTTATGTAATAATGCAATGAATCTGGGTAACTGGGGTTGGTTTGTTACACAGGGAATGTAGGAATCTGTTTTGAGGTTTAATCCCACCATCAAATCACCGTCCTAACTATCATCACATCGGTTTCCAGTACCTGAACAATGGGGTCATTTATCCTTTCCAAGGAATGGTACATAGGAAGCCTCCATGAAGTTCATGCCCCACCATCTATTTGGGCCCCAGGTCCCTATTCACATCAGTTTGACCCTATCCACAGGTATGCTGTTGTGACCTAAATCAGTGATAATCTGTTGTTCCGCCATTCAACGATAAGCCGTTTTAATCCTCATTCGGTTGTAGGCCATTGATGTCCCACATCGATGGTAATCCGTCATTATATAAACTCTGCGGAAATTGATTCCCCACCATGGGGATACGTAGGATGCCTCCATGTGGTTCAAGTCGAGCACCAATGTCTCATTCTGATCTATCCCTCGATCCCATGTGTTCCAGGAAGATTATGCCCCAACTCAGACTTTCTACTTCCAATGGGTCCCATCCATGCATCCATTCTCACAGGATGCCTCCTCATGTGTCTCATCGTCCCACCAAACTACGAGGACATTGTTTCCCTACCATAGGGATACGTACAATGTCATTTTTAAGATGAAGACCAACACTATCGTCACATTCATGATGGTCCCATATGATTCCCCCTCCACTCCATTATACTCTCCATCATCTATAATGATTCTCACTCAGGCCTCCCCACCCTAGTTGAATAATGTCATCCACATCCTCGTTCCTCCTAGTAGTACTTGGGCCACAATTCACATGTAATCCCCAACATGTCTTTAGGTCGTTGTCTTTTCTATACACCCAGATTAATCACCCCTTCGATCTATGTGGGTTTTCATCCATGTCGTTCGAACAGTGTAAGTAGGAATCCTCCAAAAGGTTAAATCGCATCCAATGGTAAACCTTGGTGTCCCCCATTTGGGGGTGCACTCTCCCCAATCTGCCATTAGTGGTGTTCAGGTCATCCATTACAGTGTGACATCTCCCCTCAATGGGGCGCACCACCTTGGATCCGTTTTCATTAGGCATTCTGATCCATCCATATTCTATGATCTCCCACCTAGGGATCTACCGATCTGATCCATCCCTATGGGTCCTTCTAATCACCCTCATTCCATCTCTGCAGGACATTAAACTCGCAGCCTACCTCGTGTAAAACATTAGATGCATGAGGAAAACCTTGGAGGAAACTCCATTTGGAATAAATGTCTCTGCAAGATGTTAAAATCATGGCACACCCAATGTTAAACATGGGAAGATGAGGAAAACCATATGACCTACCTCTGGCATGTGTTATCTCATGACTAGCGTGGGATTCCTTAGGTTCTGCACCCTTATGATTCCCTCTTAAGAGGATGAATATAGGTCTCCCTATGTCCACGCATCCAGAGATTCCCCAACAATCCTGATGTTACAATCTACTCTGACCGAAGGTTTCTACCCTGACCGGACACCTTGGAGTGTCCTGATAGATGTAGTGTAATTAACCAGCATCCATGAATATACAGCACTGGGAATGAGATTCATGAACTAGGACATAATCTATAAGGGAGACCTAGACTTGGTAACGATCTCTGAGAAGGAATCCATGGATGGAAGAACCGACATCCCATCATCCTGTTTTGATCATGGAGAAAACATCCTTGAAAAAGTGACGGATGCAGCCTGCCATTGGAAAGATGGAATGTGGGGAAATAGTTGTGCGTCCTCCGCAGGCGGATGCATGAGCCCTAGTGAAAGTGTCACATATATATTTATATATAATTTACATAAGATACACAATGTGTGGTCCATGAGTTACATGGTGACCATTCTGGTAGGTCATGAATGAAGATACATGAATTTTCTACGAATTGAAGACTATTCACCATGATTGAAAATACAAGGTATGTACTCCAGATGACTGTGTTCCCAGATAGCCCAATCAACATATGATTTTTAATTAACATTACTATATTTCTGAAATTATTATGACTTGAATTAAATATGAATTAATTCATTGTTCATTTTACAGTAGAAAATGGTGTGTAGCTTTGGGTTACACGGTGTGTACTATTATGTAATATAGAAAAATTCCTTGTCACATCCTGATGAGATAATCAAATGTATTTCCTTCATAATATTTATTGATTTTATTATAATTATGAAAAACATTAGAGTAGAATATGAACTCATAATAATGATTTAGGATTGTATAAAATTTAATTGAAAACTAAATTGCTGATTCATAAATCAATCAATGTTATTTTAATAATTTTAAATAATAATTCTACCTACAATACTAGCACATATAGGTTCAATGAATAATTGAAATGTGTTATCGGTTATTCCCACCATTTCATACTATTAAAATCAATATTAATTTTGAAATTTGAACAAATATAAACTCCATGATTAAGATAAATGATTCAATAGATTTCAAAAATTGTTAAATTTCAAGAACCAAAATACATAATCTTTAAATATTATTTATAACTAATATATGGAATTAATGAATTAACATTTGTGAAATTATTGATACATTTATGAATATGATAATAAATTTATTTCTCATAATCATTGTATTGTAAGAATCTAGAACGTTTTCCATCTACAGGTGATCCACATGGGTTACAAAAATCTCTAAACACCATCATAGTGGGCATGGGGTGGTAGCATAGAAGATACTATAAATTTCAATGTTCCTCTTTGATCCACCAGATAATAAATTCAAAATAATTAGAATTAATCACTCTTTAAGATGTAGTTAATGGTGGAAAAAGATCTATCTATGTTCTTCAATGTGTTTTGGAGAAGGGGGCTCTTGAGGGCCTCAAGAGGATTCTCTAGATTTCATTGTGTATAACCAAATAAATGAATTTTCACTATTTAATAATAATATAATTGGGTTATATGGCACATTGTTCACTAATAAATTATTTCAAAATATCCCTTTAATATTATTTTAATCTAGGTAGTGTCCCATTTCTATAATATGATATTATTATTATTTTTACATGAACAAAAAAATTAATTAAATTAAATATTATTTAATCAAATAATATTCAACATATATTATTTATCAAAAGATCATTAAATTTTGTATACCATTCCTCCATAATTTATATAAATATTTGGATAATGGCTATTTATTTGATAAATATATATAACAACATTATTCTCTGACAAAAAAATACAAATTATATTTATTAAATAGAAGAACATAGTTATTAAATATTTTTTTTGAAAAATATTATCTAAAATTACATGTGACAGAATATATGAGATCAAGAGCACGTAAATAATTATTATAAAACCTTCATGATTAATATTGAAATAACATGTACAAAAATATATATTTTTACTAATTTTCTGGATAAATATAGATTGTCATCCTATGGCCTTCTTTCCATGGGGAATTAGGCAATGCAGCCTATAGTCAATGTTTATAAAATATGAAAATTACAAGGAATCCATTGTGAATGAAGTTAATATTTCAATGTAATAATACCTCTTCAATATGATTAATGTGTAATATAAACCACTTGTCATGAAATATTCAAACAATCATATTGAATGACTGTTCCATCAACATATTTTATTTATGTCTCCTCCTATGAATTTATAGAAATCAATCTATACTATTGAACACTATGGTAAGGGATTTATTTTACCTATATCAATTCCATAAAATGATTTCATATATAAAATTGCATTTAAGAACATTGGGGGAAATTAATTATATAATTATTGATTAATGTCATATTATTCGTGATACAATAAATGTATCACACCTGACCAGGATCATATTTCATGACAGGTTTCCTCAATAAATCAGTGTACATGATTTATAAAAAAAATTAATATAAATATTAATGTACATGGTTTAATTAAAATGTTTTTATATTGGAAAATACATTGAAACATTCAAAATATTATTTCCTAAAATCTGGTTTTGTTATCATAATATCCAAAACTATATATTACGTAGGGAATACACTATAAGAAGGTTATTCTAAGGACATTGACATAAAACCTTGGATGGTTGGTACCATTTGATTCTCAGAAATTATTTCATCTAGATATACAAAATATATTTATGAAAATTTTCTTGTAAAAACTAGGTTCTAATCATAATTGTGAACTAATATGACCATCCAAAGTCATGAATACTCATAATATATTATCACATATCATGTCAAGTAGATAAAAATCATGACGTGACACGTATTATATTAATATTTATAAAATTAATATAAGATTTTTTAATTTATAACAACGTTTTTTGGGATTAAACTCCATCCTATTATAATAATGTTACTTGTATCAGTTCATATGGTGTTCTAGTAACCTCTATCTTAATTATTCTACATTGATATATCACATAGCTGTATTGAATAATGTTTCCTGCCAACAAAACCAATATAAAAGTCACCATTTACTACATCTTTTCTTCATCATATCTATTATACACAGAAATTTTATAAATTTTACATAACTGACACCCACAAGGAACCCAATATAGGCTAGTAGTGAAGGTTTATGTGACCCCAGAAGCTGTCCTAGAATAGTTCGTGCATCTAAAAGTGATATTTAGGGTAAAATGAAATCATATATGATTGATTACCCTCAAAATTATAGGAATATATCATGAAAACCACTAAAAAACAATAGTAAAATATCAATTTAAATGTATCATAATACATGAAATTTCATATATAATAATTTTTAAGTGAAATTTAATTCCAAAAGGAAACTCATACAATAGTTTCCCAAATTCCATTTCCATGTATTAAGATATTTATGTACCTATCAATAACCAATACCCAATAGAGACCTCAAAAAAATATTTATATATAGAGTTTAATATACATTCATACTTGATAGGATCCTTTTCAAGGTCTATCATGATAATTTGGATGAAAATAATAAAGATTTGATGAACAGTTAGATGAACTTGTAGAAACCAATGTCATGAATAATTTCTCCCATCCTCTCTATGGACCCCTAACCCATTATAAAATCAATATATAGTATAATTTTATTGAAATAATATATCAATAATTTTATTAAAACCCTGTTTTTTCAATATCAAAACACAATGAAAAACTTCTTGGTTTTACCAATACTTCTATTGTCATTACATCAAACAAGATATCACATGTACAAAACTGATATCACATACCAAAACTAAAACCATATATCCACCACCATATACCACATCCCCAAATCACAACAAATAGTTAGTTATCATCATAGGCTTATAAGGAATCACTGTTATTATATTTTATCTTTGACGTAATGTATTACATCATTATTCAATAATCATATAATGAATGGAACCGATCATTTAGAATTTCCTCTATAACATCATTATCACATCACATAAAAACATCATTATTGTCACCATATATTTCATATATTACCATTGATGGTGTCCTCGTACAATTACAATAAGAGTATTCTCTCTAGAGGTAGTGAGGAATAGGTAGTACTGATTCATCCATTCCCATAGTAACCTAAATGTGGGAAATGAAACGCATAACCTACAAAAGATGGGCTTCAATATGTTTATCCACATCAGGTGGCACGCATATTAATTCATAAGAAAATATAACATAGAAATAAAAAATATATATTAATATATATAGATGTATCATATCCACACACATGCCCAACATGAAGATTCATAACAAAAAAACACTCAAACACCTATAAGAATCATCTCATCATCAACACTATAAAATAAAAAAATCCAACCATATATGTAATAATAACAATCCCTCCCATTCATAAAATGTAACAATAACCTCCATAATTTATCATTAATTATAAAAGTATCCATTTCCATATTTTCCATTTCAATATCGCTATTATTATATTTTTTTCATTAAATTATAAATGTAATTCCAAATCCTTCATCTGTAATAATCAACATGAATCTGGTAAAATACATATTATTTTAATCAAAACTAATATAT
This sequence comes from Viscum album, assembly GCA_963277665.1. Classification (NCBI taxonomy): domain Eukaryota; kingdom Viridiplantae; phylum Streptophyta; class Magnoliopsida; order Santalales; family Viscaceae; genus Viscum; species Viscum album. The sequence goes on along the minus strand of OY728122.1, from coordinate 1,404,462,887 downwards.
ATGTTCCATTTCACATTAAATTAAATCCCACTTACTTTTTATCATTTCCATTATTACAAACCGCATTCCATGAGAGTAGTTTTATATAACTTAAATTTAAAAAAAACCACCAATCCAAATAAAAAAACAAAACAAAACCCATGCTATAAAACCCAAAATCTACTAAAAATACATTTACACTAAATATAAATTACCATTATCCATTTCGAATCCATATAATACACCCCACACCATATCTACATAATTATCCACACATTTCATTACAATATTTTCAAATTATCAACTACTCACAATACACAACACATGACAACACGCAAATATTAGCCACACCAAACCCATATTGTGACCACCTTGGTAACATTAAAATAAATAATTTTTATCAGCCATTAATATTCATTAATTATATTTTATAGATATACATTGTTCATATTGATATTAAATAAAATACTATTATATTTTAAAATATTTTTTTATATAACAAAATGTATTTTTCATGTTTTATATTATTTAATTAAATAAATTATTTTAAAATTATTATAATCATTATTTTACAAGAAGGATTTATCTATTTAATTAATATAATAAAAATCATATAACCATGGTTTTTTAGATTTTTAAAAAAAATTGATGTTTTGAATAAAGGGTGAAAATTAGTTCCAAATAATATTTTTATTAATTTTCATAAAACCATTTTATGGATTGAGTGGTTACCCAAATATTAAAAAATACTAATTTAATGAAAAAATTTCATTCCAGTTCATGAATATACCACATTTAATTTCTTATAATAATTGTATCATGTTAAAATTATTTATTTTATATTACAAGTAATATTATGAATTTATTTTTAATCATTTAAATGATTTAATATTAAATTTATAGTTATAATACATACAGACTTGATTTTTATAGAAAACTTCTTTTCACAGTGTCTTACGAGTTTATTATTAAATTTAATATTGCAATTTTTGTGAATCTAATTTGTTAAAATGGATTTAATAATTTTAATATGAATACATATGATTATATTAAAAGTAATAAATTAATTTTCTTAATAAGGATAAATAAGGGAACTCAAAACATGATACCATGGTGATGGTGAAAACAAGTTCACCAGGGGATTAAACTAATGTTATAAGGGTATAAATGTCCAAAAAAAATTATATCCTATTTTATGGATTTATTAATTAACACATTTCATTATTAATAAAATAAATTCTTAATGGGAAATTGTTCGATGAAAATAAATGAATAATATTTAAATCAATTAAATAAAAATTAATGAGTCCTCTCTCCAACCTCGAAAAGGGAATTGCATCTCTTCATCTCACTACTCTTATGTAGCCATTTGTTTCCCCAAATCACGTTATAATACCTTCCAAAAATATTTTCTAATAGCCGAGATGTATTATTTAGTATGTAATAAATTCCTTAGATATAGTGATGTCAATAGAAGGATATTGTCTTAACCATAGATAATGATTTTTACTAAATGTAATAGTTTTATTATTTGTCATATTAACTTAAATAATCAGTAAATAAATATGGTATAGAAAAAGAATATATATAATTTATTTAGATGTCATTTTGTATTAGTATTGACATTAATCCATCTAATACTATATTTTTGGGAAAAATCATTATTGTTGTGTACAAAGGACTACACCCAAACTAGACAATGAAATTCATTTTTCATTTAAATATATTAGGAAAAATGCAAATGGCTATTAAAAATACTATTATATATTTATATGATATAAATTTAATTTTTAAATTATAAATAAATATTCTATATCTTTGTTATACTTATAATGAATTGTAATAACATTAGTTATGTGTATGCGCAGATTACCGCCTCATAAAGAGTTTTATTTTAGTTTTTTATAAAAAAATTATAAAAAAATATAACTAGGATAACTTATTGAAGTAATATGATATTTATTGTATAATTATAATATTATAATTACGAAATAATACTTACAGTATTTCAATATCATTACTCTAAAATATGGAAACATTACTCATTCATACTTATGTATTACCATATCAGTTATTGTAAAAACATACATCTATTGTAAACAAATTGGATGGATGATTTTAAATGTATATATAAATTAATAATAATAATTATACAATTATTAATATTTTTAAAAGGATATATTTAGGATCCACAAGACTTTATTAAATCTATATAATGAAATTTTGATATATGAGATGAATATCATCAAAACATCAAACCTAATATTTATAGGTTATGTAACTGAACATAACATGGTAATTAACAAATGAAATGAAAAAAATAAAAACAATATTTTAAAAGTAAATAATTAATTAATTTATATTTTTTACGTACTTTTAGAATTCACATGAGTTGTCATACTCCAGGTATTGGACACATTATCTTAAAAATAATTAAATGTTTTAAATGTTTAAATTTTTGAATTACATTAATTCAGGACCCTGTTATTTAAATTATTTTATTTAATGTATTTAAAAATTAATTAATTATATATAAAATGATTTTTCATTCATATTTTAATATCACAACTCTTTACAAAAGGAATATTTTTACATATTTTATAATGATCTTTTTGATTTTTTTTAGAATGAGAAAATGGAAAGTTTTATATTAACATATCAAACATCAATGATTTTTCCTTCCAAATAGACAAAAATTATTAATATGGAATCCTTTCCATGATTTCATTTTTTCTTTAAATAAATATAATTTCAATCCTTTTCTCTATGTATTTTTTCTTTAAATGAGGGTTTTAAAAAGGAATATTTAATTAGATTATTGAAATTGCTTCTGATATATTTATTATAGTTTTTTTCAATGTTTTTATGATTATATGTTTTAATAGTAATTTTTTTTGTTCATGATATGATATTTGATCAATATTGATAATGATGATTGGTGTGATGAATAAAACATATATGATGGGTGTGCTTGATAAAATATTTATAATAGGTTATCCTGATACAACTAATATGATAAGTGAGCATGATATTTCTCTCCCACATATTAGTTAATATTTATGTTTTTTAAATAAAGGATGGAGTTAATAAAGCAGGGTTCACTTATATATTTAATGAGTCTCTAGTTAATTATGAAACAATTGAACACACGTTATGAATATAAATATTTAGTTTTTTACACGGGTTTAAATTTTATTTGTGGGGGGGGTTTATTAGATGTATTCAAGAGAATACTATTTTTTTCATGGGGATATTATTTATTTCTGATCATAATAAATAATGTGATAAATGAATAAAATTTATTAGATTATATGTTTTTCACAATAACATAATTTATTATTATTTTATGTCCCTTAATATTTATTTATCAACATCCCTCATTATTAAATACAATTCATTGCTTATTAAGATATGTATTGAAAACAAATAAATCAAATAAACACTCATGATCATTTTTAATGAATGAAAACATTATTAAATTTTAATATTATATGTTTTGTAAAAAATGTATCATTAATTTTTATATCATATTTTTAATGAGTGCTTTTTATGAAAGGGTTTTGAAAAAATTATATAAAATTATAAGTAATAATGGTTTTTGGAATAAATTAATGTGAATTATAGTCTAATGAAACCCGATTATTTAATGAATTATGGATGAGACCATATATTTAGTATCATAGCGTGGGTTTATATTTTTTAATGGTTATAAGTTATAAATCAAATATTATAATTTATTTTTAAAATGATAAATCATTTTAAGACTATAATATATATTTTTTGAATCTATGTTTATTTTTAATTGGGGTCTACAGTGGAAATATTAATGTTATAGTAGGAAGAAAAAATGAGGAAAATATCATTCCAAATAAGAACCATAAAATCATTATAATTAGAATATAAAACATTATTTTAGTGATGGATTAGTTTACTGTGGCTATAAATAGTTTTTCATTCCATGTGATTGATTATCCCTATTTACCATAGAGAAACATATCAATTGAATATTATTTTATAAAAAACACCAATTGTATTTTAGTGGAAAATCACATATAATGGTATCTAATGGATTCATTAATGATATAAAATTAATAGATATTTCAATTGATTAGATATTTATAATTCCAAATTGAAACACATTAAATTTTTCATTTTTGTGTAAATGTTGATTGGTGGTGGTCATTTATTAAGATTACTAGTGAGAAAAATGATCTTGATTCCATGAAATGGGTAAAAAGTAAAAATATTTTTCTAGATAAATTATTCCCCAAGGATGTTAATCCCAAAATAGTGCAAAAATGTTTTCCATTTAGAGAAATATATAAAGATTCATTACATATTTAGGAAGTGTATTTAATTATATTCCATGTATTCATCAAATTGAATTCTAGAACATGATAGAAAAATTAATTTATTGTACATATAATATAATCCATGATTATGATGCACCTTTTACATATGAAAACATAAAATTCATTCGAATGATATAAATTATGATGGTAAATTTGGGATAGATTTTTTGGAAAAAATTGTTCCATATGATATAATGTTTAAGAAGTGGTTATTATGGAAAGAAACAGTGATGTATTTGAATATTAAATGTATAGTGAAACTCCAAAAATAAATCAAATTATGGTAATAAATATTTCATGGATTTTTTGAAAGGATCTATAAATTATTTTTTATGGGGTATGTATGATCTTAGATCTTATGTGTATTAGGAAAAGTGTTATAAAAAATAAATGAATTTAATAAATGATAGACATCCAATAGTGTGGTTTATTAATTAAAATGAGTTTGGGAATTATGCTAAAAGGTTTCCCATGACATTTACAATAACTGAAAATAATACTGAAGGAATATTAAAAGGTGTAAAAAAGTAATCATATACTATTATGGTTCATTTTGTACCATCTAATGAAGATTTATCAGGTATGTTACTTGTGTATTTCAATAATATTGATTCTTAGTCTAACTGTATATGTTCTCATTCTATTATTTAGAAAAGGTGTCATTTAAAATGGGAAATTTACATCGTGAAATGTGTATTGATTTTTTGTTGTGAGAATACATCGTGGATATATTATGGAAACCAAATTAAGTTATAATACTCAATTTTTTATTAGTGTGTGTGTTTTCCATCGAATATATATTAAGATTCCCATAATAAAGATCAATATATTTTTAGAATGTACTGGCTTTAAGTTTATCATGGAAATATTGATTATAGATAACTGAATTTTACATTCAATTAATATATAAATTTGAAAAAATATGTAGAATATAAGATATTAAATAATTAAGGAAATTAATGTTACCTATATAAGGTTTTCCATATTAATGATATTATGAAAATAATTAATTCCTCCATTTTTAATTAATAATTCAATATAATTATTATTTATTTTAATGGTGTTATTCATGATTAGTAGGGTTGTTGTACTATTTTAATAATGACCAAAGATAAGATAATTTTAATGCCCCATTATCATATATATAATTATTATATTTTAATTTATGATGTAGTAGATGGAGTTTCTTGATAAAGGTTTCATTCATTCAAGAACCTCACCATAGAGTGCTCATCTTTTGTTGAATAAATAGAAAGATGGTTAAAATAGACTTTTCATAGTTTATAGGCCAAAATTAAAATATATTTATTGAAAATGTGTCAATAAGATCATATAAATAATTCTTATCATCTATAAGAAGAATCATATTTTCTCAATGATTGTTCTCAGTTCTGAAAATCATCATTTAAGGGTGATGGAGGAAGTCATTCCAAAGATGGTATTTTGTACTACATAAAGTAATTTTGTGTTTTATGTTATTCCATTTAGGTTATCGAATGGAGAATATGTATTCATGGATCTAATTAATAGTGTTTTTTGTTAATATTTTGGTTTTTTTAGATGTGATTATAAATAATATTTTGTAATATTATATATTCCATGATCATAATAACATATTAAAAATGGTTTTTTGGTACCATCACCATTTGATAAATAAATAATTAATTACATATGTATTTTTATTATACCATATAACTTTGTTTAGTAATATTATTCCTCAGGTTGGTTTAACCATTATCCTTTCTAAAACTAATGTGGTTTAATAATGACCAATTACAATAAAATATTGAATAATTTTTTAGTTTTCATAGCTTATTAGATTAATTATAATGGATTTTTGAACAAATATATTCGTAATCCAAGCCAATAAATATGTTAACTCAAAATGAGTTAAATTCATTATCAATATTGAGTTTGGTGATTGTTTCTAGGAACTGATAGGTTGATTTGTAAATTTATCTATTTTACGCATCCCATTATAAATACGTAATTTTTCATATAAACTCATGCTTCATTGATGGGTCAGGAGTTTTTGATGTTTCAAAAATAATTTGAAAATTGTGTATGTTTCATGGTTATTGAAACCTTGTTAGTTAAATTATTCTATGCATAACCTATAATTAGAGTATGTGTTTTTGTACTTAAAAATTATGAGGTAATATTTATTTGTAATAACTGAAAAGTAAAAAAATGATGATATATTATTCAATTATATATTATCTCAAAAAATGATAATGAGGTAGAGAAGATTTTTGGGAAGGGTAAAGGATTATTACTTCATCATTCAATACCACCAAGGAAAAAAATTGAGTAGTTGATTCCTTTAGTCAAAAAGATAATGCATATATAACCATGTTTTTCTTCAAACATGATTCATAAGTTAATTATTTAATGAATAAATTCTGGAAATTTTTTTAATTAAATAGAATCATCAAATTTCTATTGGGTTACAGTGTGGTAATCATTATATGATAATAATATATAATATTGAATGTAATTTCATGTTTCGGAAGATAAGGTATAATTGGTAATTCATGTTATGTTTCTAGAATAGAATATTGGTAAAAATGTGTTTTTATCAGTTGAAAAATTATTTAGATTGTAGATATATCTTTGTTATAAAAGTAACTTTTGTGTGATAATCACAACTCTCCTTTTTCAAATCATAATTGTTGTACTATGATGTATAGATTCCATTAGGAATATTTTCACCCTAATGAAATAAATAAATATATTATGTTGTTTTCCATGAAATGTTGGAAATATCCAAATATTAATCCAATAAAAAAATTTAAAAAGGGAATCTTGACTGATTTATATTATCTTATGGAAAATAATAAAATATATCTCTAGATTTTATGGTCATCATACCTAATACATCTTGAGGAAATTATTTTTGATTTGTGTTGTTACTAATTAATTTATTAATATGCATTGTTCTATACACTTAGAGATATAATGTATATATAAAATAGTTAGCCTATGTTTTATTATGATTTTCATGTTATATTAAATTCCCCCCTCCATTTTATCTAAAAATGATCAGTGTTTTACTTTTATTTTTTGGATAGGACTTATGAAGCATAGGGGCACTAAAAATAATTTTAGTAAATATTTACACCCTCAAACTGAAAGATTGATTTGTAGAATAATTCACACTCTTTGGATGTGATTCATGATTTTTCAATGGTCTATTAGGTAATTTGGGATGAATATATGAATTTGTATTAGTTTTCATGTAATAAAACTTTTTATTCATTTTTAATATAGGACCATTTTGATGAATTATATTGAAAATCATAAGAGACCCCAGATTTTTGGGAATGATTTCATGGAATGTTTGTAATTAGAAAAAAATTGGAATAATAAATGGCTGATGATGATGATGAATCAATGTAGTTTGAGAATTTATTTTTATTATCCAATGAATGTTTTTTATTTGAGGTATAAGACCATATTTTCTTAATTTATCACCAGGGAAATGTTTTATGATTTTTTTGTAAAAAATATAAGCAATTTTTGTTGTTAATTAGATTATATTAATTCCATGATATGTTTTAAATGATTTTTAACTATTTTATATACCACAATGTATAACATAAATTGCATGTTTTCTCCTCGGATATAGTTTAGTTGTAAGAAAACCATTCTAATATGAAATTTCAGGTACATATTCTTGAAATTATAGAAAACATGTTGTGGGAAAATAAATTGAATAGTTTATAGTTTTTTAGAAATAAATTTGATTCAATAAAAATAATGGGATAGGAAAATAATACGATTAATATATATTCCCACATGATTATATAGTAATTAAAATTTTGAGGATGTAATATCCATTTGGGAGAATGAATGTGACATCATGGGTGATTTTAAAATAATCAATAATTTTATATTATTAATATAAATTAATTATTATTTATATTCTTGTCATCATCATATGAATATTTCATTTTTTTAAAAAAATAAAAAAAAAATTATTTGTCACTAAAATGTGTATTCAACCATTGTAGGGTTAGTTTAAAAAATATAATTTTTTATTTTGAAAATATTAATTTCAAAATAAATTGATATAATTTTTAATTTCAAATCTAAATACAATACTTGTTTATATTTTTCAAAATATTATGAGAAGATTGAAATGTTGAATTCATATTGAAAAATAATAATTTTTATTCAAATCGATATTTTCATTTTAAGAAATTAAAATAACCCGTTTTATTTAAAAATTTATTCAACGTGATGTTTGATCTTTTATATTATGAAATATATAATTTATTTCATTGGAAGGAGTTTAATTTTTAGTTTATTTATAATAAATTCATTATTTAAAATCTAATTTTTTTGGAAGATTACATTTCATCATGTATTTGGATTTAATTTTTAAATAATATTCTTCATCTTATGTGATTTTTATTTCATTAAATTGACACCTTATTCTGGAATTTTCATAATGAATATTATTTAAAAATATATTTCATTAGAACATATATATTTCATAGAACTAATATTTAAAAAATCATAGAGTTATTATTAGAATAATATTACAATGTTGGTAAACTAATCCAATAGGGGATATAATAAAATAAAATTAATCTAAATAATATTTAATTTATGGATCTATAATCTTATAGAAATATAATAAAAAAATTAATTTTTTATCATATGTTGAATTTTGTGCTCTTATAGGTATAAAATTTTATTCTTCGTCACACGTGACACACACCACATAGCCTTGACAACCTTGAAAACAAATTTCATTAAATTAAATCTCTTATATAGATTATAGAACATGAAACCCCATGAATAAATTAACAATTATATAGTATTCCATTATAAATATGTAGTCAAATTATTTTTTATTAATATTTATAGCTAAATATTGAAAATTATGGTTACCTCGTGATTATAAAATAAAATATGAATTATTTAAAAGAACAATAAATTTATTATAAAAAACTACAATTTTATAAAAACCGGTTATGTTGGGAATTACACACTTAAATTACAATTATCATTTTCCAATTTATGAAAATTATTCTTCAAATAAGGAATCAATTTTTATCTTAGAGTATCATAATTATCATATGGTAAAATTTTATGATTTTTTATAAATATTTCATTTCTTGAGTAAGAGAAAAATATAAATATTCTTATTAAAACTGAATTTTAATTTAAATAATATAAAAGGTAATCATATATTTAAAATTTTTATTAATATATAATTTATTCAATTAATATATTATTTACTTAAATAAGAAAAATTTTAATCAATTTAATATTTAATTTTTCAGTCAAACCCATATATACTTATGGGAATTTAGTTTTTGGAAACTCATATATTAATCACTTCTACAAGTATAATTTAAAATTGGATTCTTCCACATATATGAATTTAATTTAGGAAAGTGGATTCTATATTCTTAATCATAGTTATTTTAATATTTAATATGGTCATGTAAATTGTTTACTAATATGAATAGTAAAAAATATCAAAACAATATTCATTATGTTGAAGATAAAAAATGATTTTTTTGGGTCTTAAAATAATATCAAATATTAAAAATGTAAAAACAATTTCCAAATCCAATTTTAGTCTCATACATAGGCCTTTGTGTTTTAATATTGATAATTTTAAATGGGTTTTTAATAGAAATATTCTTTTAATTAAATCTTCTTAAAAATCTATAAATTTTGTCTCCCTACCTTATTGGTCACCCCTACTATCAACTATCACAACTTCCAATTCCCTTTAAAACCACAAATTCCATCTATAATAAATTCAATAATTCCCTCCCAACGTCATATTTACCATTTTTTATCATAAATACATCCTAGTATGGATATCATTGAAATCCTCCAAAATATTACTATAGAATATATAATCTTTTTCAAAAACAATTTTAACATTTCGTCTCTTCTGACCTCCATAAAATATTGTAAAAATAAGATTATGTATTTTACTAATTATCTTATATACAATTATATTTTAAAATTTTAATGTAAATAAGAATATCCATTTTATCATCAATAAAATTAATCACAAATCATTGATCATGAGTTTGGAAGAATACAACATTGTGAACTGATATAAATTGAATTCTATAACAACCATTAAATTATAAATATTATTATGTATTTTAATCATATATATTATATTTATAAAATTATTATATTAATGTAATAATAATATCATATATACCTTCTACATTTCAAAGACATTTAAAATATAATAATGTCTCTAATTTATATGGAAGAAAATCCCCTCACGAAGTTATGTGAATCATTTTTCGCATTCATATTACATGAAAACTAATAATTATTAATTTATTGAATATATGTTATATATAAGACATTATTATTATTATATATTATTACTGTAATCATGAATTTATTATTCATTCACATATTAATGGAAGGATATTATCACTCATGAATATGTGCTTCCTATTGTCTCCATGAAGTGATGTGATTTATTTTCAATTTAAAACGTTCAGGAATGATTATAAAAATTATTATAAGGATTAAATATGAAACTTATAACATTAATATAATTCTTAATTTGACGGATATATATCATATAAACATGAACAATAATATTCTTGTTAATATGTGAATGATAAAATAATGAAATGAACACCCTAAACTATGAAACATTAAATATTATGTAAAGGCGGAAAATGTTATAAGAGGATAATATATGGTAATGAAAATAGTCATTATATTCTGTTATAAATTAATGACTCTAATAAAACAATTATAAAGGTGGACAAAATTTTTTTGTCCAAAATGATATGGGGGTATGGGACATCGCCGCTATTTCGAATCATCGAGGAAAATTGGAATGTTATGCAACAAATTTAATTTATATGGTTTATATACTGCCACGGTATTTTTTAATATCCAGATTAATTAATAATTATTTTTATTTTACTATTCAATTTATATTATTTTACTAGATTTGATTTGACTAAAATTTCTCCAACTGATATAGAATTTCATATCTAAATTACATTTTATCTGGTTTTATTAAATCATTATTGTCTTTGGTCATTTAAGATTATAATTGTAGTGATTTTTATTATTATATTTTTATTATAACTAATTTTATTTTAATTACATTCGACAAAAATAATTGATTCATTTAGGAATTCTCACTTTAACATTATTTTCATTGTGTGGGATTATTTCACAATTTCATTTTAATATGTATTATTTACAATATAATTTACATTGAATAAAATTATTAGATTTTGGATGATAAATCTATTTGATTTAATGAAACTCCAATTTTTAAATTTATTTGAAATAATTGTACAAATTTACCCACTCAATGGTACTTAATATATATATAAATGTTATTAATAAAATCATACTTATTTTTACTAATTGGTTAAAAATAATGTTAATTCTGAAACCTTAAAAAACGATTTCCTATTTTTTTATGTAGTGACCCCAACATCAGGGTACTATATTTGGTTACTGAATTTATTAATTTGGAATGAGTTATAATAAATCACATTCCAATGGACAAAATAGTTTTGTTTTCTAGGTATTTAGATACATAATTAACATTTACATGAAATTTGAAAACCTAAATTACAACATGATTATTATAGGATATACTTTTATATGGTTCATTTAAAAATAATATATATAAGAGAACAACTATTTATAGAATTTTTTTTATTAATACATTATATTTAAATTGTGATTGTAAAATAAAATAATAAATTATATGGGTATTTATTTTCATAATAAATTTTATATTTAAGAATATAAATTTGAGAAAACTAATTTCATTTTTTATTTCATCATGTTGAAAATATATTTGTATTTATTTTTGAGAATCTTCGAAAAATATTACTTTTAGTGTAAAGGAAATACCACTGCATTTTATTTTAAAGTTTAATTTTTAACTAATTTTATTATAAAGTTATATTTTCCATTTAGTTTGTTTTAAAGTCTAATAAAATCATGTTTTTATCATTTAATACAATGCAGGTAATTGGAATAATTTTGAAATTGAAATTGTAATTAAAAACAATAAGATCTTTGATCATTTTTATATTAATTCTAAATTTTCCCCATATGTTAATGAGATTTGATTAAAATTAAAATTTACTAATTAAAATAATTTAATTTTAAAAATGGAAATTCATGGTTGTAATTAATATGAATTTTATTTTCTAATGTGAACAAATGAATAATATGTGTATAGTTTTAGTAGTTTTTTTATAGTGGTTATGGATAAATCCAGTAATGAAATGTTAAAATAAAATTATAAGTATTATAAATTTACCCTACCACATGTCCAAATTGAATTTCATGAAATTGTTTTAACCAATGGTAATCATGGTTTGATTTTAGGACAATATTGAGCCAATTGGATGATTTAAAGGAATTTAAAGTATTTTATTCAACGAAAAAAAAATTTAACAAATTAATGGATTTCTATATCTTGGATATAATTATATATACATATTGAATGAATATAAAATATTATATTGAACGAAATATATTTATTTTCAAGATGTTAATGTATTTATAATTGTTATATATGATATAATAAAAATTAATTAATGAGAAACATTGATGAATTTCTTTTCTATGAATATGAAAAATTAATTAAATATTTTTATTTAAATTATATGAATTATTAAATGACAAAAATAATTGGATAAAACATTTATATAAATAAATAACTAACATTATCATGATTTTAATCAAATTGGTGACATTTTGGACCCACGAGGATCACATTATTCAATTTATATTGCTATATTAATTAAAATACAAAATTTTGATCTATGTTTTTCATTGCGTATTTTATTTTTATATCTTCTAGAAGAGTTTTTTATATAAGAATAGTATTTATAAAGTATATAAAATTATATTTTCATATAATTTTATTTGAAATTTTTAAAAATTAAAGAATTACCTAAATGGTTTGGTAAATTATGATGCATTAATTATTATTTTAATGAATAAATTTATTTAATGATATAATAAAACAAAAAATATATAGATTTTTATATTTTTATGCTAATTCAGGAATTATCTATATTAATATTCTAATTATAATATTTAATAATAAATTTGATTTGAATATAAAACCATATTTTGATATTCTAAATGTAAAAAGTTATGAATAATGATTAGTTTGGCAGAATCATTTTTCATGAATATAATATTTAATTAAAATAATTTAAAATCATAAAAATATGGAGCAACCTAATAAATGTAAGGATTTGGTCGAAAATGTGATATATGATTAATATAACTGATTTTAATATCTTAAACCCTATAATAAATTTATTACATTTTAATAATTAATATAGTTCATATCCTATCCTTTACATCAATTATAATAGGAGGCTTACACCTTCACAAATTTTAACTACCTTAACTAGGTTTTATGTCTACCCTATACCAATTTCCCACCTCTACATCACTTTTCACATTATAATGCTCTTGTTCTGACAATATGATCCATTTTTATAAATTAAGGAAATTCTTATGGAGGAAATTTCAATATGTAAGGTTCCCTTTTTGTCTATTTTTTTTACTTATTCACTTATACCGTATCCCAACCTATCATCTAATGATTAATGTAAACTCTAGTATCATATATATTTTATTATTGTTATTTTATTGTATATTCATCATAATATCAATCATATTTTCCTTTATTTCATAAATAATGAAATCATCATCTATGTTGAATTAATTCACCGACATTGTAGATGATAATTTTTTCCCATGTTACGAAAACCATTAGAAGAATAAATTAAAATTTATATATTTAAAATAAAATGAAAATATATATTCTAACATATGTTTTATTATTTCATTATTACATGGAATAAAATTAATAAAAAGACCTTAGTGACCATGAAATGAACACACCTAACACAACGAAAATAACAAAATATTATTAGTAAATGTGTGGATGATGATATCCAAATAAAATAAAATGTGTTATAAACATGAAATCAGTTCATCAATATATTAATAACTCTATTAAAACCCTTATATAAGAGTTTTTAACACATTTTATCAATGTAGAACAAGATACATGAGAATTTAACATTAATACCAGTTTTAAATGTCTTTTTTTGAAATTTCAAAAAGATTGATTATTTCAATGAGTGGTTTCATCTAATTTAATGATGATATAATAAAACTATACATAAATTATATGTTTTCATAAATTATTTCTGAATACTATTTCATTATTATGATCATGATTTTTATATTTCAAAAATGATTTGTTTTACGAGAAAATGTTATTTTGAAAATCTGAATTTGTTTCCATCATGGGTTTCAATAAGTTATCAAGTGTTTTATTCATGAAATGTTACATAAAATTTTTACTATGATTGTCTAATAATATTATATCTCATTTGATGAATGTTTGATCCAAATTATTTCTAATTATATTTTTTGATGATCATTTTATAGCTCATGGTAAGACAGGTGAGCCCCATTATATCTCTCAAATATATTTTGTAATTTGGAGATAAGATTTGACCAAAACTTTATTTCATGTGTAAGGGTGAATGTGTGAGTGATATGGTAAATATGTATTAATGAAACAATATAATGTTCTTAATCAAGTTAATAAATTTTTATGTAATGAATTTTATTGGTTTTCAAGTTATCACTTGACTAACAATTTCATTGTTTATATCCATTATTCATCTTTTTTGTACTCAATCCATTATTAAAAAAATTACATGTTATTATAATAGTTAACATAATGGAAGAACTCAATATTACTGTTATGAATATTTTTATCAATAAAAATAAATCATGCATTATTTTAATAATTTTTTTCTAATAAACGATAATAAGATAATGTGTCTATAATGTGATTTTTGAGTTGTTATAATTTTGGCATATTTCTATAAATCATAAAAAATTATACAATAAAAAATTTTTATTTTTTGTATGTATTTAATTTTAAATATATATTTTCATATATTTTTAAGCAAAGATCCTTATAGTTTACATAGAAGGAGAGTTTACATTACATTAGTAGTTATGATGTTGTTAACTGAATACCATAAAATATTTTTAAAATTAAGGATGATTCAAAATGATATATAATTTACTAATAACCATGTTAATTCAAATATTATATGAATATTTATAATGTTTTTCAATATATGAATCAAGGAACCTGATATAGAAAGGAACTGACTGAATGATATCTTTCTGAATCTACAGCTTTGAATGGTGGGAATCAGAACTGAGTAGTGTCTGATAGTAACAGCTATGTTTAATCTGGTGATAAATATTTCTTATATCCATGATATATAGTAATAAGATCCACCATGTTGAAACATGTACTTTTTTGATCATTTTATGTGACAATATTCTTTATAATTTAGGGGATCCACCAATCCTATGATAGGTGAAGGTTGTATCAATGCTCTAGAAATAATATTTGATTTCGTGGGATGTTCAGAATTTCAAAAGGTAATACAAGCCATTTATAATTTTGAATATGAATATTATCAATTGAGGTATAATTTTAATAATATGAATGAAATATAAGATCTTGAAAGTCTGGAATGGGATGATTTTGATATTATTTTTCAAGAAAAATATATTCATAAAATTCATTGACTCATAATTGGTGAAACAATTCATGCAATTAATGTATGAAGTTTATTATTGGGTGGAATATTATGAAGTTAATTTAAAAAGACTATCTAGGAATGTACCAAATTTTACTCAAGACATTTATAGTAAAATTAATATATTTTACTCTTGGTTTTTACCATCCCTAAGAAGTTATATAGCATCAAAAAGGATAAAAAGATATGAGAAACTTATTTGTTGTGACGGGAATGATTATATAGAGTTTAATGAAAAAAAAAATCATCGTCATGATAAGAATAATAGTGGGTTATATTGGATGAAATTGGGTAATAATATGTCAATGAAATCTGGAGGTATGAAAATAAAATTCATGTCTTTGTTAGAATTGTGTTAAATAGAATCCCGGAGAATGTGTTTTAAATTCTGGGAAATTAAACTAATGGGGAATGATTGGGAATGAGTCTTGTTAGTGCATGTAAATTTATCTTATAATTAATGAGTTTATGATGGTGATATACTTTAATGGTAATTAATTGTGTCTTTTTTATAATGATTGTGAAAATCTTTTCACTCAGGCAATAAATTAGCATGATTTGAAGCACAAGGGTGAGGAAAAATCATTTTCAAGAACCTTAGTTGATTTTGAGTCATCAAATGTGGTATTATCATGTACATTTCATATTTTTATATAATTTTAAAATGTACTATCTTGAACATTTCATATTTTTCTACGTATGGACTAGATTTAAATATTATCATGCTAAGATAGATTCTAGAAGAAAAAAAATTGTTTTTCAGAATGAGTTTCAGGTTTTGTACCATACTGAACCCAGAAAATATATTAAACATTACATCACGATGAAAAAACAATTAAAATATATAATGTAATATTATATTTCACAAAAATTTTAAAATACTGGAATGTTTTAGAATAATGGAATTCCGGTGTTAATAGTGAATTGTGATGTATTTCCTGATGATTATCATGTACTTATTCCTAATCGAGTTTTTGTATTTTCTATTGACATAATTCTTGATGCTGATATAAATTCTAATTCCACTTATCTAATGGTTCAAATTTAACTTTTAGAGTTAAAAAATAAGATGCATGATTTATTAGAAAATGTCTTTATCTAAACTCGCACTTCACCATTGGTTTCTCCAATGTTGTTTATTATAAAAAATGAGGTTCAAAGAGACAACACATAGACTATATAGTCTTGACTAACAACACTATTAAGAATAAATATTAACTCCCTCATATCTATTAATTTTTCGATCTTCTCTAGGGTGAATTTTATTTGTCAAAGGTTAACATATGGTTATGGTACCATTAGTCGAATGTAATAGAAGCAAACATCCTGAACACTATGTTCCTCACTAGATATATGCATTATGAATTTTATGTTATTCCATTTGGGTTATCTAATGAACTTGTTATATTCAGATATATTATTAATATATTACATCATGAGTTATTCGATATGTTTTTGGTTGTTCTTAATTATGACATTCATGTATATTTTATATGTAAATAAAATCTTGATAAACATCAAAGGCTTTATGTGAAAACCTTAACATAAAATAAATATATGGAAAATTCAGAATGTGTGAATTTTATTTTCATGAAATTTCAGTCCATTGTAAAATTGTTTCTAAAGAAGTAATTAATTTCGACCATTAAAAAAATATTTGATGAAGAATGGCAGAGACACATAAATATAAACAAGATTTATAGATTTCATGGTTCAGATGGATATTATTAGTGGATTTTTGAAATCATTTCAATGATATCTACCCACTAACCAATTTATAAATACAATTGAGAAAATTTCATTTGACAAAATGAATGTGATGGATTTATTCAAGAATTGAAATTATGATTGGAGAATTATCCATTTTTTACTGTACCTTCGAGAAGTGCTGAATTTTTCATCTTCAATAAGGATTATTTAAGTGGGCATGGTTGTGTTTTGAAGTAGAATGATCAGATAGTAGTTTATGAATCACATCAATATAAACATCATCTTCTAAATTACCCTACAGATTATTTAAAATCAGCTGATGTTATTTTTGCATTATATATTTGCAGGCATCATTTGTAGAGAGTAAAATGTTAAATATATACTGGCCAAAAAATATTGAAGTATATATTTACTCAAATGGAATTTAATTTTTTTGAAAGAATATTTATATAACTAATATGGGAATATGATTACATTTTCTATACCATTATAGGAAAAAGAGGTGATGATGCATTGATTCCGAAATAATTAATAATTAAATATAAAAATTTGGATCATGCCCACATGGTGAATTATTTGATAATTGTTTTCTTTGAAGTTATTGTTTCTGGAAATACCACATCTTTTTTCAATATTCAGTGTTGTTATATCTGTCAAACATGATATACACTACTACAAATATTCCTTTTATCAGCGCTAAAAATATCTTTTAACAGTGCTAGAAAAGCGCTGTTAAAGCCGGTGAAGATAAAGGTGGTCTCCATTATCAGCGCATCAAAAAGTGATGATAAAGACCTCTTTTATCAGTGCTAAAAGACACTGATAAAAGGGGTCTTTTATTAGTGCTACAACAAAGCACTGATAAAAGGGTCCTTTATCATCACATTGTTTTAGCGCTGATAAAAGACCCATTTATTAGTGCTTCTTTTATCAATACTTTCATTTTAGCACTGATAAAGGACCCATTTTATCAGCAGTTTTAAAAAAGCACTGATAAAAGGTAAAAAATTAAAAATTAAAAAAAATAAATATAAATTAATAAAATTAAAAGATATACTGACAACTGGGGGGGATTTTATAGCGCTTGAGCCCCCCCCCCCCCTTTATAGTGCTTTTCCACCACCCTACAGCGCCTCACGCACCCCCTCCACCCTTTATCAGTGCTTTCTCCCATATTCCCCAATATGCGCACGCCCCAGCCTCCAACAGTATTTGAACTTGAGACCTCCCCCATGTGCGCCTAGGCCCTTACCACTCCTCTATTTTGATTTGTTTTCCATTTCATGATATCTCTATATATATATTTATAATTAGTTATATTTATTCATACTGTAATATATATTAATATTAATATATATATAGTTATATTAATATATATATATATATTAATATATATATATATATAGTTATATTTATTCGTATAGTAATATATATTTATATAAATATATTTATTTATTTATTTATATTAATATATATAGTTATATTAATATATATATATATTTATTTATTTATTTAGTAGTATTTATTCATATAGTAATATATATTTATACTAATATATATGTAGTTATATTAATATATATATAATTATATTAATATATATATTTATAGTGATATTAATATATATATTTATAGTGATATTAATATATATATTTATAGTCATATTAGTATATATATATGATGTTATAATAATATAAATATATAGTTAGATTAATATATATATATATATAGTTAGATTAATATATAGGTATATAAATATTCATATATTTTTATTTTAAATAAAATGGATATTAGTTATAATTTAGATAAAGCTAATATATTTTATATGTAAATATATTTTATTATGTATATTTAAAAATAAATTTTTAGTTGTGAATATATAAAAAAATATGTACATATAGTTATATATTTGATTATAAATAGAAGTGAATTATAAGAAACGATGAAATTTCAAAAAAATAAAATCAATATGAATATAGTACCTTGGAATAAATTCAGTCCCCTCCAAAAAAATCCAATAATACCCCCTTAAACAAGGCTTATAATCCACAAAATGTAAAAAAATCGGGATACCCTGACTAAAAACTCAGTTTTGGAGGCCTTCTGGGCATCTTTTGTCCTCGAAAAATCCTTCACCGAGGTCCATCTAAAAAATATTCACGTAGAGATCGTAGCAGTCTTCAATTTGATATGTGGTAGAGATCAAACGAACACCTGGATCAAAAGTTATGACTGTTTGAAGTTCGAGTCGCATTTTTATCATATTTTGAATCTTTTTTTACTTTTTTTGTCTTCAAATTGTTATTAAATGACTATTACACCCTAATTATTAGAAAATTATTAATTAAATTTTTATTTTATTTTTTATATAATCCATTTTTCACTAAATATCATATATATTAAGTATATTAAGTGTAAATTTATATTTATACTTATCTAAATTTTACTTAAACATTATATATTATATTAATATCAATATAACTATATAACTATATTTATATATTAATATATATTTTTAATTAAGTTTTGTTTGATGTTGATCCTTTATCACCACTTTTAAAAGCGCTAATAAAGGCCCCCCTTAATCAGCGCTACTAAAAAAGCGCTGATAAAGGAGGTCCCTGTATCAGCGCTGAAAAAAGCGATGATAAAGGGGGTACCATTATCGTCACTAAAAAAAGCTCTGGTAAAGGGGTGCATATATCAGCTCTTTTTTAACACTGATAAAGGACCCCCCCCCCCCTTTATCAGCTCTTTTTTGTTAGCGCAGATAAAATTTAGCGCTGGGAAAAACAGTTTTTGTTGTAGTGATAGAATGCTTAGATGGATGTCCATGAGTTGATGAAAAAGGTGTAATGAGGTAATTATGGAATATTTACTATATTTAATATTAATCAAGTTATTTTTGGAGGTCTGAGAAGCGATTATGTGTTTCTTATGATTCAAACGTGAAGAAAGAGTTCTTATGTAAAGCATATAGTTGTAAATTTTAGTTTTCCCTGGAAGCCCTAATATGAACCGGGATCATCAAGAGTATTATTATGGTGATTGAATGAAATGGTATTTTTCGAAATTGTCTGTGAAAGTTTTGACATGTCAAAACATTAAAGATGAGTTGAATTTACTGATGGGGATGCTTCATTCCTTTCATATAATAGTGTGTAAATGGAAAAAATATATCCATCCACATCATGGATGGACATACAAAGATATCTTAATGTTATAATGAAATTTTGTTTATTATTGATCATTTTGCTAAATCTTCACATTTTATTCTTATTGAGATATTCTATCATTTGATAAACATTACTGATAGTACTCAAAGAGATTTTCAGGTTACATGTATTGCCTCTCTTTATTATATCAGATCGTTATTTGAGGGTCACTTCTATCATTTGGAAGGGCCATCTGTATTTTTTAGGAACCAAATTAAATTTCAGTATATTATTTCATCCACAATCAGATTGGTATTCAAAACAAATAATTCAAATATTTTAGGATATTCAAATATATTGTTCCATGGATTACAAAGGATATTGGGACCATCATATTTCATTATTTATGTTTTCTTATAATAATAATTTTCATTGTAGTATATAAATGGAACAATTTGAATAATTATAGGGAATGTGGAGCTGAACTCTAGAATTTTGGGATTATGTCGAGGAAACCAAGGTAATGGGTTATGAATTAGTAGATTAAATGGAAGAAAATGTTCAAATAATTCAGTGACATGTAAGAAGTTTCATTATGCATATAATAGGAGTAAATACCCTTTATTTGAGGAAGGGGAACTTGTATTCCTTATAATCTCTTCTTGTAAACGTTTTAATAATTTCATTTGAAAAGTAATGTTATTTTCATGATTTGTTTGACCTGTCAAAATCATGGAGAATATTGGAGTTATTTTTAACCAAGTTTATTTTCCATCGTGTATATCTATGGTTCAAAATGTTTTTCATGTTTCAATTTTATGAATGTATTCTCTAAATCCAGATCATGTTTTTAGCCAAAAATGTGTTATTTTGGAAGAGAATATTTATTATGAAGTGAATCTTATTCTTATTATTGATCCTAGAGAAATTGTTTTATAGAACAAGTTAATTAACCAATTTAGGATTTTGTATAGAAACCACATTATAGAAGAATTAACGTGAGAATGTAAAAAAGATATGAGGGAATATTATCCTCATTTTGATAAATGTAAATAAAAATTTAAAAGAAAAATTTTCAATGGGGGAGGGAAATTTAACAACCCAGGTACATGTAGAATCATTTATTTATTGTTATTTATTATATAAATATTCATTCTTAAAAGATATAATTTATTATATGGTAGTTTATTTAAAAAATTTATTATCAATTTTTTAATTATTAATTTGAAAAAAATAATTTAATTTTTTAATTCATCATTTTTAAATTATCATTGTATGAATTATTGGGAATTTTATAAATATGTAAATTTTTTAATGAATAGTAAAAAACATTGAGATTTATTTAAAAGATACATTTTCATATATTTAATTTATAAATTTATATTATCAATTTAAATTATTTTACCATCTCATAAAATCATTTTTTATTAGTAAATCAGATTTTGGTCATTGGAATGAATTTTTAATTAGAATTGGATATAAAAAATTATGAACATTGTGATGTTTTCACATATAAAACTATTTCTCTCTATCTACCACTATGATACATTTTAAATTTAATTTAACAAATTTTGATAAAATAATTTTTTAAAAAATTTATATACATGGGTTTTAATACACATTAAATTTCTAGTATAATAGGAAAAACTTATTTTTTTAGTGAATAATAACTTTAGTTTTTTTACCATGGTTAAGGGTAAATCATTTAATTTTCGGTTGAAATAATTTTATATGTATTATAAAATTATCTTAACAATTTTCCAAATTTAATTTGATGAGTATATTTCAATAAATGGAATACATAGGTAAATTATTTGAAAACATTTATCCACCTGCATGATTTCAATGCATTTATTGTATTTTATTCAATGAATATCCAACTAAAATAATTATATAATTTTACATATTGTGGATATAAATAAATATACATATTTTATGAATCTAATTTATTATTTTGAACCTAATTAATTTATGTCCATGACGATAATTTATTTTTCAATTTTATATATGATATAATTAACATTACTTCTTGTGAAACCCTAATGCAGTGCATGTACAAGAAATTAAAACATAAATAAAATTTTTGTGTTTAAACTTTAATAATAAATAAATGTCAATTTTTTTTATAAATATTTTTTTACATGAAAAATATGTTCCATTAGCATATCCTGTTTCAAATTGTTTAATTATTTTCCCATGGTTCCAACATTAGTAACTTTATATTATTTAATTAGAAATATTGAAAACATATTTCCACAATAATTTACAGTTTTCATATTATTTCTATATGGGGTTTTCCAAAAAAAATTTAAAAGATGATCTGTGTAAATTTAATAAAAATATAATTCTCAAAAAACATATTCTTACTATTTAAGAAATAAATAATAACAGTAATGTTTGATAAATTGATATTTATTAAATAATTGATTAAAAAAAGATCAATTTAAGGATATTAAAAAATATAATTGTATATTATTATGCTAAATAAAGAATTGATAATAGTAATATGATAATTATGAGATATAATAATTAAATTTATTCATTTTTTAATCCATTATTTTATGTTTTTAATGTCAAAAGTTATGAAGAGTGTATAACTTGGAAATATATTTATTCATGAATATATTATTTCATTAAAATATTTAAAATCACATAATTATTTAACAATAAGAAAATGAATGGAGGTGGTCTGTATTTTGATATAATATTCTTTTTTATGTTTTTTATCTTAAACACTATAGTAGTTTTATTATATTTTAATAAATTTGGAAATTATTATATTACCCCTCACATCAATTACAAATGGGGCTCCACCATTCAAAAATTATCATCACCAAAAGCATTATTTCTGATATAAAATCTTCCAAATTTTGACCTCCTCAAAAATTTCCACATTTTTGTGCTCATAGCCTCACAGAAATAGCACATCCATGATCCCTGAAGTGGTTCCCATGGAAGAATTTTTGAAGATGTAACATTTCTTTTTCATCAATTTTTAATTCTTTTTCACTTACACATTATCCCGACCTCTCATCCAATTTTTCAGGATAACTCCAGTATCACATATACACTATATGTTTCATGAGTTTATGTAATATTCATCATTAAATCTATCAACTTATCCATTATTTAATATATTAAGAAAATATCATCTATGGTGAATTAATTCACCACCTCTGTGGATGATGATTTATTGTTTCCTTTTATCATAAATAATGGACAGATTAAATTAATATATAAATGTTTAAATAACATGTATATATATATATATATGATATCACATCTGGTTTCTTATCACAAAGCAACCCTAGTTGACCATGAACTGATGACATGATCCAGACCACGACAAGGCATGAGGTGCGTTACTGATCCCCACAGGATGGCTACTAATGGCATGCATCATTGTTAAATTGGTGGGAATTATATTAACCATATATGAATGAAAAATATATAATTAAAAATTTACAAATGTTAATGAAATCAAGTAGCCATGGAAAAAATAAAATTGCACATACTTCCACTTGACCCTATGCGTCACCACCGACCACAAACCAATGTCACACTTTGAGCACTGAATCAGAGAAAGATGAAGCACTGAGCTAAAAACAAATATATTACAATTGGATTCAGCATTAAAACGTCGTAGGCATGCCAAAATAGCCCATTCCAATATTTATTTTTTTTAAATATAGAATAATTAATTTCATGATTGAACTACAATATATAAATATATGTCTTTCACACATTATCCACATTAATCAAATGCCAGTCTATTTCTCATTTTCTACTAAAAAACAGATTTACTTTTCCATAAACATACTTTAGTATTATAAAGGTGGATATGTTCGTACATATAAAGAGAGTAAGGGAATGTAAAACATTTCATAACCCTTTTTTGATAACAAAAATATATCATTATATAACATTTAGAAAATGAATCAATACAAAAGGGAAAATGATTAACAAAAATACAACATGGTTAATGAAAAAAACATCACACATGTGTAATCAATCAGAACCTCCATCTCAATCATCTGCAACATATAACTAAGTTACATAAAAAACGGTAAAACATAAGACCTCATTAATAATCTAGAACATACTATAAAAGTGACTTATATTAAGTGAAATCCCTACCCTATGACAACATGACATTGAATTGCATGATCGTCTCCCTACCTGGCCTGAACGAGGGGCCTAATCCCACAACAATTATAAGAAAGTTACAACCTACTACGAGCCACTTGAGATTTTGTATCCTAATCTATTGCATCAATAGTTCCCCAAAAATTCACTAGTTATCATAGGTTCCAATGTTCAGACTGAAAAGGGGTTGATTCATTAATGTCAAACAAGTATTAACTCACAAGTACATTGCCCACACATTGTAAACACACACAAAAAAGTCACCCCCAAGTAAACCCATAGAATATTTCACTCGACTTTTTACCATTTAATCATAGTGGATCCCAACCCTATGGACCTCTAATATGATATAACTAATCAAAATCTTGGAACCACATCCAAGGAGAGTTTTCTATGATAAATAGTTGTAAAAAACTTCCCAACGGTCCTTATATGATTTTCACATGCCAAGCCATTTTATAAAGAATCACAGACACACCAAATTGAAAACCAGGAATGGACAAGGTAACCCTTTTATAAAACCCCAATCATCATTCTAAATCAGATATTCATTTATAATAGAAAAGTTTATTTCTAAAAACAATAGACGTGAAAATCCTTACCATATTATTAATGAAAAACAACACATGATTGAAACCACTACAATTAATGTCTGAAAATATTACTAACAATTTTATATCAATAATTAATTTGAAAAATATGTCCAAATTTCATAAAATAACTGATTCGAAAATTAAATGAATAATGTATAAGGAAGTCGACTACAGGGTAAAACTAAACCGATAATTGAGCCCTTGGCACTTTGTATATAAGATATTTTACTCCCCCATTGAGATTATACATCATCTGGTATTAATAATGACATGTATCCCCTATAAACAGACGATCATGGCCATGAACACATACAATGTTATAATTACATATATGCTTATATGAATATACCCATCTCCACTCACCTACGTATGCATTTGAATATATATACATATAAACACAAAGATTCATACATTTATATTCACTTATATTCATTAATATACACATAACAGGGGAACTAAAATATTTATATACTAAACATTGAATTCCAGGCGGGCGCCTTAGGCATAAATATTTGAATCCATAATGCAGTGACTAGAGAAAATTTATTAAAATAACAAGAATCCATTAACATCATAATACCCAAATATAAAAATAATCCCAAAAAAATAACCTTGATACAATTCAAAATTCAATTAAACATTTATGAGTTTCAAATTTAAATGAAAAAAATATTTTTAAGGTAAGTAGTTCCTAACAGGATTTTATATTTTAAACACATACTTAATAAACATATAAATTTTATGTTGAGTCAAACTTTGAAAACCCAAATTTGAAACCATAATAATCCTTTCGGAAAATATTTTTTAAAAAACACCATTGGGTTTCAAAAACCACACCCCCAAAATTTTCATAAAATAAAAGTCTACCAAATTAAACATCCCACCATGTATGCACAATAAATAAAATATACAAAAAAACCCACAAATGGGGAAATATTACAACAATTGTCAATTTCAATATTAAAGAACGCATAATACTTTATCAATGAAATGGATTAAAAAATATATAGTCATAATCAAAGAATATTTTTAATGACTATTTCTTACAGTTTATACCAATGGGAATACCCCATAAAATGTTAACCATGTACATTATAATTTGGAAAATAATATATAATAATTAATTTAACCAACTCATGCACTAATGAACTACTTCAAAAAGGAATAACCATGGAATGACCTAACTCACCAGTTTTCAAATGCGATGAAACTCTAATGGAGGGAGAACCATGCATTGTTGTCCCTGCACACACCAATGATTCGAATGAATCAAAAACCCAAAAATAATCCTCAACCATTATATTTTGAAAATAACCTACACAACACATGAAATCAAAAGAAAAATTAACGAAAAAAACATGGGGGATGTCTCTACAAGAGGAGTAGGTGCTGCAAAAGGGAGGTCCACCAGAGGATGAACTGGGGAGGTCGTGCATGAGTAGGATGACAGTTGATGGAGGGGGCGTTGTACAATGGAAGGATGAAGGGTAGTGAGACTAATACAGGAAGCATCAACCAATGTGGTGGTCTCATGTGATATTGTTTATATTGGAGGGGGTATGCTAGTGTGGAAACACATGGGGTGAGGGGGGAATCGGTTTTTCCATGAACAGGTAGAGGGGTAAAGGGGTCCGGCCAAGTGAGGGAGAGGGGGAATGGGAGGGGTTTGTGGGGATTTCACATTTTTTTCATTATTAACCTTAATATTAATATTAGCATAATAATAAAAATAATAATTTTAATATACATAATAATAAAAATCATCTCCTAATACTATTATAATTACTAATTATATTATTAATAATAATAATGTTATCATTTATAATAAAATTATTATGAGTCATTCATTTAATTTTAATAAATATTTTTCATATTTTATCATGATATTTATTTGTATTAAGTGGTGGGAAACCACCTAGTGAACTAGTATTACGAAAATGTTTCCGCTTACTGTGCGGTGTCAATGTACCGGCACAAAACCCACCAGGTCAATACGTATAAATTTAAACTCATACCCAAACCCAAGCTTAAACAAAATGATCTGAAACCTGATAAAGGATATAATAAGAAAGGTCTATGGATGGGGTGTGATAATTATCCCCCCCACATACACATTGTTCCCATATAAATTCAATAAGCCAAAGGATAACCACATATTAAGTCGATGTCTAATCCCAACCATGAAATTCCAGGATCCCCACGGTTACATTTCTTCCCACAGGTCTGATATGACGGTTCCAATTGAAATGAAAGTCCAAAAATGTGGGGACACCAAAATAGGGTTATCCCTACCACAAGAATTCCAATAATATGTAAACCTATAAAGCCAACAAAACACAATAAAATATAATCCTGAAACCTAATACCAAGTGAGAGAGAAAACTGGGACCGAGAATACAAACTCGACTACTCCAAATTAGCCAAACAATACCCTCACCACAATCAGAAAATATGTAACCCCAAACATGATATTCTTCACATTTCCACACAAAAGCATGCCACATGACCATGACATAAAAAGAAATCCCTTTACAAGGCCACTTCACATATCAGGGAATCTAAAAAAATAAATTTTTTATAAACACACAGATGAACAAAAAATTTCTTATGTTGATCTAAGGATCTCACATAAAACACATAGTACATAATATTGAATAATAGAGGCAACACCTCCGCTGAAACCGTAAACATTTGACCTATTACAATAGATGAACTCAACCGAACAAAGAACTCAAAAACAGTAACAAACATCGATCTCCAAAAGCTCTCAAATCTTAAAATTATCTCTAATGAAACAAAAAATGACACACGAATGGCCATATACACTTTTGAAAAAATAAATGAATTTATAGGTCACATTTAGAATAACACAACCACTATGATCATTAAATGATATGTTCATAGAACAATCACCATAGAAAATGAACATAAAATCGAAAGAAAATAAGAACATGTAAATATTAAATTTTTCAATACCATCATGGAACAAAAAACTAGACATGAGTTTTACACCTCGGTGACTCCTAAAGGTGCATGAACTGTACCCCTAGAGATGTGGATATATGATGGCTAACTAATCTCATTCCACACAGCATCTATGATAATCCCTCATTCATAACCACGTATTTGATTAATGCATCCTTCCTAACTCCTCCAGGTGACCCAAACAGCCACATCAATGGTCTTCAAAGAGATGGGACAAGATGGATTGAATTCGGGGATCGACCACACTAATGGAACACTAGAAACTCTTTTAATGAACATGATGTTAGAAATAAATAGGTTCAATCCTTATTAATCAGTTCCTCTGGTATACACATCTCACTATATGGAGAAACTCCATGAACAAAATAAGAGTTGGTTATCAGTCATCATGGAATACATTCCATGAATTAATTTTTCAATGAATCCCTCATCCAAAAACATACCAAAATGAAATTCACTGAGAGATTTTTGACCCATGAGATATGAAATGAGAACCCAAATGAAAAGATGGTCCATTAATTGATCAGGTAGTAATACCTCTTTATAGTAAGAACCCAACTCTATGATTTGATCAACCTAGGTATTCACATTTTTCTAGCCCTACTGAACATCCCATACCTCTTACATGATAATTAACATCACCTCCTCAGATATAATCCAAAGGAAAAAATTGTACATAAACACATCCCACATCATTCTAACCTGCATTTCTAATGAGGTAATCAACTTCCACTTGTTAAAGGATGGACCATCAATCAATTCTAGAAAATCACAATATCATACAATGTAGAGTGTTACCAATTATACAAAGAAACTCCCTACTTCCTCAAGACACACTTCTACCTCTAACAATATGATACTACCATAAAAAATATACAGTATTATATAAGGACCATAAATTGGACACGACTCATTGGAAATACTGGGGAATTTTATGAGAGACATTCTCTGAATAACCTCAAAACAAATATCCAAAAATCATTATCCAACAAAATCCTAACCAAAAGACCATATCAGCCAAAATAACTACCTCATAATCTAATGGAAAACCACATTTCACTAAACATAACCCACATAACAAAAGAATATCCAATTTATGAAATCATTTTCCGTTTTTAAAATCACAATAAAAAATTGTCAATCATTTATTTCCAAATAAAATCCCAAGGAATCCCCTGAACCATTTCACATGTTTTTATCTACCTCTTTTCATACGAGCCAACATGCACATTCAATAAAATCCCTCACATGTGAAAACATTCATTAGGAGAACACAAAGATACACCCAACCCAATTATTTTCCAATTAATAATAGATACCAATTTTTGTAACAAGATCATTTTTATTTTAAAACTCATTTCACCATTTTGGATCCATTTTAACTAAATCATATTTATTTCAATACTATGTTTCATCTAAATAATAACAATTAAGCCTACCAAAACTAAAAAAATGAAAAATATTCAACAGAAAACAATAATGATGGAATAATAGTATCAATTAACTCGACAACATGGTTGTGACCCATTATACATAAAAGCATCAACATATATGAGGTAAATTACCTATTCACTAAGACACCACATGGGTCACTAGTCCATATGAGAACAAGAAGCCGCATCATACTTCCTCTATTGTATTCTCCCAGTTTAAAACTATTAATGAAGATATAAAAATTATACATCCATTGGTATCTCGGGTCTGATAACGAGTGTTGTTGTTACAGAAATAACTTGTAACCTACCTCATGTGACCAAAAAAATCCTTATTTCTTTATACCTGATACCCCAAATAACAAGGTACTACATTGATACATTTTTTTCATGAACAAACCCAGGTTGACCATGAACCACTCGAATTGTTCTTGCCTGAATCTAGTCCAGAAGGGCATTCTTGATCCCCAAGAGATAGAACCAAGTGTGAGGCATCAAAGTTATGTCGGTGATAATTTTATGTCCCATAAATTGGATATGAATAAATATGTAAAAACTAAACAATGAAACCAAAAACAAACTATAGTGGGAAAAAATTAAAATTAAACATACCCTTACATGACCCTATGGGTCACCCCCAACCTCAAACCAACGTCACACTACGAAGACTAGATCTGTTAATGTATAAGACATCGACTTATAATCAATGACATAACTATTGGCGTGAATATTAATACTAAATAGGGTTTCCCAATCAATATATTTCATTATCCGTTCACCTTAAAATAGAATCATTATTTAATGTTTGAACTACAATATTTAAAAGTTTATTTTTCACAAATTCTACCTTTAATGAAAAGAATCATCCATTGCCCATTTTATTAACTAAAAACCCAAATTTTCTTTGTAATTGATATACTTCATCATCATAAAGAATGTAATGATCATAAATAAGAACATAGGTAGGGAATTTAAAGCATTTAGAAGCCTTTTTTTTAAAACACATGAAACCACTCTATCTATTTTTTTAAAAATCTTCAATATAGAAGGGAACATGATAGAAACATACATGATGGGCAATGTAAAAAAACATCACACAAGTGTAAACAATAGACACCTGTATTTCAATAATCCGCCCCATATAACTAAGTTCCAGACAACATTTATGGTATTAGGAGCTAGTGAATAATGTAGAATGTACTATATATGTGACTCATCCGGATGGCATGCCCTACCTGATGACGACATAATTCCTAATTTCCCAATTATGACCCTACCTGGCCAGACTATGGGGTCATATCCCATTGAAATGATTATAAAATAACCCCATGTTGGTTACCAATATCTAGTTCATATTCTAAACTAGTGTACCAAACGTTCATTAATAATTTTACCACTATTCTAGGTCCCCTTTTCAGTCTAATAATGGGATTTTCTAATAATATAAATGAGTATCCAATTACATGTACATTACTTAGACACATTCAACACACATAAAAATGTCACCCCTGAGTCACCCAAAGGAATATGTTCATTTTTGTTCAACCATTTGATCATAGGTGTTTCATATAAAGAGGACCTCACATAACATATAACTCAACCAAATAAATCGGACCACATCTAATTAGATTTTTCATGAGATACATATTTTTAAAAAAGTGCCAACCTGGCCTCATATGTTTTTGGCATGCCAATAAAATTCATATTATATCAAAACAAAACCACATTGAAAACCATGAAATCACATGGAAACCCATTTATAAAACACATATAAATATTCTGAACCTAAAATAAATTTATCATGGCCAAAATAGAATTTAATCAAACCAATGATTTGAATACTCAACCCACCTATTTAATGAAATGCACCAAATGAAATCCAAAACTCAAAATTGTGATAGATACTTATACTAAAAATTCTATTCAAATAGTTAATATAAAAACAATGTGCATAATGAAATAAATAAATGGCTCTTAAATTTAATGGCCAATTCATAGAAAATCCAACCTCAGGATAGAACAACTCTGAAAATCCATCCTTTTGTGCTTTCTATCTAAGAGTTGATTCTCCCCCCACAGAGCATATTTATCATCACATACATATAAGGATACCTATCCCCTATAAACATACCCACATGACTATGAATTTGTGATAGCAGATCTCTACAAACATGTTTATATGTGTATACTCATATCCACTATGATATGTATGCATTTCCACAAATATACACTGAGACACCTACTACATACACGTATATTCGCTTGTTGGGATGAATATACACATAACGGGTGAACATATTTATATATATATAAACATACCTATTCATATAGAGGTTAGTCACCCTAGATATGTTGAATTGAACCAACAATGTAATGACCAATGCACCTTAACTAAAAAATCATTAATCCATAAACAACATAATACCAAAAAATAATATCAACCCCAATAATAAAACACAAATACAATTCAAAAAAACAATACATTTAAGAGCATTAATGTTAAAAGAAAACACTTTTTTAAATTATGTCGTGCCAAGCATTATTTTATGTTTCATACACACACCCAAAGATAATAACAATTGTCAAATGAGTCATACATTGAAAAATACAATAGAAACCATAACTACCCTTTCATAAAAAATTAAAAAATAACTCTTTCTTTCTAAAAAACACCACCACAACTCTATTGCTATAAAATTCAATCAAATCACACATTACATAGTGTGTGAACTCAAATTAAAATTATAAAAAACACAATAAAGGACAAATATTAGAAAAATACACAATTTAAATTTTAAAGGACACATAAAATTTTATCAATATAATAGATGCATTAATATAAATTTTTATTTAATGAATCATTTAAAAGATTATTTTTAACAATTTCAACAAGTGGTAGAACTCCTAAACCAGTAATCAACTTACATAATGATGGTAAATGTCAGGTTTAAAATTAATTTCAATAACTGAATCATTAAAAAATTTCTTTGGAAAATAAAAGGGACAGAAACATGTAATTCACCAGTGTGGTAACATGATGTAACTATATTGTGATGGAGAACCAAGACATGAACACCCTCCACAGAAATAAGATTCATTGAAACACAATTATAATGTAATCCTCGACTGTTAGGTTTAGAACATACCCTACAAACCTAATATAAAAGAAATATCAATTAAAACTCACCAGGTGGAAACCCCTATCATTGGAGTCATGGGGGAAACCCCTATCAATGGTGGAGGTGATGTGCAAGGGAGGAATACCCGAGGATCCTACAAGGTGGCCACGTGCAATCAGGATGTTATTTGAGGGAGGGCACACCACACGAGTGAAGTCCATAGGGTGGTGCTGTTACTGAGGAAGCACTGACTGATGGTAAGGTCAGCATCGGTGTCATGTGTGGAGGAGAGGGGGATGCCAACATGGTTGCACATGGAGGAGAGGGGTTGTCGACCAGGCCATGAACAAGGAGAGGGGAAGGGAGGTTAGGGAATTTAACGGAGAGGTGGAATTGTAGGGGTGATTGGGATTTCCATTTTTATAACATTAATAATAATAATATTAATACTAACATAATAAAAAATTCATTTTAAATATGAATAATAATATTAATAATAATAATCATCATCATCATCATAAAAATATAATAAATATTATTATTATTCTTTTTTATTTTTAATTTTTAATTGTTTTCATAATTTTTTTAATGTTTCGTTGTGGGAAACCGCATGGTCACCTGGGCTGACCGCATGGTTACTGGTAACTGTGTGGTGCTCGTACACAATCTAGAAACCTAAAAGATCAATCATAAAAAATTTAATCTAGGACTCAATAGCGGGATTTGAACAAAATGTTTGTGACCGGAATAATGATAGAAGAAAAGGGGTTGGAGGTCAGGGTGTGACATTTTTTATTTCATTTTTATAAGAAGGAGAATTAATAAGTCATCATAAAAACCTTCTAAAGAATGCTCCTAAAACCACAAAATATTGTCAATAAATTAGTTTAAAATGTTATATGTAGAAATTATAAGAAATTATAAACATGAATTTAATTATATAAAATATTAATAACTCTTTTAAAACCATTAAACATTAGTCTTGAAAACATTTTATGTATTTTTAACCTGATGTAATGTACATTCCTTTTATAACACTTTTTAAATGTATTTTTTTATGAAACTCAAAATGATTTGTTTTTGAATGACATATTAATCAATATTTCAGGATACTATATTGATATTATGTTTCAACATTATGTTTACATAATTATTATTTTTTAATATTCTTTCATTATACTGTGCATGATTTATATAATTTAAATGTGCATTATTTTATGAGAAAAGGGAATCATGAAAATTAAAATTGATATTTCTTAACATTTTAAAGTATTTCTGAAGTGTTTTATTCGTGATATGATCCATGAACATTTTTAATGATGGTTTTATCCCATTATTGATCATGATATCAGGGTTCGATCCCCATTATATCTCATGAGATGACTGGTGAGCCCCAGTATAGTTCCCCAATTCATTGGTACCATAATGATGGATTTAGACCGAATAGTTATTCCATGTGTTAGGGTGATTGTGATAGTGATAAGGAAAATATGTCCCATTTAAATGCATGATTTTTCTATGAATGTTAATAATAGTTTATGTAATGTGTTTTATTTGTTTTTATTTTATCACATAACTAGCTATCTTTTTATCATATACATTATTTGGATTTTTATGCTCATAATATGTTTTAATGAAATTTTTTCATAGGTAATAAATATTGGTATGTTGAAGGAAGATCAGAAGATGAATTTTATGATTTTTTTATAATTTAAAAAAATTAATTTTAAGGGGTTTTATGTTGTGAAAAAATAGTTATTGAGTAGAAGTGTCTACTTTGTAATTTTTGAGTTATTATATGTTTTCCCTAATTCTCTAAAATATAAAAACTAATAAGATCCTCAATGTGTAATAATGTATTTTATGAAAAAAATTAAATATCATGAAATTTTTTATTGCTAGGCCCTTATACTAGATTATGTAAATTAGAGAAAAAATGAGATAAAATTATTAATAAGTGTTATGTATGTTGGATTTGCTTCAAAATTAATACAAAAACTAAAATTTTTGTGACATACTGTGTTACCAGCCATTCCACCCATAATTGGGATATTTAAATCAAATCTCTAAAAATCATGACAATATATTTCTTATCTACACTAATTATATAATTGATTAAATGTATTAATATAATATAATTTTTAATTTTTGTACTCACGTCTATATGGTTATATAATAAATAAAATCATTCTAAAAGATACATATTACCTTAAAACAAATAATTAACATCATAATCACTAAAAATTAATTCTACATGAAAGGTTAAAACAAAATAATCAGTGAACTGTGTAATCATACTTTGGTACATGTCTACATCATTTAATTAGATAAAAAAAAATTATTGAAACTCATACACTATTATTTCAAATAATAACCAATGATACTACCTTGGGAGCATGTCACATATAAGGGTAATCCAAAACTCTAGTACCACTATATAAATTTAAGAAAAAAATTAGTTAGGTGCCATGGATGAATAACTACAAGAAATGAAATTCTTCAATAATTTGATTTAAAATAATAAATGAAATAAAAACTAATTTTAATAGATATGTATTATTTTTTATTAGAATATAAATTTTTTCACTATTATAAATACCACATAAAAATTCCATTATATTTTACATGATTGGAAATTATTTTAAAAAAATTATTTCTACAAATACTGTGGAATCGTATTGTCATGAAATAAAAACTACAATACGACACAAGAACCATTTTATTTTTCAAACAGTGACATTATGAATCAAAAATACAAAATTACGAATTCATCTATCCAAAATATTAGTCCCAATTCCGAATCATTTCCCTAAATAATGTCCCCACATCTCTTACACAAAAATAATAAAATATGATCCTTTGAATATTCAATGGTATTATACTAAAATTTAAAATTATTTTTTGTGATTTTTAATGTTCTTATCACATTCATCAATATCAAGAAGATTTATTTATATTGATTTCACTATTTTGGTTCATGTAAAATATAAAAATATAATCATAGTGAGGTACGAAAAAAATTTGTAGATGAGTCATCTAAATGTTTCGATTGTCATATTATAATTTAATGAAATGCCCACATTTACTTATTATATATTTAAACTCTCCATAATGTTATGATGAAATTACACATTATGTGTATGAACATATAGACCCCTTATCATTCCAACAAATATATCATTATCAATAAGAAATAGAAAAAAAAATAATTGATATTAATATATATTTCTATATAATTTATCATTAAAACTAAATATTGAATATTATATAACATTGATATTTGAAAAAAAAATACCCTGGGGATAAAGGTTGTATCCTATGAAATCATATTGTGATCTACTAATTGGGGGAGAGGGTGTATCCACATGACAAAAAAAAGTTTCATAAAATATGAAAATATTTCTTATGATAGTTGTAGATTATTATCACTATATAATCTAGTGAAGCATCATAATGATTTATATATATTTAGATAAAATGACACATGATATATGAAATTTTTACGATGTTTATAAAACGTTTATTGAGGGAAAACATCCTGAGTGATTTGTTTGTGTAATCAAATTTGACACAATACGTTATTATTATCAATAAATATCAAATGATATGGGGTAAAAACATGGATTTTTAATGAAATAATTGAATGATAAAAATTAAATCTCGATCAATATCATGAAATCATCTACAATTTTTTGGGAGTGATTTAATGTTTGAATTGATTATATACTACGATTATTCTCCATTAAACAATAAAAAATTCTCTAAAATACAGACTTATAATGTTTTATATGGGTATTTAAATTTATCAACAATATTTTCTTTGTGAAAATCAATATTTTTGAAGATAAACATAAAAAAGAAGGGTAATGGTTTGTATAGTAGTGTAATTCTTGAACAACTACATATCCATAAATCATGACATCAATTAATTTCATTAAATCCATAATATCATTAATAAAATTTATAATATTTTCATGTTATTTGACAACACTACCATGTAAAAATATATGCAATGATGTAATATTACCTTTGAAACACTATAAATTCTCTATGATGTCAATAAAGAAGCTTGATGTGAAACATAACATATTTGTTTCTAATTAAATGTAAACTATATATTTTAGTGATTATTTCATAAAATTAATAATAGTGATGTAATTTATATAGTTATGTAATGAAATAATTTTTTTAGCAAACAACAATAAATTTGTCTTATTTTTTCCTTAAAAACACTATTTATTGTTACATGGAACGTGTATATTAGTGATTCCATAATACCTAATAAATTTTACATTATGTAGTTAATGTAAATTTAGACATGATTTTATAGAATTTTAAAAAAACAATACAATAAACTAATAAAATATAATTAACACAATATTATTAATTCATTATATATATATATATATTGATATTCATTTCATTACCATGAACATATCTCCTATCACTCAATAACCCATCCATCAGAAACATGATAATGAATAAAAAAAATAAAAAAATATAAAATATGATTATTGGATTTAATATAGAAACTAATCATTATAATATTCTATTATGAGACTTATCTAAGATACAAACTATTGGATAAAATATTTTTTTTGAGTGTTCTCTAACAATCAATTTAATTATTAATATTACTTTATCAATGTCTAAATAGAGATATCTAAAAATCAACATTAAATTTTGATAAATAATTTTTATTCAATCTAATATATTACTTCAAGGGTTAATATGTAAGATAGAAATTCATGGTAGTCATAGAAGCCCCAAAAACGACTATATGGATTATCTCGAGTTTAATAGTATCCATAGGCCTTATTTTTATGTGGAATGATGGATTGATAGATATATTATTTTCATATATTGATTTGAAAATTTAAAAACTGAAAAAAAAAATTATTGTGGAATTTTTATGATAAATTAATCATGAATAAAAAAATTAAATTTATAAATTGATTAGAGACTCAATTCCTATAAATTTCAAAAACCACCCTTAGAAATAAAGAATTTATTATTTCCTATATTGCTAATACTCTAGATAATATATTCTTAGTTTTGACCAAAACTTATACAAAATCATTTTTTTCAATCAAGTATCACTAATAGAATGATTAACTATGGAATTGTAGATTTATAAGAAATTATGTGTAACCAAGTTCTAGAATCATTGAAATATAGTTATCTTTTCATTATATATCGTTCTTCAATTTAATTAATTGTGAAATATGTGGAATCCTTCTCCAAAAAATGTCATCATAAATGCTAACTTAATAATAATATTTTTTTATTTTATAACGAAAATTCATCAATTTATTATTTTTTTAAACAAATAATATCTTAATTAAATACCAATTAAATTTTTATTTAAAAAATTAAATTGTGTGAAATCACAATATCATGATATATTAAACGTAATATGTTATTTTAAACATAAAAAAATATATTTAATTATAATAAAACTCAATAAAAATTATAAAACTTCAAATCATTAACGCATAAATTATATAACAAATATATTTTTTAGTAATATCTATCAGTAAACCTTGGTATACGTTTTGAATTATCTATATTTTATTATATCATATAACATAATTATTTTATTAATATTAATAAAATTTTGGATATGAAAACTATAAAATACTATAGGTCTATTATAAAGAAAACTCTCAAATGATTTTAGATTTTTTTAACAAATTAGTCAGTATTCTCAAATTTTTGTTTAATTAAATGGTGGTTTTTATAATGTTTATAATTGTTATGAGTTCCTATCACATAACCACAGGAAAATATACAATCATCAATAACATATATTTTACTTGAGATAAAATGGGAATTTTAGTGAAATCTATAAAACATATATATCAATAAATATGAACTTTCACCCAATTTATTTACACTCAAAATAAATATATTTATATTATCCATTATATTATAAAATAGACTCTCCAATCATCAAATTGAACACATCCAACAGATATTAAAAATATTATTTATTTTTAAATCCTTGAGTCAAATATCTATGATGAATGTACCCAACACATTTAATCTATCCAAATAAAAAATTCCACATCATATCATTAAAATCATATTATTTTTTTTTTTAAAAATCCATACTCAATCATGTGTTGAAATTTATTATATTTCTAATTAAATGAAAATTCCCTTATTCATTTAGAAAAATCACTTCAAAAACATAAACAAACATTATCATCAGATATTATATCATTCATTTAAGACTAACATAAAAATATAATGAATTATAATGGTTCTGAGGTATAGTACATTGGTATCCTCAGGTAAAGGGGGTTACAGAAAAATATAAAATCTAGGTGTAGAAACGAAATAATATCTCATTCAATGATATATACCCAGGAAAGTATGTCAAAATATTAAACATCACATATATCTTCTGAGTGAAATCTACAAATCAATATGGTAACAAAATCATAATAATCGTAAAATATAATTGTAAAAATTTTATTTTTATGAAATTAAATTAATATATATATGTGTGTGTGTGTGTGTGTCTGTGTATAAATATATTATTCAAATATATAGGGATATGTATCAATAATTTCTTATATATGAAACACATGTGAGTGAATGAAAATGTAAAACCATTCCATGAATTTTTTTAAAAGATATATATATATATATATATAAACATTTTCATCATTATAATTGGTTGCTGATGTGTATGTATAAAAAACAAGAAAATTATTGTCAGTCATTAGAAATCCTAATATTTAAAGAATTTAATGACTCAAATATCTTTGTTACTAAATAATGATATTGTGAAATAGTATATATCAACCTAGACCACATATTACATCATCATCGAAGAAACGAAATGTCAATAATACAATCCAACCACTAATCATTGTAATTATTTTATATATTTTGAAGGATATAATTGGATTTAATTATATGATTGGGGGTTTAACAAAAATTTGAAAAAAACAAATTTAAATTATGATTTTCTTTATAAGAAACCTTTCATAAAAAAATATTATTTTTAATATAATTACATGTTTATTGAATTAAAAACATTAATGAACAATTCCATATCAATGATTCATTATATATTAACAATGAATAACTTAAAATTGATTGTTCTAAATCAATTTAACTTCGTAATTGTTTTTGTTCTTATTTATTTAAAAAATTTAAAACGTACATAATATTTCTCAAACAAATAAGTTTATCCTTGAAAATGAAATAGAAACAATAAACAAGATCATGTTTATATTTTAGTATATTGAAAAAAAAAATTATTAAATAATGGTAGATAATTATACATTGATTATTATTTATAATTATTTTAATCAAATTAACACCATTTGTCTATATGTAGACAATGTTACTTTTATATAATCTGTCTAAAAATATTCATATTCAATATGTAGGTAAATTTGTATATTATAATTAATGAAGAAAATTCCATTATGAAGGAAATTATTACCATATTAAAAATATAAAATACAATTACACTTTCATTAAGCCACATGAATTGACTACATTTTTGTGTAACCTGATTCAATCCATTTTTTTATTATTTCAAAATAAATTTATTTTGAATATCATCATCATTTATTATATAATTGTAACTTGAAAAAATATGTCCATATTTGTGGTCACTAGTTATTTGATTGATATATTAATTATATATTAATTTCAAAATTCATGTTAGAAAAATTTATGGAATTATTAGACTATAAATTTATTCCATTATTTAATTTTCCAAATAAAAATTACTCATTCTCAGATAATATATTGAATACTAAAAAAATAAATATTTTATATTGATAAAACAAGATTCTTGAGAAAAAGAAATTAATAATATATATGTTTTATGGTTTATTTTAATGTTGTTTAAAATATAATATTATAAATAAGAATGGATTATGACAAAAAATTTAATAAAATCATATTGAATATACTGTGAAAAACATATTACTCTACATCAACTATAAAAATTCAAGGTTTAGAAATAACTTCATTGTCAATCATATAATTATTTTTATAGAATTTATGAAGATGAAATCATAAATATGTTCATATGTAGAAACACTTACATTGTGATTATTAAATCATCTATAATACAATATATTATTTTTATTACTTAAATAACTTTTTCCACATTTCACTAGAATGAAATTTAGTTGATTCTATAATATATTATATTTATAATTATAAAATAATTCTAAAAATATCATTCATTTATAAATTCTATATTTTTATCATTAAATATTCATATAATATATCTCAATATAGGGAGGTTCTTGATTCTATTACCAATAAAATCTAAATTTTATGGCACAATCAATATTATCCTGATAAAAAATGAAAAAAATTTCAATTATATCCAGTGTTCCATTAACAATATAATCAATGAATACTTTTAATAATTTGAACTAAAATATGAGTAAAAATAACTTCTTATAAAAAAAATATTATTTCTATTTATGAAAGATATATAATAATATTTTAAAAACCTCAATCTTGTAAACAATGTAGATTTATGTGTCATTTCCATTCCTATTATGGATTTCTTTTTATTTTCAAATATATTGATTTCTTCTACCGTTGTCAATTGCATCATATTTATAAATCTATGTGAATTCAAATATATGTCATATTTGTAATAAATATCTAATGTCAATGATTTTATCATACATATATTGATGTCTAAAACACACATTAATTTTTTTAAGGATGATTATCTACCAAATTTAAAATACAAAACAATATTCTATAAGAATCATGGAAACTAATTCATTAATATATTTATTATATAATATATATCTTTTAGAAAATAAATGATGTTGTATATATTTTTATCGTAAAATAAAAATATGTTTTTTGGTCATTTCATAATAACAGAAAAATATCCCAACCAATAGTCTATCTATTATCACCACAAGACAGCATGTTTGCCTCCTCATAGGAAAAAAATTATCAAGTGGAATCAAGTTCGTATACCTTAAATTTTGGAGATTTTACCAACTAAAAATAGAAATTATGAATATATAAATTTAAATTAGTTACAAAATATATTTATTGTATTCTTATGTAATATTTCCTCACAAAATATTGATGACCAGATTTACTTATAGAATATTGTTATGAATTAGAAATATAGTCATAAATTCAAACATCTCAATGATCTTCCACTTGTTTGAACACTTATAAAAATTAAATAAAGTAAATAAAATTAAAAATATTCCACTATAATCAATGATACCCACCTTAGTTCCATCATGGAATCCTTCTATGATAATGTAAACAAACCGACGATTCATCCTACGATCATAACATCATGAAATACAATAGGTCTAGGTCTCAATGGGGTTCTTATGAAATGTGTGACAAATTAAACAGAATAGGGCTATACCGTGTTTCCATAATATAAACCCCTATATAAATATTTTTACAAAATAAAATAGAAAAAAAATACAAAATATAATCAAGAACATCAAATAATAATGTTCGATATCATCAACCAATATTCATTAGTATATATATGTGAAAATTATCGGGAGAAGTATCCACCACAATTCAAAATCCATGACACATACCATAATTCCCATACTAGGGTTAACTAAAACATCACAAACTATAATCTACTTCCAGTGATAAAATTACCCATGGTACATCACCCTATCTCCTCTTACTCATTTTTGTTCATTATACCGAACAATGAACACTACTATCTTACTCAAGGTAAGATCGAAAAATAAAATTTGAAATATACTATATCACCAAGGGAAGGATCCATACATATCCAAAACCTTACACCTCTCATTTGGGGTAGGGATCAATATTGAGTATGAATTGGATATTAATCCATCTATATGTGTTTTCATAAGGTAAAATCACTAACACAAATCCTATAACTCAGTATCCATTATCCTAATCAAATAAATAGGACTACCATGATCCAATAAATCCTCTCCACCGAAGGATGGATTAAATAAAGACTATATTTTAGTAAAAAAACTTTATATAAAAAATATTGTTCTAGATGAAAACTCACACACACACACACACATATATATATATATATATATCCAAAATGTAATCATTCTCAAGAAATACTATAACAAAAACCATCATCATAGTCTCATTTTATTATAATATGCATCATAATATTAACAATGTCTTGCTGAATCAATTTTCTTGCACTTATTTTTAAATAAATTAAAACATTATGTCTTTTTACTCTTAATGATTCTCTTATCGGCAATACCAACCAACATATATCATCAAATTGGGACCACACTACCAGAGGTCCACACTATAACTACTATTAGAGGTTATGTTAAAATTCATTAGATATGTCTCACATCAGGATCCTTGCTTCAAAACAATGTTTATCCTAATTCAAACCATTTAAAAAAACATAGGAAACTCCATTTCAATATGTAATGGGGATTTATAAATCCCACAATTTGGTCTCATATTACATCTCCTATCATGGATATGTGAGGACTATAATGTACTAGAAAAAATATTTTTTCCACAATCATAATTATTAGATAACATTAATTACATTGCACAAATACTAGACCATTACCCATTCTATAGTGGGTAATCCTAGTAATACCTGAGAAATATGAAAATCTCACATGTTACAAATAGGCCTAGTTCCATCATGTATACTGAATATCCCAATGTTTTACCAACATTGGCCCTTCACAAATCATATCAGGCCCCCAATAATCACATCACCCATCTTATCCCCTCATGAAATATAGTATTTAACCAATTTAATTTTACTTAACTATTTCTAGATATTTCAATGTTAACCAATACCGTACCACTTATCTCTATAATTAATCACTAATTGTAACTATCCAACATAATTGAGGATAAATTTCCTTATACGAATGATATTTTTTATCAATATGTATATGGATAAGTTTTATATAGACTACCCACAACATGGACCTAAGTTCATGGTTAACAAAATCTATTCCAAGAATCTTCCAGTATAATAAAAAAACATTCTTATACCAAATTCTATTTAGTCAATCACAATGACCAAAAAATTATCCATACAAACATTATTTTTAATTTAAATATTTTATACATTATAATATATGGCCTAGAATCATATTAAGTAACCCATTTCACCAAACACCCAATCAATTGATTAGGAATGGTCTATTTCCCAACCATTTTTACTATGTGGGTAAACTAACCATATTATGACACTCAATTAATCACCCATTTATAAAAAAATGAAAATTAAATGAGTTTGGAAAGGATTTTAAACCTCATAAACCTGGAAAAAAGAGAAAATATTATTAAACACATAATATATATATATGTTTTGATTGAATTAAAAACATGTGAAATAATAATTGAAAATCCATACACTATATAATTTGATAAATAAACTCTCTTATGGTGAGTTTGTCCAATTTAATTGATAAAAATATAATAGATCTTTGGAATAAATATATACATTGGTGGGAATGCTTTCAATATCTGGATCTATAATAAAAATATTTAAATGGGGGATATGAAATAATGACAGAATTATCATGAGGAATTTTTAT
Organism: Viscum album; assembly: GCA_963277665.1. Classification (NCBI taxonomy): domain Eukaryota; kingdom Viridiplantae; phylum Streptophyta; class Magnoliopsida; order Santalales; family Viscaceae; genus Viscum; species Viscum album. The sequence continues at coordinate 1,404,418,209 of OY728122.1, read as the reverse complement.
GATTGCAACTATCATGCATATGGATATAACCTAATTATGAATGATTATAAATAATATAGATAAATATTATAATTGTAAAATGAAATAAACATTCCTATGATTTACATCCCTATAAATAATCTGTTCAGTCACCATAATATAAAAATAATTTTTAACATTCATGTTATGATTGTAAACTTCACATAATCATCAACTAATTATGAAAATTGAATATTATATCATTAAAGAGATTATTTGACATGATTCACTCATGAAATAACGAAATTCTATAATACTAGTCTAGAGAAACATTGTTATAACATCTCATAGTACATAATAACAATCTAAATGAAATATTTGACATGATTGAACTTTGATGTCATGTTTCTTTATCCAATGGTACAATCAAACAAAATAATGCATTCAATAAACACTTATTAATATAGTTTCACCTCAAGAAACTTTTCATGAAACAATTTTTGAATCAATATCCACAAATAATTTTGAATATTTCAGAAATTATTTTTGTTTATAATGTTATTTTGTTTCGAAACATAATATATAATATATAAAAACAGATAAAACCCATATGAAATATCTTTCAAATAACACACGAAACACCATTAAGATATAAATCTATATTTTATAAACATGATCCTAATTAACTTGCCAAAAAATGTTACCCCATGAGCCTTAATATATATTTTTCAAAAAATGAATATTTAAATATAATAAAGGATAACCCACTAAAATATTGATAATGTTACTCATGATAAAAAAGTTCACTTTAATATCACCATCAAAAACATGAATCTTTATTTATTTTCCTCACATTGCATCACATGAAATCATTCATTTTAAATGATCACTTTTACCGAGGAATCTTGTATCTATGGGACATTGAGTATTTCAATCCAAAATAATTACTCAAACAATATTGGTAAAACGTGTAATGAAAAACCTATTTGATGATTATAACACATGTCTATAATCTTATATAGACGTGGACATCACACTCCACTCATCCATAAAAATAATAACATCATTTTTTAAATCATGGTTCAATATAACATTTCCATGTTTATCTTAATCGATGTCCCAAATTTCATACTATATATATAAGATTACATATCCCTCAGTCATCAAGAAACAAATTATTACATTTTAAAATATAATTCCAACTATAAAAAAATTAGCAATGTATAAAGTCTTTTATAAGAACTAGATCATTGTTTTTAAGGTTCTCAAACAAGTTATCATGAAAATATCTTATACAGAGATATATAAATATTAAACATTCAACATAAGTACAACAAATACAAATTTTATGACACTCTATTTGGTATATACTTATAGGTTCATCCATTAAAAAATAAATAACATGTTTTTTCCTTGTAAGAATATATTTTATCTCTATTTGAAATCATACTCATAATGAAATTAACATTCCATCATCACATATAATAATCAGTAATGAAAATTTTTTAGGGATTTGTCAGTGTTATAGATTAATTGGTGAACTATTATTTCAAATCATGGAATATATGAACCATTAGGAAGGGAAATAATATGCAGTCTAAATTTTTTTATTGTGATTAATATTATCTTAATAAATTATTATAATAACATTAATAAAACAATTCCATAAATAATTTCTCATAATATAGTGTATGATAAAGTAATTGTCAAAACATTTATTTGAATAATTTAATGGGTTTTAATAAACTCATTAAATTTCTATGTGAGTTATTCCACATCACTATATAGACATTTTCTAAAACCATCCATCCCAGTCTATTAGTGAGTTACATAAATTAATAAATATTGTTTGAATAACTGAATAACATTTGAATATTTTTCACATTGTATAACTCAATAGATAATTAATGAAACTACTCAAATTAAAAATTCTAAATTATTCAATGTTAATGAATCCTGGTAATGTACATACAACTTCATCGATATTGATCATCTTTAACATTATTTTAAATATTCCTTCATTCATTTACTAAAGCTATTTTTGGAATCTAATGTAACCCTTTTCATTATATTTTTTTAATACATCTTCAAATACATATGGATTTGATGTAATATAGTCCAATTATTGTTAACTAAAAAAATGCTTAAAATTTTTCATTATATAAATAATCTAAAATAATTTTTGAAATGGAGAAATATTCACTTCGAATTTTGATAGTAATAATCATTTTTTAATTGATCTTCTATAAGTGTAAAAAATCATCAATATATCCTCATACAAATTATATTTTTTTTCAATGTCATAATTTGATATTTAAAATAATTTATTTTTATAGTGTACACATTATTTATTTTATAAGTAATATTTAAAAAATAAATAATTTTGTACATATCATATATGGAATCATATTTTTTGGAAATTTAGTTATTCATAAGTCATTATTAGTTAAAATATTTGACTATTTGTTCTAAAAAAATTCATCATAATTTAAAAATATATTAGATAATAATATTTTCACAACACAAAACTCTGCTTATACTTATTTCCCTATAAAACCACCATATATAATATGATTAATAGTAAAACATGTGTGTTAAATCTAATATCTCATTTCATTTATAACAATATAATTTTAACAACACAACATACATTACAATATAATGTAATTATTATGAAATAAAGAACATTTATTATGATCTAAATGAGTTTGATTAATACCATTTGATTCAAACCATCATTTATAAACACATTACTTCATTATTTGAATTCATACCATGAAATATGTTATTGATTTCCTCAACTTCTAACTCTAGAATATTTATAATAAAATTACTGGATAAATTAAATATTATATATATTTGGAAATAATCATTGTGTTTCTATACAACATATATGTACAATGACTTCCATGGAGATTTCTAAATCAATATACTATCATATAATGATCTATAATGTCAATATATAACCCTATACATTAATATTATATTCACAGTTCAATGCCCATGAATTGATATTCTGAAAAAAGTTATCGTATTTTTTTATAAACATATCATCATCTATTTTGAACATTTTTCCTAATATTTTTTAAATAATAATATTGACCTACACATAATGTGGTATTCTAATTTATCCAAAAAATACTGATAAAATACATTAACAATTATTAAAATAATTCATATTATCAAAACATTTCCAATAATGTTCAATGTTGGAATTCAAATGCAAGGTCATTCCCTGAACGATATCATCAACTTCACCAATTAATGTCACAATGAATTATATTTTGTATTTTAACAGTGAATAATGTTCCATTGGTTATATTACTTCATATTTAATTAATACTATTTGTGAATTAATGTTTTCTACTCATAAGAATCTAAATTTTTTCAACATAATCAAAAAGAGGTTTTTCAGAAAGGGAATGACTCTAACATAATGAATAATATATTTTTACATAATAATATTTCATAAAATTCATAATAATATATTATTTCTATTAGTAATATTTATTTTTATAATAATATTGTCAAATATATTTTTGATTATTGTATTCCAATTATATATACAATATTTGTTTTTTGGTGTTTGAAAAGTGTCACAGTCATTTGAAAAATAATTTCCCCCAATCTATTCAACCAACGATGATGAATTAATTTAAAATAATCATATCTATAAGTGACCAATATTAGTATTTCATACTTCCTTACCCTGGTTAAGAACAAAAATAATCCATGACTAAATCTAGTTTACATTCATTTTAATCAAAACATATAAGACACTTAAATTGTGAGTAAATAACCCATTATTTAATTAATTATATGGACAAAATCACCACCATTTCTAGGCTACCATAATGTTATGGTTTACCCAATTATGTGTAAAGCAATTAAAAAAATATTTGAGGAACCTTATTGTTATTGTAAAAAAATTAATTTATTTACAGACAAATTATAATTTATGGGAATATATATTTTACATGGCCCACTCGGCTGGATGATCAGTGCCTTGAGATGTTTCTACTTTATGAATTATCTAAAACATAATGATTTAAGGGGAAATAATCACATGGTGTTATCTAATTTTATTAAAATTTTGTATATACTTTTCTAATGATATATTTTTTAATCACATACCTTCCACCAAATCAATATATTATAATAATTTTAATATGAAACATTATACAAAACTAATATCATGTATTTTGAAAAAAAAAATAATTTTCAAATACATTAATTAATATGAAAAAATCCCATCTGTATGGTATATGATAAATTTTCCTGTAATTATATAAAATCATATGAAATAAAAAATCCTTAATAGAGTAATCATAGAACGATTGTTATCTGATCCCCACATTTCATGATAATTCATATGATTTCATGACAATGAGTAATATAACACCTATTTTTTCTACCCAATGATATTTTACACAAATGACAGTTATTAATTAATAATTTATAATCAAATTTTTATAAACAATAATTCACCTTTACATATTTTCTAAAAACATATTTGAAAAAAACAAATTTAATAATAAAACTAAAAAGTTAATATATTTGTAATGTAACACATTAAATCTATGTATGATAACATAGAATTATTTTAACAAATTACATTTCACAATTATTAACATTCACTCTCGAATCTGGAATAAAAAAATACTCTTTACATATCTAATTTACATTCAGATAAATGTGACCAATTATTTTCTATCCAAACCATTAAACAAAAAATGAAAATATTGAATCACGTACATTACCAAGAACCATTTGTGTTTAGAGTATAAGATAATTTGGAAAACCCCTTTCATAAACAAAATTAATGAAATAAATATATAATTTCTTCTATTATACCTATATTTTAATATTCCATATTAATTTATTAAAATATCTTATTAAATTGTACACATATAAAATCATTCTCTATAAAAATAATTTTATCACCATTCATCAAAATCTAGACAATAGGAAACAAAAAAATGGTGTGGTGAAAAGCACATTAATGGTAGAATTATGCATTAAAATTTTAATATAATTAATGAGGGAATATTGAGAATTTGGTTATGATGAGATAATAAAATTTCATGAGCATAAAAAGTTACTTTTTACCTATATGTACATGCATAATGAATCTATAAACATTAATGAAATTATTACCTCAAAAAAATATTCATAAGAATCATCAATAATGATAAATTTCATGTCATATAACCCTTAAATAACATTTGTAATTGAATAAACCAAATTACTAACATCCTTTATAATTATCTAGAGAACATAAGCATTACCAAATGAATATTAGAAATTTACACATACATCATTAATATAGACTTTATTTGGATAACCCAATATCCATAATGTGTCCCAACCCTTCATATAAAAGGTCAAATCAAAATTTAATGAATAAAACTATTGTAAATATCTTTTAATCATTTGTAAAAAAACATTTTGATTTCAAAATACAATTTTCTTTTAGAAAACTATTTCTGAAAATTTAAATAACCTATAAAGAGGGAATAATGGTTTTCCATTTATAAAACACAAAAATAGTAATTTAATCCAAATGTATAATAATCTTTAGGGTGATTGGATATTTTTCAATGAATGCAATGGTAAGAAAATATATGATATAACATAACTATATAATTTTAAATATTATATATATACATTAATTCCATAATTATGACCTTAAAAGTGTGGTAGTGACAGAAAGTTCTGTATGTTTGCTTCTAAGGTGGTAGTTTCCCGTACACTCAAATTATGGATTTTGTTCCCTCTTGATGGATTTTTTAGTTTGATATAAGTCATTGCATTAAAATTATTACATCTAATAATATTGGATATAATGATATTATTATAAAGTATTTCATAAAAATATTTTATAAATGAGGATGAATTGATAAAAAAACTATATCTTAGGAAGGACTCGCCTTTTCAGAAAACCTATTATGGAATTCAATAAAATATTACCTATCAGGGTTTTCTAATAAAATAAATTACTCATGGATTTGATTATGTATATATAAAGATAGTATTATAAAAAAAATGTTGATATAAATTTAACATGGATTGTTATGTAATTTGAAAAAGAGACTCCCTTTTATAAGAAATGAGAGGGGCACTCTTGGAATATCTTAAATTTTGAAATTTATAAAAATTAATTTTCAATATCAAATGGAAGGAAATTTATTAATTAATAAAATAGTATTTTTATGGGCTTGTATACAATGATACAACAAAAATATAATATGTTAATATTTTTAATCTTATATATTGTTTTTAACCCCTCGTTTCCCTCTTCTAACAATATCATGACAACAAGAATTTTTACCCTTTATGATCCATGATTGTTACTATAAGTGGAAAAAATTACATAAATGGACCATGTATTTTATTATAAAAAATATATTATTCAAATTTCTTGATATAATATCTTATGGAATTAAACTCATTTAATAAAATATTATTTAATATAATATTTCATTAATTTATATTTTTATAACTATTGTTTTATATTACATTATTATATCATAAAATTGAATGAAATTAGAAATAAATATTTTATGTCATTCCTAACATGCTATATTTAAATTAAAACATTTATGGCTCACATTAATTACCTAAAAATATATATCATTTATTATTTTTAATATTATTTATTTTAATTTCAAATAAATAATTAATATATTACATTTCTGCCAGCAATTAAGATACTTTTTTATTTTTTTGAAAAAAAAATAAATTATCAAATAAAATAAAAAAATTTGTAATTAAAATTAATTTTTATAAAAAATATTATAATTATACTAATTTTAGAAAAATTATTTATATTAAAAATATTAGTGACATTTTTTAATTTCAAATATATAAATGGATTTAAAGGTCACAATCATATAAAAAATGTAAACAGAAGGTCATTTAATGAAATATTTGAAGATTATATAGGATATATACTAATAATAAAATATTCAATTATGTGTTTGAATCAATTTTTAATACTTATCATATTATTTTTAAACCATAATCACATTTTTAAACATACAACGGTGATTTTTTACAATGATTACAATTTATATTGACATAAAACTAAATTGACCTATTTAAAAAATCAGGGCACAATTATTAAAAATATTGAATACATATTTCAAAAGTCAAAACAACCATGTGGATTAATATAATTTAATTGTAAATTTAAAAAATGTGCCAAAATTATTTTTTTAATAAATATTTTGTTTCATGTATAAAATGTATTTATAAAAAATGAAATTCTAAAATCTGTTTCAATAAGAATTTGCAGATTATCTAAAATAAAATATAAATAATTTAAGTTAAAATTATTCAAATATCTTATTTCATGTTATATATTAATTAAAAAACAATACATTTCCCAATTTAAATTATAATTTTTACTATTAACTAGAAAATCATACATTTTTTATAAATATCAACATTTCACCATAGCGTAATTTTAATATTTAAATTTATAAAATGATATATATTTTACCAGATACTATTTCTAAAATATCATTAAATTATTACCATAATTTTATCATAAAATTAAGTATTTTTTATCATTAGGAATACCTATTATGTGAGTATAAAATTCCTGTTCGAAAAATTCCATACATATTATATTAGAATTAATAAGTAAATTTTATTATTTTAACACATGTATATATATATATTAAATAAATTAAAAGTTATTTCTACCATCCAATTTATTGACTAGGGTATAATTAGAATACTAAAAAAAATTATTGTTTTTTTGCTCGCAGTTTTGATTTATATATGCTACAAAATATAATATTTTAATAAAAATATGAGTGTATTACATTATATAATTTTTTTTAAATTATTTCCTTTTAACTCTAAATCTATCTATGCAATCAAACATTGAATAGATGAAAATAATTTTTTTGAAATCAGGCATTGTATAAATAATTAATACAAATTTCACATAAAGATAGAGAATGAACGATATGAAGGACATTTTGAAATAAAAAGGCATATATTTCCATGAAAGAGAAAATTATTTAGAGTTAATTATATAGATATATATGGGAAATATAATATCAAAATAAAAATATATATTGATTGTGATCATTGATCATATGAAATTGAATGATCATGAGAATGTCATTGATAAAAAAACATGAACCAATATGGATTGAAAAACAGAATCAATTCATTGGGTGAAAAATTAATAAGATAATTTTTTTTACGTTCAATTTAACTACAGTTGACTGAATTAGTACTATTTAAATGATGAACATAAAGAAAAAATACATACTTGACAAGTGGAATGCCTTCTATTTTTCAATTTCCACGAAAATATCATCCCATTCTAAAAATATTTTCATTTTAGATGAAAATTGATTATTCATGATGCACTAAGATAAACATATAATGGGTCATATAATTAAATAAATTAATAAAAACCTATTGTATGTATATTTTCACAATATTTTAAAATAAATTTCTTATTCAACATATTATAACTCTTTAAATGAATATACCTTCTTATAGTGAATGACAACATTAATCTCTTAAATTCAGCATTAATATGCCAAATAAAAATTTAATCATTCTCTATAAAACAATCTATAACATTATCCCAAATATTATCAACAAATCTTGGATAAAAAAATTCATATATTCATCAAAGATCAATTTACAATTTAACCTCAATCTACATTAGTAAATAATATATTCATTAATTATAAACTATATATAAATTTGTTATATATTATCCATGTTAGAATAATTATTTTAATAAATAAACTATATCACCATAGTGGCAAATTAAAATTAAATATGCTTCTAAAATATTATACAATATTAATCCCCAAATAAACGATAATAAAATTCAGTTTACCTTGATAATATCAGGGTCAAAAAATAGAGAAATTTCTATGAAATAACATTAATAAAAAAAATCATCAAATCTCATCTCACTGCCATGGTAATATCTAACATAAATAATGTTTTCCCAAATTTTAATATCACATAACTAACTCAATATCAATGATAATATAAGAAGAAATTTATATCAATACCTTTATATTTATTTCCAAAAATGAATATATAATTATTTTTCAAATAATACATCATATTGATCCTACAAGATAAATATACATCATATAAATAATATGACTCCAATGTTATAATTAGACCCTATAAAATTTCTTCACATAAACATCCAAAGGTGTTATAATACATTAAAAATTTTCACATCCGTAAATTAACAATCCCATAATGGTATCAATAACATTTATGATAACCATTCCTGAAAACCACATAATATCTAATGTTTTCTAAACCCACTTCTGAAACAATCAATACAACCATGAACCCACACTCCCACATCCAATTCTAATTAAATATTAATTATATTTATGAAATTTATTACAAATATGTGTAACCTAATTTTTCCATAAAAACAATACAAATAAAAAATGAAATATTTGATAACTTTTACACCCAATGACCTTTTTGGTGTATATTTTTAGATAATTATGACAATCATTTAGATAAATACGAATTATGAAATTTAGATAGTAATTCTCTTCGTACACCATTATATTCATATTACATATTATATCTTCAGCATTCCCATAAAATTCAATGAATATAAAACCTTTCAAGATACTTTTTTTATCATCCATAAACACCTTGGGGAAACAAAACATATGATGTATGAGAGAAATTGTTCATTATGATTAAAAATACATATTATGAAATTAATATTTTTAGTATGACTATTGTGTTCATAAGGGTATAATGTAAAATTTTATTTTAATTAGAATAACCTAAGTGAAATTATAACTCAAAATATCAGGATCATCATCCAAAAAACATGGGATATGTATTTTGTGATGTAAAATTGTCCTATGATTAACAAATCACAATCAATTTAATGTAAAACGTGATCAAAAATAGAAATTTTAACTCATAGATTCCATTAAAACATGTGAGTACCATTGGAAATATTTATCATAGAACTGTAATAGAAACCATTCAATTAGATTAATTATATTTTCAACATCCAATATATTTCTTAGGAAATCCAAATCATTACTCAATACATTAGAAAAATATTTTTGTTCACCAATCATATTAGTTATATTATTATCAAACTAAAGAAATTATGGGATTAAACCCTTATTAAACAATTTATAAGAATCATATTATGAATAAAACGCGTTAAAATCACTTTAAGATCCATGAGAAATTAAAAAAATATATAAATACCCTATTATTTTTAAAACCAATTTTAAAGACAAAAATATCAAACAATAAGAGAGTATTTATACATATTTTAAGAGAACATGAAATGAAATATGTTATTACAGTCACTAAATATTATATATGACAATGGAAAATGATATCCCCGCTATATACAATAAAATAACGCATTCTCTTCATAAATTCATTAACCCCTGTAAATGAATTTAAATACATCAGAATTGGTTTTTAAAAATAACAATACAGCATGAAAATAATGAGGATGGTATCACAATAATATATGCCTCTCGGATCAAAAGTATCATATTGGGGTTTTTTCATTAATGGTGTGAAATTACCATAAATGATCATTAAGAACATTCTTGTGCAAAATATCATATTCACATTGATATTCACATTTAAATATTATTAATTTACAAATTATAGTGAAAAAAATATTCATTTATGATGTCATATAATGATTCAAACAATTATTAAAATATAATAATAATCATTACAATGAGAAATATGATCACATTTTAGATGTCAAAAATATATATATATTTCATTAATTTAATAAAAGTATTTGAAAGTGACCCATCGAGAAAAATGTTATGAAATTATTTGTTTAAATCCTCCAAAAAGAAGATAAATTATCATGAAAAATGTTAATAGGAAATCATTTAATTTTCTGTAAATTTTTTTAAAAAACATTAATATGGAAGATAAATATTACCAATATAAATAAAGATACAATATTATTGTCACATAAAATGACAGTATTGATGATTATTTATACAATAAAGGAGGAACATGAAATTAATCAAGTAGAATGTATTCATTCACATATTGTAATAAATCATATGTGGTTTAAGAAATTAATAGATATCAATTCACCCATATAGAACCATGAACATGATGGATCCCAAAAATAAAATATATTGCAACCTAATGCCTTTAAATATTTGCTAACTCATCAAAAAAAATCCCTTGAAATAATAAAATAAAATGAAACAATATATAACATTAAAATAATTATATTGAACATAAATTATCTAATAGTAGTAGAATGTTAAACTCATTGAAAATAAAGGTGAACAAACTAAACATATTCCCCTGGGAATGGGAATTTGATATGAATAATACTTATAATGATCATATCATTGATTGGATAATTAATCAATGGAACAATTATGTGTTTAAAGTATATAACATTAATAAAATATTTCAACATTAAAAAGTAAATTTAATAATCAGGCCACATATTTTCATGGAAAAAATTTAAATTAAATAGAATTAAAAATTAATGTAAGGAAATTTATTTTAAAAACCCTTTACCACTTTGTGAAAGTCCTGTCATATAACCATTTATAAAATAACAAAAATTAAAACATAAAAACAGGAATATTGGAATATTAATATTATAATAAATTTATGGATTGTATATATAAAATATAATTTAAATTACGGTAATAATAATAAAATATTTCTAAATAAAAATATGTTGTGGTGAAATACCTTACTAAAATTCTGAATCTTCTATAATATTCTTTATCTTTATAAATAAAAATCATATTTTAATTGTTTAATTAATTATTTAACGTTTTCAATATTTTTATACATATGATTTTATCCAATACTATTTTATATATAATTATATAATCAATTATGTTCACAACATACATATTGATGTTATTCAATTTTTGTGTTGAAAATGTCATTGATAGGTTGAAAATATCCATTTAGATTATAAAAACGTAAAATATATAATAATATTAATGAAATTATTATTGTTTCTATACAGAAATAATTATTTTACATAAAATAAATAATATTTTTTTGAAAAATGAATTATATTACGATAATGGAGAGTACATGTAATTTGTATGAATGTGAAACATTTCCATTTTAAATAAGCCTCATGAATATAATTTTCGTATTATATTATCTTAACATAATGATGATAATTTCATATATATGATATTATTTATATAAATTTACTTATATAAATCTCCCATGTGATTTGGTACGAAAATATGTATCACATCGCTTGCTGAAAGTGGTAGTCCACACAAACAGATGAATGGCATTATAATTTTTATGTAAAAGGAATGTAAATTAATTATAATATCAATAATTTTTTTTGGAAATGATAAATTTTAAAATAATATCACATTTATATATTAATTTCATCAGTATTTATAACAATGATTATGGTTATAAGAAATTAATTACATTATTCCAAGAGGTGGTAGTCCTCTATACACAATCCTAGTGAATTACATTCCAATTTCATGGATATTAGATATGTTCAACGATTATGAAATTATAAATATATCATATTAGTGTATTTTTTTTAATTTTATTACTGTATAATTCTGGTAAAAGGATATGTCAATGAATTTGATGAAAAAATAATACAAAAACATTCAATTAAGAATGATATTACTTCTTCAGAAAATATTTTTTACACAAAAATATTAAATAGATTGGTTTTGTGATCAATCCAATTACTAAAGTAAGTGAATAAATATTTAGGTATTGATTTTTTAGGGCATTAATGATCCAAAAAGGTTCATTATGTTTAGTATAAAGACAATAATTGACACCCTTTTATAAGAGTTGGGATGGCTACTCCTAGTGTATCCAGAAATATTAAATTAATATAAATTAATTTTTAGTTCCATAAATATAAAAACTACATTATATAGATGATATAATGATTATGGGTCTAAATAATATCATAAAAGAAAAATTATACATTATTACTATGTTTTTTAAGATATGATTTGGTTTTGACCTCACATTAACACCTTTGAAACTTATTATTATAATAAGGAATTTTATTGGTTACGGGTCAAGTTAGTTTCTATAAATAAAAAAAATACATAAATGGACCATAGATGATTTTATAATCCATATCCTAATCATATGTCTGAATATAATAGATTTATGAATTATACATCATTTAATAATAAAACAATTATTATAAAATATCATTAATGATATTTATATATATATTCATTACATTGACATTAATTGAATCTTTAAACAAATTAAATTCTTTGAAAAAATTTTATAAAATCTATATACTATTTATTTGATAAATAATGTTCTTAGATCACAATAATTACCTTGAATTATATTACATTAAATATTTTCAATACCGTTTATTTGATATTCCAATAAATGGAATAATTTCCATGTAAATAGTGAGTAGTATTTTTTGGAAATATTAATTCATTAGAGAAATTATAATTATGAATATAATTCATTAATCATTTTAATTAGTATTTATAAATAGATATATTTTTTTAACCCCGTGTTAAAATATTATTTTTAGTTAAATTTAGAGTGTGACATTTTTTACTTCTCATCGCATAAGTTATTGTAATGGTCAAAATCAGATTCAAATGGGAAAGGCTATATAAGCAAATATTTTATTTTTAGGGATGAGATATAATCATTAAATTAACGTAATTCATGTTTTATATAATATTTCTACTCCATATCTTATTATTTTTATCACTTAATTACCCTTTAAACAATTACCGATGTGAAAAATATAAAATATAGTTACTATTTAGATTGGGGAGAAAATAATAAGTACCAATTTTAAAAATTGGAATTAGTGATTAGAAATATTATATATATTTTTTAAAATTAAAAAGTTTAATTTTAAATATCTTAATTTAAAAATTAATTACAAAAATTCAATGAAAATCATTTTTTTAAATTGCATTTCAATGTATAAAATTTTTTTATACAATATTTAGGTATAAAATGATTATATAATATAAAAAAGTATTAAACACATTAAAAAAAATATATTTGGATTAATATAAATGAAAATTTACTAGTTATGAATTTACAATAAACCACTATATAATTTTAATTTTTCTATACATTAAAATAATAAAACATTTTTTTCAATAAAAATCAATATTCTTCGATATTCAATAAAAATCAATCATTTCAGATAAATTTTAAAATTCCATGATAGGATAATTGTAGAGACCCGAAGCTTAACGTACATGGACATTAAATTACTTTTTCGGAATACTTAGTACATAACAAAAACACACACACAAGGACCTTAAAAGTTTAGTGTCTTTGGAAACTCGGAATATAATCTTCTAATCGTGGTGAAGGATCTTCAACATCTCCCATAAATATCATCATTTTTTTATCTAAAACTTTTCATTATATCCTGGGGAAAATAAAACATTAAATGGTGAGATCAAATTCTCGGTAAGGGTAAACAAAAGAAATATCAATCACATCATATTCATAAAAACATATCATTTTGGAAATCTTAACCTGCAAAAGAGATCATAATATCATAACATGGGATAAATCATAGTAGTGAAATGTAATACCAATAATCATAACATAAAACATGAAACTTTTTGTCATACACACTTAATCATATAAAATCATTTCTTATTAGTCAATACTCATTTACAAGTCTATCTTAGTGGACAAAGTCCATTTCTGAACTGAGTTCATTCCTCGTATCAGTCCTATTTCACTGAACCGGTTTAACCTGCTGTTCTAGCCATGTATATCTCATGAGATATAAAATCTTTACCCAATGAATTGGAGGGAGATATAGGTCCCACCCATCTCATAATTATACCATTCTTATGTGTTCCACAAAATCATAAACCATACATTATAGCATATCCCATGTAATAAAAATGGGAATCTTAAACATCGTGACATCATAAAACAATTCATATAAGATAAAGGAATTCATAAAATTGATTCCATCACAACATAATCAAATCAATGTAATAATAGGGATAAAAACAGAACCCTTTATTATCTTAGATGGAAAATAATTTTGATAAAACACTTGAACTCCATTCTTGAGGAAAATATTCTTTCTACTTCAAAAACACTTTTCCTTTCTTAACATGTAATAAAATTCTAAACTAAAAGAAGTTGATTAAAAATAAACTTGAAAACTTGTAAAGGAATCTTCTTGGAAATATTGTTTTAAAAATCCATTCATGCAGTATAAGATACAAAAAACATTCTTCTCGTACTTTTTTCCGAAAAGTCAAAAAGTACCTCATATGAAAAACGACAATACTCCTTTCATATCTTTTACTAAAAACTCACCGAAGGTTAAAATTGGATATAAAATATTGTATAAGGATATAAATGTTACATATTGAGGAAACATGGATGTGGATGATAAATATTCCCCAGTAAATTCTGAAGTATAAACAGTCTCGGATAAAAATTGAGATTGAGAGATTTTCCCTTACCTTAGGTCTGATTTGCTTCGTAAGTGTCCGAACCTCCTCTTCTTTGAAGCGCCTCTTTGATTCCTCCTCTTAGGGAACAAAAATTGGTCTTTGAAGAAGACCAGGACCTCTAGGATGTTTTTAGGGAAGTGTAGAAGAGAATTTGGTAGGGTTTGGTCTTGCTTGAATGCTCAATGTGGTGTGAGGAAGAGAGGGAGGAGGTGCCCTTTTATAAGGGAGGAGAGGGGCACCTTTGGAATAACTAAAATTATTATTTTATTATAAAGTCATAGTCGGTTTTTAATAGCTCCAAATTGAGTTATTTAGAAGCTGAGTTGGGGATGTGTCGAAATCCCCTCATCCAATAGAATTTGGACAAGTTTAGTTTACTATTTTAACCTTATCATTTAGTTTTATCTTTAAGTTAGATAATTTTACTTTTACCGTGTCTTTTTGTGTTTTTACACTATAAGGATAATAAACTTACTATAACAAGACAAACGAACCCCAAGTTGTTTATTATTAATATATATAACCTTATCTAAGTCATTTGGATGATCCATCGATTTGTAGGAAGAAAATAACAATTAATAATATAATATTAGTTTTAAAAACTATTTTATGTCAATTTTGACAATATTTAGTAATTGATTTTTGTGAAAATCATAACAGAATGATTAGTTAGAAAACAGTTACTTAAATCAATACTAACATGTCATATTAACCTAGAAAATTAGTGTAATTCATAAAAAGTCTCAAATTACATTTATTTGGGTATTTATAACATCAATTAGTCAATATTTCATTAATAAGATAATTACTGCATCATCGTTGTGTCATAAATAAATTAAATTATTTAATGTCTTAAATTTAAAAATAAAATACCATTATGTTAGAAATCTTTTTATATTTATAATTAATATTTATAATCTAATTTATCTTATCTATAACCCTATATTTATAATTATCTACTTGTTAAACATTGATTTTATTTATTTTAACCCTTCTTTAAATAAATTAATAATAAATGTAATAATCTAATCCAAGTGGTCCTAAATGGTCATATTTTATTCCTAAGGTTGTTTTTTGTCTAATTACACTTATTAAATAGAATTACGAAATGTGTTAGGGTAATAATAATATCATTTTTACCCTTAATTAGCCTATTTACTTTTAACCGTGGTAAAAAAAAGTAAAAAGTTACTATTCACCAATAAATATTTTCATCCCATTGAACCAAATTTTACTTACTGACATCAATCGTGTCTCTCAGATTTTTGAAATTCCACTCACAGAAGTGGTAAAATTAAGTTTTATGAAAAATTCATTTTTTTAACTACCACTTAGTGGTTTCACTATTCAAAAAAAACGAAAGTTTCCAGAAAAAAACAAAAAATTAGGCATAAGCTATATTTGATATTATGAAATCAAAAATGATGTCTATTTTACCAAATTCAAAACATATTAGTTGCATTAATTAATTTAAAAATTAATTCATGTCGTCAAAACAAATAGTGTGTTCTTACGAAATAATAACTATCAAAAGATTGACACTTGTTTATGTCTGGTTTAAATGTGAAATCACATCCAATGAAAAAAATTGTATAAAATTGTAAAAATATATTCTAAATATACTTTAAAACCACTCAAATTAATAATTTATCACTATTAATTATTTCGATTAAAAAGGTTGTTTTTAATTAAAATTTAGCAATTTTCACTATTCATCAGACAATGAAAGTTATCCGAAAAGTACCAAAATTTCACCCTAAGCTAATTTCGATATTCCGAATCCAAAAATGAAGTCCATTTTGAGAAAGAAAATTTACAAAATTTTAAAAAGTGGTTATTACTCTTCATAACGGCTAGTTTTAATAATATTTTAATAGCATAACGTTCTTTAGTGAAACTCGGTATTCCGTACTACACACGCTATCGAGGAAGTTCGTGATTTCATGTAATGCAAGGAAAGTCAAGGATGCATGTTTTGAAGACTTCTTTTGGTGTAGCATACAACACAAGACATTAATGAAATTAAAAGAATATTTTTCATAAAATCTCAGGGTGTTACATTCTACCCCCCTTAAAATGAATTTCGCCCTCGAAATTCATCGAGGTTATAAATGGATTACTACTTGAATGTTTGTTTAATAGAAATGCACATCGTAAAAAGGAATACCAAATCTTGGCTTTAAAAACTAAATTACGAAATGTAACAGTTGCTCAAATTAATTCATCACTGGGTTTCCACGTAGAAGAACATAGGTGAAAATATGGATATGGGAGAAAAATTTAACCATCATGTTCTGATGGAGAGTGGTAGAGAACGTGGCTATGAAAAATCCATCAATCCCAAAGCCATAGATTTTTTATGAAATAAGGTACCATCTGATTCATCGGATATAAGAGCACTAGGACACCATTTTTTGTTTTCAGGACCATTTCTCTAGTGTTTAAGAATTTTCGAATCAAAAGAAATACTTACTTGATTTTTTGTACAATCTCACCGTTGTTCATGCCTGGAACAATTATAATTCATCTCTTAAATAAATTTTGTTGAATTTTCCATTCATGATGTGTTAGCAGATCATGTGATAGAATGATGGGACATTCCATTTGTCTCAAACAAAAGGTTAGAAAAGTTATCAAAAAATACATAAGTCCATCTATAGTGAGATTAATCATTAATGGTTCCTAAAATGGACTTATATTTGTTATATCATACTTCTTAATATAATAGAACTAGTTTCTACTAAACAGGGACTTCATGTAGGCTAGTGGTAGGCGATAAAGTCTAATCGCACTTCAGTTGTGGGTTCGATTCCCACAGCCTTGTCCGACGCGAAGGGTTGTCTCCCATCCTACAGGTTGTCCTTTTTCTAAAACTACATTACTATAACATCCCATAAATAATATCGAAAAAACTTATATCCTTAAAAAATACTAACTTATGTCCAACGTAATCCATTCCAATATTTTGGATTATCTAAAATACTGAGGTCCAAGCTCATAGTACAAAGAAAACAATTACTTGAAATGTCATCAACCAAGAAAGTGAATACCATAATTTATCCCCCATATATCTTGTTGGTCAAATTCCAATAATGTGAATACCTTAATCATTTATTCTATTGAAAAATGAATACCCATTAAACCTTAGTGAAAACATGAATGTTGTCAAAATTTAACTCTTTCCACATACCAAAATACAAAAATTCTATATACTCAAACCATGATATAACCTTCTCCTTATATCAGTAATGAGCTAATGAATACAATCAAACATTTAATTTTCTCCTTATCCCTTCATTATGCGCATATCGTCTACATTCCAAAAATATCTGAATAACCTTTCATGGATACTGGTACCATTAATCATACACTTTCAAAACTCAAGGAAAGACAACAGTGTAACAATCCTTAGATGTCTCTTTATTCCATGGTTCCATGAGATTACTTATACAACATTACACTTGATAAACATGAAATCATTCCACTACCTTCTTAAACCATTAACTGAGCTTCAACAATTCTTTCATCTCACATATCATTTGTAGTCTCTTCATCATCATCAACATAAATACTACCCATACGACCGTACTGATTCTCTTCATGAGACTTTCCCTTAGGGCATTAGTTTGCATAATGCCCATACATTCCACATTTAAAACATTTAACCATTGTTGATGTCGTAGCAATACCATTATCCTCATATTTGGTGTTAACTGAACCATTTCCATTGCATTTACTGGATTTGTGTCCTTCTTTTCTACACCCAAAGCATCTTCCAGTTCTTTTGAAACAATCTCCCCGATGCCTCTTCCCACATGATTTACATGAGGGAAATTGAACTTTGTTTCCTCTATGATCATCATGAAACTCCATCATTCTCTTATTATCTGTGTCGGGAGACCTACCAAAGATGAGATTATTGATCATATTATGAGATTGCTGATTAGGCATAATAACTATGTTTGGACTTCCAAATCCCGTTTCATTTGGTTTCTCATGATGAATATCATTCCATTGTCCGTCATATCCTCCATTATCATGAATCTTCCTGTTTCCTGCCATTTTCTAAAACCCAAAAAGAATAGTGTGAGAGGAAAAAATCATGCTAGGGAAAACAACATAGTAAAGGGGGAGGACCCTCAACATCTAACATCTTAGGTTAAATTCTAAGATCGTTAACATAGTTCTAGGACTATATCCTATACGTATACTTATCCTTAGGTACATCCCTAGACATACCTTGGAAATATCTCTAGGGATCTCACTAACATTTTCGCATCCCAGTTTCAAATGGTTGACTAAACCTTTCCTATGATACCAACTGTAGAGACCCGAAGCATAACGTAAATGGAAATTACATTACATTTGCGGAATACTTAGTACATAACAAAATCACACACACAAGGACCGTAATAGTTTAGTGTATTTGGAAACTCGGAATATAATCTTCTAATCGTGGTGAAAGATCTTCAATATTTCCCATAAAGAACTGCTTTTTTTACCTAAAACCATTCTTCATATCCTGGGGAAAAGAAAACATAAAAGGGTGAGCTCAAATTCTCATTAAGGGTAAATAAAAGAAATATCAATCACATCATATTCATAAGAACATAACATTTTGGAAATCATAACCTGTAAAAGAGATCATAATATCATAACATGGGATAAATCATAGTAGTGAAACGTATTCCCAATAATCATAACTTAAAACATGAAACATTGTGGCATACACACATAATCATAGAGAATCATTTATTATTAGTCAAGACTCATTTCCAAGATTATCTTAGTGGACAAAGTACATTTCTGAACCGAGTTCATTCCTCATTTTTGTCTTTTTTCACTGAACAGGTTTAACCTGCCGTTCCAACCATGTCTATCTCATGAGATATAAAATCTTTACCCAATGCATTGGAGGGAGATATAGGTCCCACCCATCTCATAATGATACCATTCTTAAGTGTTCCACAAAATCATAAACCATACATCATAGCATAACCCATGTAATAAAAATGGGATTCTTAAACATCGTGACATCATAAAACAATGTATATAAGATAAAGGAATTCATAAAAATGATTCCATCACAACATAATCAAATAAATGTAATAATAGGGATAAAAACTGAACCCTTTATTATCTTAGATGGAAAATAATTTTGATAAAACACTTGAACTCCATTCTTGAGGAAAATATTCTTTCTACTTCAAAAACACTTTTCCATTCTTAACATGTCGTACAATTCTAAACTAAAAGAAGTTGATTAAAAATAAACTTGAAAACTTTTAAAGGAAACTTCTTGGAAATAATGTTCTAAAAATACATTCATGCTGTATAAGTTAAAAAAACATTCTTCTTGTACTTTTTTCAGAAAAGTCAAAAAGTACCTCGTACAAAAAATTACAAAAGACTCCTTTCATATCTTTTACTAAAAACTCACTGAATGGAAAAATTGGATATAAACTATTGTAGAGGGATATAAATATTATATATTGAGGAAACATGGAGGTGTATGATAAATATTCCCCAGTAAATTCTGAATTATAAACAATCTCGGATAAAAATTGATATTGCGAGATTTTCCCTTATCTTATGTCCGATTTGTTTTGTAAGTGTCTGAACCTCCTCTTCTTTGAAGTGCCTCTTTGATTCCTCCTCTTAGGGGACTAAAAATGGTCTTTGAAGAATACCAGGACCTCTAGGATGTTTCTAGGGAAGTGGAGAAGAGAATTTGGAAGGGTTTGGTCGAGCTTGAAGGCTCAAAGTGGTGTGAGGAATAAAGGGAGGAGGTGCCCTTTTATAAGGGAGGAGAGAGGCACCTTTGGAATAACAAAAAATATTATTTTATTATAATGTCATATTCGGTTTTTAATAGCTCCAAATTGAGTTATTTAGAATCTATGGTGTGTATGGGTCGAAATCCTATCATCCAATATAATTTGGACATGTTTAGTTTAATATTTTTACCTTATCATTTAGTTTTAACTTTAAGTTAGACAATTTTACTTTTACCGTGTCTTTTTGTGTTTTTACACTATAAGGTTAATAAACTTACAATAACAAGCCAAAAGAACCCCAAGTTTTTTATTATTAATATATATAAATTTATCTAAGTCATTTGTCCTAACCTTAGATTTTTAGGAATAAAATAACAATTAATAATATAATATTTGTTTTAAAAACTATTTTATGTCAATTTTGACACTATTTAGTAATTGATTTTTGTGAAAATTATACCATAATTATTAGTTCGTGATAAGTTACTTAAATCAGTACTAACATTTCATATTAACCTATACAATTATTTTAATTCATAAAAAGTCTCAAATTACATTTATTTGGGTGTTTATAACATCAATTATGTCAATATTTCATTAATAAGATAATTACTGCATCATCGTTGTGTCTATAATAAATTAAATTATTTAATGTATAAAAATTACAAATAAATTAACATTAAGTAGTAAATCTTTTTATCTATCTAATGAATATTTATAGTCTAATTTATATTATGTATAACCCTATATTAAAAATTATCTACTTATTAAACTTTGATTTTAACTATTTTAACCCTTTTTTAAATAAATTAATAATACATGTCCTAATCTAATCCAAGTGGGCCTAAATGGTCATATTTTAATCCTAAGGTTGTTTTTGGTCGAATTACACTTATCCAATAGAATTAAGACATGTTTTATGGTAATAATAGTATCATTTTTACACTTAATTACCCTATTTACTTTTAACCGTGGTAAAAAAAAGTAAAAAGTTACTATTCACCAAAAATTATTTTCATCTCATTGAACCACATTTTACTTACTGACGTCAACCGTTTGTCTAGGATTTTTCAAATTCCACTCATAGAAGCGGTAAAATTATGTTTTATGAAAAATTCATTTTTTTAACTACCACTAAGTGGTTTCACTATTCATCAAAAAAATGAAAGTTTCCAGAAAAATACCAAAAATTAGGCCTAAGCTATATTTGATATTATGAACTCAAAAATGATATCTATTTTACCAAATTAAAAAAATATAAATTTCATTAATTAATTTAAAAATTAATTCCCGTCGTCAAAACAAATAGTGTGTTCTTAAGAGATAATAACTATCAAAAGATTGACACTTGTTTATGTCTGGTGTAAATGTGAAATTATATCCAATGACCAGCATTGTATTAAATTGTAAAAATATATTCTAAATATACTTTAAAACCACCCAAATTAATAATTTACCACTATTAAATATTTCTATTAAAAAGGTTGTTTTTAATTAAAATTTAGTAATTTTCACTATTCATCAGAAAATGAAAGTTATCCGAAAAGTACCAAAATTTCACCCTCAGCTAATTTCGATATTCCGAATCCAACAATGAATTCCATTTTAAAAAATAAAATTTACAAAATATTAAAAAGTGGTTATTACTCTTCATAACGGTTAGTTTTAATAATATTTTAATAGCATATCGTTGTTTAGTGAAACTCAGTATTGCATACTAAACACGCTATCGAGGAAGGTCACGATTGCGTGTAATGAAAGGAAAGTAAAGGATGCATTTTTGGCCAGCTCATTTTGCTGTAGCGTACAACACAAGACATTAATGAAATTAAAAGAATATTTTTCATAAAACCTCAGGGTGTTACAATCATTTTTTATGATGACATAAGAAAATGGTATTTATTTTATCACTTAATATATCTATGTGTCTCAAAAATTAATTATAACATTTTCTAATAATGAGAAACAAAATACCTTTTTAGATTATAATTTATAAATGAATAATGTGATTGATTTACTAAAAATTGAGTGTATTGTTCCTAATAATAAATCATTATATATTTTTTATATACAATTATAATATATTTTCCCAAAATTATTTAATCATATTCATATTACAAAATTTTGTTATCATATTAAAAATAAGGTTATATACATAGTGTTTTTTTCATAAATATTACTTTAGGTCACCCTTAAACCCATAGGGTTTTTAAAAAACAATGCGTTTAGGGTGTGGTTTAGAACCTATATAATTGATTTCAGTAATATATGGAAACTTATTTCATTGTGGGAAATAATTACAAGGTATGGACTATGGAAAAACTATACATATAGGTTTTGAAAAACCATGGTCATATGGGTGAATAATTCTCATGGTTTTTGGAGAACCATTGGTATTGGATTCTCATATAGACACATGGGAAAATCCCACAATAAGGCAACAGGAAATCATATAACCACATTTCATTCAAAAACATGTCCATAGGGTGGGGTTTAGAAAACATAAATACGGTTCTCCAAAAAAAACATTCAGAATATGACACTATATAGCCATATTTCTCATATCACCATGTATATTGGCTGACCTATAAACATAATTGTTTACTAACCCATGGTTTTTAGGATCGTCATATAACCACGAAGAAAACAAAACCTATGGTAAAACACATTCCTATGGTTTTACAACTATATATATTAACCTTAAAAAAATAAATATAATTAAATAAATATTCATATTCTAATAAATATAAAATGTGTATATGTTAGTAACCTAGACTCTATTGAAGTAGTTTATGGTTCAAATATAGAAGGTTGGATTTTTAATAAATCCAATATCCATCATTTCAGAACCATGGCTATAGGTTAATTGGTTATTTCATTTGATTTGAATACTATCAAAAAACATTACAGCCCTCATTGAAAAGAATGGAAATGGATCTATATAAATGGTATAAAACTAAGGATGAAGCCATATCTCTCTACAACTATTATAATGGTTCATGACCATGGAAATATAATTTTAGAACCATTGGTATTAGAAAAATCTATAATGTTTCTTTATGAACAGACAGTTTATAAACCCATAGGTATATTCTAATAAAAGATCAATGGACAATGGAAAAGGTTTTTGACCATGGTTAAATGGTAAATATTTATTCATGGATGCTAGTTTATAATGATCATAAATAAATAATAATATTTTATTGTTAGTTTATGATAATTGTTTCATATTTTAATCATTAACAAACATAGTATTCTTTTAAATATAAAAAAATATTACATTAAAACCATGGTTGGATGAAAAATAATAAAATAATATATATATATATATATTTAGGAAATAAAATAATAAAGTAATTAATGACATAATCATCCATGATTGATAAAATTTATGATAAATAAATAAATAAATTTTAAACAAATTTTAATTTAGTAATGTATAATCATAAATAATAAAAATTAATATAATTTAAAATTTTCATATCTTCTTCTACATGGTTTTAATATAAACGCCTTTCTATTATGAAAATGTGATATTTTATAATCTCTTTTATTATCAAAAAATAAACACTTTATTTTTTATAGAATCAATTCATGTCAATTAAATATATCTCATTTGACATTGTTAATACCATGGATCAGATTATCAACAAAAAATACTTTACGAAATGATGAAAGAATATTTCCAAATTATAATTTAACATCAAAATTATATATTTAAATTTATTATGTAATTAAAATTACAAATATAAACTTTTATATTAAACTCAATTTTATATCATATAGACACATTCTAAATTACGAAACCATGTAAATCCCATTAAAAATTACATCAATTATACAATAAAATTAATTGTTCAACCTCCCACAAATGGATTTGATATGTTACCTAACATAAAATTTTAGGGAAGGTTTTATATAATTTTAGAATAAAAATATAATTCCCATAAAAATTCTTCTCAAAACTCCATAAAAAATTTCTTTTGAACCTTATATAAAGAAATCACCATAATGGATTGAAATGATCACATTAATTTGGAAGGGACCATGAGAATGATTTATTATGATACTATTTTTATTATTCATAATGTTTTAGGGTAGAAATTTTTTAATTTGAACCAATTTGAAAAATGAATTTAAAATTTGTTTATGTCAAAATGGTCCTTGTATTCAATGAAACCATGACACATATATCGTTTCCCATTGAAATATTTCATCACTTAATTATAATAAATGTTTTTAGGTTATATAATTTACCAGTATTTCCAATTTAGATGTTTTAAAATGATTTTTTATAATATATATAATCATAACACCCATTATAAACTAGTCCACACTATATAAAAGATAAATCTAAAATTGAGACACTTGTTTCAATGTGGATATGTCATGGATGCTGATAATCAATTTTTTCTAGAATAATATTTCATATAAAGTTAAAAACTATTGATATAATATATTTCAATAAACTATTTGGTTTCAAGGGTATTCTAATATTGACAAATTAAATGAAGAATTACTGTAAATCATTATTAATCCATTAATCTATCGATACATTTTATTTAATTATAATTTACTATATATAAGAATGGTGTACCAGGCATAATTTTATTTAATATCTAAAGGCTATTCCCTGGTGTCTAATCATGATCCATTAAAAAAAGTTAATGAATCCATCTTATGAAGGTATATTTAATTCATGGGAATCATCTTACACATGGGTATGACCACCCTAATCTCTATTTTCTTCTAGAATTATTTTAATGTTAGATGCCAATGACTGAATATTTATAATACATCGAGGAGTTCTAATCTTATAAACAAACATGAAATAGAATTGATAAAATTTATATTTTCCCTTCAAAACAAAAATTTAATCTATCTATATTTACTATAATTTTCAAAATACCATAAAATATTTTATATACAATGAAATGTTATGATTAATCTCATTAATTAAATTTTTTACATTTAAATTTTTATTTTTTGTGTTTAAACCCCTCACAATTATCATTGGGGATGAAACCCCAAATATGGTATCATTTTTAGATGATTTAGGAAATTTTATATTAGAATAAAAAAAATTCACATTCATGTTGAAGGACCACCATGATAAATTCCCTCACACTATATCATGGTCTAGTCAAGGACGAGCTGAAACATGGTCCAAACAACTAAATAATGGTAATTCATTTATTGAAAAAAATGCATCACAAAATCCATATGGATATCTAAAAAAAATAATCTTCCTTCGAAATAGAGAAATAATAATTTTTTTCATCATCACTCTAGATCAATGATATATTTCACACTAAATTACATTGATTTTAGTAGGATTTATCAATGTTCCCAATGAAATTTCAGCAAAATATCTAACCTATAAGTCCACAAAATCAGAATAATATAATGATAAATAAATATTATAATATATATATATTAATAATATATAATCAATTTGAAGCATTACTCAATAAGGGGGACTTGACCGTGGAATGAGGTCGAAAGGGAGAGGAATTTTTAACAATAAATCTTCATTATATATCCCCTCAATAGAAATTTACCAAAGGTTTATAAGGGTTAAATTACCATTGTTCAAAAATAAGAAAAATAAATAAATCCAAAAATTACTCATGTATCGTATAGACATTCCCTAGGTTTGTGAAAAGTCATTAGAAATAGGAGTTACATCAGTCACCCAGTATACCTATATGGAATATTTCACATTTTCCAATGATTGTGGGTATCTTGTGGAAATCTATATGTACATTATTGTAATTATAAAAATGATCCAATTAACCACCCAACTAAAACCTTCTAAAAATGAAACAAGCTATTTCATTAGTAAAAGATAAATTATTAACCATATGGGAAAACACTATCCTATAATAATACAATAGTTATATTTTCAGACACTATTTGAATTCTGAATTCACCCGATTTTGAAATTAATTAAAATTTCTCATTGGAATATATGATGCTTAATGACCATGGTTGTAAAAATATCCTTATTGAAAACTTTCATTTTCATGAGAGTCACTCAAAATAAACTCATAAGTATTTATTAATTGATTTTAAT
This sequence comes from Viscum album, assembly GCA_963277665.1. Classification (NCBI taxonomy): domain Eukaryota; kingdom Viridiplantae; phylum Streptophyta; class Magnoliopsida; order Santalales; family Viscaceae; genus Viscum; species Viscum album. The sequence continues at coordinate 1,404,390,907 of OY728122.1, read as the reverse complement.
CTAATAATCTATCTCAATATCTATTAATAAATAAATTTCATATAACCCATCAACATATGAACTCAACCAGTTACATCATGTAATTTTTTATTCTCTATAATTGATCCTCAAAATGATACTATCATACCCAGATAATGCATATCATTTCATTATAATATCATCTCATTTTACTCCACATAATGACACTAGTTGTCTTTTCATTGAAAACATTCCCCAAAAAACCATGTATTTCATGCCAACGCTCCTTCACATCTACCCAATCATGATTCCATAACTATTGGAAGCATTTTAAAATCACCCTAGTTGCCACACTCAATCTAAAACTGATCATTAATTTTATTTCTTATGGTGAATCACCATGAATCAAAATCCACCATCATTCCCTATATATGACCATTGAAATTATCATTAGAATAAAATGAAAAACCCGATGTTCTACATGTGTTTTTTTATAATATGAAAATATACAAGAGTCATAATTTCAATGCACAAAGTCAACCTAAAATTCAACATAAATGTATATTTATTTTATATAATAAGAAACATAGTTTAATTTTTATATATTCACATCAGTGCCTTATGATATATCATGACCAAATTCCCATTGGTAAGGCTAAAACAACAATCCTTCTTGTATGGGAGTCAAGTAATACAAACAAATTTGGTTCTTCTTGGAATTTGATTATTCATTTTATTATCCTTCTAATCCTAACACCCACTCTCTATAGATCAGATCTCCTCAAATATAGAATGTAATAACAATATGTGACCATAAGACTAACACTAGAGAACTATCAAGATAATGATAATTCAACATATTTTATGTTATATTGAATGAAACCACTTTAATTCAAAAAAAAATATTCAGGAAATTAGGGTTAGGCCATCAACCACTGAATGGTTCACTCATCACGATATGAATTTCCTTAAATCCTCTGAATGAGAACAATTATTAATAGGTCAGAATATTACATGCTGGCCACTTTCATGGAGAAACACTCATACCATCGTAGAATAATCCTACCAATATCTATACCTAAATGCACACCATCACGTTTCACAAATCCATGGAAATTAAAACACAATGAGGATCCAATTCTCGGTTGTAAAACATTATTTGAATTAACTCAAAACGATAAATTCCACCACCATCAACCCATTATCATTATCATTATATAACCTTACCCACATTGTTCTAATATTTTCAAAACACCATTTAAAAGACATTTTTACATTAAAGAACAACATTATAATTCACATACATTATTAATTTGACTATGACAATATGCATCATTCCATTATCTAATGTTATCTTATAATATGAAACCACTAGCCAAATCCCTAATAAAATATTTGGAATCACGTTAATGTGATTAAAAAATATTTGTCAATCATCATTATTCCATCTTAACTACATATTTTTGGATTTATTATTACCCATATAGTTTATAACAAGCCCATTTTAAGGATCCAATTCAAATGGAGAACCATATATCGGTAATGTAAACCGACCAATATAGATTATGAACATCATATGGAAGATTATAAATACAATCACCCTCCCATACAAGGAAATAGTGATTCCAACAATACATTCTCATGGGTTCTATTCACATAACAACCAAATATCATATATATAAGAACCAAAATTTGTATCCAATCCATTGAAAAAATATTACACAACTAAAATCTCATTTATGAGAGTCACATACTATCCATCATATGATAACATAGGTAATATATTATCCATGAAACTCACATAATTAAATATATCGAATTGAGAAGAAATCATGATGATTCATTCCATAAAAATCCATGGCTTCGAACTCATTCTATTGATGACAACACATTCAATTGTAGTTGACATTTTTTTAATTCCATGAATAATCCACTCAAAAATAACCCATCCAATACCAGACCATCTACAAACACCATCAAATTTTTTATTGGTATCCATCCATGTCTCCTATTCGCCACAGAATATAACAAACCTTAACCTCTGAACAATACCATGCAAATAATATTACTCTATGATCGTTCCCTAACAATAACCCTATCTGTCAAATATTAAATCTAGTAACCTCTTGTGTGGATACATTCATCATGAAATCATGTTTCCTTTCTGAATCATATATCAGGCATAAAACATTTATCATTATCCATTATCACTGTAAAAAATTACAATACTAACTAATAACGTATTTACTATAAGAACATTTATATAAAATTGTCTTAACAATATTTTTATATTGAAAAAATGATTTATATAACATATTATCTGAAAACACGAGCTTCCCCTAGGTCAAAAATAATTTTCTATTATTGTATAAAGCTACCAGCAATTTATATTGTAAAACACTATATAATTTTTTTTTTAAATTTATATTTTTAACACTCTTTCTTATGTAAAATTAAATGTCATACGTGAAGATAAATTTCATGTGAAAATTAATTCCATGGTATGATGCATGTATGAATGAATCATATATGTATGTATAAAGATTTATTTCATAAATAAGTATTATAAATTATTATATTATGATTCAATAAATATCTTCACTTAAAATTGTCAAAATGAAAAACCAAATTATCATAACCATTTTAAAATCGACCTCCCTATAGACATGTGTTAATGAATAAGAATCCAATAGTGTAACAAAAACATAGAGACATGAATATCTCAAAATTTAATGCCTAAAATTTTAATAAAACCTTATCAATGAATTGATGTAATATTGTAACAACCATGCTAATATTTTATATAAAACACGCTAGTTTGGGCCACAACAAGACTTCATGTGCCCCACCCAAAATTTAAGTTATTTTTAACTAGTAGTGAGGAATGTATCATACTTTGGGGAGTCATACATAACCCTCCATTCTAAATAAATATTTAATATTCAACGATAACCAATAATAACTTTAAACATGAATGAAATTATATCAATGAAAATATTGAAGAAAATAAAAATATTCCTTTTTACGTTGCTATAAAAATGTAGATATACACTCTTACATAAAATATACCACATACATGGATGAAAAAACATACATAATAAATTTCTAAAATAAAAAAATAGTTTCCCTTAACAAATATATTCCTCACCTCAACACTGTATCAAAATCCTACTGATTTACTCTATCCCAACTGAAAATATAATATGTTGTAAGACCTGTGTACCAAAAAAGTGTTCTCCCTACATACATCGGTTACCAATAAGTATGTGATAAAAATTTACTAGTAGGGTACCATGTACTAACCAAACACAATTACACTTGGTCATACATTTATCAAATAATTATCGAGGTAGTTTTCATCTCATTTAGCAAACCTGAACCCATATAATAGTACTTCTAGTAAGGTGACATACCACATCACAACATCATTCAACATATATTCTGTAGAATATAATTCAATTACCTAATGAAATCATACTATATCTCAACATCTACCCTGACACATAGTATAGGTTCCCACACTAATATATGAACGATACCCTCTCACTCTAGGTTGGTTCTCATTATAAAACATGAACATTAAATACTCACTATTAGTAGGTTCTCATTAAAATTGAAGACCCCTAACATCACACTCTTTTTAGATTCATGATCATCATTGGACAATTATCTCTCACTCATAGTAGGAAACTATACCGAATCCAGATTAGACAGAACACCTTCTATACATATCATCTCAATGTCTACTCGCTAACTCAAACACTCAAAAAAATATCACATATCTAAACTATTATAAGAGACTGCTCCAATGATTGACCCTATCATGTATCGACCAAAGATTTAACTCTGAAATACCATTATAAAACCTAATGTTATTGACTAGAATGTTTATAGAGGATACAATGTAATTATAACATACATATTTATCATCAACGAAACATCCTAAAAAAATTGTATTCACAAGAACTAAATTTAATTCCATGATAAATACCATATAGAACATCTTCAAAAACACATTGACCAATTTATATATCTCACAAATGGAATATATTAGTTTCATCCAACATAAAATGGAGCTCCATCACGGATACAAACCCATGGTAACCACCAAACAATGACCCTACAGCTCTATGGATAAACCCTGCCCAAACATAATGCATTGGGTCTATTTCTATTACTAATTCAAAAATCATAATCTTAACCTCAATATTAATGTAATCCTATGAAAATTTCTCAAACAAACCTTTGGAAAAACATTTTTATATCATTAAATATTCTCTTATAAAGTGATATTATTCCTTGTATCTAAAATAACCCATATTTATCAGACTATATTATACATTAGAGACATAAACCACTGACGACATTGACTAATCCTTATACCAACCCTAAAATGGACTCTCTTAGATATAAGTTATATATATTAATATATACCATTCCAAACATAGGGATAAAAAACTAATTAATGTATAATAACCCTTTGAAATGATCTTAAGACTTCTAAATCATTTCATGGGTCAATATAACTATCACATGCCTCTTATAAATTGATTTTCAATAATATTCCTCCTAGAAATGTAGTCACCTAGAAATTCAACATTTACCTAACACAATAATGATCTCACTTCCAGACTAATATTCACTAAGACACCTAACTCTCCACATGGGAAGTAACAATACCCATCCTAAAATCTCAGAAATAAAATCCCTTGTTAGAATTCCAAATCAAGCATTATCAATGATGTGTTTTGGAATTAATGATATCAAAAACAAATTTAATAGATTTTATAACACATTCCATGTTCTATCCATGATAATTATACTCCAAAGATAAAATATATAGATGTAACAAGCCTTTATATCAACCACTACATGTTATAAAAACACTATCCAAACAATTGCTCATCATGGGAAATTTACAGTATTATGATAGGTGAAATGGTATTGAATAACATAAAATATTTCCATTCCCAATGAATTCCCCACCGAAGAACCAAATTGGTCAAACCATAAAACTATCTAAATTTCCTTTTTTAATGAAAATACACATAACTGACTAGTTTCCTTTTCCTCCTTTTTCAGTCATATGAAAAGAAACCAAATACATAGTTGATTTCCCCCAACCACTCAATGGACATCTAAGAACAATTTCCATCCTTCATTCCACCTGGTATATGGTTTCACACAACTATGATCATGGTTGTAACTACAGTACTAATGTATATCACCATATAGAACATTATTCTATACTATCATTGATACACAAATTATTCACAAAAAAAATATATATCCACATGTAAAAACTAATATTCAAGATGATATTTCTCTCCTATATCTAATATATGTTTGAATTTTCGAATATTAAATAGGGATAAAAAATAAAAATACATCAGGAATTATGAACCCATAATGCTGTGTGTTTTTATAATATAGATAGTTTATAAATATTTAAAAATTTCAATTTATTAAATAGTCATTAACAAATATGTATAATAATTTAAATAATATATTATAGTGTTTCAGTATCCATATATCAAAAAAAAATATTTGATTATAACTTTTCTCTCATTACAAGTTTCTTTATATGGATAATAACATCTATAATAACATAAACCCATTATATAATTGAGTATATAAAAAATTTAAATATTAAAAATTAATTATCTGAAAAATAATCATCTTGATTAATGTCCTCCATCTATTAATAAACTGATGTCCCCCAACATGGTATAAACTGATGTTCACAGTTAAAAATACTATACAATTCAAATTATGGTCACATATATCTTATCTTTTTATAGTATATACAAAATTGAAACTGATATTTTATATAATACTTATATTTGGATGATTGGGGTAATAATGGATGATTTATTTGGATTGAATGTAAATATTGTTAACATTATAAGTTTTAAATGACATCTAAATATAATATATTTATTCATCACAGTAATATTTAATCTCAAGGGTCCCCCTATATAAATTCCATCACAATGTTATTTAATTAATTCATTTCACTTTTAATCTTTTATATGTATCATAATTTTTATATTTTTAATGAATTAGGTTAGAAATTCACAAAAAACTCATTAAGTTGCAATATAAGACAATATGTACCAATAAATCATATGAAAATGATATAAGGTTCATATTATTTGTCTAATATAAAAATTTTACAATGTAAAAAAACACTCATTGATATAAATGAGATGAAAAATAAAAAACCCTAAATGTTTTATAAAAATGTCAATCTCTCCAATTAGAGAAATTATTCCAAATACATTATTTTCCACAATTCATTACTCAAAAGTGATTTTGAGCATAAATTTTTTTTTAATTAAACTGTCACGACCCATTCTAGTGGGGCCCGAGCCGCAACTTCCCAAACCCTCCTCCAATAGGCCAGGGGCTGGTGACTAGCACCGAGTAGGCATACTACTAACATGGGAGGCATTGCCTTTAAACCTGTACACACTTACACACATCTCTAAGCTCAGAAACTGAAAAGTAAAAACTACTTAAAACGGAAATGATGCATGTATACACTAAAACCCGACCACAGAGTATGACAGGAAAGTGAAGTGCAAGAAAGTAAACCCTGGTCTATAAGTAAAATCCCACCAGAAATAATGTCTGTAACAATGTCCAACCTGTAATGAAGGGTTCTTGGACTGATTTATGTAGCTGTAGGAACACACCTCGGCCTGTCTGATGTCACTGTGTACCGTCCGGTCCTGGTCAGCCTAGAGTCCTGTCAAAGGCTGGCTCATCTACAGAAGACACTACACGTGCTGGCAAAGCCCGTGCTGGGGTGAGTATAATAATAACCAGTAGGACACCCTGAAAAAACAAAGGAATATAACATAGGAAAATGACACAATAGAAAAGTTCAGTTATCTCTACACATTATATGTCTATCGAATGTATAATAAGAATATCCAGATATACTTTTACACAAACGACCATCGTGATACCGCCACTAGGATCCAGCTCGAAGATTCCTCTAAGAATGTAATGGGGAGAACACACTCCTAGGTCTGAAGAGAGAGATACGAAGTACTTGATCCGGGATAAGACACTCCACAAGTACTATGAGAACATGGTGCTCAGATGAGGATCACAGCCATATCATGGGGTGATTCCAACAACTCAGTCTGAGCTAATCCGCTAAGCAGAGGATTGGCGCCCGGGTAAAGTTGGTCACGTCGAAACCAAGAAATCTACCTAGGGTTCCAGGAATGAATAGGGGATCTGAATCTATGTCTCGCAGAGGGGATTGCAACAAATCTATTTAGGTAGTTCTTCTGATGAGATCATACTCTTGTGTAAAGGTAATGATACCATAACCATCAGGGAAAAGACCAAGGGTATGAACCCTAAGAGAACTAGTCCATGTCACAGAAGATAAGTGGCTCAAGTCATGATGAAAAAGTTACACATCGTTTAGTTTTTTTACAAGCCGTTTTCCTTGACCCCGGGTTCTGCCCGTGTAAATGTTCTGTGTCATTCGTTCAAACCATGTAAAACCAAACTACACGGCGTGTAGAAAAGGTACATGCCGTGTTCCTCGACCCTAGGTACTGCCTGTGTAAACGGCTAGTATCAATTGGATTGGTGGGTAGAAATCAACTACATGGCGTGTAGAAGAGGTACATGTTGTGTCCGAGCACCTGGGCTCGCTCTGTGTATGCTGGCCATGTGCCCGTACACGGTCTCTCCCTGTGTCTGTGTCGACTGCCCGTGTTCCAGTACACGGGGTATCTTGTGTATCTGGCTAGGTCTGGCTGGGGAGGGGTATACACGGAGTGTCCCTGGCCATGTACCATGCCCGTTTCTGTGTACTCCTGGAGTACACGGTATGTAATCCCACCAACGAACACACTCTGTGTCTCCCATACTACACCGCGTGTAGTCGGGAATTTTCCAGAATCATCGTCTTCCTCCGCGCGCCTCGGCTAATCCTCCAGATCATGATCCAACCGCCCGATCATCGTGAAACTCAAGATTTGGGGTCTTCCTGCCCCTACGAAACTGATTGTGTCAGTTTCTAGGTTCCGATCAGCCTTGAAAATAGATCCCGATCAATCTGAACGAAAACACTAGAAGAACGGAAACTTCTTAACCATGTAAAATTTTTCCTCCGCCATCCCTATCGCACCTCCATTAGGTCGTATCGATTTTGGATATTTGATTTCAGATCATTGAACCAACAAACGAGCGTGCAATGAAAAATTTTCCCAAGAATGCGAATAACGTGCACGAAGAACGCATCAGAATTGGGAGAAAAAACACAGCAATCGAGAGGGACAAACCTCGATCGATGTTCGTGTCAATCTTGGTTCGTCACCGTTAGAAGGTTCAGAAAAATCCATAACAATCATAAGAATCAAATCCCAGGATTCTCGCAAATATCCCACCCCCCAAGGATGATAGATCTGTGGGCTAATCTGTTCGTGGATTAGTCCGCATTCATCATGGATGTCACGACCCGTCCTCGGGGCTCGTGCCGTGACTACCCGAAGCCCGCCTTCCATAGGCCAGGGGCTGGCGACTAGCACCAGGGCATAAATACCGGTAAAAGGGAAGGCATTGCCTTTGTAAATTAAACAAGCACCACAGAGTAAGAAAGCAGAAAAGTAAACACTAAGTAAAAACAGAGTACAACTGAAAGTGCAGAAAACTAAATGGGCCAGTATACAAACCCAAAACTGAAAGTAAAGTACAACTCGAAGGAAAACAACAAATGTAATGTAAAAGCCGCTACACCGAGCTATCCACTGGAAATCCCACCTGAAGGGTGGGTACAGATAGCTCCACTGCTCCTCAGGTCCCGCCGTCCGCTCCGACCACGTCCCGCCCCATGGTCCACCTCCAGGTACCGTCCTGCTCTGCAAGCCTCAACCACGATCAATACTGTTCATCGTCTGCAACCAACACAATGTAGTGCGGGCATAGCCCATGCATGGGTGAGTATAAGCTACTCAGTAGGGACCCCGAGACCCCCGATGGCCTCCCAAAATCCACAAAGGATAAACCACAAAGTAAAGATACAAACACGAAGTAACAACCGACACTGCTTAAGTATATGCCCATACATATACCTAAGTCATCAATTCAAATACGCTCCGACCTCCGAGCCCAAGTACAACTCAGTCCACACAGGAAAGTATACGTATTCCACACAGGAAAACAAAACGTAATCCACACAGGATAGTACAACACAATCCACACAGGAAAGAAAACAGGATTCAGCTCACACAGGTATAATTCTTCGAGGAAGATAGAGATGATCACAGATCCATCTAAGTCGTCGGACCCACAAAGGATTGATATGTACTAACACCCGCAAAGACCCACACAGGATCAGACCCACACAGGATCTGTAGGCGTTGGTTCACACAGGACCGCTGAGCGCTGACCCACACAGGATCAGACCCACACAGGATCGGTAGCCCTGATCCACACAGGATCGCTGAGTGCTGTAGTCGTCGTCGTCGAATCCACTGAGGATCTCTGCACATTCGTCGTCGCAGTCACAGTAGCAGTTGCAGCCAGCTCTAGGGTTCCCGCACACAGCAAGCTCGTTCGGGAGGGTCCGCTCCATGAACCGAGAGGCTGATACATCAACTGTCACATAGTCCAGAGTTTATGTATGCAAAAGTTCTGTATCATCAACAGGAACTCAACGCAACAGACGGCGCGTCAATCGGACGCCCGGTCTGAGAGTTATTGGCTTTTTCGTTCCACGGGCCCGGTTGGTTTTTAAGGAAAAACCAATCCGACCATACTCCACCTACGTCCAAACCTCGGGCGGATTATGCCAAAAGATCTGTCTCACTAAGAGGAACTCAACAAATATGACAACATGTCAATCGGACGTTTGTAGCTCAATATATGAGTGTTTCTGCTCCGAGGGCACGGTTGGTTTCGTGTACGAACTAACCCGGACGAACTCAAAGTAATCTGAAACCTTGAGTGCGATATACCGAAACGGCAGTCTCGATCCAAGGATCGCATCTCCGCTGACGGCGCATCGTTTGGAGGTCCATAGCCCAAGTTATGGGCATTTGAACCTAAACAGTTCGGTATCGGGGGTTTCCGGCCCGGGCCGACCCGGCCCGAGACCCCCCCGGCTGGCCCAAACCTGGTCGACCCACCCCGGACCGGGTCGGCCAGGCCCGGACCTGCTGGGCGCGGACCGGCCAGGCGCCGGTCCGGCTCAAGGCAGTGCGCTTGGCGCGCTGCCAGCTCGGCCTTCGGCCGAGCTGATTGAGAAAACGGGGGGGTGTATGCCCCCCTTTGTGAAACCGCGGCCCCCCCTCATTATGGGGGGCCGTTATGTGCTGGCCGGGGGAATTTAATTCCCCCAGCTTCCCCATTTCCGGCCGGCCCGACCTGGCCGGCCGGCTCCTCTTCAACGGGACCGGCAAGTGCCGGTCCCCTTCCGGCTTCCAACACCAGTGGCATGGCTGGCCGCCGGACACCTTGTTCCACCGCGACCCGGAACCGGCCGCGGCCTATGTCATCTGGCACGGTGCGACGGCACCGCTCCCCTCCACTGCGGCCCCGCTCCGGCCGCGGCGCCTTCGACTTCCTTCGACGTGACGCGACAGCGTCGCGTTCTTGGATTTCTTTCCACGGCGCGGTGTGACGGCGCCGCGCAATACTTGTCGTAGGATACCCGCATGGTGCGACGGCACCATGCCATCTCGTTCCATCCGGAAGAAACAATCATGAACAAAGGAGGGGGGTTTAGCCGTGTTTTTGCGGTCTGGCCCCCTCTCGTTAAATGATAGCATTTATTCGATTATCCACGATGTTCGACATGCTAGAATCAAGAATGGAATAATTAAATAAATAAAAAAATTCCCCTACCTCGGTTTCAAGAGCGGAGCACGCCAACAAGCCGTGGAAGACAAGCGTCACGGAGGTCGGGCGTCGCGGTAATCGAACGTCGATTCCGTTGACATCAAGGTGCGTCTAAAGAGGTATCTTCACTGGAGAAGCTTCGTAATCTGACGAAGAAAGTCCGAGGAGGAAGCGGCGTCTCCTTTCGTTGACACGGGACGAAGATCGAAAGAAGCGACATCATCGATCTTTGGAGACACGCCGGTTGCAAAGAAGAGAAGAGACGTCACGTCGTTCTCTTCTTATGGTGACAGTGTTCTTCGTCAGAGCCTAAGTGTTCTTCGTGTTCTTCGTCGTGGTTGAAGAAGATGTAGAATGCGTCCCAAATTCTCTCAAGGTGGCAAGAGAAAACTAACAAAACTAAAATAAGATTAAGCCTTATTTTATTTACACAACTTCACCTCTTTGAATTTCAAAAGTTTGAAAAACAATAACTCATCTCAATTAAAACTCAAGTTGTCAAAATTAAATTGAGTGGAGTTATTGGGTGTTTAAAGGGCAGTGGAGGATTTAGGGTTCGTGTGGGCCCCACCACACTTAATCCTCTCAAGGGAGGTTAAGTGGATGTGGGTCCCACCTCTATCTCCCTTTGGGAGGATAAAACCAACATGGTTTAAAATAAATTGTGTTTCCACAATTTATTTAACTTCATTTAAATTCCCCCAAAACTAACTCTCAACCCGCATAAAACGCAACCTCGGAAAAGGTATCCTTAAGTGAATATCGGCGTTGCGAGTTCATAGATGCCCTCGAAATTCGATTCCGGGCACTGGTTTAGAAGTTAAAAATTCCCGCTCGTTCGTTCACTGAACGTACCCGAGCCAATCTTTGAGAATTAATTTCGGGCACACCGGGCCTCGGAATCAGGTGCCGTCAGAAACCGCGCTCTTGTAAAATTATAAAGAAAATTAAGAAAAAATTTCCCTTGAATTTTACGGGTCTATACATTACTCCCACCTCAGGGCTTTATGTCCCCGTAAAGATACATCAAAACTAGGGAAAAAAATGAGGGTACTGAGCATGATTCTGAGCCTCTCGCTCCCAAGTGCTATCCTGGAGATTCCCGTGCTGCCATCTGATGCACACTAGAGAAATCGACTATCCATGTAGGACCCGGTCCTATCGATCCTCGATATCCACCGGGACCTCTGTAAAAGTCGCCCCATTGTCAACGTCAAGCTCCCCATGGTCAATGATGTGTGTCAGGTCGTGCACGTATCTCCTCAGCTGAGATACGTGAAAGACTTCCTGCACCAAGTGCAACTGAGGTGGTATAGCCAAGCGATAAGCCACCTCGCCAATCCTGCTGAGGACCTGGAAGGGTCCGATGAAGCGCGGAGATAACTTTCCGCCTTAGAAAAATCTCCGTAATCCACGTCGAGGTGAGACACGCAGGAATATGTGGTCGCCACCCTCGAACTCTAGTGGCCTCCGCCTCCTGTCAGCGTATGACTTCTGCCGGCTCTGAGCTATCCTCATCCGCTCCTGGATGACCTGGACCTTCTCTGTCGTCGCCTAGACCATCTCTGGTCCCACAAGTGCTGACTCCCCAGGGTCTGTCCAGCACAAAGGAGATCTACAAGGTCGGCCATACAACGCCTCGTATGGTGCCATCCCGATAGTGGAGTGGTAGCTATTGTTGTACGCAAACTCCACCATGGTTAGATGGTCCTCCCAGCTATGACCAAAGTCGAGGAAACATGTGCGGAGCATGTCCTCGAGAGTCTGTATGGTTCTCTCCGTCTGACTATCCGTCTGAGGGTGAAAAGCTGTGCTCAGACGTAGCTGCTTCCCGAACGCCTCCTGCAACCCTTTCCAAAGCAAGGAAGTAAGCGAGCATCTCGATCGGAGACAATAGAATATGGCACACCGTGAAGCCGTACAATCTCCTGAACGTAAAGTCGTCCCAAGCTCTCCCCTGAACCTTGCTCTCTGATGGGTAAGAAGTGAGCTGACTTGGTGAGTCGGTCGACAATCACCCAGATGGAGTCGTGGCCTCTGGAAGTGTGTGGAAGTCCAGTCACTAAGTCCATAGATATGTCATCCCACATCCACTCTGGAACCTCCAAGGGTTGTACCAGGCCTGCTAGTACCTGGTGCTCAGCCTTCACCTGCTGGGAGATGAGGCATCTAGAAACGAACTATGCCACATCCTTCTTCATGCCCGGCCACCAGTGATGTCGTCTGAGGTCCTGGTACATCTTCTCCACTCCATGATGTACCGCCAAAGGAGAAGTGTGAAACTCTCTCAGCACCTCCTCCCATAAAGCGACTGGTACCAAGGTACGTCCTCTGAAAAGGATGTCGTGCTCTGCTCCAATGGAGAAACCATCAGGTGCCTGTCCTGAGGATATCTGTGCATGCCGCGTCTCACAGTCAGCGTCCCCACGCTGTGCCTCTCTGACTCGCTGCAGTAGTGTAGGAGTGACTGTGAGAGACTGAAGGATGTTTGCTCCATCTCTATCCACAAAGGATATCTGCAAAGAGGCTAGTTGCTCTGTCACCTCCTCGAGTAGCTGAATGCATGTCCTCCTGTTGAGGGCATCGGCTACTACGTTCCCATTCCCAGGTGTATAGACTATCTCAAAGTCATAGTCCTGGAGGAACTCGAGCCAACGCCGCTGTCTTAGGTTCAGGTCCTTCTGTGAGAAGATATACCTGAGAATCTAATGATCAGAAAAGACTATAAAGAGCTCGGCCATCAGATAGTGTCGCCATGTCTTCAGAGCAAAGACCACTGCTGCTATCTCCAGGTCATGGGTAGCGTAGTTCTGCTCATGAGGCCTCAACTGACGTGATCCATAGGCGATCACTGCCTGCTCATTCATCAGGACACATCCAATTCCGGTCCCTGGTGCATTGCAGTAGACTACGTACCCTACTCCCTCATCAGGAAACCTCAAGATAGGGGAACTGGTCAATCTCTATCTCAGCTCCTGGAAGCTCTGCTGACATATGTCTGACCACACGAAGGGTTTCCCCTTCTTTGTCAATGCTGAGAGTGGTTCCGCAACTCTAGAGAAGTCTGGCACGAATCTCCGATAGTATCCGGCTAGTCCCAAGATACTCCGAACCTCTGTCACGCTCCTGGGTGGCTACCAAGCTAACACTGCCGCGATCTTCGCAGGATCCACTGCAACTCCCGCCTCAGAGGTGATGTGTCCCAAGAAGTGGACCTCACGTATCCAGAACTGGCACTTCGAGAGCTTACCATAAAGCTGGTGCTCTCGGAGTGTGTCTAGTACAACCCATATGTGGTAGGCGTGCTCCTCCTCAGTCGTCGAGTATATCAAAATGTCGTCGATGAAAACCATGAAAAATCGATCGAGGTATAGCTGAAAGATCCTGTTCATGAGGGCCATGAACACTACTGGAGCATTGGTTACGCCGAAGGGAATAACCAAGAACTCATTGTGGCCATACCGACATCTGAAAGTCGTCTTCTGCACGTCCTCGTCTCTAACTCTTAGCTGATGATAGCCTGACCTGAGGTCTATCTTCGAGAACCACCGTGCTCCCTTGAGCTGATCAAAGAGGTCATAAATCCTCGGTAGCGGATACTTGTTCCTCACTGTTACCGGGTTCAGGCGACGATAGTCAACACAAAGTCGCAATCTCTTGTCCACCTTCTTGGCGAACAAAATCGGGGAAGCCCAGGGTGAAACACTGGGTCGGATGAACCCCTTGCCCTGCAAGTCCTCCAACTGTACCTGTATCTCTCAAAGCTCGGCAGGGGCCATCCGATAAGCTAGAGTCGATATTGTGGTTTTCCCGGGGTACAGGTTAATTGTAGAGACCCTAAGCTTATCGTACATGGACATTACATTACTTTTGCGGAATAATTAGTACATAACAAAAACACACACACAAGGATCGTAATAGTTTAGTGTCTTTGGAAACTCGGAACGTAATCTTCTAATCGTGGTGAAAGATCTTCAATATCTCCCATAAAGATCTTCCCTTTTTTTACCTAAAAACCTTTCTTTATATCCTGGGGAAATGAAAACAAAAAAGGGTGAGCTCAAATGCTCAGTAAGGGTAAACAAAAGAAATATCAATCACATCATATACATAAGAACATAGCTTTTGGAAATCTTAACCTGCAAAAGAGCTCATAATATCATAACATGGGACAAATCATAGAAGTGAGAATGAGATCCCCATAATCATAACATAAAACTTGAAACTTTGTGGCATGCAAACATAATCATGGAAAATCATTTCTTGTTAGTCAAGACTCATTGCCAAGACTATCTTAGTGGACAAAGTCCCTTTCTGAATCGAGTAACCCTCGTTTCAGTCCTGTTTCACTAAACCGGTATAACCTACCATTCCAGCCCTGTCTATCTCATGAGATATTAAATCTTTACCCAATGCATTGGAGGGAGATATAGGTCCCACCCATCTTATAATGAATCCTTTCTTATGTGTGCCACATAATCATAAATCATACATCATCGCATAACACATGTAACAAAAATGGGATTCTTGAAACATCATGACATCATAAATAAATTCATATAAGATAATGGAATTCATAAAAATAATTCCATTACAACATGATCAAATCAATTTAATAATAGGGATAAAAACAGAACCCTTTATTATCATAGATGGAAAATAATTTTGATAAAACACTTGAACTCCATTCTTGAGGAAAATATCCTTTCTTCTTCAAAAACATTTTTCCTTTCATAACATGTCATACAACTTTAAAATAAAAGAAGTTGATTAAAAATAAACTTGAAAACTTGTAAAGGAAGCTTCTTGGAAACAATGTTTTAAAAATCCATTCATGCCGTATAAGTTAAAAAAACATTCTTCGTACTTTTGTCGGAAAAGTCAAAAAGTACCTCGTACGAAAAACGACAAAAGATTACTTTCATACGTATTACTAAAAACTCACCGAAGGGTAAAAATGGATTTAAACAATTTTAGGTGGATGGAAATAATATTACATATTGAGTAAACATGGATGTGGATGATAAAATACACCCCAGTAAATACTTACGAATAAACAATCTCGGATAAAAATGAGATTGTGATATTTCCCTTACCTTAGGTCCGATTTGCTTTGTTCGTGTCCGAAGCTCCTGTATAATGGTTTAAATAATGTTATTGACTTATTCCAGAATCATACATATTGATATGAGATCATATATGGTCATATTATTAGCTTCTTGTTAGTAATATTTCATTGTTACTTGTTACTCGGGTCTTTATAACTTTTTGTTCTTATGCGTGTTTTGTCGAATAAATCCTTATTCTTATCTTTAGGTTATGGATAATTCATTTACAGAATGGTATTAGTGTAGTATATTCCATATTCATTCATTCAATTCATTTATATAATCATTATGAAATGAAGATCATGTAGAACGAGTCGCATCACATCGTGGAGACGGTATTCCGTACGTACGCACGAGTGATGATATCATTCCTATGATCGTGGAATTGTATTGGAGTATATATATATTATTTCAGTATCAATATTACTTCATAATAATCATATATAGTTACTCATTACACCATTATACCTATCCTTGTAAGGTGATGGTGGAAAATAGATTACACCACGGCGTGGAGACGGTATTCCGTACGTACGCACGTGTGGTGATTTCATTTTTCCGTAGGATGGATAGAAGGTGAATTAGGGTTGTTTCATAATTATAATAACATATCAGTATGTAAGTAATACTGATGTTATTACTTTATCATGAAACAACAAAAGAGGAAGAAGTTGAAGAAGAAAGAAATTGAAAAGATCGGTAATGGATATTACCTCTTCTTTGGAATGCTTCTTTGAATCCTCCACTTAGGTAACTAATATTGGTCTTTGAAGAAGACCAAGACCTCTAGGATTATTCTAGGGAAGTGGAGAGGAGAAAATGGCAGGGGTTTGCCGAGCTTGAGTGCTCAATTTGGTGTGAGGAGGAGGGGGAGGAGGTGCCCTTTTATAAGGGAGGAGAGGGGCACCTTAGGAATATCTCAAAATATTATTTTATATTAAAGTCAAAATCGGTTTATAATGGTTCCAAAGGGTCTTATTTCGAATATAAAGTGGGGAAGGGTCGAAATCCTATCAACCAATAAGATTTAGACAAGTTTAGGGTATTATTTTAACCTTATCAATTATATTTAACTCTAAGTTAAATAATTTAACTTTTACCATGTCTTTTTGTTTTCTTTCACTATATGGTTAATACACTTACTATAACATGCCAAACGAACCCCAAATTGTTTATTATTAATATATATATCCTTATCTAAGTCATTTGGCCGAACCTTAGATTTTTAGGAATAAAATAACAATTAATAATATAATATTTGATTTAAAAACTATTTTGTGTCAATTTTGACACTATTTGATATATGATTTTTGTGAAAGTCATAACAGAATTATATGTTCGAACCAAGTTGATTAAATCAACACTAATATATCATAGTAACCTAGAAAATTAGTGGAATTCATAAAAAGTCTAAAATTATATTTATTTTGGTGTTTATAACATCAATTATGTCAATATTTCATTAATAAGATAATTACTGCATCATCATTGTGTCATAAATAAATTAAATTATTTGATGTCTAAAAATTACAAATAAAATACCATCATGTAGTAAATATTTTTAGATTTCTAATGAATATTTACAATCGAATTTATCTTATGTATAAACCCATATTAAAAATGATTTACTTATTAAACTTTGATTTTAACTATTTTAACCCTTCTTTAAATAAATTAATAATAAATGTCCTAATCTAATCCAAGTGGGCCTAAATGGTCATATTTTATTCCTAAGTTTGTTTTTGGTCGAATTACACTTGTCCAATAGAATTAGGACATGTGTTAGGGTAATATTAATATCATATTTACCCTTAGTTACC
The DNA here is from genome assembly GCA_963277665.1 of Viscum album. NCBI lineage: Eukaryota > Viridiplantae > Streptophyta > Magnoliopsida > Santalales > Viscaceae > Viscum > Viscum album. The sequence goes on along the minus strand of OY728122.1, from coordinate 1,404,373,152 downwards.
CTATTTACTATTAACCGCGGTAAAAAAAAGTAAAAAGTTACTATTCACCAAAAATTATTTTCATCTCATTGAACCACATTTTACTTACTGACATCAACCGTGTCTCTCGGATTTTTGAAATTCCAGTCACAGAAGCGGTAAAATTAAGTTTTATGAAAAATTCAGTTTTTTAACTACCACTTAGTAGTTTCACTATTCATCAAAAATTGATGTTTTTCAGAACAGTGCCAAAATTTCATCCCAAGCTATATTTCATATTCCGAATTCAAAAATGAAGTCTATTTTACCAAATTCATTACATAAAAGTTGCATTAATTAATTTTATAATTAAATCCCGCTGTTAAAACAAATAGCGTGTTTTTAAGAAACAATATCTATCAAAAGATTGACACTTGTTTATGTCTAGTTTAAATGTGAAATTACATCCAATGACCAACATTGTATTAAATTGTAAAAATATATTCTAAATATACTTTAAAACCACTCAAATTAATGATTTATCACTATTAATTATTTCGATTAAAAAAGTTGTTTTTAATTATAATTTAGTAATTTTCACTATTCATCAGAATATGAAAGTTATCTGAAAAGTACCAAAATTTCACCTTAGGCTAAATTCGATACTCCGAATCCAAAAATGAAGTCCATTTTAAAATTTCTAAAATTTAAAAAGTGGTTATTACTATTCATAATGGCTAGTTTTAATAATATTTTAATAGCATATCATTGTTTCGTGAAACTCAGTATTACGTACCACACACGCTATCGAGGAAGGTTGTGATTGCGTGTAATGTAAGGCAAGTCAAGGATGCGTGTTGTGCAATCTCCTTTTGGTGTAGCGTACAACACAAGACATTAGTGAAATAAAAAAGAATATTTTTCATAAAATCTCGGGCTGTTACATTCTACACCCCTTAAAATGAATTTCGCCCTCGAAATTCGTCGGGGTTATAAATGGTTTACTATTCGAAAGTTTCTTTAATATAAACCCACATCGTAAAAAAGGAATACCAAAACTTGGCTTTAAAAACTAAAGTATGAAATGTAACGATTACCCAAATAAACTAATCACTGGGTTTCCACATAGGTGAAAATATGGATATGGAAGAGAAATCTAACCATCATGTTCTGATGGAGAGTGGTAGAGAACATGGCTATGGAAAAGCCAGTAATCACAAATCCATAAATTTGTGACGATCTAAGGTACCATCTGATTCATCAGGTATAAGAGAACTAGGACAACATTTTTTGGTTTTCAAGATCATTTCCCTAAAGTTAAAGAATTTGAACTTTATTTTGGTACAATCTTACTGTTGTTCGTGCCTTTAACAATTTCCACTTCATCTCTTAAATAAATGAAGTTGAATTTGTTATTCGTTAAGTGTTAGCAGATCATGTGATAGAATGACGGGTCATTCCATCTGTCTCAAAAGGTTAGCAAAATTTATATACATAAGTCGATCTATAGTGGGATTAATCATATATTGTTCTTAAAATGGGCTTATACTTCATATATCATACTGCTTAATATAATAACACTAGTTTCTACTAAACAGGGACTTCTTGTAGGTCAGTGGTAGGCGATAAAGGCCAGTCACACTTCGGTTGTGGGTTCGATTCCTACAGCCTTGTCCGAAGCGATGGGCTGTCGCCCGTCCTGCAGGTTGTCCTTTTTCTAAAACTACGTTACTATAACATCCCATCAATAATATCGAAAATCTTCTATCCTTAAACAATACTAACTTATGTCCAACATAATCCAGTCTAATCTTTAGGCTTATACATAATACTGCAGTCCACTCTCATAATATAGTGACAACGATTACCAGAGATTTAATACTGTCGTTGATCCCCACATATCATAAGATATGTCTTGTTGTTCACATTCCAAACATTCAAAGTCCTTAATCGTGTATTCTCTTGAATACCTTAGTGAAAACATGAGTGCAGTTAAAAGTTAACACTTTCCACATACCAAAATCCTCAAAATTCTATATACTCAAACCATGATATCACTTAGTCCTTATATCAATCATGAGCTCATGAATACTATTAAACATTTCATTTTCTCGTCTTCATTATGCGCATATCATCTTATTTCCAAAAAAATATCTCAATCACTTTGAATACCACATCAATAAATATTTCAGTACTCAATGATACAACATTATTTTGGAATCCCATTACATAAACACTTAATCATTCCACCACATCGTTGTCATATTCAACATTGCCAATAGTGATCGCATGTGATTTCCCTTTGTCCTTTGCCTTCAGTGGTTGCTCATGTTGATCATCACTAACCCTTGGATTAGGGCAATTATTAGCATAATGCCCCATTTCCTTGCACTTGAAGCATTGAAGTGTTGGCGGTGCGTTCTCTGCAGTGTTTGCTTTATTCACATCATTAGAAACCCTTTTTCCATTACTTCGACACTCAGCTGCTCGATGACCTTCTTTTCCACACTTAAAACATTTTCTAGTCCCTTTAAGACAATCTCCATCATGCTTCTTTCCACACTTTGTGCATAAGGAAACATTCATATTCTTTTCACCATTATTCTGAGATTTCTCCTTGAACTCCATCTTTCGTTTCTTGTCAAAACCATGAGATGGATATGTAACACCAACTTCCATTTCTACCTTGATAGCACAACGCACAATTTCTTCATAGCTACTGAAGTCTCTTATAGCTAATGCCCTTCGAAGACTTGGTTTTAAGCCACTGAAAAATCGATCAACTTTACTTTCAGGTTGGATGATAATTCCAGAAGCATACCTTGCAAGTCTTGTAAAATTTGCTTCATAGGTACCAACAGATTCATCGTCCCTTTGCTTCAGTTCAAGAAACTCTTTTTCCATCTTTGTTCGAAGAATACGAGGGAAGTACTTACTGAAAAATAAGTTCTTGAACTCGTCCCATTCCATGGATTCAATTTCATCTCTTGGCCTCGTATTCTTGATAAGATTCCACCATTGATCAGCTTCACCTTCCAAACGATATACTGCTAAGATGACTTTATCATGTTCAGAACATTGAAGAACTGAAAATATCTTTTCAGTAGTACTGATCCATTGTTCAGCCACAAGTGGATCAGAAGACCCACTGAAAGAAGGTGGACGTTGCCTCATGAAGGACTCAATAGAATATTGTTCCCTTCTCTGCTCATTTGGATGTCCAGAATGATTCATAGCTTGTGTAAGTATAGCAATAAGATTTTGCACTCCATCTCCCATAACATTTGTTTGTTCAGGAGGGCAATCATTGCATTGTCCATTACATTGATCAACACGGTTCCTTCGGGTTCCAGCCATCGTCTAAAACCCAAAAAGAATAGTGTGAGAGGCAAAAATCATGCTAGGGAAAACAACATAATAAAGGGGGAGTACCTTCAATATCTAACATCTTAGGTTTAATTCTATGATCGTTAGCATAGTTCTAGTACTATAACCTATACGTATACTTAACCTTAGGGACATCCCTAGACATACCCTAGAAATATCTCTATGGATCTCACTAACGTTTTCACATCCTAGTTTCCAAAGGTTGACTAAACCTTTCCTCTAATACCAACTGTAGAGACCCTAAGCTTATCGTACATGGACATTACATTACTTTTGCGGAATACTTAGTACATAACAAAAACACACACACAAGGATCGTAATAGTTTAGTGTCTTTGGAAACTCGGAACGTAATCTTCTAATCGTGGTGAAAGATCTTCAATATCTCCCATAAAGATCTTCCCTTTTTTTTACCTAAAAACATTTCTTTATATCCTGGGGAAAAGAAAACATAAAAGGGTGAGCTCAAATGCTCAGTAAGGGTAAACAAAAGAAATATCAATCACATCATATACATAAGAACATAGCTTTTGGAAATCTTAACCTGCAAAAGAGCTCATAATATCATAACATGGGATAAATCATAGAAGTGAAAATGAGATCCCCATAATCATAACATAAAACTTGAAACTTTGTGGCATGCAGACATAATCATGGAAAATCATTTCTTGTTAGTCAAGACTCATTGCCAAGACTATCTTAGTGGACAAAGTCCCTTTCTGAATCGAGTAACCCTCGTTTCAGTCCTGTTTCACTGAACCGGTATAACCTACCGTTCCAACCCTATCTATCTCATGAGATATAAAATCTTTACCCAATGCATTGGAGGGAGATATAGGTCCCACCCATCTTATAATGAATCCTTTCTTATGTGTGCCACATAATCATAAATCATACATCATCGCATAACACATGTAACAAAAATGGGATTCTTGAAACATCATGACATCATAAATCAATTCATATAAGATAATGGAATTCATAAAAATAATTCCATTACAACATGATCAAATCAATGTAATAATAGGGATAAAAACAGAACCCTTTATTATCTTAGATGGAAAATAATTTTGATAAAACACTTGAACTCCATTCTTGAGGAAAATATCCTTTCTTCTTCAAAAACATTTTTCCTTTCATAACATGTCATACAACTTTAAAATAAAAGAAGTTGATTAAAAATAAACTTGAAAACTTGTAAAGGAAGCTTCTTGGAAACAATGTTTTAAAAATCCATTCATGCCGTATAAGTTAAAAAAAACATTCTTCGTACTTTTGTCGGAAAAGTCAAAAAGTACCTCGTACGAAAAACGACAAAAGATTCCTTTCATACGTATTACTAAAAACTCACCGAAGGGTAAAAATGGATTTAAACAATTTTAGGTGGATGGAAATAATATTACATATTGAGTAAACATGGATGTGGATGATAAAATACACCCCAGTAAATACTTACGAATAAACAATCTCGGATAAAAATGAGATTGTGATATTTCCCTTACCTTAGGTCCGATTTGCTTTGTTCGTGTCCGAAGCTCCTGTATAATTGATTAAATAATGTTATTGACTTATTCCAGAATCATAAATATTGATATGAGATCATATATGGTCATATTATTAGCTTCTTGTTAGTAATATTTCATTGTTACTTGTTACTCGGGTCTTTATAACTTTTTGTTCTTATGCGTGTTTTGTCGAATAAATCCTTATTCTTATCTTTAGGTTACAGATAATTCATTTCCAGAATGGTATTAGTGTAGTATATTCCATATTCATTCATTCAATTCATTTATATAATCATTATGAAATGAAGATCATGTAGAACGAGTCGCATCACATCGTGGAGACGGTATTCCGTACGTACGCACGAGTGATGATATCGTTCCTATGATCGTGGAATTGTATTGGAGTATATATATTATTTCAGTATCAATATTAATTCATAATAATCATATATAGTTACTCATTACACCATTATACCTATCCTTGTAAGGTGATGGTGGAAAATAGATTACACCGCGGCGTGGAGATGGTATTCCGTACGTACGCACGCGTGGTGACTTCATTTTTCCGTAGGATGGATAGAAGGCGAATTAGGGTTGTTTCATAATTATAATAACATATCAGTATGTAAGTAATACTGATGTTATTACTTTATAATGAAACAACTAAAGAAGAAGAAGTTGAAGAAGAAAGAAATTGAAAAGATCGGTAATGGATATTACCTCTTCTTTGGAACGCTTCTTTGAATCCTCCACTTAGGTAACTAATATTGGTCTTTGAAGAAGACCAAGACCTCTAGGATTATTCTAGGGAAGTGGAGAGGAGAAAATGGCAGGGGTTTGCCGAGCTTGAGTGCTCAATTTGGTGTGAGGAGGAGGGGGAGGAGGTGCCCTTTTATAAGGGAGGAGAGGGGCACCTTAGGAATATCTCAAAATATTATTTTATATTAAAGTCAAAATCGGTTTATAATGGTTCCAAAGGGTCTTATTTCGAAGTTAAAGTGGGGAAGGGTCGAAATCCTATCAACCAATAAGATTTAGACAAGTTTAGGGTATTATTTTAACCTTATCAATTAGATTTAACTCTAAGTTAAATAATTTAACTTTTACCATGTCTTTTTGTTTTCTTTCACTATATGGTTAATACACTTACTATAACATGCCAAACGAACCCCAAATTGTTTATTATTAATATATATATCCTTATCTAAGTAATTTGGCCGAACCATAGATTTTTAGGAATAAAATAACAATTAATAATATAATATTTGATTTAAAAACTATTTTGTGTCAATTTTGACACTATTTGATATATGATTTTTGTGAAAGTCATAACAGAATTATATGTTCGAACCTAGTTGATTAAATCAACACTAATATATCATAGTAACCTAGAAAATTAGTGGAATTCATAAAAAGTCTAAAATTATATTTATTTTTGTGTTTATAACATCAATTATGTCAATATTTCATTAATAAGATAATTACTGCATCATCATTGTGTCATAAATAAATTAAATTATTTGATGTCTAAAAATTACAAATAAAATACCATCATGTAGTAAATCTTTTTAGATTTCTAATGAATATTTACAATCGAATTTATCTTATGTATAAACCCATATTAAAAATGATTTACTTATTAAACCTTGATTTTAACTATTTTAACCCTTCTTTAAATAAATTAATAATAAATGTCCTAATCTAATCCAAGTGGGCCTAAATGGTCATATTTTATTCCTAAGTTTGTTTTTGGTCGAATTACACTTGTCCAATAGAATTAGGACATGTGTTAGGGTAATATTAATATCATATTTACCCTTAGTTACCCTATTTACTATTAACCGCGGTAAAAAAAAGTAAAAAGTTACTATTCACCAAAAATTATTTTCATCTCATTGAACCACATTTTACTTACTGACATCAACCGTGTCTCTCGGATTTTTGAAATTCCATTCACAGAAGCGGTAAAATTAAGTTTTATGAAAAATTCAGTTTTTTAACTACCACTTAGTAGTTTCACTATTCATCAAAAATTGATGTTTTTCAGAACAGTGCCAAAATTTCATCCCAAGCTATATTTCATATTCCGAATTCAAAAATGAAGTCTATTTTACCAAATTCATTACATAAAAGTTTCATTAATTAATTTTATAATTAAATCCCGCTGTTAAAACAAATAGCGTGTTTTTAAGAAACAATATCTATCAAAAGATTGACACTTGTTTATGTCTAGTTTAAATGTGAAATTACATCCAATGACCGACATTGTATTAAATTGTAAAAATATATTCTAAATATACTTTAAAACCACTCAAATTAATGATTTATCACTATTAATTATTTCGATTAAAAAAGTTGTTTTTAATTATAATTTAGTAATTTTCACTATTCATCAGAATATGAAAGTTATCCGAAAAGTACCAAAATTTCACCTTAGGCTAAATTCGATACTCCGAATCCAAAAATGAAGTCCATTTTAAAATTTCTAAAATTTAAAAAGTGGTTATTACTATTCATAAAGGCTAGTTTTAATAATATTTTAATAGCATATCATTGTTTCGTGAAACTCAGTATTACGTACCACACACGCTATCGAGGAAGGTTGTGATTGTGTGTAATGCAAGGCAAGTCAAGGATGCGTGTTGTGAAATCTCCTTTTGGTGTAGCGTACAACACAAGACATTAGTGAAATAAAAAAGAATATTTTTCATAAAATCTCGGGCTGTTACATTAATATAAAAGTCTACCTCCCTGCGAGGAGGTAACCCTGGGACATTGTCGGGAAAAACGTCTGCAAACTGATCCACCACTGCAGGAAAACCAGGACTCTGTACGTCAATTGCTCCTAGGATGAGGATATCCATCTAATGAGTGTTGGGATGTCCTCTCCTCTGCGAGAGTCCATCCTGTGCTGCAAAGGCTCCCTTCTCGCCGGTGAAGGTGAACCTGCTCCCGTCAGTGCGTACACATCGCACCTTCCGCCTAAAATAGTAAATCTGTGCATGGACTGTAGATAACCAATCCATGCCCAAGATGACATCGTATGGCCTCGACCCTGCAACAAGAAGATCCCAGCCGAAGCTCTCGCCTCCTAGAGTAATCTCACACTGCCGACACCAATGTGTAATCGTCGAGTGTGCTCCTGTAGGAGTCTCTAGCCATAAGGATCGAGCCAACGGCTCTGTCGGACTCTCCGAGCTCCGAACAAGGGTTGCGGCTATGAAAGAGTGACTCGATCTTGTGTCTATAAGAACTGCAGAAATGGTGTAATAGACACAGATAGTACCTCGAATCATCTCGGGCGCGCCGTGGTCGTAGGCCTCTGCTGCCTGGAGCTGTGCCTGTCTCTGCCCGCCAGCTCACTGTGGTCGGGGTGGACCTCCTGGTGGTGGTGGTAGTAGAGCCTCAAAGCGTCGCCCACCACATGCTGCTCGGCCAGCTCCTCTGCCTCTTCCGCCTCCTCCCTTCGGACCACAACGGTCGACCCTCTACCTCTGCTTTGGTGGTCCCTCAACCGTCTGCTGCTCCTCGGCACGGCAGGTCGGGCAGTCACGAGCCATGTGGCCTTGCCCGCCGCACGAGTAGCATTGTCTGCCTCTCGAAAGACTGGCTCTGCGCTGTGTGCCCCGCACTGCTGAGCCAGTGTCCTGAGGTCGTCTTCCTGAATGTCTGGTCTGCCTGGACCCCTGATTCATCCGTCGACTGCCAGCTGCAGAATACTCTACCACGTGCTGCCCTGCGGTGGGTCTCGGCGCTGGTGTAGACTCAGCAAGAAAGCTCTCGATCAAAAGGGCCCGCTCCAGTACTCTCGACTGAGTCGGTATGCTGAGGGAGATCAGCGATGCCCTGATATCGTGTCTCAAACCCTACTCGAAGGTCCGGGCCCGGAAGAATGGGTCCCGTACCATTTAGGTCAAGTAGCGCGAGAGATCGGTAAATCTCGCCGAGTACAGTGCGACTGTCATGCTGCCCTGCCGCAGCTGAAGAAGCTCCTGAATGCGCACCGCACGGAGGGTGGCTAGGACGAACTCCGAGCAGAAGAGGCTCTCAAATTCCATCCAAGATAGAGATACCTCATCATGCACCTGGAGCATCATTCTCCACAATCGTCATGCTGCTGCGTGCAGTTGGCTTGCTGCAAGGATCACCATGAGGTCTGCTGGTGTCCTCACTAGCCTGAAAACTCGTACGACTGCCTCCAGCTAGTCCTCGGCTACCTAGGGGTCCATATCTCCATGAAACCTCGGAGGTCTCTGGCGTTGAAACTCATGCAGTGCGCTGAGGTGACGTGCATCGTCAGCGGCTGGTGCTGGAAGTATCGGTGGCTCGGCGGGTAGTGCTACCGTCGGTGCCACTGCTGACAAACGGCCCTGCACCGAGGCCTTGTCGCTCGGTGGGCTGTCATCATGCTCGACTCTCGGAACCGTAGCTGGATGCCTTCGTGGGGCCATCCTGAAAAGGAAACAGGTGTGCCACGATCAGAACAGTATACCTGTTGAGCTAATACAATGTAATCACAAAGAAAACTTGAAACACACACGCAATCTATGTTTTCGTGTATTAAGTCGGAAATCATAAGTCAGGGTCCTGGTGTACGGATACGTCGGCCGCCGCACCAACACTGGACTCCCTGGAATGATAACCACACTCAATACGCTAAGCATTATTTCTTCACATAGAAAAGATCAGAGTTCGCGGTAGAACCGAACTCCTCTGATACCAATTTGTCACGACCTGTCCACGGGGCCCGTGCCGTGACTACCCCAAGCCCGCCTTCCAGAGTCCAGGGTCTGGAGACTAGCACCAAGGCATAAATCCCGGAAATAAGTGATGGCATTGCCTTTGTAAAGTAAACAAGAACCACAGAGTAAGCAAGCGGAAAAGTAAACACTAAGTAAAAACAGAGTACAACTGAAAGTGTGGAAAAGTAAATGGGCCAGTATACAAACCCAAAACTGAAAGTAAAGTACAACTCGAAGGGAAAACAACAACTGTAAAGTAAAATCCGCTACACCGAGCTGTCCACTGGAAATCCCATCTGAAGGGTAGGTACAGATAGTTCCACTGCACCTCGGGTCCCGTCGTCCGCTCCGAGAACGTCATGCCCAGTGGTCCACCTCCAGGTATCGTCCTGCTCTGCAAGCCTCAACCACGATCAACGTTGTCCGTCTTCTGCAACCAACACAACGTAGTGCGGGCATAGCCCGTGCAGGGGTGAGTATAAGCTACTCAGTAGGGACACCGAGACCCCCGAAGGACTCCCAAAATCCACAAAGGATAAACCACAATGGAATGATACAAACACGAAGTAAAAACCGACACTACTTAAGTATATGCCCATACATATAGCTAAGTCATCAATTCCAATACGCTCCAACCTTCGAGCCCAAGTACAACTCAGTCCACAAAAGAAAGTATACGTATTCCACACAGGAAAGCAAAACGTAATCCACGCAGGATAGTAATACACAATCCACACAGGAAAGCAAACAGGATTTAGCTCACACAGGTATACTTCTTCGAGGACGATAGATATGATCGCTGATCCATCTAAGTCATCGGACCCACAAAGGATTGATAGGTAATAACCCCCGCAAATACCCACACAGGATCGGTCCCACACAGGATCTGTAGGCGCTGGTTCACACAGGACCGCTGAGCGCTGACCCACACAGGATCGGACCCACACAGGAAAACACATGTGGGGTCAGATGATAAAGCACACTGGAAAGGACATGTGTTGGCCTGTGGGGACAGTCATTTGTCAGATGACCCGTTCAGACGTGTCTGCGGGGCAACTGGGGGTACCTGGTGGGCCAAGACCCAACAGCCATGTTAAGGCGGGGTGGTTGTGCTGTCACTGGGGCCCGGTTGTCACATTTGGTATCAGAGGAGGAACTCAGCCTTAAGTGCGCAGTGCACTGCCTGGGTTGAGATGTAGGACCCACAACGAGGGAATTGTGCTCTAAAGGGGGGGGTGATTGTAACATCCCCAAATGATAAAGGGTTAAATGACTAAATGATATGGCTAATGTCAACCAGGTGCACCTTCCTTTTCAGGAGCATGTCTGATTAGAACTCCACAGTTAAGCGTGCTTGGCCAGGAGTAGTGATCTGGATGGGTGACCCTCTGGGATGTTTCGCAGGGTGTGTGCGAGTGAGGAAAAAGAACACTAGAAAGGACATGTGTTGTCATGTGGGGACTATCATTAGTTAGATGACCCGTTCGGGCATGTGGATGGACCCTGGGGTGGGCCCCACGTGTCTTCGGGGGCAACTGGTGGTACTTGGTATGCCAAGCACCCGACGGCCATGTTAAGGTGGGGTGGTTGTGCTGTCACCGGGGCCCAGTTGTCACATTTGGTATCAGAGGAGGAACCCAGCCTTAAGTGCGGTGCACTGCCTGGGTTGAGATGTAGGGCCCACAACGAGGGCATTGTGCTCTAAATGGGGGGGGGGGGGGGTGAATTGTAACATCCCCAAATTAAAAATGGTTAAATGACTAAATGATATGACTCATGTCAACAAGGTGCACCTTCCTTTTCGGGAGCCTGTCAGATTAGAACTCCACAGTTAAGCGTGCTTGGCTTGAGTAGTGATCAGGATGGGTGACCCTTTGGGAAGTTACCCAGGGAGTGTGTGACTGAGGAAAAAGCACACTGGAAAGGACATGTGTTGGCCTGTGTGGACATTTATTAGTCAGTTGACTCGTTCAGGCACGTGGGTGGACCCTTGGGTGGGCCCCACGTGTCTGCGGGGAAACTGGGGTACCTGGTGGGCCAAGACCTGACATCCATGTTAAGGCGGGGTGGTTGTGCTGTCACTGGGAGGCGGGTCATGAAAAATGGTATCAGAGCCAATACCCAGCCGGAAGTGCTTAGGGACTGCCTAGGTTTGAGGCTTAGGGTCCACAACGAGGGCGTTGTGCTTTAAAGGGGTCTATATTGTAACACCCCTGAAAAAAGTGAGACTTAAAAGGCTAAATGTTACTACCCATGTCAACAAGGTGCACCTTCCTTTTCAGAAGCCTTTCTGATTAGAACTCCACAGTTAAGCATGCTTGGCCTGGAGTAGTGATCAGGATGGGTGACCTTCTGGGAAGTTTCCAGGATGTGTGTGAGTGAGGACAAAACACATTGGAAAGGACATGTGTTGGCCTGTGGGAACAATCATTATTCTGATAAGCGACCCTAGTGAGTAATAGCCTATGGCGTGCTAAGAAGGCAACCGAGGTATTACAAGAGACCCATGGGGTCAGATGATAAGGTTCATGGCCCGCCTTAACATGGCCGTTGGGTCCTGGCCCACCAGGTACCACTAGTTGCCCCACAGACACCTGGGGCCCACCCTAGGGTCCACCCACAAGCCCGAACAGGTCATCTGACTAATTATTTTCCCCACGGGCCTACACATGTCTATTCCAGTGTGATTTGTCCTCACTCGCACACACGCGAGCACGCTTAACTGTGGAGTTATAATCAGACAGGCTCCCGAAAAGTAATGTGCACCTTGTTGTCATGAGTTTTATCATTTAGTAATTTAACCCTTTATCATTTGGGGTTGTTACAATCACCCCCCCCCCCTTAGAGCACAATGCCCTCGTTGTGGGCCATACATCTCAACCCAGGCAGTGCACCGCACTTAAGGCTGGGTTCCTCCTCTGATACCAAATGTGACAACCAGGTGGCCACGAAGATTGCCTTGAACCCCGTCTTCCATGAACGGACCAAGCATATCGAGGTGGACTATCACATTCTCCGCCACCATCTGGAGCAGAACCATATCAGTTTCGGCCATATCCCGACAGCAGATCAGCTTGCCGATCTCTTCACCAAAGGTCTCCTAGGAGCTCGCATTGAGTCTCTCACTACTAGGTTGGGTATTCACAGCCTCTATAGCCCAGCTTGAGGGGGAGTATGAGATTGTCTTTTGTCTTTACATCTTTTTCTTTGTGGGACTCTATCCAATCTGGGCACATCTTTCTCTTCTTATGGTGACAGCGTTCTTCGTCGGAGCCTAAGTGTTCTTCTTGTTCTTCGTCGTGGTTGAAGAAGATGAAGAATGCTTCCCAAATTCTCTCAAGGTGGCAAGAGAAAACTAACCAAAATAAAATAAGCTTAAGCCTTATTTTATTTACACAAATTCACCTCTTTGAATTTCAAAAGTTTGAAAAACAATAACTCATCTCAATTAAAACTCATGTTGTCAAAATTAAATTGAGTGGAGTTATTGGGAGTTTAAAGGGGAGTTGAAGAGTTAGGGTTCGTGTGGGCCCCACCCCACTTAATCCTCTCATGGGAGGTTATGTGGATGTGGGTCCCACCTCTAACTCCCTTTGGGAGTATAAAACCCACATGGTTTAAAATAAATTATGTTTCCACAATTTATTTAACTTTATTTAAATTCCCCCAAAACTAACTCTCAACCCGCATAAAACGCAACCTCGGAAAAGGTCTCCTTAAGCGAATATTGGAGATGCGAGTTCATCGGTGCCCACAGAATTCGATTCCGGGCACCGGTTCAAAAGTTAGAAATTCACGCTCGTTCGTTCACTGAACGTACCCGAGCCAAACTTCGGAAATTAATTCCGGGCACACCGGGCCTCGGAATCAGGTGCCGTCAAAAACCATGCTCTTGTAAAATTCTAAAGAAAATTAAGAAAAAAATATTCCTTGAATTTTATGGGTCTTTTCAGTGGAAATCAAAAACAGGGAAGCAAAATCATATTAAACATCTTACCTGGATCCTTGGCATTCGTTGGCAATGATGTTGTCGTAGCGTCGTCATTGCCGGTGAAAATCATCATGAACCGTCGTCGCCGTGTCAGGGGGTCTTCTCCCGAGATCTCCAGAGAAGATCAGAGTTATGGGAATTATAACCATGACCCTCCATGCGAAATCACTATTTATAAAAATAAATTATTTTTATTATAACAAGGGATTAAAAAAATATTTTAATTAAATATTTTATTATGGTTACGTCCAAAAGCCAGATTTCACCACCAACCTGTGATGGCCGAATTTAGGCCTCGCCTAACGTGAGATCGTTGTTCTGAATTCAACGGTGCCCTCAGATTTCTGATCCGAGCAATCGTTCAGGAGTTATTCCAATTTTTCAGGAAAAGATCACAAGCACGTTATTTAAATATTTAAATTAAATTCAAACTTTTGTTCCAGGCATACCGAGCCACGAAACTGTGCGTCGTCCCAAAGCCTGGTCTCGAATTAATTCCCATATAATATTTAAATAATTCATGGAAAAATTCGGGACATTACATCACACCCACCTTAGATCTTTTACATCCCTATAAATCCAAACGAAACACTACTAAAAAAGATGTGGGTACTGCATGTGAATCTGAGCCTCCCGCTCCAACGTGCTCTCCTGGAGATTCCGGTGCTGCCAATAGACACGCACCAAGGGAATAGCTCATCCACGAAGAGTCTTTTCCTGCCGATCATCGATCTCCACGGGGTATTCTACAATGATCGCCCCATCATCGATGTCCAGCTCGCCTCAGTCGATAAGGTGCGATGGATCATGCATGTACCTCCGCAACTGCGACACATGAAAGACGTTGTGTATCCGGTCCATCTGAGGAGGTAGAGCTAAGCGATACGCCACCTCGGAAACTCTACTCAGAATATGAAAAGGGCCAAAGAACCACTAAGATAGCGTTCCGCCTCGGCCAAATCTTCGAAATCACCGTCGAGGCGAGACCCGAAGGAACACATGGTCTCCCTCCTCGAACTCCAAGGGCCACCGCCTCCTGTCGGTATATGACTTCTGCTGAATCTGCGCAGTCTTTATCCACTACTGGATGACCTGCACCATTTCTTTAGTAGCTCTCATCATCTCTGGGCCCATGAGTGCTGACTCTCCCAGGTCAGTCTAGCAAAGTGGCGACCTGCATGGTCGCCCTTACAGAGCCTCGATTGGTGACCTACCATTAGTGGAATGATAACTATTGTTATAAGAATATTCCTCCAGTGGTAGGTGATCCTCCCACCTATGACTGAAGTCAAGAATGTAAGCTCGATGCATATCCTCCAGGACCTGGATGGTCCGCTCCCTCTGGCCGTTAGTCTGGGGATGAAATGATGTGCTCAAGTGTAACTGAGTCCCAAAATCTTCCTACAATCGCTTCCACTACCGGGATGTGAAACGAGAATCACGATCTGAGACGATCGTGGATGGAACTCCATTAATTCTAACTATCTCCTACACGTAGAGGCGTCCCAAGCTCTATACTGAACTCTGATCCCATATGGATAGTAAGTGTGCCGACTTGGTGAGTCGATCGACGGTCACCCAGATGGCATCGTGTCCCCTGGACGTACGTGGTAAACCCATCATGAAGTCCTTGGATATCCCGTCCCACTTCCACTATGGCACCTCAAGGGGATGAGTCAAACCTACTGACACCTAGTTCTCATCCTTTACGTGCTGACATGTAAGGAACCGAGAGAAAAACTCTTCCACGCCCTTCTTCATTCCCGGCCACCAAAACTGACGTCGGGGGTCCTGATACATCTTTTCTACACTTGGATATACCACCAAAGGGGGTGTATGGAACTCCATCAGAACCTCCTCCCGCAATGTCACGTGTACTATCGTGTGCCCTCTGAACAGAACAACGTGGTCCCCACCTTATGAATATCCATCAGCAGCATCACACGTTGATATTTGAGCACGTAGAGTCTCACAGCTAGCAACCTCGCGTTGTGCTTCCCTGACTCTCTATAAGAGTGGAGGGGTAACAACCATTTACTGAAGGTAAGCTCCCACACCTCTATCCAATAAGGATAGCTGCAAGGAGGCCAACTGCCTCATCGCCTTATCCAGCAACTGCGAACTGGATTTCCTACTAAGAGTATCTTCCACCACGTTCCCCTTCCCAGGAGTATAAACAATCTCAAAGTCATAATCTGGGAGGAACTCAAGTCATCACCTTTGTATCAGATTTAGATTCTTCTAATAAAAGATATATGTGAGAATGTTTTGATCAGAGTTGATGGTAAACCGCTTTCCCATCAGGTAGTGCCGATACATCTTCAATGCGAATACTACCGCTGCCAACTCAAGATCATGGGTCGTGTAGTTCTTCTCTTATGGCCTTAACTGACATGAGCCATAGGCAATCCCCACTTGCCTCTACATCTGAAGAAAACCAAGACTGGTTCATGATGCATCGCAGAACACTATGTACTCGAAACCCTCCTCTGGTAATCTCAGGATCGGGCTGCTCGTCAAACTCTGTCTCAACTGCTGGAAAGCTTGCTGGCATCTCTCGGTCCATAGGAAAGGCTGCCCCTTTCGGGTCAAAGTTGTCATGGGTGATGTAATCCTAGAGAAATCAAGGATGAATCTTCGATAGTAGCATGCCATCCCAAGGAAACTTCGTACCTCAGTCACACTCTAGGGTGGATCCCATGCTAGCACTGCCTCCACCTTGGATGGGTCCACTGCTACACCATCTGCTGAGATAACGTGTCCCAGAAAGTGGACCTCCTGTAACCAGAACTGACCCTTTGAGAGTTTCCCATGCAACTGGTTCTCTCGGAGTGTTTCCAAAACTATCCTTAGGTGTCCCGCATTCTCCTCCTCTGATGCAGAGTACACAAGGATATCATCGATGAAGACCACTACAAACCAGTCTAGATAGAGATGAAAGATCCGGTTCATGAGTCTCATGAACACTGCCGGGGTGTTCATCATGCCGAAGGGCATCGCCAAGTACTCATAGTGACCTTAGCGACATTAGAAATCCTTCTTCAGTAAATACTCATCCCGTACTCGCAACTGGTGATAGCCTGATCATAGATCATCCTTCGAGAACCATCATGCCCCTCTCAACTGGTCAAAGAGGTCATCGATCCTCGGTAGTGGATACCAGTTCTTCACGGTCACCTGATTCAAGCGCCGATAATCCACAAATAGCCTCATGCTCCCATATGCCTTCTTGGAAAATAGCACTGGGGCCGCCCAGGTAAAAACACTGGGTATCATAAAGCCCTTCTTCTACAAGTCGTCCAGCTGCACCCTCATCTCACGAAGCTCTGAAGGAGCCATCCTATATACTAATGCTGATATCGGCGTCATCCAGGGTTGCAACCCAATGAAGAAATATATCTCCTGATGGAGAGGTAGCCAGGGGACATCCTCCGAAAATATGTCCTCGTACTCAGCCACTACTTCTAGAAACTAGAAACTCATAACATCTGTTGTGCCAAGGGCTAGGCTGGCCAACTGATGTGAAATCGGTTGTGCCCACCTATGCACGAGTCCATCCTGCACTGCATGGGTCTCTCTTTCACCGACAAAAGATAACCATGTTCCATCACTTCGAACACACCACACCCTTCACCTAAAACAGTCGATCTGGTTATAAACTATGGATAGCCAATCCATACAAATAATGACATCATTAGGCCTCGACGCTACCACCGAGAGGATCCAACCAAAACTCTCACCTCCAAGGGTCAGGTCGCAATGTCTACAATGGTGTGTGATCTCTGAATATTCTCCAGTCGGTGTTTCTAAACGTAAGGGTCGAGTCAACGGCTCAACTGGAATCTCAAGGTCTCAATCAAGATAAGAATATAGAAAGGAATGACTAGCACCGGTGTCTATCAATACGAAATCCAAGGAAGAAAATACACAGATAATACCTATAATTATTCCAGGAGTACCTGGGTCATAAGCCTCTGCTGCCTGCAGCTGTCCCTGCCTCTGTCCACCAGCCCCCTGAGCCTGGGGTGGACCTCCTGGGGGTGGTGGTGGTAAAAGATCAAAACGCCGACCACATCCAGCTACTCACCCAGCTCCCCTACCACGTCTGCCGCCCCATTGATCTACTTTCTCCACACGTTGCCTCTACATTGGTGGTGCATAAACTGCTCCCATGTCAGTAGTACGGCAGGTTGGACAATCTCGAGCGAGATGTCCCCTGCCATCACATGAGTAGCATCGCCTCTCTCGAGGCTGACTGGATGCACCCTGCGAACCCTGTACGGAAAATCCCATGTCCTGGGATCTCCTCTGAAAACGTCTCTCACGCCTGGGTCCCGGACATCGGCTCCCTATTGTTGAGGTCTCTTCTCCAGCCTGCCCACTAATAACATCTTCCGGTTGTCTCTTCTCTTCCAAGAAGCTCTCGACCACCAGAGCCTGCTCGAGCACCCCAGCATAAGTAGGAATGCACATAGGGATGATGCTATCTCGGATATCCCAGCGCAAGCCTCACTCAATAGTCTGAGCTCTAAACTACTGATCACTGACCATATCAATCGAGTGCCCCGAGAGGTCAGTAAACCTCAACGAATAATCAGCCACGGTTATGGTTCCCTGCTGAAGCTGAATAAGCTTCTGTATGCGTACTGCACTCAGGGTAACCAATGAAATATCCTCTCTGAAGAGACTCTAAAACTCCGACCAAGAGAGTATCGCCTTGTTGTGAGTCTGGAAAACCAAACTCCACCATCATTCTGCCGACCCCTGCAGAAGGCTTGCTGCCAGGATCACCATCTGTTCTGCTGGTGTCCTGACATAACGGAAGACTCTAGCCACTACCTCAAGCCAGTCCTCTGTTGCCTGTGGGTCAGGCTCGATTCAAAACCTGAGGGGACTCTTTCTCTGAAAATCGTGGAGTGTGCTCTGCCTGCGCTCCTCCTCCACAAGTACTGAAGGCACTAAACACTGCTCTACAGGTGGCAGGATGACTGGCACACCACCTGATGGTAAAACTGGGGGATCTGGTCCCTGTATCGAGGCTTCGTCACTAAGGGGGTCATCATTATGATCGAGCTGCTGGATCCTATAGGGTTCGCCTCACAGAGGCATCCTTTAAAGAAACAAGATGTATCTTAGTCAGTGAGTATATCTGGAGAGCTGAATCAAGAAGGGCATGGAAACCACAACCCATTCCTATATGATGCATGTTCTATTATTCTCCCTGAAACTAGTGTTCTCATGTTCCAAGACGAAAAGCAAGTTATCAGAGTCCTGGTGTATGTATACATCGGCCGCCAGCACCAACACAAGGGTCCCTGGACTTAAAGCCGAACTCGACACACTTAACACTGTTTCCCCAAACTAGATCACAGACTCTCGGTCCTAAGGTAGAACCGACAACCTATAATACCACTCTGTCACAACCTGTCCTAGTGGGGCCCGAGCCTCAACTCCCCAAGCCCGCCTCTAATAGGCCAGGGGCTGGTGACTAGCACTGAGTAGGAATACTACTATCAAGGGAGGCATTGCCTATAAACCTATACACACGCACTCACTTCTCCATGCTCACAAAGATAAATAGTAAAAACTACTAAAAACAGAAAAGATGCATGCATACACTAAAAAATAACCACATAGTACGATAGGAAAGTGAAGTGCAAGAAAGTAATCCCTGGGCCAAATGTACAAGCCCACCAGAAAGAAAGTTTGTAACAAAGTCCAACCTATAATGAATGGTGTTGGGACTACAGTATATAGTTGTAGAAACACACCTCAGCTTGTCTGTTCTCACTGTGTACCGTCCGGTCCTGGTCCACCTAAAATCTTGTCAAAGGTTCGCTCGTCTGCACAAGAAACGAAACATGCGGGCAAAGCCCGTGTAGTAGTGAGTATAACAATACCCATAAGGACACCCCGAAAACACAAAGGAATACAACAGAGGAAAATGCCACAAAAGAAAGGTACAATCAGCTCTACACAGTATATGTCTACCCAATATATAACAAGAATATCCAGATATAATCCTACATAAACGACCATCGCGATACCGGTACTAGGATCCAGCTCGAAGAATCTTCTAAGAATGTAACTGGGAGAACACACTCCTAGGTCTGAAGTGAGAGATACAAAGTACTGTATAAGTTATGCCATACAGTTTGGGGACCAACTAATGGGAGCCCTTCGATGCATCTGTAGTTTCATGAGATGAAATTGTTAGCCAAAATAGATGTATTTTTTCATGATATAGAAAAAAAATATTTTTATAGGAATTTATGGTTCTTGTTAAATGTTCCCACAAATAATTTCTTCCAATTATTAATCATTTCCCCCATCCAGGTATAGTTATTATTATTCCATGATATTATTGCATCGAAATTTCGATGGATTTTTTTCATTTTCAATTATCAGATTTACAACATGTGTTTATATTACATACCAAGACATATCGATTATTCTTTATCTATTGGGTTAAATTGAATTTATGTTTAATTATTTAGAATTCCATATATATTTATTTACTATTTCATCCATTGTATTATCCCTTATTGAAAATTTCACCACAACCTTATTTTTTTTTCTTTCTTTGGGATTTGAAGAAGAAATCTATGAATAAGATTTCATGGATGTATCATATTTCCTTTTTTATGTATCATGTTTGTAACTATATTATCCAATATATAATGGGTATTATGTATGTAATATGGCATTCCTTGGATGCAAAACTGAATGGTCCTTCAGGATTTGATTCCTTCTAATAATGGAAATGTAACAAAAAAATGAATCGCGTTAAATATTATGGTGTCGTGGTATTACAGTCCATATCAGAGAATTTTTAATAATGGCCTTGAAAACTATAGTTCAAAAACAGAGATTAAGGAACACAACTATAATTCCCCAATCGTAATTATAATTGTAATAATAATAATTTTATTTATAGTAATTATTATATTATAATGATAACCTTTTTTTTAATTTCAAATAAACTAAAGATAAATAAAATAAATATATTATAACACTTATAAATTAAATTGAATAAAGAGATTATAAATACTCGAGGGAACACATATCATGACCTAATAGAAGAAACAAAACACCAACTTACATGACAATGCTACCGATTACCTACCCATCGTCCCAAGAATCCACCAAAAAAAACAAATAGCGAGAAGAAAAGAAAAAATACAGAGAGTAAAAGGAATATATAGAACCATTCTCTTAAAACATTATATTGATCCTTGAAATACCTTGAATTGGTATTTTTATGGTTTAATCTTACCCTTATAAGTGGACATTGGGGTTTTGAATTACTGTTGTGATTTTCAATGTAGTTGGGTGGGTTTAAATGTTTTAAAATAATATCTTCAGTTAAATGAATTTATAGTATAAGTGGGTTTTAACTGTTATATTTTATGTGTATTATTGATTTAAAATATTTTGAAATAATATTATCGTTAATTTTTTTAGTGATTAATATTAAGAGAAAATCAATTTTTTTAATTGATGTTTTTAAAATGAAATATAAGGGAATAATTAAGGGTATTAAATGGTGTTAATGAT
This sequence comes from Viscum album, assembly GCA_963277665.1. Taxonomy (NCBI): domain Eukaryota; kingdom Viridiplantae; phylum Streptophyta; class Magnoliopsida; order Santalales; family Viscaceae; genus Viscum; species Viscum album. Next base: position 1,404,352,013 of record OY728122.1, on the reverse strand, counting down.
TGAATGAAATAATATAATTTTGGGAATAATTAATTATTGTTTTATATAAAATAATTACATTAAAGAATTAATAATTTAAAATTTTGGAACCAACCGTAGGCTACTAATTGGACACCTCAACTGTGTTGGGGGAACCGATCATCCCCATAAAGAGGCATCTACCTGTACACATGGAGGTTTGAGCATGCGGGGTAAACCCAGGTGAGAAACGTGGATGAATACATGCATGAGCTAGTTTATAGGTTGTAGTTATGCATGATCATTGTTTGGGAAAAGTTCTTTTGGGGGGATTCCTATGTATAAGAACCCTTTTTGTTTTCTTTTGTAATCCATGTATGGAACCACACACTTAACCTTATATGGTGGTCAAAAAATCAGTGGGGTTTCATGGTGGGTCATAGATTTTTATGTGGTACACAATCTCAACCACAAGATCTCACCACGTAATATCATTGATTCCTACACTGGTAAACCGTTCAAGTCCTAGAATTGCGGTATATCGTCACAGGATTTTGTGAACCATGTAATATATCCATGCTTTATCTTAAACACTCATCATTTTTAAAACTCATGGATCCACTGTCGTCGTATGATCAACGATACAATCTAAAATCGTATGTTATCCATTTTAAAATGTGATGGATTAATTCAGGTAATCCTGTCAGATCTACAAATTCAACTCAGCCATCTATTTCATCAACCCTATGACCCCTTTGTTAATTTTTTTTGTAATTATCCACCTTTTGATCAGACCATGTTTAATCTGGACCACCAATTCCATTATCCCTTCTTTTTCTGGAAGCCACACCAGTCCCAATCTGACCATGTTTCCACCCTACCCTCTCCATACACTAATTCCATTGATTTAATATTTCAATTCCCCTTATGATCCTTTTAGTATCATCCCATTATTTTATTTCCAAATGTACTGTCATTTTAATCCAAACATCACAGTACCTGATTTGGTTCATCACCTTTGTTTCATTATATATTATATTAGGGTGTAATTTTACACTGTTCATGTTGAGTTTTCTCTAATTAACACAATTTATTGATTATATTTTTTCTATCTGAATCAACATTTGGTTGATTTGTTTGTTTTTCAAACCCTCACATTTCACCTACAATGGGAGCTCTAATTACCGTCTTCCATGTCTCTCACTCTCTCAATCAGTTATAGGAACCCATAACCCACTTCTATGTTATATCACTTGTGGTAATTTTATGATTTTCATTTGACATTTAAAATTTATATATAAATAGTTAAATATGTATATATTCATGTAACACAATATTTTGCTAATCCAAATTACATTTATGACTATGTATTTTTTTTTTAATTTTTTCTCCGTAAATCTAATAACTTTTTGTTGTATGTTCTTGATTATCATGGAAATATGTTTTTTAAAAAGATTTATATTTGTGTATATACGTACAAATGTACTCCCATATATAACCTAATATGTTTTGTTTTTATATCTATAATCATGATCAGGGTTATTTGTACTTGAAGCATATGAATAAATACCTTTTGTTTTTTAAAATTTACCATGTTTTATAAAATTAATTATATAAAAATATATACATGATATGAATAGATATTTTATATAAACATATACCCATATATATGTATTAGTATAAAAAACATAAGATTAATTATACCTCCTTCTTTATATATAAATTATGACGATTTTTACTATCCAATGAATTAAAAACTTAAAATACATGTTTTTTTTCTCAAATTACATGTGTCAAACTTATAATTTTATGTGAAATTAGGATATGATTAACCATTTAATGGGTGTACATACATCTGCATCATCTTCTATGTCATACATGAAAGTTAATGGTCATTACATATTTTATACATGACATTGTCAGAATTATTTATGTTATCATTCATGCATTTAATCCATGTATTTAGATATTATAGTTCGTAAATTATGAAATGTTTTTCAAGGAAGTTATTCGCTCTAAATGATTTTTGAATCTTTTGAAAAAATCTCAATGACACTCATCTGATTGATTTAATACTATGTATTTATTTTTAAAATAGATTAGGGAAGAAATATTATATGAAGGACTATGAGAATGTTTTTATCAAATAAAATTATAGTTGTGAATTAAGGGATGTCATCGGGGGTTATCACATCTGTATATGTTAAGAAAAATGGACCTATGTAATGGAATTTATATGTGGACCGTGAAGTATCTTGAATTTACCATAGAAATTTTTTTATTTTTTAAAAATATAATCCCCAATGAGTTTTCATGAATAATTATATTGTGAAATTAGGTTTCATATATATATGTATTCTGGTATTTATAAAAACTATTTTCAGTATGATTATTAAATTTTCAAGAAATAATAAATGGGGTATTTCTGTTGTTTTAAATCTCTATACTTTCCATTTTTTCTCACCCTATGTATTTTAAATAATTCTTAAAAGGTTAGTGGATGTTCTATGATAAATTTATAATATTATAGAATTTTCATGATGTTGATTTGCTAAATGATTTCATACCTGAATGTCTCACTGGAATTGAAATTATCTAAATTCTTGGATGGTAAATGATTCTCTATTCTGTAGTATGATGATTAATTATTCAGTTATTTTTATAAAACAATTACAGAAAATAATTTTATCATAGACTACAGGAAACTGAGGTCTGGGTCTTTAAATTTGGTGTCATACCAACAACATAGTGATCATTCAAAAATTAGAATATTACTACTAATTTAAGTTTTTTTCTAAATAATATTAATTCCATACATTTTCAAAAGCAAGGTGATGGTTCACAAACCATGATCTAGTATCTTCCTACTGAGCTGCTCGGGGCCATAACGTCCAAATCATGTTCAGATGCTTACTATCATTTTCGAGACCAACGTTTATTTGGAAATCAACTCCTATGGGTGTCAATAAAATTATATTTTCTTCAAAACCACCACGGACCGAGTACTGTATAATACATTATTTATCATGCTCTTCATTCATATTATACGCCTAATGAAATGTACTATGATGTTCTCTTCCAATGTTTCACCTTATCTGACACTTATTTAGCCTTAGAAATGTTTTGAGAAGCTATGGAGTTGGGTGACCCCAATGCATCCTATATTTTTCATGTTATATGTTTTTTCATGTATGAAAAACATTATGATATCTTGTTTTTAGAAAACATGTTTCCTGAAAAGTCTTTTGCAACCAAGTCAATTCCAATATCTCCGAACTATACACCTCTCAATCCAATCTATCAAGGACTGGTTACCATCTGTATGAGTACAGCCCTAGCTTCTCATGGTGAATTAGAGAAAATGAAATTAATGAATTTAAAAATATATTGGGTATCAACCTGACTGAAAGAACATTACATGTATTTCTCCCATAGTGGTGGACCTAATGAATGGACATTGTAGATGATGTCCGAAATATGGTGTTGGAGTAAGTGTATGAGTACAATATAATTGAGAGGTAGAAATTATGTTAAGGGAAATTATTGTATCACCCTGAATGTAATTTTAAATGTAATTATAATAATTTTTGTTATTATCATTATTATTAATGCTTTAAGGTGAATATGTGTGTTTTATTTCAAATACAATAAATAGAACTATAATCATATTATTCAAAAACTACAATATTTCATTCAAGAAAGAAATTATAACTGCTCATCAAAACACATGTAATGACCTTATATGGAAAAGTGATGAATATACAACAACACAATGGGACCAATTATGTATCCTTTATCCCTTAAATCCACCAAAAAGATAAAGAGATGAATAGAAAAAATAATAATGAGTCAAAGGAATGTAGAGCACCATCCTAATAAATCATGAAATAATCTTAATCCTAAAAATTATTTTAATGTTAATTATACAATTTAATATTTCTAATATAGGTAGTTGTTTGGGATTAAAATTATCTTTGGGTTTTATTAATCCATTGGGAGTGTTTAAATTTTTTAAAATAATATTTTCTGTTAATTGAAATTATGGTTTATGTGGGTAATAAAAAATAGTATTATATGTGTATTGATGAGTTAAAATATTTTGAAATAATATTATGGGTATTTTTTTTTTTTTACAATTATGATGGAAATTGATTCTTATAGATGTGTCCCTATGTAATGAAGTGATAGATAATAGTTAAGGATAATAAATGTTTTTAATGAGGGAAATATATATAAAAAATAAGGAATGAAGACTTAAAATTATGTTTTATATAATATTTTTTTATTAAAAGAATTAATAATTTAATAATTTAGAACGAACCGTAGGCTACTATGGGGACACAAAAACTGTTATGGGGTACCCGATCAACCCCAACAAGGAGGTGTCAACCCGCATCATAGGAGGCTCAAGAAGTAGTGGTGAATCTACTTTAGTATAGTCAAGGAAAGCCTTACATAGAACCAGTTATAGAGAATGGTAATGTGTGAGTATATAGTGGGGTATGAACCCATGGGTTGAGTCGCATGTATAATGACTCTTATGTGTCTGGTCGTATCATCGTCGTATGAAACTACACACTCAGCCTTGAATAGTTATCCTAAAACCTATGGGGATTTGATGTGGAAAATTGAATTTTCTATGCTACATAATCTTTTCATTATTATTTCACTATGTGAGATTATTTTGTCCACAATGGTAAACTATTCTAGTCCCAATTCCGTGTTATATAGATGCATGATTTTATAGACTTTTCTATCTAGTCTTGCTAGATCTGGACCGCTCAACCATTTTAACACTCATTAATCCACCTCAATTTATCGATCAATGCCACAATCAAATCGAATCCATCAACCATTTTAAAATTCCCCATATCAATTCATGATGTTTCATTGAATTCTCAATGCATATCAACTATTTGTTTACTCAGCCACAGTACCCCCTTATTAAATTTATTTAGGGTTAATCTCAAACCATAGATTATACCATATTTAATTTGGTCCACCCATTGCATTATCCCTTCTTATTTCTCATAGAGCCACCTCAATCCCCATTGACCCTTGTAGCTACACAACCATTTTCTTCCCCATCATCTAATGATACAATCATTCCTTTAATTTCATGATACTTTTTACTCATGTCCCATTGATTTATTTACAAAAGTGGTGTTATTTTAATCCAAACATAAATTTTTATTATATTGAACCTCCCCATCATTTAATTCTTTATAATTATAGGGTATTAATTTATCCTTCTTCACATTGATTATGTTCTAATTAAAACTTTGGTTTGATTATCTTTTGTCTATTAGAATCATCATTTGGATGCATATATTTTTAACACCTCACTTTCCACTTCAAAGGGATAGTCAAATTCCCCATACCAAGTCTCTCACTCACTCACTTGGATCTAGGAACCCATAACCCACATCTAGGATGAATCAAGTAATGGAATTTTATGATTTCCATTTGTTTTTACTATTGTATTTATATATTTAAATAAGTATTTATTCATGTAAACCCAAATTTTTATAATCTTAATTTCATTTATGACTATGAATTTTTATTTTAAATGTTTATCACAAAAAACATAATAATTCCAGGGGGATTATTTTGAATAATAAATTAATAAGTTTTTGTTAACAATTAATTTCATGTGTTCATATACATACATATTTACATGAATATATAACCAAAAATCTTTAGTATTTATATCTATAATCATTATTAGGGTTCTTTTTCAGTGAAACATTTTTCTAAATACGTATGATTATTTCTAATTTCTCATGGTGTTTCATTGTTGTTATATAAACATTTATAAATGGGTATATATATATATATATATTATATACATACACACACACATATATATATATATGTTTACATTTTTAAAAAACATAGTCTTAGTTAGTCCTACTTGTCTATGTAAAAATTATGATGATGTTTACTATGTAGTTAATTTAAAACCCAATATACACTTAATTTTTTCAAAAATTTCATTCGAAAAACATTATATTTAATTTGAAATAACTAAATGTGTTATCATTTCATTTGTGTACTTACTTTTGCATCATCTGTCATGTTCTTCATAAATATGAATTACCATCACATAGTTCTTTGACGATATTCTCATAATTAATTATGTGGTAATGCATGAATTTATTTTAGGTATTTATAAATTATGTTTTATAATTGATAAAATAGTTTTCTATAATGGGATAATCCCTAAATAATTTTTAGTAACTTTTGATTAAACTCTAATGGAACTCAACTTAGTGAATTAATAATTTGTAGTTATTTTTAATTTTTTTGACAAAAATGAAAAGGTCAAGACTATGAGAAATGAATTTCAAATTAAATATAACATGTGAATTAAGGGATGTTACATGGAGTGAACCTCTAAGTCTATGTTATGAAGTGGGTACCCATGTAATGGATTTTGTTCATGGACTATGCAATATAGATAATGTTACATAGAAAAATTAGTATTTTTAAAAGGAGAATCCTCAACGAGTTTTCTTGTATAATTTTTTTGTGAAATATTGTTTATGAATGTATACATATTGATGTATTTGTGACAAACTATTTTGAGTATGATTGTTGAAAGGTTTATATATGTTATTTTGAAAACATCTAGTAGGAATTTTGTGATCACCCTATGTATTGAAAATAATTTTTATAGGTTTAGTGGTAGTTTAATAATTAATTTCAAATGTAAAATCATTGATCTAATTTTGATTTACATAATATTTATCAAATTTTCTACTTTCAGTACAATTTTATCACTGGAATTTTTTTTTCTAGTTAAGATGTCCTGATAAAATACCCTCTTTTATGTAGTGTGATGTTTACATAATAACATTTTTTTTTAAAAAAATTACACATATTATTTTAGCTTAGACTACAAGAAAATAGGGTATGGGAATTATTAATAACAAAAATATATATATATTAAAGATAATTGTATAATAACATCATATAATATTGGAATGTAATAGTTTATGAGGTTTTTCATTAAAAAATTGTTTTTATGATACTACAAGTGGATGTGGTTCTAGAAAAAATGTACCTAGTAGTTATAACTTAAACATGGTGTTTCAGGCCAGAGATGAGGTAACCTTGTATACAAATATAGGCCTTAATATAGACATGGCTTTACACTCCCATAGAATACAGTTATGATTGCTCACAATTTATTTATTTAAAATTATGAAGGACTTGAAAGTACAGATTTCCCCAAAGCAACCAATTTTTAGGATTCTAGGATTCACGACACATAAATTTGTGTAATTGGATATTTCATATTTGGAATATTACATTATTTTATGATTTATCCTAGTATATACCATTTTTGTAAATGGATCATAATAGAATAAATGTGAACTCCACAAAAGCATATGATCTACAGAGTAAGAAGATCAAATATTTGATGTCCATAATCCATCATTTAGAGAGGAAACTATTCTCCCATGTTTTCAAATCATATGAATAAATAGTATCATGATAAATGAGATAGTGAATTATTGTACCAAGTCCAAAATTTTCGATTGAAATCAAGATATTAATATCTTGACAGATAGATGATGGATAAAGGGATTAAGGGAAAGAAGTATTTTCTCTAATGTGATAACTATGGAATGAATGGCCCTTGTTAATAAATGAACTGAATAGGTGTTTTCTACATGTGTGGAAATAATTTCCACCAATGGATTGACTGAAAGGATATTAAAAATGTTAACAATGATTAATTCTTCAACTGTAAGGAAATGGGACAACATGAATTTCAATTTCTCATATGTCAAAGGATTAAAGCCCAAATGATGATATTGGATTATTGTATTTTTTTTAATGTGTTCTATTCTATCACTGATGGAGCATACAATACTCTTTTGTACAGAATATATCCAATAACACGTGTATTAAAAAATTAATAATGAATAATTCATGTTTTCAAAAGGTATTTATAGGGATTTTGGTTATTTCTATATTCTAAGAGAATACATAATTAATATATTCACATATTGGGACTTTGAAAATTCATATCCCATTCATGTTGATTAAATATTAAGGATAAGATAATTTTGGATATTTTACTAATGTATTTCTAAATCATTTAACAGTATTCTTTTGTAAAGATAAAACATTTTTGAAGTGGTTTATATTATAATTTTTATCTACTTTTAGATATTTATATATTACATAACTTTGTGATGAATCTTATTCTAATACATTATGTGAAAATGTTCATGGAAAGGCCAAATGAAAAGATTGTGCTTATTTAAATGTATAAAGTATGTATATTTACAAATATCCATTGTGAGAGAAATAATTACTCCACAACTAGATTCAAATTTACATTGAAACAAAAAATTTGTTTGAGTACCTTTATTTCAAATGAATCAAATGACCCATACATTATCCCCTATTGAGGGATTTATGATTTTTAACATTCTCTGAACTATGTTCTCTAACAGCCACATTCTGAATATGACCGGTATATTTTTTCAATGAAAGAGTTTTTCTATTTCCCACATATGTTCTTCTCAATCAAAAAATAGTTCTGAGACCATTTTAAATTCCCTCATCTCTTATTTAAAATATATTTTTTTATCCCTATTTATGATGTGGGTTTTTCAATAATTGTATCTTCAAATATCAATTCCTTGATTATTATAATCCACCCTAAATGGAGTGGTATCAATTAAATTATAGTGGGGAAAATGTTTCAACCAAATTAATTAAAATACTTTCACATTATAATTAATATTATTTTTTTCTCTCTTTGAATGCAACACCATGTCAGTCTTATGCTTTAAACAACACAGTGTCTTCTTACATGACATGCATGACTAGATTTTATATCATTATAATGGTGCACCTATTTTAAAAAAATTGTAATTATTATAAATTTTATTTAATTTTTTTAAATCAAAATGGCATAATTATCGATGAATAATTTTTTTCATATTTTTCTGAGAAGATTAATTTTTTTGAATAGTTAAATATTTGGCATTTTAGTTAATATCTACAATTTCTATTAAAATCTTATTGATGTTATATATAATTTTAAATTTTATTTAAATTAATCATTGTTAAAAAATTCATATATTAATCTTATATATTTTACTAGAATCATAGTTTATATTATATATAAAATATTATTGATATTTGTAATGTTTTTACATTAAAAGAATGCTTTCTCACAACATTTAAAATATTATCTTTAATATTTATTATCCCACTTATGTGATTTTAATTTTCATAAATGGAGATACAAAGGCATAATAAATAATATAATATTGGTCTCATAAGGTAAACATAATTTTTGGAGAAAAATTATTAGTGATGGTGATTAAAATTATTTACAGTGATTAACCAAAACGAAACATAATAAGGGACTAAAACATAATATTTAAAACCAAAATCACTTATAAACATGTCCAAAATCTATTTTATACAAATAATTAGACCATATAATCAATTGGTTCTATCTAATAGGTTTTTTGGGATATTATAAAATTTTATTGCACTATAAAAATTGTTAGGTATGGAAAAAAGTAAAAAAGGGGACTTTCCCAACCATTAACATTTAAAAAACATTGAGATATATATAAAACCTCATATCTTGTTTCATAATTATCCTTTTGAATGAGAAATAATGTATTTTTATATTTATAATTTGTTATTAATTTTTATATATGGTATGTTTACATAAAATTTCTATGGTACACTAACATATTGGTTATTTAGTTATTGATTAACAAAAATTAAAGAAAATAAGAAAGTTATGTAAATCGATTGAATTATTGTATTTATTTATTTTTGTAGATTAATATATATTATTACACATAATTAAACTTAATATAATATAATTCCAATATATCATCGATATTCAAAACTAAAAATAAATAAATAATGTCAAAATTGATATTATTATTATTTTACATCAAATGATATTTTATTAAATGATTAAAAATAAATATAAAACATATATTCTAATAATTTATTTTTTTATGTTAATAAATATTTAATATTTTATATTAATAGACCAACTGATATTTTTAAAATTAACATATTGACCCATATATTGTAAAAATGACGTTAACACGATCTATGTTTAATAAATGTTTTTGCAAGCCACCTGTTCTTAATTTCAAATAAAATTAAAAAACATATTGGATTATATTTTATAGATTTTATATAATATTAATAATTCATTAAATCTATATTTTCTTATGTGTGTTTGATCTCCCATTAAAGAATACCTTTTTGTATTTACATGAGTTACACTCCCCATACACTATAAAAAGGCAGACACTCTACCTGTTAAACACACCAATCATGCCACATAGGGTCAGCCATTATCATTACAAATAGATTAAAACATCGATTATTTTGACCTTAATGCCACTCATTGTTCCAAAAATATAACTATAGAAGGTCTTTAGTTCACACCAAAATGAGTTACCCGATTTAGAGGTGGAAAATATCCGTAAGCTTTTTAGGTTTATGTCTATTTTTCATTCCCTCAAATCATTGTATTACATTAATATTTAATCAAACCAGCATAATAAATATTATGGTATTTTTTATTTAAATTTTTCATCCATCCATTACACATACCTCTATCTAATGGGTAAAAACCCTACAATTTCAGTGTACATCGTACTATAGCCCAAATAAATTATGATTGTTCATTCCATTCCTTTACCACCACTCAAGGTTTCCATTACAATGCGAAATATGTTTTTATATGATAAATATGATAATTATTATTTTTCTAAATTTATTAAATACTGTTAGTACACATTTCTTTAGTACATATAATTTTGCATTAATACGATAACATCTATTGAGGAAGGGTGGCCTATGGCCCCTCCAAGAGTTATGACTCTTTCATGATATACATTGAATGGAGTAAGGAGAATATTATCAATCCATTATAAAATATATAACATATATGTGATATTGGATTTAATATATAATTATATATCATATATTTTTAATTGTTTTAATATGACCGTGATATCAATGTTGTGTTCATCTGTACGTACGTCCATCCATCTCTGTGAATAGTGCGCATCATTTTTAATCACCAAATAGTATGGAGAATTATAAATAAATATGTACATAATATATAATAAAATTACATCATGGTTTACATTGTGGAAATTATGGTACCATGATTTAGGTAATGATATCAACATAAAATAAGTTAAAACATATTAGACAAACATGGCCTTTGACACCTAAAATTGTTAAATCAATAAATGTTTCATAACAAATGGGTAATGAGATTTTATATAAATTTAATAAATGGTATCATAAACATTTAGATGGTTATTATGTTAGTTTTTAAAATATATTAATCAAATATATTAAAGAGTAAATAAAACCCCCAAAAATGTATATGGTATGGGATTTTGCCACAATTTACATCCCATTGAGAATTATTTTATTATTCACCATTTCACATATATATTTTGAATATTTTGATCATTAAAAAGTTATATCATTAAAATTTATATTCTAGTTATATTATAAGATTCATTAAATTTATGTTAAATTATGCTTTAAATGCATCAATGTGGTATTAGAATCATTAGAATGTTTAAATATTTAATTTCCTAAAGGATCCTCTAACATCAACAACACTTATTTTTTACATATCATCTTCTGAGTTATTATTCATAAATGAATATTACTGATTAAATATGGATATTTGATAATGAAAATAATCTCTTTCATATGTGAGTAATGTTGTGGAATTGTGATACATGGGTAAAGGGCTATTGAAGGTAAACTCTATGTGATGGGGGACAGATAATGAAAGCTCCTCAATGCATCCACGGTCTCATGGGAGAAAATAGTTGGCCAAAATGGATGGGTTTTTACCTAATATAATAAATCTTATTGTGAAAGGACTTGGAGTAAATAGTTCCATATTCCTATGAAATATTGGGTCCAATTATTTACCATTTCCCCCATTTATAATCAGTTATTATTTAACAATGAGATTTTTATGTCAAAATATCTATAAACATATTTAATTTTTTGATTACTGATTAATGGCATGTGTTTCTATTAAATTTCATTCCATATTGATTATTATTTATCTAGTTGTCTAAATGGATTTGGTACTCAGTTATTTATATTATCCATATTGATTGATTCATTTTTTCATTCTTTTTATTTACCCTTACGGATTAGAAGAGATCACCCTTTTTATGTCTCTTTCCACCAGTTATAAAGAATAAATATTTGAATATGAGTTCAAGGATTCAAATTATTTTATTATATAATTAATCATGTTTGTAATTTATATTTCTTAATGTATTATGGGTATCGTTTATGAAATCGTTCTTTCCAAGACTTCTAAACGTAAATGTCTTTGTATAAGTACCTAACCTTATATATTACATAATTTAGCTCTTTTAACTTGATTTCACTTCATTTAATTTCCAAAGAAAATTTTTGTTTATTGTTTTAGAAAGTTAGTACAAAACAAATACATATCAACCAACAAGAATAAAATGGGGTACCATAAATATGGATACCATTGAATACAGAACATAAAATTTTAAACACAAAACATCAACACGATTTCGTCGAAAAGACATCATAACATTTAACCTGGCTTCCTTCATTCACTTCCACATCCTTATATCATATGAGAAATATTTAGAGACATAACATGATAATAAAAATCTATGTATGGGCTTTAAAAATAATGAAAGAAACCATTAGTCCATGAATACTTGTAAAAATATTAAATAATATCCACAGAGACATACTTCTCACCCATACATACTCAGTGATACTTAATATTTCTATAAAACATTAAAGAACGTATATAAAATAATAATGGTACCTCAGAGAATTATATTTTTATATTTTAACAATTGTATCTTATTAATTAATTGAATCCCCCATGGATACCTTACAACCCAACCATCAAGGATATCTTTTGGTGTAACCATCACCATTACACTTGGACTAACAATATCGTTGTCCTCCAACAAACACCTACCCAATAATGTAAATGGATATATGTGTCCCAAAATGAATCATAATCAATTTAAAATAACCAGAACATAATCATAAAACATTAATAAATATATAAGAAATTAATTTTGGATTTCCTAAAAGAGAATTTTTAAAATAAGTTTTTAAAATAATGTCCCTTACAAAAATAATATAATTAAATTCAGAATTAATATAATGATATTTTCATATTTATAAAATATAAATTAACAAAAAAAATTATAAAATAAGATAAATTTATATCTCAACTAGTCTTAGTATGACATAATTAATAAAATTTAAGGTTTTCCTAATGAATGGAATCCATATTTTGAACTCTATTTCCTCGAGTTTCTGTTTTATCAAAATTATTTAACACTTGTTTATAATTACAAATAGAGTTTAATAAATATTTTAAGGAAACATATTTATGTTTATTTGAAATTGTATGATCATTTTATACCAAAATTCAAACCATTAATAAATAATATTATCTTACATCAATTGTTTTTGGTGCATGCTTTACATGATATCTATGGTCGGTTCAAAATGGGTTTTCTTATCGAATGGATGATAACATCCAGAAGTGGAATGATATGGTGTTAATATGTTTCTAGACTATTTTATTACTCCATGAATTATTTTTTTATATTTTAGGAATATTAATCATTATTTTAATCATTAGTGAAATTTGTTTAGATCATTTTGGCAGTTCTTCAATAATCAGGAACATGCATAATCATATACCATTAATATTAACCATATAAGATTAATCCAAAAAAATATGACATATAATATAATATATTTTACAATTACATTAATCCTTTAATTTTTTTACAACCATATTTGAATGATTTATGGGAAATTGAAAATACATCATTCACCATTTTGGTAAATCGTCACATCACGAATGATTTTTTTATTTTAGAATAAGAGGGGGGAAGTGTGTTAATGAAATTTTTTCACAATAATGATAAAAAAATAATATTTGTAAAATAGGTGCTTTCATGACTGATGGATATGGGAGTATGAATAGAGTATAAGACAAATATAATTGAAAAAAACACATGAACATTGAAGTGGATTTTTACCACATGATCTCTTCTCCTTGAGATCTTCCTTTAAGACTATGGTTTGGGAATTTTGGTTATATCATCAGGTCCTGGATGTAGAGAAGACAACTTGGAAGGTTATTTTATATAATTTATACAATTATCAAATATTTTTATGAGTGAGTGGAAAAGGGGGTGGCGGTGGGGGGGGGGGGTTATAGTGGAGGAGAGGAACGGTTTTCCAATATTTAAATAATTAGATTAATATTTTTTATCAATACATTAAATATTTTTCAATAATTATCCCCAAATAGTAATTTTAGAATATATGTATGATCCAATGGTTCTTAAATTATCCAAAATGCATGGAATACTCTATTTAATAGATAATATATATATATTGTATATTCAAATATTTTTCAATTCATAAAAAATAATGAATTTCCCGAAAACCACAAATATCCACCCAAACCATTTTTTGACATGTAGAATCCAAAAATGAACATGTTTTTTGAAAATAGTTTTCAAAATGTGAGAAATTTAATTGTTTAAAATAAAATAATAATCTATTTATGAAATAAATTTTTTAAAACAATAACTGATTTTATAGCACCGTGATAAATAAACAATGGTCTAATAATCATATAAATATATGAAAAAAAATAAAATTATGATTTAATATTCATAATGGACAAACTATTATCGATATTAATATTCATAACGATATGTTACAATTCACTGGAAAACAAATTTTTCTATCAGACTCTTTATAACTTACAGATCGCAACTATTGATATCCCTATTTAAAATTAAATACATATTAGAGACAAGATTATGTTTATTGGGTAGTTTATAAATATCCATATAAAATTATGTTACCTTATTTAGAGACTCTAGTATTTTTGAATTTCAATTTATTTTTTCAAAACCATGGGGTGTTACATTCTACCTACATTCATGAAATTATGTCATGTCACTTTTATTTACATATTAAACTATTAATTTTACAGTTACCTCATTACATTTTTAGATTAAAATGTATCTTCATCATCCATTTTGTTTATATAGAAAACATTTACCTGGAGTATTACCTTATTCAGCATTACATACTCTCTTTGATAAAGAATTTGAATAGTATTATCTTTATAAGATTGGTTCTCTTATTGGAGAACTGATTTTGGGATAAGACATGTGATTAATTGGGAACATACTTTCTCAATAATTAAACATGAAAAAAATGTGTACCTGAGATAAAATTGGAAGAAAAGTCAATTGATGGAAAACTGCACACACTTTATCCAAGATATAATATGGTCCAATGAACCATGGAATCAGATTTCCATTATTACCAAAACTCATAACACTTCTCCATGATGAGATTCTACAAAAAACATGACCACCTTCCCCAAATTAAATGTCTTTCATCCAAAAAAATTATACCGTTTTTTGTTTACACTACGTTATACATGTGTGTTTCTATATCATATATTCTTTTTGTGCAAGTTCCTCTAATAATTATGGTCCCATCATCTTCCTTTCCCAAACATCATCCCAAAAATCTAGAGATCAACACTCCATCCAATATAACACCTCAAACGATTCAATCTATATACAGGAAATAAAACTATTATTATTAAAAATCCCAACAAAAGAACAATGTTTAACCAAAAATACCTATTAGTCAATTGATCTTATACAATGCATATCATCCAATGTCTAAATCATCCATTATGACATCCCATACGAATAATTTTAAAAACATGTACTGAAAATTAAATATGTACCCAATGAATTCTGACAACCTTTCCAAATGTTATAAGTGATTTTGAGATGATGTAAATATACAATAGAATGTGGAAATCTATGTAACACAAAAATATATTTGAGTTACAGTTGAGAAAGTTGATCATAATACATTATCTCTCAAATAAGAAGGGAATGCGATCATTTAGTCATTCGATCAACAATATCATGGATTGAATTATTTTCTAGAGAATTATTTGGTAGTCACATCATGATGTCCATGGATTTGTTTTCTCAATTCCATAATGGAAATGGAAAAGGTGGTAGCATTCCCGTTTTTTGTTTTCTCTCTACTTAAACTTGTAGACATGTCAAGCATTTCATGGTAAAATATCTAATATCTATTTTAATTCTATCCCACTGGTAATATTCTTGAATGTATATGTTCATCATTGTATAGCTACGATGAACTAAAAATTAAGAACTATAGGATTCAAATATTAAGTCCCTATTCATCTTGGAATTAAAAAACACATATAATCATTTAATAAATCTCAAAACATGATCATTATCATTGTTGAAGCATACACATTTTAAGCAATTTTCCCATTTTTTGTATCTTCCCATCTTCTATATGTGTTTTCATAATTCTGTCTATAAAATATGAAAATAGTAGAACTTAAAAAATAAAGGAATATACTACACTAAAAACATCCATGACAAAATTCATCGAATAATTAATCAAGGGTTCGTGTTTCAATCATAACATGTGTAATAATTCATGATTTTTTCAACTCAAGGAATCATACATTTTCTTTTCTTTTCTTGTAAGGTAATTCATTGTACAATAAAAATACTTTATCAATTAAGGCCAAATTCTCTACCTAATGTTTTATTCATTTTGTGTGAATATATTCCTCATCATTTTGTAGTTAGTATATATTTTACATTTGGATTTGTATAAAATATTGCTATAAATTATTAATGAATAGACCATAGATTCTAATCCCAAATAAATTCTGGGATAATATAACTCATGAAGTTTTATTTTTCTTGAAGCACAGGAAATTACCAGTTTATTATGCATTAGAAAACAACATTGTCCCATTAATTACTAATCACAACAAATGATGAACTCCACATATTTGGAGGGTTGGATCATAATATGAGAATTCAATAATTTTATTTTCATTTCATTAAAAAATTGTCAAATTATTTTTTTCATAAAAATTAAACACCTTATAGAGTTAACTTTTCCAATGGATTAGATATCCATGAAATTTTTTTAACATACCTCTAGTATTTTATTCAAATCCAAGAAAACTATGAATCTCAGACATATTTTTGGGTCTTTTCCATTCATCAACATCATTAATTTTAGCATTATCATTATTTATTCCATCTTATGAAAATATGTGACCATGGAATAAAAATTGTTATAACAAAAATTTAAATTTATTGTATTTCCATTACAGTTTATTTTCATTTATGTTTTAAAAAACAGCCCTTATATGTTTTGATGATTATCATTTATTCTAAAATATACCATAATTTCATGAATAAAGACAACCATAATCATATCTATGAACTCATGTAATATTCTATTAATAAGATCCATGAATACAACTCATTCATTATTTAACCCAAAAAACATAATAAAATATTATTAATTATCATATATAGTATAGATATCAATTAGTTAAATTCCATCAACATTCACATTTATCTAATTGTACTAATATTTCTTGTCAATAATAAAAACGTAATGAGCTTCGTGGAGCTAATAAAACAATTCATCTATGTGAGACAATGTATACATATGTTTAATAATAATTATATTCAATACCATATAAAAAATTAAAATTCCAATGGAACCATATTTCATTTTAATGATCAAAATATGAGCTCCCCATAGTGAAGTGATAATAAAAATGAATCCATTTTCAGGTGACTCCTGCAACTGATTTTTCAATTAAGTAATTTATCTTTTATCCAATCGATATGTGGGATTTGAAATTTACATATCATTAAGAAAAAATTCAACTGTGAATTCTACTTATCGATAAAGTATAAAACTAGGTAGATCATTAGAAAAATATCATGTTATTCATTTACCACTAGAACAACATTAATCGAAAAAGATCCCTTTTTTAATAATAAGATAAATGTCCCAAAAATGATTTTTTAAATTGATTTTTTTAATTAATTTATGGAATTTCATTATCACTCCATGGAGTGGGATAGCTCCTGGTTAAAAAATATCCATCTAACAGTTTTACTGGGTTTCAGACTCGTGTGAAATCATAGCGCAGTTGGCGGTACCTATGCATTGAGCCAGATTTTCAAGAAATTAGTCGTTATTTTTATTATTATTGTTGCTGTTATTATTTTACTATTATTATTATTTTATATTTATTTTTCTATAATAAAATATTTATATTATTATTATTATTAAATTTTTCTATGAAAACTGATTAAAATTGTTATTATTATATTAATGGTATTATTATTATTTCATTATTATAATATTTATTTTTAGTATTGTATTTATTATTATTATTATTATTATTTTAATTATGATTGTTATTGTTAATATTAATATTCTGGGATATATTATTATTATAACAATTTTTACTTTTATTGTTATAATAAAATTATGAAAATGAAAAGGGTCGAAAACCCAAGTGGGTTTTCACCCCCCCCCCCCTCGCATTGTCCCCCACAGCATGAGGAACCACCTAGTTTCCTCTTTCAAGCAGCGCGAGGTGCTTTCCAAACGCGACAATACCCGCATACATCCACAACCATCTGCGCTCTCCCTCCTTTTCCTTGCCTTCAACCTACATCACCCCCATTATTCTCACCTTACATCACGCCAGCCTCTTCAATGACCCCCAGCTTCGACCTCTCCTTCACCCACTCCTGTTCAGACCTGGCCACATTCGGCCTCCATCGCTCCAGCTAGCCAGACCCTCTGCCTCCCAATTAGCACCTAGGAATCTCACAGACCCCCTTTCTCACCCTTTCTCCAAATAGGGACGTAGTCAGATCCCCATTCTCTTTCTGGTGACATTTAACGGTGATCCCGCTCAACCCTGCACAGACCACCTTATCCTCGTGCATGAAAAAACCCCTTCTCTATTATATTTATTTTTTTTAATATACATTTCATCTTCATTATTTTTTTTCAAGTTGGATAAATACTAATACCGCGAGACTAATTTCTTGTGTTTTTCTCACTATTTTGTATGTGGATTTATCCTGCGATGGATAATTATTCCTTTCAATTAATATTTTTCAGATTCATGCTAGTAGGTGAATTCACGTGTTTTTCCATTTGGAATATTTCAATAAAAAAATTCTTTCGTTTAATTAATTTTTCATTTACTGTGTTTCTCTCCTTAATTTTTCTTCTGACATGTTTTTGTATAGTTTTTTCTGTTTGTGAAATTTGAATTAATTAGTTATTAAATCATTTTTTGGGATTTTACTTTTAATTTTGTTGATCAAAATTTATTTTAGTGCTTGGAAGATATATATATATGGGGATTTTTATGGTACATTCTGTCACGAACCAAATACGCTCACCACTGAAACCAGTGCCAAACCTAGCCCATGACAAGGCCCGCAGGGCGTTCCCAATCCCCACGGGCTGGCACAAGTGCCCAGGTATCATAAAATGATAATTTGGAACGATTTACCCGAGTTTATAAACTTTAAACAACAAAAGAATCCAATAAAACGAATCTGGATTTTTCAAACCAAACCATCTTTTAAAAAAATTTAGAACTGAATTACATAGCTTAAAACAACTAAAAAAGACTATACCAAAGGTAAAAAACCAAAATTAAATATCCCAAGAACACTCATGGCATGGGTCACCTCCCTCAAGCCATCTCGGCAAGACTTCACCACCAAGGACCTGCTAGAAACCAGAACCACTAGAACAAAAAAAATTGTACCCAACCTGCGACAACACAAATTACCAATTCTACTTACACCCAAAGGTTTAATTAGGGTGTGAGATAATTCCCAGTAGGATACCACCACAAAGAGACTTCATGTGATGAACATTAAAAGATTAAAAGCATGAATGTTTTCAAAAACATGTAATTTCTAGTTAAAATTTCTCAAAGATGAAACATAAAAAAAATCAGTTTTCAAGTGGGATAATTTAAAGAATAAACACTTTTAAAATTAATACCAATGCTACTTAATTTTCCATCCACTCATACTATATGCCGACGATAAGCACAAAATATCTAGTGAGCACAAGAAATTGGAAATAACCCCTAGGCACTAGCAAGTTGTGGGTCTCAGGTACCTTGTATCTCGGTGAGAGTAACCATCACAAATATCCATTCTCGTGCACGAGCCACTAGTAGGGTACATACCCATAACCTAGTGGTCCCCAATCATCATCATCATAATTTATTTAGAGTTGTAAGCATCAATCTTGCTAAGTGAAACTGAGGCCAAACCCCATGGATTCACTAGCATACTTGTACACGTCCAGCCACCTAGATTCCCGGGTTTTCCCTTTGTGCTCAAACAAGTTCAATAAGTCAATGAATATAATATTCACAATAAAATAATATTTCCATATCATAAATTTACCAAACATCCCACTTGTATACAACACAAGTCACAAAAGTCCACTTTTCATTCAAATTGATTTTGAAATCTGACTCACACCAAAATAGCCCACAACACTTTTCACATTTCTTTAACACTTCCACAAATTCATTAAAAAAATTTATAAAACCAATCCAATTTATTACATCTCTCATAATATCCCACTCACTTGTTACATAACAACCATTTTACCTTAAAATCATTTTATCATTAAACTTACACGAAAGAGACCACAAACAAGTTTCGCTCCAACATCACAATTTAATAAAACATTATAGAAATTTACAAAACATTATAAAAATATATGAAATATTAAAACATCACTTCACCTTTCAAAACCCCATAATACGTGAACACATATACCAAACAGTACATATGCACCCTTTTCCCACTTTGTTTAACCAACTAAAACATTTACAATTTTCATAAAAAGAACCCATGTGGTGCAAATATGTCTGGCACAAAAAACCCATTTCAAAAACCTATTTTTAAATCAAAATCACACCAATCTCTTTCCAAAACAGAATTGGAATCCCAATCAACATGTAATAATCCACTTTCAAATGTTATATTATCACCTTGAACAATATCGCAAAAGATACCCATGAGAACACACAAATCCATAAAACACTTTCAAAGAGTATAACAAGGTTACAAACATAAAACCTATTAAAAGACCCTCATTTTTAGGCTCACATGACACTATATTATTACCTAGCCAAAATTGGCAGCCCCGTTCAACAACTAATAAATCAATTCCACGTTTTACAAAACTACTACAAGAGATAACACAAGAAATACATTTGAAAAATACATACTTCAAACAAAAATGTAACATTAATAACAAATTCTTTACAATTGACACCAAAAATGGTTTTCGCATAATAAACAACATATAAGGAACATGAAAAATTACTTAAAAAAGAAAACTAACTCATCATTAAATGGTTACCCACAGAATTACCTACCGAATGTGTCGAAACCCTCAAATATTGGGGCGAAACATCAACCGCACTACCGCCACACTTCGAGGAAGTTAAAAGAGACCTAAAACCTCAATATTTCACCCAAAATAATGTAATTTAGAACCTAGTCACGAACCCTAACTTCTGGAATTTTTATAATTCACGAATTATGGAAGAAACCATAAGCAATTTGAAAGAGGAACGAAATAGACTCACCTACTTTAAGTATCCTGAATTAATCCCTCCAAAAACAATAGTTTCTGAAATTTAAAACAGCCAAAATTCAGGGATTGTTCTAACACGATTTATGAGGTAATTTACTAACTGGAATGGAGGGAAAAGAGTAATAATTGAGAGAGTTAAGAAGGGATGAAGTTACCTCTTCAATTCTGGCTGATTTGAGACACCCTATGAAGATCAGCACTAATTCGCGATTTCAAACAGCTCCAAGGAGGGGGGAAAGGCAATGGGAGCGCGCCTGGGTTTTTTAGTGTTTAGAGGGAGGTGGAATCACCAAAAATCCCTTATATTTAATAAGATATTAAATAATTAAAGAAACATTTTAAAACTGAAAAACGGTATTTTGGGTTGGACCAATTCTTAAATAAAAACCCAAATCCTCCATGATTATGTATTTATAAAGGCTCCAAATTTATATTTTGGTGTTAATATGTCAGAGGAGACCATTTAGGAATTTGAATGGGTGAAAATTATTAAAAAATGTAAAAGTTATAAAAGAAACAAAATTTATTTTTAAATCTTGAATTGGGCTCACGGTTTGGCCCAATTCCTAAAAACTCATCTATTCCTCCATAAAACCTTTGGAAACCCTTAAAAACAACTAATGAATGGAAAATAAATGAAATTTAACTTCAAAATAAGTCATTTATGTGAAAATTATCCCCACCATGAAAACTTTCCGTCCCCGGAAATCTACAGAAAGGCCAGATATGAAAGCCAAACTCAACTGATAAACCAAGATGTACTCCCTTTCCAGGTTTCACCCCTAAAGGACAAAAAACCTCCAGTGATCAATTAAGGAAGGAATACTTCACAAAAAAACATACACAACTTTCCTAAAACAATCAATCACATTCAGGCTTTATCCCAAAGGAAAACTACTCAAACACTATCCAAACAGGACTCAAGAAATTCACTCAAACAAACAACAACATCGACCAAGGTTACACATACCTTTCTATAACTAAACCATTGGGCACTCTCCAATCTCAATAGTTACCCAAGGAAGATTTAGGTAGCTTTATAGATCCGAACGAGACTACCTACCACCAATCCATGACCATGGATATGTCTATGTTATTAGTACGGGAAAAAATATAGGCTCCCCACCATAAGAAACAACCATCTTAATCGACCAGGATGGGCCGGTACAGAAAGACCCCAAAATATAAAGTGTTGGGACGACCACATGGTTAGTCTAAACGGTTTGGGAAACCATGAACTAATAGTGGAGATTCATCTATCTACATGGTTTTTTTGGGCATGGTCACTACTAACCAAGTGCAAACCGTGTGGTCAACCTGTCTAGCCAAACATCATACCTTTCTCTAAAGACTCAATGGAAACCAAAGGGGGAGGGAATAACATTGGTAGATGACATGGGTACAAGGCCCTCCACCTATTTCCACCGAACATGAATAGTAGAAGAAATATGATGACACCATAGGTTTAAACTCTTCTTATCTTTCATATTGAGGATAGAACATTGCACAAGGGTTTAAATGACCCTATGATTTCCCCTGACTACGAGACAACTTCTCTCTGAGACCTATGGCTAGAGCTTAAATGATTGAAGCATCTTCGGCCTCGCAGTTATGCTTTTGAAACCCCCTGAATGAGAATTCTTCTTTCGTTGCAAACAAAAACTACACCGCAATCCCCGATAAGTTTTTCCAAGACATAACACATTCCAAACTCACTTTACCCTAACTCAATATTTCATTGAAACAAGGGATTATAAGATATACACATGTCACACCTTGTTTGTTCGGGTGAGAAACAATATAAGTAAAGAACAATTATACTCACCTTCCTATAAGATGGAATATTTTTTTATGATTTTTTCAAGGGAGACATTCTACCAACATAATAGAGACTCTCAGATGATTTCCCAACTTTCACCTTTACGGTCAATCGACCACATGACATCACAAGGCATCACCGAACATGACCATTGCGACTGATATAAACAATGAATAGAGAGGAAACATGTACAAAATCCCCAAAAAACACACAATTCTAGAAATTGGCCATAATATCCTCTCATGGCCAGATTTCCCACACGAGTAGTTTAACATGAACTCCTTCTTCGAAGAGACTATGAAGGACCGAGAGTTCCTCTTAGACACTATCCAAATACTCATCCATGCTAACAACCCCAGAACACTTCCACCTTCAAAAAATTAGGAAGATTAAGAGGCTAAGGTCACTTTCAACCATCCATATTCAATCTCCCACTACAAGAGGATACACAAAACCAATAAAGGATAGGGTGTATACTCAATCTAAAAAGATCAAGAAATAGATTCCTTATATTGATCAACTGGATGATTTTCCAATGGAGAAACAATCTGGGTTCCACTTCAGTTATGCATTAACCTTTAATGGGGGCGTACCTTATCCAATGAGAGAACCAAAACAGGCAACCAACACATCCTTTTTCTAAAAACTGCTAACATAGGGATCCAAATCCCAATTAAAATATTACTAAAATATTCATAAAGAAACAACCATTTATACAAGAATTCAATTTCATGTTATTCAAATCAATTTCATAACATATCATCCCAACAAAACACCCTATGATAAATTAGAAAACTCTATTGGAAACACTTTTTCAAAATCAACTTCAGTATAGTTTCTGCTTTCAAAAGAGTTGTAAGCACACCATTTTCCATATTAAAATAATTATGAATATTTAGTTCCAATATTTCATAAATCAAAACATTCCATATTTATTTCAAAATAATTTCACAAAAACTTTACACTTTTTAAAAGAAAGTCACTTTAAAACCAAAGTTCCAAGATTTCAAAACTAAAGAACACAAGACAATGAGAGAGGAAACTAGTTTCAGTGGGTGACTTGGACATATGGTTGGTGGCCATATTCCAATCACTTCACTGTCATATAGAGTGTTCTTGGGAATATCCTCAGCTCCACATGGCTTGCCAGGCCTTGTGAGCTTACAGAGACCATTAACCCAACTCTCTTTTCATTTCCCCTAATCATCATTAAACCAAGAAAACCAAAGGACTATGAATGGTCCCAACTTCCCCTCGAGAGATGAATCCCGTCATGAGGTGTAGTGATCAGCCACACTACTCATAACTGAAATTCAAAGTCCCAAAAATCCTAACTCCATATTATCCTAATTGTTCCCCAAATAACTTGACCCAAAGAGAGCGAACCACCCTCTGATACCATTTTGTCACGAACCGAATCTGGTCACCACCAAATCCAGTGCCAAACCTGGCCCATAAGAAGGCCCGAAGGGCATTCCCAATCCCCACGGGATAGAAAAAGTGCCTGGGTATCATAAAATGAAAATTGGGAATTATTTACCCGAGTTTATAAACTTTAAACAACTATAGAATCCAATAAAACGAATCTGGATTTTTCAAACCAAACAATCTTTTACAAAAATTTAGAACTGAATTACATAGCTTAAAACAACTAAAAAGACTATACCAAAGGTAAAAAACCAAAATTAAATAGCCCCAGAACCCTCATGGCATGGGGCACCGCCCTCAAGCCATCTCCACAAGACATCACCACCAAGGACCTGCTAGAAAGCTGAACCACTGGAAAAAAAAATTGTACTCAAACTGCGACAAAAAAAATAACCAAGTCTACATACACCCAAAGGTGTAAGTAGGGAGTGAGCTAATGCCCAGCAGGATACCACCAATAAGATATTCCATGCGTTAAACATTCAAAGATGAAAAGCATGCATGTTTTCAAAAACATGTAATTTCAAGTTACCATTTCTAAAAGATGAAACATAAAAAAATCAGTTTTCAAGTGGGCTAATTTAAAGAATAAACACTTTTAAAATAAATACCAAGGCTACTGAATTTTCCAACAACTCATACCATATACCGACGATAAGCACAAAATATCTAGTGAGCACAAGCAATGGGAAATAACCACTAGGCACTAGCTAGTTGTGGGTCCCAGGTACCTCGTATCTCGGGTAGAGTAACCATCACAAATATCTATTCTCGTACACGACCCGCTAGTAGGGTACATACCCATAAACTAGTGGTCCCAAATCATCATCATCATAATTTAGTTATAGTTTTAAGCATCAATCTTGCTAAGTGAAACTTAGGCCAAACCCCACGGATTCGCTACCATACTAGTACATGTCCACCCACCTAGATACCCGGGTTTTCCTTTTGTGCTCAAAAAAGTTCAACAAGTCAATGAATATAATATTCACAAGAAAATAATATTTCCATATCATAAATTCACCAAACATACCACATGTATACAACACAAGTCACAAAATTCCACTTTTCATTCAAATTGATTTTGAAATCTGACTCACAACAAAATAGCCCACAACACTTTTCACATTTATTTAACACTTCCACAAATTCATTAAACAATTTTATAAAACCAATCCAATTTATTACATCTCTCATAACTTGCCACTCACTTTTTACATAACACCCCTTTTACCTTCAAAATCAATTTATCATTAAACTTACACAAAAGATCCCACAAACAAGTTTCTCTCCAACATCACAATTTAATAAAACATTACAAAAATTTACAAAACATTCTAAAAATATTTGAAATATTAAAAAATAAATTCACCTTTCAAAACCCCATAATACGTGAAAACATATACCAAAAAGTACATATGCACCCTTTTCCCACTTTGTTTAACCAACTAAAACATTTACAAATTTCATAAAAAGAACCCAAGTGGTGCAAATATGTCTTGCACAAAAAACCAATTTCAAAAACATATTTTTAAATCAAAATCACACCAATATCTTACCAAAACAGAATTGGAATCCCAGTGAACATGTAATAATCCAATTTCAAATGTTTTATAATCACCATGAACAATATCTCAAAAGATACCCATGAGAACACACAAATCCATAAAACACTTTCAAAGAGTATAACAAGGTTACACATATAAAACCCATTAAAAGACCCTCATTTTTAGGCCCTCATGACACTATATTATTACCCAACCAAAATTGTCTGCCCCGTTCAACAACTAATAAATCACTTCCATGTTTTACAAAACTACTACAAGAGATAACAAAAGAAATACATTTGAAAAATACATACTTCAAACAAAAATGTAACATTAATAATAATTTTTTTACTATTGATACCAAAAATGGTTTTCACATAATAAACAGAATATAAGGAACATGAAAAATTACTTAAACAAGCAAACTAACTCATCATTAAATGGTTACCCACAGAATCACCTACCGAATGTGTCGAAACCCTCAAATATTGGGGCGAAACATCAACCGCACGACCGCCACACTTTGAGAAAGTTAAAAGAAACCTAAAACCTTAATATTTCACCCAAAATACATTAATTTAGAACCTAGACCCGGACCCTAACTTCTGTAATTTTTATAATTCAAGAATTAGGGAAGAAACCCTAAGCAATTTGAAAGAGGAAAGAAATAGACTCACCTACTTGAAGTATCCTGAATTAATCACTCCAAAAAAAAAGTCTCTAAAATTTAAAACAGTAAAAATTCATGTATTGTTAGAACAAGATTTAGGAGGTAATTTAGGAACTGGAATGGAGGGAAAAGAGTAAGAATTGAGAGATTTAAGAAGGGATGACGTTACCTCTTCAATTCTGTCCGATTTGAGACACCCTATGATGATCAGCACTAATTCGGGATTTCAAACAGCTCCAAGGAGGGGAGAAAGGAAATGGGAGCGCGCCTGGGTTTCATAGGGTTTAGAGGGAGGTGGCATCACAAAGAAATCCATTTTATTTAATATGATATTAAAAAATTAAAGAAAAATTTTAAAACTGAAAAATGGGATTTCGGGTTGGCCTAATTCTTAAATAAAAACCCAAATCCTCCATGATTATGGATTTATAAAGTCTCAAAATTTATATTTTGTTGTTAATATGTCAGAGGAGTCCATTTAGGAACTGGAATGGGTGAACAATATAAAAAATGAAAATGTTATAAAAGAAACAAAATTTATTTTTAAATCTAGAATTGGGCTCATGGTTTGGCCCAATTCATAAAAACTCATCTATTCCTCCATAAAACCTTTGGAAACCCTTCAAAAAAAAGAATGAATAGAAAATAAATGAAATTTAACTTCAAAATAAGTCATGTATGTGACACATTCACTTTGAAAATTTTTAATAAACTAGTTGAGCTAGTTGGTATAATTTCAGGAATTTTCTGGGTGTTATGAAACATATTTTGGAATAGCCTTGGTGTGTATTTGAATTCAAAAAAAGATATCAAGTCTTTATTTTGTGTAAATTTTTACTGTACAACATTTAAGTGTTTTATAATTATTTAAATGATTTGTTAATATGTGAATGTGATTTCAAATAATGTCTTGAAATAATTTTGTTGTGTGTTTGATTGGGTTATTTTATGGCGTGGTTTCCATATATAAATTCCTTAAAAAGTGTTTTATGGTCTTGGTGGGGTTGTATGGTATTTTTCAAAACATTTTGGTTGGTTGGGTTTTATTATTAAATCAGGAGATGACTTTTGGTAAAGTGTTTTCAAATATTCTATTGGGTTTTTGGTGTACCATTTTATGTGTTTACAAATGAAAAAGGAACATGAAAAATGGTATTCTCTTTAAACCTCAATGACATAATGGTTTTTTTATCAAATCAAGATATTTCCACATGGGAGACATCTATGGAAAAAATTAAATGTGTTTATTAAAAAAAATTGTTTTCCAATGAAATTTATTTTGAAGTGAGTATGAAAATGATAAAATATCATTTGGTAGATGAAAAATTATTCGGCGTGCATTTTGGAATAGAATGGCACATTTGGCTTTATAAATATGAAACATTGCTTGATTAATGGTTTGGGTAATACATTTGAACATACAATGTTATAGTTTTTTTTTGGAACCATCAGTTTTAGATTATGTTTTGTGTTGATTCTTTGAAAGTATGGTGTTTGATTACTGTGTACTCACTTGGAAACTCTATTGTTATCAAAAAGGATTTAAATAGTTCCAATGATTATATAGTGTGATGAACCATTAGTCAAAATTTATGATATAATGAAAGTATATACGTATATAGATATGGGGTACATCTAGAGGGGGTATCCCTTTATGGGTTATTATATAGAGTGTCCGTCTTTGGGGTAGGCGGGTGATGAGATATGAGTCACCTGTTTAGGGGCCTCCAACTTAAAGAGTATTATTATTGCTGTCATGTGTTCCTGGGAGTCATTTAGACGATCGAGTGACGGTTGTTGATCACACATGATTAAATAGGTTAATACCCCCAAGATTGGTTATTAGGCCAAGCAAGCTTTACCAATGGATTGGTCAGTTATAGAGCATGCATTTTGTTAAAGAATTATGATGTTCACCATTCCACAATAGTTGGTTTCGAACTGAGTACATCTAGGGGTCTTCTAGGGATGTTTAGGATCATCCATGGCTACTGGATTATCTTTCATTTCATGTTCGTTTTCTATTATACAAGTTTATTTCTAGCTGACATTGTTTACATATTTTACATAATCCCATATCTGGAATAAATTGTTTTTGATTTTTATTATTAAATGTAAAATTATATTTGAAATTTTAGATCACATGTGATGGAATTTTAAATGGGAAAAATATTTTTCTTATTTTAAAATTTGTAAACTATATTTATATATGTGTATATAAAACATGTTTTAAAGGATGGTTTCGAAAAAAATAAATGTTGGATTATGTGGTTTATTACGGTAGAAAAACTATGAATTTTAATTCTCACACATATTATATCATTGTAGTTATAGGTACCCTTTTCTCATGTTCTCTTGTATGAGTTGCTAATTTTTTGATAAAGTTCGGCCTTTTGTTTGGTGGTGACCTATAATGTCATGTAGAGGTATGTGCAGTTTATTTTTACTTCACTGCGAGTTTACTTTTGATGGTCAGATCCTATATATTTGGTTATCTATTTATTGTTCTCCAAATCATTACCAACTGTAATATTTAGATGCTGTAAATAGGTTGGTAGTCCATGGGGATCGGGAACACACCCCGAACCATGCCGCGGACCAGCTCAGTTGACCAGTTCAGGGTCGACGAGAGTTTGTTAGTGAAAAAATGGTATCAGAGGAGGCCCATGTTATTTGGGGTGTTCGGTAAGAAGATATTTAGACTGTCAAGACTTGATGAGTAGGTACGGGAAGGACGTCATGATCTCGATCCCATACCAAACATCGAGTAACCAGGGGTAGTCTAGGAATTGTGTCCCAGTATCATTCTGGGTTTTTATAGAACGGGGAATGACAATAGAGACAAACAGATGTTTCATTATGATTTCACATTGAGTATTGACCCATGTGGAGTCTGAGTACAAGGTTTATGTTCCTTGTAGTAGTTAATTATTACATGGGCCATGGCCCGGTACCATGTTTCATAGTTAATAATGACTACTAGTCCCTCACTGCAGTAATATGATTCAAGTTTAGTGTTATCTTGGTTTTGGTCAGTGTGACTGTAATTTTAAAAATTAGAAACAAAGGTTTTGAAAATATATATATAAATTTAGTGGAAAAAAATCAAGAATTTATTTTTAAAACTGAAAGATCTTGGTCTGAAAATCTAATTTTTACATGGAATTGGTAGAGATGCTGTTTAGGTGAAACCTCCTGTAATATTTATGAATGTTTTCAAATGTGGGGGATAAATGGAAAGTGCATGGTGCTTCATATGGATGAGTGTGGATGAATTCATGTGAAATAGTTCATTGGAATATACGTCTGTGTACATGGAATTAATGGATTGAACTCATTTTAATAATGTGATTATGAATAGGGGAAATGATATTGGAAATTGTGTTTTGTTTGAAATTTGGGGTTTCTATTTGGATTATCTATTTGAAATAATATGGTTTTGAAATCATAATAGAATTTTGATTTTTGGGTTTTGTTTGTATTTGTTTGGTTCCTGAGTATTCCATTTTGGATCGTGATATTAATTTTAATTATAATTAGATTTTATATAGGTTTTAGATTTGTATATTATATGTTTTTTATAAAATTCCACCTGGAATGATCCCCATGGTTTCTGATAAATCATGCTCAGTTTTGTGACCATCATGAATATTTCCTATCCTCAATGGGTATTTTGTTTCATTAAAGCCATTTATGTTGTATGAAATGGTCGAGGGTGTTTTTAGGGTATTGGCAACTCCCGAAGTTGTGAGAGTGTGTGTCGTTTTGGATCTATTCGAAGGACTAGCTCTGTATGAATGAGAGTTGTTTGCCCGGCCATCCCTATAAGTTAGTATAATGTGGGATGTCTCTAAATCCATCTCCGTTTGATGGTTTATAACAGAAGAGGATTATAGAATGAAAATGGAGGACCACAAGCACATTAAACAAGGACAACAGAAAGTGAAATCATGTGTTGATCATTTCTAGGAATGTGTGTCATTTTTTCCATAGGTATCGTGACATGATTTGATGAATACTTATCTCTTCATCAGGGGTCATCATCCAAAGTTCAAGGTTCGGGTTATCCCTTAAATTGACCATCATTTTGAGATATTTGTGGAAGAGGCTTTCCTGGATGGGTTGGTCTCCAGAGTACAAATTCATAGAAGTCCAGTGTGTCCATTTTCTCATGAAGGTTCCTCGTCGAACGAGCAGAGTGTCCTAGAGGAACATGTTTCTGATGAGTTATCTACATTGGTTCAATAATCCAATTAATTAGACTATTTAAGGGTTTTCACATAGTTAGTATGTTTAGGTAAATCGAAGCCATCATGTCACATACCATTGAAGACGTGTCAGCACTGCGAGTGTTTGCGTCATATAGTGAAATTTGGTAGGAAGCATCATTTAATTGAGAAATTATGACTGGAGGATTCTAGTGATGGGATCTGTGGCGGGAGATTCATCAGCCATTAGAGCCCCAACCATAGTTTGTGGGGTAAATCAAGCTCTCAGTTAGGAGTTGACAGGTGTGTGAAGCCTTAGTTAGGGTTTTGTGTTCTCTGCTTGTAGTGGAACATTTAAAACATTTTTCCCTCTTTCATTCATGTTAATTTTTTTAATTTGTTTAAACATAATTTTTTGTAGTGAATTTATTATGGAATTGTTCTATTATCACCGAAGTAGTCCTGTTTGGGTGGATTTGGTTTTCAGAAACCTTTATTTTTCATAAAAGTGCATTTATTCCTTGAATGTGATGATCATGGTATTTCTAGGTTTGTTTGAAGATGTTTGTGCACATTTTAGAATCTATGAGTGTAGATATTATCAGGTTAAACTCATGTGTTATGTTCAAATCAAGGGTTTTTCGTTACTATTTTTGGTTCTTAGTCTGAGTTGAGAGATCCATGTTTCAGCAGAGGTGATCTTCATATATATTGTAGAAGTTTGTTTGGATTGGTTGGTTGTTTTCACATCTCCCACCCTCTACTCAGGGTTATACGATTGGTTGTTAAAATTTAGCACTAGTTGACTTCATTTGATGGGGTGAAACCTACCCAATTCTCTAATTCCCTTGTGTTGTGTTTTCATACGGATTCAATCAGACATAGATTATGGTTTTGCCTATTATTCAACATGGAGACTACCTAGGGTTATGAAGAGTCTGTGGTGGGGAGAATTTTCAATCATCGATTTTTTTATTTTATTTTTATTTTATTATTTATATGTTCTGGGTTCTTGTTCCATGGTTTAGGTTGGGACCACATTTTAAAATTTTCTTATTTAAAAATTTTACTATTTTTTGGACCAGTGCACTGTCACTACACGTTTGGCATTAGCTATGCAATCGACATAGGTTTTATTAATTGTTTCATTATTCTTACTATTATAACAATAATAATTATTTTTTTATTCTGATTATTATTTTTCTATTTTATAATTATTATATTTATTTTTATCTATTTATTATGTTATTATAATTATTTATTGCATTTTTATTTTATAAAAAATTATTAACATGATTATTATTATATTAATTTTATTATTATTATTTCATTACGATCTAGTTTTTTTATTATTAGTGAAATAATTAATATTTTTACTCATATTAATTATAATTTTTACTGTCATTGTGAATTTTATTATTATAATTATTATAATTATTATTACTATTGTTTTATTATAATAAATTTTAAAGAGGGAAAGAGTCAAAGATGGGGGTGGGTCGCGACCCCCCCCCCCCCCCCCACATCGCATGGTGCCTCCAATTTTACTCCATCCCAATAAGCGAGGTGTTATCCATCAGTAATTCGGCACCAAGAACCCTAGCTCCCTCCGCTGTTGACCTTCTACTCCTAGTCGCCACCCTACATCACCCCCATAGGCATCACCACACCTCACGTCAGCATCCCCATCAACCCCTACTTTCAGACATGCCTTCTCCCACTCTCTATCTATATCGGCCAACATCAGTCTCTTGTGCATCGTCTATCCGGCCCCTCTACATTCTTATCAGTGCCTATCTAACATCCAGACCCCCTTACTCTCCCTTGCTCCGGCCTGTGACGCACCCAGACCCCCATCGTCTCTCTTGCGGTATTCACCAACAAACCCACTAAGCCCTCCCCGAACACATTCCCCTTTTGGGATCCAAACCACCTAATCTAGTATATTTAACTATTTATTATTTCATTTAATTTCATTTCATCTTTTTAGTTTTAATTCAATTTTTCTAAATCAAAATAATGTGGGCTACGTGTCGTGCGTTTTTCTAACTATTTAGCATGGGTAGTTGGCTCGTGAGGGATTTTTTTTCCTTCTATTGAAGTATCTTCACATACAGACATGATTTTAGGTAGGTTAATTAATGTGTTTTTATTTTCCAATGAATTAAATTAATACCTTCATTATTTTAATTATTTTTTTATTTAATTTTTTTTCACCTTAATTATAATTTGGACTGCTTTTATGATAATGAATTTTTTTGGTGATATTTTATAGAAATAGTTTTCAAATCATTATTGTGAGTTGGTACATTTAATTTTCTTATAATATTTTAGTATAGCATTTATATGATAGTAATATGTTGATTTTATGGTACATTCACTTTGAAAATATTTAGTAAACCGTTTCTACGATTTGGTATCATTTCATGAATTTTTTAGGAGTTTCGAATCAAATTTTTTAATGGACTTGATATGAGAATGAATTAAAAAGAATATTTTGATTGGGTATTTGGTGAAAATACTTTTTTGATTCATATATGTGTTTTTATGAATGTTTAAAGGATTTATAAAAATGTTTATGTGATAGAAAATCAAGTATTATAATAATTTTTGTGTTTGATTGATTTGTCCATTTTATGGATTAGTGGGTATATAGTAATGCTTTAAAATCGGTTTTATTATATCATTGGGGTTGATTTGTAATTTTTTCAAATGTAGTTGATTGTTGGGATTTGTTTTTAAATCATGTGATTACATTTTGGAATGGGTTTTCAAATATTCCATTAGGTGTTTTGTGTACCATTTAATGTGTTTTCAAATGAGGATGGAACATGGAATTTGGGTTACTATTTTAACCTCAGTAAATAAAATTGTTTTTGGTTTTCAAATAAAGTTTCTTCTACATGGGAGATTTGTATGGATGAATTTAAATGAGTTTTTTAATGCTTATTCGTTTGATTTTGAAATGATTTTGACATGATTTTGTAATTAAAAATGTCTCGTTTTGTATTTGCGAAATGATTTGGTGTTTATTTTGGACCATAAGGGCACTTGTTGCTTTGTAAAAAAGAAATAATTACTATGCGATGGTTTGCGTAATATTTTTTAACATTTCATGTTAATGTTATATTGGGCACTTTCATTTTTAGTGTAATTATTGTGTTGATTCAATGAATGGATGATGTTTGATAAAAGTGTTCCCGTTTGGAAAATATATTGTCTACAAAAAAATTTTAAATTGTTATGATGATTGAATGGAGTGACGATATAGTTGAAACCTTTTATGATATAATGAAAGTATATATGTTTATATATGGGGATCTTCTATATTGTAGATATACCTTTACGGTTATTGTATACAGTGTTCGTGTTTGTGGAGGGGAAGTGTGGTGAGATGAGTACCGTGTGCGAGGGAATCTTATATGCACAGTATTATTATAAGTAACATGGATTCCTAAGAATATTTTAGATGATCTAGTGACAATTTCTGATCAACCCCAATTAGACAGGATGGTACCCCCTCGATTGGTTATTAGGATAGGTTGGATTTTCCAATAGATTAGTCAGCCATAGGTCTCCTAGATGGTTATAGGAATAAGAGATTCACCATATTTCATTAGGTGGTTCAGAACCCAGAAATCATAGGGGTATTCTAGAGATGTTTAGGATCACTTATGGTTACTAGATTATTCTTAATTTCTTATTAATTTTCTGTTATAATAGATAACATACATCTTACATTGTTTACATGTTTTACATTAACCTAGATTTTGTATACTTAATTTATGGTTTTGGATATAAATTGAAAAATTCATTTGGAAATGGATTGTCACATGTGTTGGATTTATAAATGGTAAAAACATTTTTATTTTTTTA
Source organism: Viscum album (assembly GCA_963277665.1). Lineage (NCBI taxonomy): Eukaryota > Viridiplantae > Streptophyta > Magnoliopsida > Santalales > Viscaceae > Viscum > Viscum album. The sequence continues at coordinate 1,404,316,868 of OY728122.1, read as the reverse complement.
AAATTTGAAATCATTATTTTTATATATGTATTTCAAACAAGTGTTAATGGATGGTTTTTAAAAATGAGATGTTGGATTGTGTGGTTTATCTTGGGAACCCTATTGATTATTTTAATAATCTAACATATCCTATCATTTCAAATTCATTTCATATATTTCTCATGTTCTCTTCACTGAAATTCTCATTATTAAACAATGGTATTCTTTTGGTTTGGTGGTGACAAATAAGGTCACGCGGAGGAATGTGTGGATTATTTTCTTTCTACAACATTTTTTATTTTGATCGTCAGTTTTTTTATTTGTTTGTATTCTTTTCCATGGTGAAAATCATTCCCAATGGAAAAAATTTTATAGTTGATTCTAGTTTCAAGCTCGTGGGTATTGGAAAACACATCAGCCATGGCTATGGACTTCCTCACGTCACAGATTTAGGGTCGACCTAGGTTTCTTCATGACAAGAAAGATAACATTAATTTAAACTTTTCTACAGATTTCTAGATTCCTAATATGATATCAATTTTATGGGATCGTTCTTTAATACAAACTAAAACTCTTCTTAAAAAATAACTTATTTAGATCTACATTCAATCATATATTGATAAACAAAAATCCAATCTATTCCAATAAAGACATAAAACTATAATATGTAAAAAAAGGATTATCAGTTAATTTAGTTTCATAGATAATAATAGTAATATACATGAAATTAAATTTTGTTATAACATTTTCTCATATTGTAAAAACCATATTCCTCATATCAAGAAAAACATTAGAAAAATCTTAGTAAATAGGAAAAGACCCTAATACCACTTCAATATATGTCCCTATATCTACTCACATATTCTCAAAGGATCTCAACCCACTTTTCTTATTATATTATGGCTTCTTTCAATCAATTTAATCATTTTTGGGTAGGTATTTTCATAATGATACATCTCACCACATGTAATACCCATTATTCTATTCCTATCATGACTAGTTTATGATCATTTTAATAATGATATCATGTCATATGTATAAATTTACCACATCCAAAACACATCCCAGTAATAGTATTGCATTACACATGGTAAATTTTTCCACCCTATTAAAAAACTAGAAATTGAAATTTCTTACCTCCAAATTTATTTATTTAATCTTACCCATAATATTCCACTTAGACCTCTTAATCTCTTTGTTCTCAATTTACTCATGTTCATTAGATAACTCCATTTCTATCATATCAGATCATCGAACAAGTTTCTCATAAAATTGAAATTCTCGGGGGGCCAACTCCTTTTTAAATCATTGGTTCAATCCTTTGTAAAAGCATTTAGTTTTTTATGATGACCCCGAATAAGATTTGAAGTGTAACTTTCAAATTGTGTAAATGTTTCTTCATAAAATGACACTAAATCAATCTCTTTTTTACTATATTAAAGGAATTTCATCTCCATCTAATGTCGAACAACATGAGGAAAATATTTTTCTAGGAAATGAATTTTCAATTCTTCACACTATATGGCTACAATATCTTCTCTATCAGAGATATTATTGAACATTTTCCAGCACATAACATTTTCACCTTCAAAATGATAAACGGAAAGTATAACCTATTGATTATATAATCATCCCATAACATATAATATATTTTCAATGGATTTAATACACACATCATATGCTATATGTTTTTAAGATCCTCTAAATAAAGGAGGGTGATGCCTTATAAAATGTTCCACAATTGTCAGGTTCTATTATGGTCGCTAGGGTTGTTCTCTTTAATGGATGACACTACCATTTATTTCCTATGTCAGCTAAGCCATTACTATCAGAAACATATCAATTCTAATTCACACAATTAATCGATATAGTTTTGGAATGATATCAACCTCTCAGTTCCTTCTAACTTCATCTTCCCTATTTCTTATATGGAAAAAAATTCTGAGCATACATATCATAGTTGATTGGAAATTGTAATCATTAAATACATTAACATTTCAATATAAAAATAATAATAAAATAATTTATGCTATTTTTTTACATCAGAATAACTTCAAATGTTATCTTAATGGTGCCTCTAATATCAACTTTACGGGACTTCCCTTAAATATTACATAATATCACTATTTAAACTAGATATTACATCATTAAATTCCCATATGAAATTTTCAGTTTACATTTATAGATATTGGGGACATAACACATACATATCAACCCATTATAATAATATATGGATACTGTTAAAAGAGTATCCATTTCATTTAGAACAAAAAAAAATTAATAGAAAACAAAATGTATAATTTGAAAAATCGTCAAAACATTTAACATAACATTATTATTTATCTAATACATCTTTATATACATTAAAAAACATTTATAAACATGGTATTAGGATAAAAATATCAATATAGGATACAAAAATAAGAAAATAAACCATTCACCCATGAAAACATTTAACATGTGAAATCATTTCCAAAAAGACAAACATCCCACACATATATACTTTCGTGGTGAGACATGAGATTTTCAAAAAACATTAAATAACATATATAAAACCTTTAGATTATTTTTGGACATTAATTATTTATAATTTAACCATGATAGCTAACTGATGATTTGTAACCTCACGACTACCATACAATGTAACACCCACAACTACCTTATGTTGTAACAATCATAGTTAAACTTGGAGTGACCATGTGGCTGACCTCCTGCACACACATAAACAGTTGAATTTATGTATATAAAGGTCCCTCCTTTTATTGTAACAAATTATAAAGGAAAAATATTATTGTAAAACCTTTATAATATTATAGAATCATTCTTTTTTGATTTTATAAAATAATATTTTTTAAACAATATTTTTAACGAAAAGATGCTTTAAAATCCTAATATTTTAGTGAGAATTAATATAATTAAAGTGTTATGTGTATAAAATATAAATCTACTTAATAAATTATAATATAATATAAATTCATAATACGAATAATATCTGCATCAAATTGTTAATAAAAAGAAGATTGGACCAATGAATATAAATTGAGTTATGAATTCCCTTACATTGGGTTTGTCTTACATCAATGATGTTTATAAATACAATATAATGTTTAAAAGTGTGTTATTAAAATATTTTTGAAACTTATTTATGTCTATAATACCTTATATGATCATTTAATAACTTTATTCAACACATTTGTTTATAATATTTATTTATTTTTATTATTTTTGGTGCATTCTTTACATGATTTTCATGGTCAGTTTGTGAAGGATTTTCTTATCAAATGAAAGATAAAAAACACAAGTTTAAAAAATTGGTGTTAATATTTATATATAATGTTAAATTATTCACTAAATCATTTTTGTTGTATGATATGAGGTTGAATTATTATATGTATTAGTAGTGATATTCGTTTAAATCATTTTACTCGTTCCTCAAAAACCATGAAAATGATTGATCGTATACCATTAATTTTATGCATATAATTTAATCACATAACATGATAGAGGTAATATAATAAATTTTAAAAACTATTGCAACGAAAAAAAATATATTTCATCCATAATTTAAAAATGTTAAGGAAGTTGGAAAAATATCTTCCATGTTTTTTTTGTAAATCGGTATAACATGGACAATATTTTTATTTTTAGAATAAGCGGTGGGGATGAAAAGAATGTTGATGAAAATTCCAATAAACATGATTAAAATCCAAAATATATTTAATTATAGAGCTTTCATGAATATTTGATAAGTGATTTTGAAGAGGGTATAAGAAAAAAATGAATTGGAATGAAAACACAATTTTGAAATACTATAGGAATGGTTTTACATAATTTTAATCAATTGTATAATATTTTTTACCAGGAATATAAATATTCTTGGATAATGTTACAACAAATAGTAAATAATGATTGTGTGTTAGAACCAAGGGTGTTTAAATAATACATTATTCTTGGAATTTTTTATATAACTGATAATGTTTATACGATGTATATTACAGTATTTTACAATTCATCAAAAATTAAAGAATTAAAGAGAATTCCAAAAAACAATCTAACCATTTTTCGACGTGCATAATTGCAAAATTAACTACTTTTTTTAAAATTAGTTTTTAAATATGATAAACTTATATTTTATATAAACTCATAATTTATTTGAAAAATAAAAATTTTAAAACTATAACGCATATTTTATCACCTTGAAAAATAAATAAAGTTCTTATTATATTATAACCTTGTGAAAAAATAATATTATTTAATATTCATAGGGTCATATTACTATTCATATTATTATTCAAAAAGTATTGTTATATTCAAATAATATGCATGTTCTACTATACTCCAAATAACTTAATGATCACAACTCTAGATGCCAGTATTTATAAATTAAAATTATAGAAGTGAAAAAATTATGTTTAATCGATAGTTTATAAATATATCCTTAAAAAGATTCATTACGTCAGAACTTAGGGTTTCATGGATTTTAATTTATTTTTTTCTCAAAACCGCGTGGTGTTACATTTATAAATTTTATGACCCATAATCAAACCAATGTAATTAAATAATGCAACGGATCTGGGCTTCAAGTTCAAGGAGATTCACCGTTGAAAACTTTTTAGTCTTATTTAATGATTATTTTCTCATATACATCCAGAGAAAGGAGGAACTTGAGAAGAATTTAAATATGATTATAGAAACCATAATAAGTTTGAATCAATTAGAAAATTATAATAAATGTGAGTTTTGGTTTGAGGATGTTTCATTTTTTCATAATATTATCACTAATAATGGAATATCTGTATGCCCCATTAAGACAAAGGAAATTGAAAATTCTTCCATTAAAAAAATTTTATTGTATATTCATAGTTTCAATGGTCATGGTGGGTATTAATAGGTATTTTTTAAGAACATTTCATGGTTATCAAACCCACTAAACAAGATTGCATGAAAAGGAGAAAAGTTTGTATGGACTAGTGAATCTGAATATTGATTCAAATAGTTAAAAATGTGAATTATCTCCATGATAGTAATCACACATCCGACAAGTGGGGAACTATTTTCAGAATGTAGTTATGGTTTCAATATGGTTAATGGATGTGCATTAATGAAAATGATAATTTAATAGATAGTTCATCATTGAATATAAATTATTTTGATTCAAAAAATCCCACACATGATTTGGAGTTGGAATCTATGATCATTGATTTTAAAATATAGTAGAATTGTATATTTGGTTATATGTGTCAAATATATACTTATAATAATTTCTTAAAATATATATTCTCATTTAAGGTGATTAATATTCTCCAGTGAAGATGGATTAATCTCATAAATTATTTTTACAGCTCAGTTTTCTACCATCTTTCCAATAAGAATAAAGTGATATGTGATCTAATTAGATAGGATATTATATCGTTATCAATGTTGAAAATTTAGTAAGATCAAATATTCTTAAAATGAAAAGGATGAACATAGTAATTGTTAAATAAGTAATATCATTAATGATTTATCAAATTATTTCCAACAATACCTTATAGATGATATAATGGATATTCAATAAATGATGCTGAAATCATAAATTCGTATAAAATATATAGAATGAGACATCCTTAGGGTTCTAAAGGAACGGGGAAAAAATCATTATATTTGTATCACCAATATGTGTACAATACAATGCATAGATAAATAAAAATATTATGAATATTTTTAATATCTCAACATTCTCTATTCACCATGGGAGAATAATGATGTATCAAGTTCATCAAGAGAACTATAGATATGAGAATATAAAAATTGAAATTTTTGAATATAAATAAATGTGCCTAGTATTTCATCATATTTTTTATGAAATGAAAATATTATAGGTTGATGATGTTACCAATACCCACAACAACAATTACATGGGAAATCATAACCAAGGAATTTGTCACTTGACAAATAAAGGAATCAATAGGAAACAATGTTATATGGGTTATCACGAATCATTATAAATATATATCATACATTATTGAATATCGAGGGGAATTATAACAAAATATAAATTCATTGTTATATATCAGTGAATTTGTAGGGATTTAAGGAGTAAAACTATCGATTATATCTGATTGTGATCCATTATTCACCTATGTTTTCTATAAAATCTCAAACATGCTATAAAATTTGATTTCAACATCTGTAAGAAAAATAATCACCAAAATAGTATACAAACATTGAGTTCTATTACGAAACATGAATTCATGTTGAGAGAGAGTGATATGACTTACAAAGTGTATTAGACAAAAATATTTTTTGGATGAGTTCTCTTACAACAACAGTTTCAACTTGATCCTCAAAATAGGATCATATGAAGACCATATATGTTAAATATGAAGAACACCAGAGTACTAGGATGAATTATATGATTGTAAGTTCTCAAAGATAAAATGGTAAATGAAATGGTAGAAAAGGTGTAATCCATTTACATTAAAATAATGTCATCCCAATGTATACAACTGAGCTATGTAGAAAATCATTGAAAGGAACTATATCTTATAGCTCAAGACATTGTATTCCTGTATATATCTCTGTGATGGATGTTTAGGAGACTGCAGGTGAAAGGCAAAATGTAAAGGCCCGGACCCCTCCGGTCCATTCTTTGTTGAAATCGATGTGGTCAACACGACGCGCGTTATAATGATAATTTTAATACTGATGATAACGTAAAAATATGTTAAATAATAATGATGATGACATAAATTGTTGATTAATTAAACTAAAAAGAATAATCATGATAAAATGATTTAATGGGTGTTATTATTATTAATGATGTGAAGTGGGAAGGTGTGTGATCCATTAGACATTGATAAATGAAACATGCAGTTTGTTATAATTTGAGTAATTGTTGAAATTAAATTTGAATAATAATTATGGCTGTTGTGTTATTAATATTATTCATAATATTAATAATAATGAGAAATTGATGAAATGAGTCATGGTATTTATTGCAAACAATTAAATGAACATGTAAGTGGAAGCACGATGGTGCGTTCAAAAAAAATTAAAGGTGAGTTCGTTATATTGGGTTTATGAAATTGATTGGTTTTTATTTAATAAATGAGTTTTCAATTTAATCAGTGTGAAATAAAAATAAATAGAATTAAAATAATTAAATTGACGGATGTTACGCGACATTGACATGGCATGGTCAGATTCAGATATCCAACAGGGTTGTTTAACGTGGTCAATGCGATGAGTATAAATATTATCATTATTAAAAATAATAATGGTGATGAGTTAATAAAATAAGTTTATGAATTGTTTTTATTATTGAAAAACAATAAATGACAATGATGGCGTAAAACTATGTGCGAGAGGTTAATGAAATTAAAGGTATTAAAAAAGGGGTTGAATATTTAGTTATATTAATTTTGTTTTGTCGTGGATATGGTTTTAATTAAATGGAATGGTTTTAATTTAATATGAGAATAACCATGGTAAACTAATTTAATGAGATTAAATTAGAACATTAATGATGGGTGTTATTATTAATAATAACATGGAAGAGTTAGATTGAAGAGAGAATGATATAGTAGAAAATTCAGAAATAATAAAAGAAAAAAAGGAAAGGCAATCAAGGAGGTGGGGCGTGATTGGCATGGGTATAGGCAAGTCGCCACTTTTGTGGAGCTTGATAAAATTGTGGAATAAAGATTGAATATTGGAGAGAGGGAGGTATTATATGATAATAATGAAAATAAATAAATAAATATAAAAGGGAGAGTGATTTGCGGCTTGTGTGCGAAGTGTTCCATGCGTCGAATGAGTTTAAATATATGAAATAAATAAACAATTAAATTAAATAATATAATAATCATGTTATTGTGTTTGTTGATAAAAAACATTTTCGATAGTAACGTATTCATGCGACCTCGGTTTCACGAACCGTCAGCGGTAGTGTAATCATGTAATTAAGACGGTAATTTTAAGACCAGTGATGGATACTTTTTTTTATGAGTTATGTCTCGGGTCAACGAAACACACATATTAATAAAATTGACGTTATTATTAAATGCATGAAAACTGCGTGACGTGTCGTGTATTGACCAGTCAAAACGTGTAACGGGTGTACGGTCACACCGTGTATTCATCAATACACGCTGCATACTGTTTTACCTATTCGTTGCCTATATAAGAAAGGGCCGCGGATTGTTTCCAGACCAATTTCTTCGCATGACGACACTCTTGGATGATCAAGAAGTCTTCCTCCTCTAACTTCTTTGTCCGAACTCCGATTGTCGATCCGTCAGCGGCCACAGGATCGTAGCGAAGAGGCGAAGCTTCTAAGCCCGGACTTGTCACCTTTCCTTCCGGCCTTCCTTCTCCAGCTTCCATCCTAGGAGGCGTTTGTCGGGTTTGGCGAAGGTGGAGGACACCGAAGGATGTTGTCGGAAGCGACGTGATCGGGACCTTTTGAGTTAGGGGTTTACCTTCGTCTCTCTTTTTGGTGCAACATGCGTGGTGGGATATTTTTCTTTTGTTCCATGGGATGCAGTTGAACTTTAAATAAAGATAATAACCAGATAAAGAAGGGTTTGGGGTTTTGTGCTGTTTCTATTTCCTTCCAGTTTCATTATCTTCAGATTGTGATTTTTGGATTGAAAGGCCTTTGCCTACTGAAAATCAAGGCCGTTGGTGGCCTTTGCGTGCACAATTGATATCTGAATTGTTTGTTGTTGGTTTTGTTAAAACATGGAAAATGGATAAGCACGTAAATACTGGTTGATTAAATGATAATGAAAACCTTGTGTGATCACCCCGATTGAACAAAGATGGAATAATGAACATGTTGGTGGTTTGGTGGTTTTGTGGAAAATTCCTTTAATTATGAAAAGTGTTTTGATTATGAAAAGTGTTTTGATGTAAAAGGTGTTTTCAAATGCAGAAATGTTTTGTGTGTGGAAAGGGTTTTATGTGTGGAACTTTGAAATAAATGAATGATGGAATGTTGTATGGTTGTGATAATCTCTTGTAAATGAAATGGAATGTGGTTGCTTGCGTTTTACCTAACCTTGGTTGTGGATGGCAGGGATATGTTTGTGAAAGGTTTTGTCTGGATGTTAGTTGCCCAGTAGTAATAATTTGTTAAACCATTGCATGAAACATGAAAACCTAAATGGGGTTGGGGGATGATTGTTTGGTTGTTGATGCATGCTTCGTGGTAGCAGTGCTGAGGCACATGCTCAGTTTCTCTTTTTTTAGAAGCCATATGTTGGGCTGTGTGTTTGGTATATGTATATATATAATTGTATCTTTGTGTTTTGTCGCACCACACCCATGTCAAGCACCTAGTGCCGAACACTCCCATTTTATGGGAGAGGGTGTTTCCCCTTAGTTACTAGCACCTTCCTGCTCCTTCTTCCATAGGCTATGATGGCTTGAGGTGACCTTACACCCAAGACTCTTCGGGTAGGTCTCGGAGGCTGTGATGGCTTGAGGCGACCTTTAGCCCAAGACTCTTCGGGCAGGCTTACCGTTCCCAAGAACCATCGGGATGAGGCCCAGGTGTCTGCGGGCGGGTTAGTGGTTGTGGCCCAGGTGTGTGCGGGCGAGATGTGTGGTTGTGAGGCCCAGGTGTGTGTGGGCGAGATGCGTGGTTGTGAGGCCCAGGTGTTTGCGGGCGGGATGCGTGGTTTCGCCCAGGTGTGTGCAGGCGGGAAGAGTGTGGTAGCGTCAGGACGTTTGCCGTTAGGAAGAGCAGCATCTAATTAAGTGGGAAATGGTGCGGGGTACCCAATACTTTTGTTCTATATATATACTAAACTTGTTTGTGTTACTTGGTGAGTGTGACCAGTGAGGCTGGGTGGATATTTTTTCCTTGTTAGTTTCTGGTTCTTCTATTTTCTCACGGGACCTTAGAGTGTCTCCCCACTTGTGCACGAGAGCTTTAGGTTTCCCTACTGAGTATACTTGTATGCTCACCCTATGTTTACTTTCAGGTTTCAAGGAGGACTACCAGGGCCGTGCGGGACCCTACTAGTCGGGCAGTTGGTGTTTTGCAGCTGTTGTTCTCTTGTTTTCTTTGGCATTGTACTTTTGAGCTTCCTTGTACTTGTACCTTGTTATAAAAATTGTTTAAACATGCATGTGGGCTTGGTTTGGGTTTATTTATATACACTTGTTCTTTTCCCTTTTTGGTGGTTTACTTGTACTATTTCCCAATCCAAAATAATAAAAAGGGCAATTCCTCCCATATTTGTGAAAACTCATACCCTTGGTGCTAGTCTCCAACCCGGGGCCTACTGGAGGCGGGACTCGGGGGTCATTATCTCCCTTTCACCATTGCCAGCTCAGGAGGGGAATCTTTGGTGGGAGGGGGTCGTGACAGAATGGTATCAGAGGCTGGTGGTTGAGTGATCGGATGGAGTCTGGAGTTAGGCACAATGAGGACTGCATGGGATGGTAGGGCAACAATGTTCGTTAATCTTGGTGCGTGACATAGGTCAGGGAAGACCGGCTAGGACACAGGATTTTAGGGCCCCCCATGATCCGATGCAAGGACTCTGAGCCTACCAAACGACCAAGTGAGACTATATTGATTGCAGGGTAGAGACCCTAGGGAAGGTACATGCATCATCATGTTTGTGTTTTACTTGATTTGGGTGTTCTGGGAAAGAAATTGAAATAAAATGATAATTAAAACATTGAGTTTTTTTCTTACTACTTGGGCTTAGGCGATCCTTGTTTACCGTACATCTATGGCACTTGGACGTTAACAGAAATGCAGAGAAGTGGGACGCGGACAATTTCACGCAACAGAAGTGGCAACCCCAGCAAGGCGAAAGATAAACAGTTATGTTTCATGTTTTACTTAAATGATCTCGTTTATGTTTTGTTTAAATCCAGGAGCATCACACTCAATTGTTGAAACTCATTCTCGCCCATGCTTTGGGCCTGGACCTTTTTTTTCATGAGTCTATAATGCTATGTTGTCTCCCGCTTTTCTTTAAATGTACGTGAAGAGCCCTATCATGTGGGGAGGGGAAGACCTAATCCCTAATCGAGACGCGTTAATGTGGATGCGATTTAACCCGTGCAGGCGAGTCAGTGCCGCCTAAAGCGGATAATATCTCAAAATGGGAGAAGGAATTCCTCAAGCCATGTGTCCGGGCAGTGTGTGGGTTGTACGTTGTTGGGTTCAGTGTAAGTTGGAAAAAAAACCTAATATATGGGAAAGGAAAAACCTGATCCTTAATCAAGGCGCATTAATGAGGATGTGATTAAACCCGTGCAGGCGAGTCAGTGCCGCCTAAAGCGGATAGTATCTTGACATAGGAGATGGAATTCCTAACTCATAGAGTTGTTGGTTGGTTCCTTGTCATGACGAGAGCCCTGAGAGGTATCTTGTGGAGTGGTTCTTCAGATCCTTTCTTTTTTCTAGGTTGGTTTTTAATTCTCGAGGACGAGAATGTTTTGAGAGGTATATGATGTAATGGCCCGGACCCCTCCGGTCCATTCTTTGTTGAAATCGATGTGGTCAACACGACGCGCGTTATAATGATAATTTTAATACTGATGATAACGTAAAAATATGTTAAATAATAATGATGATGACATAAATTGTTGATTAATTAAACTAAAAAGAATAATCATGATAAAATGATTTTATGGGTGTTATTATTATTAATGATGTGAAGTGGGAAGGTGTGTGATCCATTAGACATTGATAAATGAAACATGCAGTTTGTTATAATTTGAGTAATTGTTGAAATTAAATTTGAATAATAATTATGGCTGTTGTGTTATTAATATTATTCATAATATTAATAATAATGAGAAATTGATGAAATGAGTCATGGTATTTATTGCAAACAATTAAATGAACATGTAAGTGGAAGCACGGTGGTGTGTTCAAAAAAAATTAAAGGTGAGTTCGTTATATTGGGTTTATGAAATTTAATGGTTTTTATTTAATAAATGCGGTTTCAATTTAATCAGTGTGAAATAAAAATAAATAGAATTAAAATAATTAAATTGACGGATGTTACGCGACATTGACATGGCATGGTCAGATTCAGATATCCAACGGGGTTGTTTAACGTGGTCAATGCGATGAGTATTAATATTATCATTATTAAAAATAATAATGGTGATGAGTTAATAAAATAAGTTGATGAATTGTTTTTATTATTGAGAAACAATAAATGACAATGATGGCGTAAAACTATGTAAGCGAGGTTAATGAAATTAAAGGTATTAAAAAAGGGGTTGAATATTTAGTTATATTAATTTTGTTTTGTTGTGGATATGGTTTTAATTAAATGGAATGGTTTTAATTTAATATGAGAATAACCATGGTAAACTAATTTAATGAGATTAAATTAGAACATTAATGATGGGTGTTATTATTAATAATAACATGGAAGAGTTAGATTGGAGAGAGAATGATATAATAGAAAATTGAGAAATAATAAAAGAAAAAATGGAAAGGCAATCAAGGAGGTGGGGCGTGATTGGCATGGGTATAGGCAAGGCGCCACTTTTGTGGAGCTTGATAAAATTGTGGAATAAAGACTGAAGATTGGAGAGAGGGAGGTATTATATGATAATAATGAAAATAAATAAATAAATATAAAAGGTAGAGTGATTTGAGGCTTGTGTGTGAAGTGTTCCATGCGTGGAATGAGTTTAAAGATATGAAATAAATAAACAACTAAATTAAATAATATAATAATCATGTTATTGTGTTTGTTGATAAAAAACTTTTTCGATAGTAACTTATTCATGCGACCTCGGTTTCACGAACCGTCAGCGGCAGTGTAATCCTGTAATTAAGACGGTCATTTTAAGACCAGTGATGGATACTTTTTTTTATGAGTTATGTCTCGGGTCAACGAAACACACATATTAATAAAATTGACGTTATTATTAAATGCATGAAAACTGCGTGACGTGTCGTGTATTGACCAGTCAAAATGCGTAACGGGTGTACAGTCACACCGTGTATTCATCAATACATGTTGCATATTGTTTTACCTATTCGTTGCCTATATAAGAAAGGGTCGCTGGTTATTTCCAGACCAATCGCTTCTTCTTCGCACGACGACACTCTTGGATGATCAAGAAGTCTTCCTCCTCTAACTTCTTTGTCCGAACTCCGATCGTCGATCCGTCAGTGGCCACAGGATCGTAGCGACGAGACGAAGCTTCTAAGCCCGGACTTTTCACCTTTCCTTCCGGCCTTCCTTCTCCAGCTTCCATCCTAGGAGGCGTTTGTCGGGTTTGGAGAAGGCGGAGGACACCGAAGGACGTTGTCGGAAACGATGTGATCGGGACCTTTTGAGGTAGGGGTTTACCTTCGTCTCTCTTTTTGGTGCAACATGCGGGGTGGGATATTTTTCTTTTGTTCTATGGGATGCAGTTGAACTTTAAATAAAGACAATAACCAGATAAAGAAGGGTTTGGGGTTTTGTGTTGTTTCTATTGCCTTCTAGTTTCTTTATCTTCTGATTGTGATTTTGGATTGAAAGGCCTTTGCCTACTAAAAATCAAGGTCGTTGGTGGCCTTTGCGTGCACAATTTATATCTGAATTGTTTGTGGTTGGTTTTGTTAAAACATGGAAAATGGATAAGCACGTAAAGACTGGCTGATTAAATGAGATTGAAAACCTTGTGTGATCACCCCGATTGAACAAAGTTGGAATAATGAACATGTTGGTGGTTTGGTGGTTTTGTGGAAAATGCCTTTATTTATGAAAAGTGTTTTGATTATGAAAAGTGTTTTGAAGTAAAATGTGTTTTCAAATGCGGAAATTTTTTGTGTGTGGAAAGGTTTTTATGTGTGGAACTTTGAAATAAATGAATGATGGAATGTTGTATGGTTTTGATAATCACTTGTAAATGAAATGGCATGTGGTTGATTGCGTTTTACCTAACCTTGGTTGTGGATAGCAGGGATATGTTTGTGAAAGGTTTTTTCTGGATGTTAGTTGCCCAGTAGTAATAATTTGTTAAACCATTGCATGAAACATGAAAACCTAAATGGGGTTGGGGGATGATTGTTTGGTTGTTGATGCATGGTTCATGGTAGCAGTGCCGAGGCACATGCTCAGTTTCTCTTTTTTTAGAAGCCATAGGTTGGGCTGTGTGTTTGGTATATGTATATATATAATTTTATCTTTGTGTTTTGTCGCACCACACCCATGTCAAGCACCTAGTGCAGAACACTCCCATTTTATGGGAGAGGGTGTTCCCGCGTAGTTACTAGCTCCTTCCTGCTCCTTCTTCCATAGGTTATGATGGCTTGAGGTGACCTTACACCCAAGACTCTTCGGGTAGGTCTCGGAGGCTGTGATGGCTTGAGGCGACCTTTAGCCCAAGACTCTTCGGGCAGACTTACAGTTCCCAAGAACCTTCGGGATGAGGCCCAGGTGTCTGCAGGCGGGTTAGTGGTTGTGGCCCAGGTGTGTGCGGGCAAGATGCGTGGTTGTGAGGCCCAGGTGTGTGCGGACGAGATGTGTGGTTGTGAGGCCCAGGTGTGTGCGGGCGGGATGCGTGGTTTGGCCCAGGTGTGTGCGGGCGGGAAGAGTGTGGTAGCGTCAGGACGTTATCCGTTAGGAAGAGCAGCATCTAATTAAGTGGGAAATGGTGCGGGGTACCCAATAATTTTGTTCTATATATATACTAAACTTGTTTGTGTTACTTGGTGAGTGTGACCAGTGAGGCTGGGTGGATAGTTTTTCCTTGTTAGTTTCTGGTTCTTCTGTTTTCTCACGGGACCTTAGAGTGTCTCCCCACTTGTGCACGAGAGCTTTAGGTTTCCCTACTGAGTATACTTGTATGCTCACCCTATGTTTACTTTCAGGTTTCCAGGAGGACTACCAGGGCCGTGCGGGACCCTACTAGTCGGGCAGTTGGAGTTGTTGTAGTTGTTGTTCTCTTGTTTTCTTTGGCATTGTACTTTTGAGCTTCCTTGTACTTGTACCCTGTTATAAAAATTGTTTAAACATGCATGTGGGATTGGTTTGGGTTTATTTATATACACTTGTTCTTTTCCCTTTTTGGTGGTTGACTTGTCCTATTTCCCGATCCAAAATAATAAAAAGGGTAATGCCTCCCATATTTGTGAAAACTCATACCCTTGGTGCTAGTCGCCAACCTGGGGCCTACTGGAGGCGGGACTCGGGGGTCATTATCTCCCTTTCACCATTGCCAGCTCAGGAGGGGCATCTTTGGTGGGAGGGGGTCGTGACACAAGATGAGTCCCATGTACATTGACTTGTTTGTGATCTTTGATCATGTAAAAGATTCTTCCTATCAACTAGAACATCCATATACAATGTCTGAATTACATAATCTATACTATGTATCCCTCTTAAGGAATTGCATTATATATCCCCTATATTTACTAAATATAGAGGTGGTACATTTGAAAAAATAGTTATCAAATTAGGTTAAACTAAAAAATATTGAGGAAAGTAGAGATAAAGTCTAAGGAAAAACAACTACTCAATTGGTAAAAGTACTAGGATGGAACCATAATTACGAAGAGGCAACATAAGAACGTGAGAAAGCAATGAAGGAGAAGTACCCAGGAATATTTTTAACATATTATGTAAAATTAATATTCACGGCATAAATTTCATATTCGGGGAATAATTTATCAAAACAAGAAATTTTTTTAGGAAATTAGATTCTTATATTTTTTTATATAGTATACAACACATGAAATCACCTTGATAAGACAATCTGAACATTACAAATGAAAAGTAAATTGAGTAAGATGAATTATTAAATGTTAAGGAACCCATACCAATTGAGAAATACCATCAACTATGGAATACTATTATGATCATTAATAATAGTAACCAATAAAATAAAACTGTAACCTCAAATAATAATGTATAAATAAAATTTAGGAAACTATAACATAATATATTATATACTTATATTATATTATATATAAATAAATGTGTTCAAAAAGTGAAATTAATTATTTTAATTTTTTAAATCATAAAAGTTTATATAAAAGTTTATAAATAATATAGTTATTTAAAAATAATATTTATACACAAATAAACTTTTTGTTTACTTGTGATCATAAGATAATTTTATGAGTCATTAATTTTTCCAAGTGTTACAAAGTAATTTATGTTTTGAAATTTTTTAATTTCCAATAAAATAATGATTTTAAATAAAATAAACATTTATCATATAAATAATATTTATTTCATAAAACGGAGTTCAGTTTTTAATTAATCTTGTTGAAAAAGTTTCAAAGTGAATTTTTGGTATTCATCTAAAAAACATGAATTTTTTGAGAATATTGAAATATGAAAATTTATGATAAAGAGTTATTAAATGAATTATTGATTCATAGATGATATATGGATAATGTAAGGCTATAATATTGAACTATAAAATAATATTTTAATATAATTATCAATAATTTATAGTTTAATCATATTGTATAGCCATAATAATCAACTAATGAATAAAATAATGATAAAACAACACTCTCCTCACCTATATATACTACCCCTCACCACCTATTCTACTAAAAAATAAAATTATTTAATGCTTGTGAAAATGATTTTGATCGCACTTTTAATTACTCTCGTCCATGTATCATAGCCCTTGGTATTATCAAAAGTCCAAAACCCTTTCCTTATGGAGGTTCCCAAAGTAGAGAAATTAATGAGGTAAAATCCAATTTCTTTTTATTTTTTTTCATTTCAATATAAATTGTTTTCTTATCATCTCCTAACATAAATCTATATCAGAGTGTAGAAGACCTATATTTTCAAACATTAACATGAAATCATGTCGTTATAAAACTTAATAAATTATACAGACAAATACCCAAATATCGTTTTAGTTTAGTTCATTTGGAAACATGGAATCATAAACACTGCTATATAAATGAGATACATCTTCTCCCAATAGGTTCTTCTTGACTACAATAGTTCTTATAAACATTTCTAATAAAACATATATTCATAACATGGAAAAATAAACATATTAAGGTGTCATCTCATATGCTCATTTTTGGTCAACCAGGGATACATGAGGGCCTAAACATTATAATAGGGTTATGAGAACATGATCATAAGTTTAGAAGATCATACCCTACATATAATAAAGAGTATAAACCTTAATCATGTCACTATTCTTGAATGTTCTTAAGACATGAATTAGAAGAAAATATATAATATATGACTTGAAATCATAACATAGTAATAAAACATGGAATTTTGGGAGACACATAAGCATGGAAAATGATTTACATTGTAATCAATGGATTGTTTTCAGGGACATCATAGTGGACATAGTCCTTTACTGAACTTAGATCACTCCTCGTTGTAAAAATGTATTACTAAAATGAGTTCACTTCTCATTCCAACCCTATAATACTGAACATATTTCACTGTCCATTCCATCACTGTTATACTGAACTAACTTAACTTGTAGTTCCAACCATGTCTATGTCATGAGATATAAATATTTACCAAATGCATTGGTAGTATATATGTGTCCCAACAATATTATAATTATATCATGCATATTTATGATACAAAATCAAAAATAATATTTTCTTAACAAATTATAAGAAATGGTTATCATAAATATGTAATCACATAATATCCTTTAGAGAAGGATAAAGGTTTCATAATAATTTCTTCATTAGAACTGAATATGGTTTCAAAATCATATAGCCCATGAAAGAAAAAATTGTACCATATGAATATTTACATAAATATATAATCCATTAAACAAATAATATTATTGAAAGATTTTTTTATTTACTATAAGGGCATGATTATCATCAATGGATGTCAAAATTGATTGAAAATAATGTAGAAGGATATTTTGATAACACTTCTTGATGAAAATAACATTTTTTCATTAAAAATTTTTTCTTTAAAACAATAAATTTTTTGAAAACAAATTCCTTTTACTATAATATGAATACATAAAAATATGCATTGATAATTTTTTTAAAAAAATTTCCTTGAATACTTTATATATGGGATTTATTTTTTTAAAAAAAATATTTAAATATTTATAAAATAATCATCAAAAAATTTTAAAAAATATTGTACTCAAAATTGCATTGATAAATTATAATAAAATATTATAAAATAATAAAAAATGAATTCAGTTTTTACATGAAAAAAAATCTTCCTTGGTTATTAATAAACATTTTTAAAATCATTATTGAGAACATAGTATCTTTAAAAAAATATTTTACTATCCAAAGTGAAAAATATCTTCATATTTTCTTCAAAACATTATCATAAATATATTAAGTACAAAAGGGTGAAAATTGTAAAAATAATGTTATATATCATGATTAAACATAGGATAATGATGCTCATGAGGATTATTGATAGAAGGATTATAAGATATCATTAGTGACCCATAATCATTAAAAATAATGAAAACAGTTGTGATTTCATTAATAAACTTTTACCACTTGGTAACATTGGTTAATACTATCCATGTAAGAGAAGGAATGTAAATTAAGCATAAAATATATTTTATATAATGATATTTATAATATGACATGTAAAATGGTAGTATATACACCACAAAATATAATTTTAATAAACAATAATTCAGTGTCACAAATATGAAAAATTGAGTCAATACTCTGTTACCAATTTGGTAACTATTGAAACATAAACCCCATGAAAGAATGACATTAAAAGGGATATGAAAATTACCAAACATTTAGTTATATGATTCTGTTAATACTTCCATGTACATTATACACACTGCACAAAAAAAGGAATGGGTGGTGGATAAAGCATCTTTATCGTGAGAATAAAAAGTAAGATGAAATCCCCATGCCTTGTGTCATCACTCAAGTCATTCTAATAAAATATTCCATTATACAGAATTTATGTTAATTATAAATATTTTAAATAATAATAATATTATATATAGAACAATATATTGTTTTATTATGACATTATATAACCCTCTTGTAAACAACCCTATGTTAGAGATTCACATTGGTTAATATTATCTATGTTATTCACATGTGTCTTAATTTGTTATATATCATATATTTATAAATGTATCATGATTTGAATAATTCATGATATGATAAAAATATAAATTATATGAAGTATATTTTTATTTTAATAATCTATATTATATAGTAGTATTAAATTGAATAAACTATTCATGGAGATGGTAGGCCGTTCATACACATGAACAATGTCTATGTTTTATTGCCACATTGAATTAAAGTGATTAAATGAAATATATTTTTATTTATTTATACATATAATTATTCCAGATTCATTATTATATCATATATATATAATATTATCACTAAATTCATTTTTAATACTTCCCATTTTGTGATTAAATGAATTGGATCGCTTTGAGGGTGTAATAGTCTACACTTCCTCAAATAAAATAATCATATTTAAACCAAATAGAATTTATATTTAACTATGATATAACATGATTTTATAATTTTAAATAAATTATAAATATTATATATATCAAAAATAAACATACATTCTATCATAATGTTATCTATGATTCTTGGTAAAAGAAACATGAAAAATCATTGTTTTATGGGGCGATAGTTCCCCATACAAGTAAACTATTTGTTCATTACAAATAATATATATGAGTTTCTATGATTATGAACACAAAATATAATAATAACATCTTATTATATATTTTAAACTCGCGTAGTTATACAATAATTTTGAAAGAAGATTTGTAGGAGTGGAGAAAAAAATTAATAAAGTGAGTTTGAGGGAGGGTGTTACATATTAATTGGGTAAATAATTGTTTTTTCACAAAAAGGATTCCATTTAAATTATTATGACCGATTAGGGATCCTAAGGTGATTTATGTAGGTATTTAGACAATTTTTCAAGGGTTTTACTAGAAAATGTGGTTTGAGAGTTGTGGTGAAGGGGTATAGTTATTTTCTTTTAATATTGGAGGTTAAGTGACACTCTTGTAAATAGAAAAAAGATATTCAAAAAGGGGAGTTATACTTTAAAAAATTTACCTAAAAAATAAAAAATAATAGAGGAATGTTAATTTATAATCCAAAAAAATATTCAAAACACAAACATATTTTCTTTTTAACAAATTTGGGCCCTTAACTTCTGTTATTCTGTAATTTTATTATTTTTTTATATTATGCATCTTGTTCTCTAACACACATAATTCAACAATTAAGACCATATTAATGAAGGATTTGTTAGAAAATATAAATTCACTTAATTATTAATATTATATATAATTTATAATATAAAAATCTATTATTTTTTAAAAATTAATATTAAGACATGCGCATGTGACTCACAAAACCACTGAATAATCATGAACCCGACAAAACAATGATCATACAATCCATTGGTCAATATTTTAATTATAAAATAAAAATTAGATTTGTAATTGAACATATTTAGTATTAAGTTAAAATTACATTTAATTTGTAATAATATAGTATTTTTTATTTCTTTTTAACTCTATAAATAAAATACCATTTTTGTAAAATTACATTATAGTCAACTTTGGTATTATTTATTTAATGTTAGATTTAAAAAGATTAAAAATATAGGAATTAATGTATTATTAAATTGAAGCTAATTTTAATTATATAATAATCTTTAAAAATTATTATATAATATAATTCAATGAACTTACATCACAATTATTATTTATAGTATCATTTTGTTTAGTTAATTTTTTACAAAATAATCACTACGTTGGTGTTTAGTAAGCATTCAATGTATCTAAGTAATAAATAAAATTATTGATAAATTTATATGATAAAAATTAATGATTAATCATTCGAAAAGATATCTATAACCTAAAATATGATGTTTTTTACATTTCTCAATGATTTATAAATATTAAATGTAATGAAATGTTCTTTTTTGTATTTTTTCCTTACAAAATAATTTTATAGGGTACATCCACTTAATAATTATCCCAATAAACCATAAAATTTTAATCAAGTGTGTTAATGGACTAATTATTGGTTACTATTATCTTTTAGACATGCTTAAATTTAATTTTGATCCTTATGACTATTGATTAGTCTTTAATTATACTTAATTATACCTTAAACGACGTGATTAATTTTTTTCTCGTTCACAAATATTTTTGGTTAAAATCGATGTGGATATTATTACACTAAAAATACCATACTCATTAGTAACATGTACTGATGTTTTTCAAAATTAAAAATAGAGAATTAGAAATTTTTAGATTAATTCTAATCTCATAGACATTGGGAGAATGTTGGGTTTAGATGTAAAAATGTTAAAATGTGGAATAATTTTTAAAACCAATTTCTACATAAAATGATTAAAATGAGATAAATTGGTATAAAATATGTATAAATTTTATTTTTTTTATTTAATTTCCTATTTAAAATATAATTATATAGTAATAGTTATTTAACTAGAAAGTATTTTTTAGCTAAATTGTAGTAATATTATAAATTCACCAAAAAATAAAATTTTTGAGAAAAAAACCCAATTTAAACCAT
Organism: Viscum album; assembly: GCA_963277665.1. NCBI lineage: Eukaryota > Viridiplantae > Streptophyta > Magnoliopsida > Santalales > Viscaceae > Viscum > Viscum album. The sequence goes on along the minus strand of OY728122.1, from coordinate 1,404,295,381 downwards.
AAGATATGATTAAAATTATGAATTAAAATATTTAGTTCATTTATCTTATTAAATTTCTATTAGTGTCATAATTAGTTATAATATTTTTCAGAAAAGGGCATAAAAATGAGTTGCTTTTTGATAATATTATTTTAAGTCATTTATTTACATTACAAAAATATATATATTTCATTACCAATATGTTATATTTATGTAAAAACATTATAAATAATACATGAAATTTAGTTAATACAATTAATTATAAAATTTTTAATATATAGATTATAATTATCTCAATTAAATAATTATTAAAATAAAATGATGTTTCGTAGAAATTTATTGTTGTAAATTGAAAATAACATATCGGTGTAGTGTATAGTACAAGTCATGATGGCTCCACATGAAAAGATAATTAGAATTAGTGAAATTAAATATATTAATTAATATTAATTACTTTTATGAGAAAATAAATAAAAAATTTAACAAAGCATCAGGTTGTTATATTCCACCACCCTTAAAATGAATTTTTCCCTCAATATTATTCTGTGTTATCAAATGTTTTATACCTGAATGTTTCAATCATAGAAAACCATGTTATAAAAATTAACAATATAACTTACCTTAAAAATTGAATGGTGTAACAAAAATAGTTATCCAATGTATCATATAAAAGAACCCCCTATATGGATAACAAATTTGGGAATTGAATACATGGACATAGAACAGAAATCATTAAATCATGTTATGATAGAGTGGGATGGATAAAAATTGTAGGAGCAAGTTTATAATTACAAATCCATAAATCTGTGATGAACTGGGGGACCATATTATCCATAGGAAAATAATTACAAGGATAACGTTTTATTTATAGATTTCTTCCCTAATGTTAACGAATTTTCATGACAAAAAAATACTTTCATGATTTTTATGAAAAAATTTCCTTTTTTTCTTCAATATTTACTGCATATATTTCTCCGAAAATCAATGTGAGATTTTCATTCTCGAATATCTAGGTGATTATAATACCCGTGATATGTCATCCTATCTATCATAAAATATAATTTACACCGTAATTTTATAAAATTTCATTTTATATGAATAAATCCCTTGTAATGATATTATACTTTCTCTCACAAAGATCATCCGATGATAATCATTATCATTCAATACATGGTTATCCTTATAATATTTATGAATTATAAAAACCTAGAACCATTTAAATAAGTTCACAAAAACATATTAACATTGATCCCAAATTTTTCATGAATTATCTATTATTTCAACATTCTAAAGATGTGAATATCCTCATCATATATTCTCTTAAAACATTGTAATATGCTGAATTACCATAAATAATTTTGGAAAACATTCATTTATCCTTATTCCATTTTTACTTTATATATTTCTTAATTTTAGTAAGTTTTAAACATCATCCTTAATGACATAAAACAATTTTTCATCCATAAAATAATGAGATCTATGGTAACCAGTTTGGTCCAATAAACTTTATCAGAATCAATAATCCCTTCAACCAAGTGATCTACAATTTTCTAAAAATTTTGATTATATTAAGTGTAACCTTCCATTAATCAAAATATCTCTATTATATATATTCAGAACCATTAAACATATCCTTTTTAAACCATTAATGTAAACTTATACTTAAAATACTTATATATTTCATGATTCATATAACATGATATTTGATTTCCCAAATGAACATAATTCATTCATTTTACATTATTCTTAAACCATTATTGTGGATTCATCAACATATTAATTAATACATCATTCCTATAATACAAAATATTAATCATGAATAAAGGTTCCTCAAACTCAAAAAAAATATTCCTTCATATGATTTATGAAAAGAATACATGAAGAACATCACATATTTTTCACAAGTAGTTTCTCGTCTCTTTATAATGAGAGGTATAACCAATAATCATACCCCCTTCCTGGTTCTCATTATTAGATTTAGAGTTATGAAATAAATTTTCATAATACTGATACATTACACATTTAAAAAAATTAAATTACAAACATGTTCCTTCTATTAATCACTATAGACTAAAACAAGAAAACATAGGGTGAGAAACACATATCATTGAAGATAAAAACATAATCCTGAAAAATGACATATAGGGTGTCTATGACATGATACATTCCTTTAAATATATGACCCCATTGTTTTATCCTTATATATTAATAGTCATATTTTATTTAAATCTGTCTTAATGGTTCCTGAATATTTTTTGAATTTCTATAGCATATCCCATAGGAGTGTCAAAATTGGTGTACAGATAATCCCAATGTCATGTACCTGAAAACCCTATGTCATGCCTGGGACATCTTGTTCATGTTTCTAACTATAGGAACATCTGTTCAAGTTCTATGTACAGTTTTTGTTTCAAGATTTTGATGTATTATTAGGAAACCACTCATTCTCTCATTTAACAAAATTCTATGACATCTTCCTACACTTTTAATTATTTGTATACTTATCCTTATATATGTCCTCATAGATCTCTCAATTTTTTTCCACATTATAGATTTAAATTGTTAACTAAACCATTACATTGATAACATCTATAGTGAAATAAAATATTCTTAAATTAAAATTAAATAACATTTATGTAATACATAATACATTATACCAAAAAATAAACAAATTCAATATTGGTTTAGTTCCTTTTGTAGCATGGAATAATATAATCAGGTAAATAAATGAGGTCCATAATCTCCCACTAGGTTCTTAATGACTAGAAAATTTCTCACAATTCATTCATAAAATCAATCTTCATAACATGGGAGAAGAAAATATAGAAATTGGTGATTTCTAATGCTCATTTTGTGTAATATATTTGAGACACGTAAACATAAACATGAGAATATGGGTATGAGAAAATGATCATAATATTAAATGTTCCTAACCAGCATATCCTAATATTATAGAAATGAATCATGGAATAAATCATGATAGTTCATAGTTAACTAATCATAATGAAATAAATAATAGAAATCATAAAAGAAAAACATGGTAATAAAACATGGAATTGTGGAATATTTATATGTATACATAATGATTTCCATAGTAGTTAAGGAATTTCTATTGATCACATATTAATCTAAAAATTCATTTGTTGAACCTAGTTAAATCCCCACTCTAGTACTATATTCTAGAATCAATTTCAATCCTTATATCAACCCTTTAATACTAAACTGATCTCAGTCCTCATTCCAGCGATATAATACTAATCATTTTCCACTCCTCTTATTAGCCATTTCTATCTCGTGAGATATAAATCATTACATAATTAATCGGAGGGAGATATAGGTCACACCCATATAATAATGCAATTAAACAAACATGTTACAAAAAATCATAAACAATATTATTTAGACCAATGAATTGAAATGGGTATTATAAATATGTAATCATATATTAACCTATGATAAAAAGATAAAAGTTTTATAATCCTTTCAAAATAATCATACATTGTGAAATGAAGTGGTTTACAAATGAATATCACACCTGAAATAAAAATGGGACTCAAAATCATAATTTCATCAAACGATAAAATTATATGTAATAATATAAATAAATTTTGTATTTTTCCATATAAGGGCAGGAGTAACATCAACATATTTTGTCATTAATGGAAAATAACTTGTATGTATATTTTAGAAACATATCATGTGGAAAATATCTATTTTTATATGAAAAATGTTATTTAAAACATAAATCCTTATAAGAAAATTTTATTTTATAATAAATTAAAAATATAGATTGATGTGCTGATTGCAATTTCAAACCAAATTTTTTGTAAAAAAAATATAATATATTCTTAATAACATTTTGAAAAATATTTCCATTCAAAATTTATAATAGAATCTTTAAAAAACATATTTCAATGAAAATAGATTTGAAAAGATATAATGGAAGCATATAAAATAATAAAAAAAATTAAAAAGCTTTTTCTTTGAAAAGTATCTTCAAGGTAAATTTTATAGCATTATTGAAATCCTTATTCAAAACCTTATTTTTTTTAATAGAAAATATTTTCCACTGAAGATATAAATAATGTCATATTTTCATAGAAAACATTTTCTTATTTCAGTAAGCTACAATATAGTGGGAAAATAATATTAATAAATTGATATATAACGAATAAAAAGAGGATATGAAACTCATGAGTGATCTGGAGAGATGGATCATAATAGTTCATCAATGAAGCATGACCATTATCAATCTAAAAATATATGGTAATTTTTTCAAAAAACTCCAACTAATTGGTAAAATGGGATCAGACACTCCATGAATTAAAATGAAATTAAATGAAACATATCAATAAATGAATAATATTTATAATAGGATATTTTTAATGGGTGTATATAAATTTCTAAAATGAATTAATGTGCATAAAAAACATGAAACTCAAAGAATGAAAATTTTGACCAATATATTTTATAGATTTGGTATCTTATGAAACATAATCCATATAAAAATATATAATATAAATTATAGATACATAAGAATAAATTTATGTATAATAATATTTTAATACATCCTTCTTTGTACACACACCACGAAGATGAAATTTGCTGTTAATAAATCATGTATCTCACAGAAATAAAAAGTGAGAAGAAAACAGCGTACATTCTATCTTGACTCTCTTCGTAATCAAACAAGGTTACAATATAATATATGGTTTTTAATTATACATATTTTTCAAAATAATAATATACTATCTAATACCATATAAGGTTTTATTATATCCTTATATTAATTTTTTGTTATCAATCCTAGCATAATAATTCACATTGAGTAATTTGCACTTTTTCCTCACATGTGACTTAATTTGTTATATATTTGGTCCTTATACATATATAATTATTTACATATTTTAAAACATGATATTGTTATCATTAATATTCAGTATATGTGTATTATAATAATTTATAAAATATTGAGGTATGAAATAGATTACATCATTCATTGAAATGGTAGGTCGTACGTACATATTAAGAATGATTGTTTTTTATTGTTAAATTGAATAAAAGTGAATAAATTAATTATATATATATAACATTATTCATGTAGAATTATTATATCATATTTATAAAAAAAAATATTTCGTTAATCTTTCCTTAATATGTCCCAGGTTGATTGTGAACGAATAACTTCGCTTTGAGTGGGTCACAGTCCAAACATCATAAAATGAAATTCTTGTATTTAATCCTAAGAAATATATAAAAATATTTTTAGAAAAAGTACTAAAGATGATAAAATACCTAATTAATATAATATATATATATATATATTTCAACAAAATTTCCACTAGTATATACGGTAATGGAAAAATGGACAATCATCTTTTCATGGAGTCATAGTTCATTGTACACATTAATATAATACCAATAAAAAATTAAGTGGAAGTGTGTGTAAATTTAGTTTTAAACAATAGAATAAAAACTTAATTGTAAATATTTGACTTAGCTTTTTTATATACAATAATGTAATGATGATATTTTAGTGTGTGGAGAAAGAAAGATAATAACAATTATTGAGGGAGGGTGTTAACTTTTAATTAGTGAAATACCTTTGGTTGTCAAAAAAGGTCTTCCATGGATAGATTTATTCCCGAATTTTGACTTCTAGGACGAGTCTAGGGACTTTATTAGACTATTTGGGTAGTTTTGGATGATCCAATGTGTCTTTTGAGGAGTAAGAAATGGGTTGTTTTCTTACATTGTTATCGGGGTGATAGAGTGACTCTCTAGAAAATAAAAAAAGGAATTCAATAATGGGAGGAATCCATTACAAAATGTTCATAAAAATGGAAAAATAATTCCTTAATATTAAATAATTTTCGATAAAAATATGTACAACAAAAAAATAGTTTAATTTTCATAATTTTTTATCATAACTTCTATGATTCCACACTTTTACTATTTTCGTTTTTATTAGATCCTCTAGTTTCCTAATATGGGTAATTTGACCATTAAGAGTACTATAATGTTATATTTATTAGTAAATATAGTTCCAATTAAATATTTAAATATAATATTGTTTATAAAATAAAAATATTATTTGTTTTGTTATTTAATTTTAATATAATCATATCTGACGCGCAAAAATACTGTTTAATCCCAGACCATTCAAAAAAAGTTTTTACAGTCAATTAGTCCATATATTAATTATCAAAGATAAATTTTTTGTAATATAACAAATTTAATATTTATTAACACATTAAATTGACTTGAATGAATATAGTAATATTATTAAACTTAAACGGTTTATGAAAAAATCATTGACAGTAAAATAACATTAATGCCAATTTTGACTTTATTTATTTATGTTTAATTTGAAAATATCAAAACAATATTGGAATGACATTATAATTATTGTAATTCAATCTAACATGTTATTTTAAACATAAAACAATTATATAGAATAATTCAATCAAATTACTTAACTTTTACAATTTGTAGTATCATTTATTTTAATAAATTTTTAACTAAATAATCACTACATTAGAATTTCATAAGAATTTAGAGTATCTAAGTCATATCTAAATATTATTTTTATTTGAATACAATAAAAATAATAAATTATATTTTAATATGATATATATGACTTAAAATATTAATTTTTTACATATCTCATGGTTTTATAATTGTTAACATTATGGAAAGTTCCCTTTTGGTCCTTTTTCCTTTCATATGATTTTATATTGGGTACTTCCATTTTATAATATCACAATAACATATTAAATTAGAACCATGTTGGTATATTATTGAATTATTATCAAACAATGATTTTGAACTTGTTTCCAGGACATTTTGGTTGTTATGATTATGTTATAGTCCATAATTATAAATAATTGAAACTTTTATTATTGAGAATAATTTAAATCACATTCAAGAATATTTTTTTGTCAAAAAATATTTTGATATTATTAAACTAAAAATTTAATACATGATAATATTTTGTATTTTTTTCAAAATTATTGACACATAAGTGGGAAAAATATGTTTAACAGTAATCTGAGTGATACGGAGGGAAAGACTGGTTTTTAAACTACAAATTTTCAAATGTTCAATATGTTTTTATAACCAATTTCTATATAAAATTTTCTCAAATGAATTTTTATTAATATATTTATAATTAATCAATTGTGTCCTTAAAATCCTATATAAAATATAATCTTACACATATCATTATTTAAATAGAAAATATGCCTTTTCTTAATTGTAATAATTTTTTACTATTCATAAAAAATGACTTTTTTTAGGAAAAATACCAAAACTCCAACCCTATGTTAATTTCAAAATTTTAATTTTAAAAATTTATTTCAGTTTATTTAATTAATTTTCTATTTTTTTATAAATTTTTTTTACTATTGTTCGTAGAAGGAAGTAAAATGCTATTTATTTAAAATAATATAATTTTATGACATATAATAATTTTAGAAAAAAATTATATATTTCATTATCAATATAATTTATTTATAAGAAAAAATTATATATTTTATATAAAATTTAGTTAATATTATACATATTACTATGTTTTACGTCTATGTTATATAAATCGCATTTAACTATTTATATGACTAAAATGTTGTTTTATAGAAACTCAATGCTTGCGTATAATTAACACCAAGTAAATGTTTCATATAGCGCAAGTCATGTTTGGTCCATATGAAAGGAATATTTGACTGAGTAAAATTTATTAAATCAATGAATATTAATTCATTTGAAGTTGATAGAAAAATAATATTTCTCAAAATCATAGGGTGTTCAGAGAGGCATAAATACTCTAGTATCATTTACATTCTTGGATTTTTTTAATTCGATCGAATAATAAAAAAACTAATATATTTTCTTTTCCATTATTCTAAAAATGAATCTTTCATTATGGTGTGTCATTTTACCCCTAGTATGGATGAGGTGCTTTAATTTTTCCGTACCTCATTCAAGGATAATCAGAAAAACATAATTATGGTTACTGTTGAATTAATTATACATATTATAATTTATATGAATTTCATTAGGCAATATATAAAAAAGATATTAAAAATTGACATGACTTCACGGTGGTCGTCAAATCCACAAATAAAATAAATAATTTCCATTATAATGTTATCTAATTAATCATAATCCTATATGAAAAAATTACATATAAGAAAAATTAATGTTTTGGAAGTTCACAAATAACATATAATTACAATTCTAGAATATTATCTCCATTTTACACAATTTTCTAGGCATTTATACATTCCAATGGATAATATGAATGAAGGAATCAAAGACTCCAAAATAATGATATTAAACACTATAACTAAAAATCCCATAAATGAGCTTTATAAAACCATAATGTATAAAATACATGTATAAATGTTTATTATTTATTAAATAATGAATTAAATTTTATTATCCGGAATATTAAATAGAAAAAAATAATTCGGATACAATTTAATAGGATTCTCGAACACAGAACTCTTCCTTCTGTTTTCCCCTCATTCAAAAAATTTTAGAATTGAACTTCCATCATTGTTCCTTAAATATCATTTATTTACCATTCCATTTCCTCCACTATATATAATTTATTCTATTCTGGTTATATCATTAATTTCAATAATTCATCAAATGAATTATTATATCCAAAAATATATCTTTTAATTCTCATGGGATTTTTTCTTCTTCATTTAATATTAATGATTCATACTTCATGTTTTTTAATCCATATTTAATTTAGTTTTCCCAAATGCTTATGGATGTATTCATTATGAAATGGAACATATTCCATTACATGGTTAATTTAAACTCCATGATTGTTATAATTTATAAGTGTATTTCATGATAATGTAAATGTTATGATGCGATGGGTGCCCCTATAATTATATAGCACAAAAAAATGTTATGTTATGATAAGTTCTCTAGGAAATATATAGTTCTCCAATTGATTGGGTTATGTGATGAATCTGATGAGAGATTGAGAAAAATTATTGAACATGATTCTATATTTTTTTCATAACTATATTTTTTATTTTACCACTATGACATGATGTTTAATTTTTATGGATTTCAAGATTGAATTTATTATATAATGGTTTCCCTGATGATTTTGATAATGATACCATTGTAATGATATGCTCACTCATTTTATATTAATTTGGGTTCATATATATCCTCTAACTAGGATTTTATCTCACATGTTTTATATTGTACATCCTTAGGTGGTTACTTGTACTAAGGAGAATGAGAATTCCATAATAAAGCCAGAGACGTAGGAATAAAATAATTTCTATGTTTTATTATCTATAAGTTATATATGGTCATCATTTTTTAATCACAATAAACTATCTGATCATTGATTTGTGAAAATATTATGTTGTTTATCTTTAAAATGATGTGTTACTGATATATAAAGAATCTTGGTATCAATATAAACAATATGAACTACATAATTATATTATAAATTAAATATCAATTAATGAAATATGCACATGGTATATATATGTCAATTAAAAATAGAAATAGATGAAGCAAAAGACTCGCATATGTCAAACACCACACTATTAAATAAATTTATTCATTTTTAACCTAGTTTCTAAAGTTATATGAGGTATGATATTACCAATATATTGAATAATCATCTATGAATGGTGTATTCTAATAAAACCCATCTGATTGGCCTCCACCAAACCTAATTGGGGACTACATCCCCATTATCCCTCACATATCGTATAACTAGTTGGAAATATAGATTAGAGTATAATAACATTATAAATATAAATCAATACATTCAATGTAGTCTTTTGTTCCATTGAAAAAAAATTATTAAGCTAATCACAGTAAAAATCAAGAATTAATACAAGTATCATGAAAAAATATAGTAAGCTCACCCTCCCCAAAATCACCATAAAAAGAAAATAATATGAAATGAAATGCCAAATCACTATGTATGTAACAACACAAGATTTAAATACATGGAAATTATATTTCATTTATATAATAAATAATAAATAACAATAATATTTTGACAGAGATCATATTAGTTTAGTGTAATTAGAAACAAGGAACATAATCATCTACGTTTGGGAATGATCTTCAACATATTTGATAAAAATCAACACCTTTTGTTTTCCTACCTAATACCATTATTTATATCCTGGGTAAAAAAAATTAAAAATTGGTGAGGTAAAATAATCATTAAGGGTTAAATTTTAAATCATAAAACAAATAATAAACATAAAAATATAAAAAAATTAACATAAAGTTTAAATATTTGAATCATGAGTAATGAAATAATACATGGTTGTACATAAGGAATAGATCACATTGGACCATTAACAATGATATAAAAGAATTAAAATAAAAAAATGTTGGAAACAAATAATCACATAATTTTATTTCCATAAAATCGCGTGTATTACTTCCCAGACCATCATAGTGGAAAAGTAAATTACTAAACCATGTTTAACATCTCTTTAATCTATGTATTATTGAATAAGATTTACATGTCATTCCAGCCCTGTATTACATAACCATATTTACTTGATGTTCCACTAATGCCTATCTCATGAGATATAAATCATTACACCATTAATTAGAGGGAGATATGGGTCCTATTTATCTCATAATTAAATAATTCTTACATATTACACAAAACATAAATCATTCATCATAGCATAAAACAAGAACGAAAATGGATTTTTTAAACATCAATCCATCACAACATAATTCATGTAAAATATAATTCCATCATTAAAAAAATAAAATAATAGGTATAATATAGATACAATGAGTACCCTATTTAATCATTATCATTTTATATGGGAAATAATTTTCATAAATCACTTGATCATAATTCAGGAGAAAAATAACATTTCATCTATAAAAACATTTTAAATTCTCAAAATGACAGGAAATATTAAATGAAAATAATTTAATTGAATATAACCATTAAATATTCTAATGTAATCCTTATCTAAGTAAAGCGTATGAAAGAATAAATATCTACTCATATAGTATAAGTAAAAATACATTCGTCTCTTCCTCTTGTCAGTAATGGAAAAAAGTACATCATATGGAAAATGAATGAAATATTCCTTCCATAACATTTAGAATTACATGACCCATGGGTAATGCTCACAATAAAAAAAGGTTGTAAAATATAAATTATATAATATATTTAGGATAAAAGTGTTTTAATGATAAATATACCCCTGAAAATACTTACTAATAAACAATCTTGGATAGTAGTGATGCTGAAAATAAATCTATTACATTAGATATGATATGCATTGTATGTATCTGATCCTTCTGTATAATGATTTAGATAATTTTATTGAATTTTTCTAGAATCATAGTCATTTATCTTGATATCATATAAGATAATATTATCATCTGTTTGTTTCTATCATTTCATTTTCATCTGTTATTCAGATATTAACAACTTTATGTTATTATGAATGATTTTTTAGATAATTTCAAGTTAAAATTATTTTTTAAAAGGTATATTCTTTAAATAATGAAATTCTTATAATAAATATCTTATTAATTGTTCCCACTAAGGTACATAATAATGGTTTAGTGTAGATCATGTATAAATAATCACATCACCTCATGAAGATGATAGGTTGTACATGTAATTTCATGACCCCCTCCGCACTAGGTGCACCCTTCATGGGCCAACAATGTGAGAAGGGAGATAAGGAACCCTGATTCCCACATAAATAAGGCCCTAGGTTGCCAATAGAATTTAGGGTAATGTAAACATAAATATCAGAGGCATTACCCATAATCAGAACACATGTGAAAGAGAGAGATAATATAGACACCAACCAACTCAAAATAATACTTATATATAAATTAATACTATTTTTCACATATTTAATCTCATGAAAAACTATTACAACTTAATCGAAAAATATCATGTACCATTGGAATGTAAAAACAACAGCAACTACAAACCAGAATATCTCATCCAACCCCATGATAATAGGAACCATCTTGATCTCCAACATGCTCCATGTGACCTGAAAATCTATTTATATATACATAGGGTGAGTATAATAGTATACTCACTAGGATCCTCCCATGATTCTCCTGTGAAAATGAAAACAAAGCAGGAAAAAGCCTGGAAAATAATAACCGAAACTAACTCGTCACCTAAACATGAATACTAAGTCCCCAGGCTCACCAAGGAAACTCTTAGCAAGTATTGTATGCAAGAGTCTATAATATTATAAGGAAAATTAATGGTATTTCACTACTAATTCCTCACTGGTTTGCCACATTTCCCCTACATCGGACGTCCTAAGCATCTCTGTCCAAAAAGGCTTTCCCACAGACACCTTGGTGCAGCACCACAATATGATCCTCATGAACCAAAACCACCACATCCGTGTAAAAAATTTACCCATGTATTTTCTAGGAGCAACCATAGCTTGTATAACTTGTATCATACATTGGACATTATACCTCAATACATTACAACACATACACTAAGTAAGCATCCTCAAGACATAACACCATATACACGATACACCTATAGTAGTCCATAGGAAACTATATACAAAATATATCTATGTGATTATCCACAATCTATTACATCCATCTACCCACATATAGGGGAAAAACTAACAGTTTTACCTACTAGAAAAATTAACAACCATGATAAGTGAGTGGGGCCAAATGGGGTTGTTATAATTCCATCCTACCACTAGACCGTTTGTGAAAACCCTCTCTAGGGATCAGAATCTGTGAGGTGTCCTTTACCCAAACTAATGTGGTGGAGTAGTGTATAGAAACAAAAAATGTTCAGAATATAATATAGCACACAACCACATTGTGGGAATAACCTATTCTTAGGATCAACTGAAGATAACGCCTCTTAGACTACTGACTAACACATCTAAGACTATGTATCCTTTATCACACAATCTTTTAAAGAGATTTAATACATTACTTTATTCCATTTTTATGAGATACATGTTACGTTAATTATTTGATTAAACATTAATTACCCATTAAAAATTTCCATGTCTTTTTTCAATAAATTCACACCCAATGTTCACTATTCCATTAAATTTCAACCTTAACATAGAGTCCCAGTAATCTCGAACCCCATGGGTGAATAACATTTATTCAATCATTTATTAACATCATTATTACGTTCTCATACTCCTATAAGTTCATGAAAAACATTCTAATATACTAAACACAAGGGGATGAAAATTTTGGGTAGATGAACTACCCGTCGAGTCGGTGTCGCCTATAGAAAGAGCATAGTCCCATTATACCTTAGAATGCTAAACATGGAATTCATGTATCGTAACCCGCGTTTCATCTCTCATTTATGAATGCGGGTATAAAAACCAGCTACCTTGAGTAGTGTAGTATGTAAGGAAAATAAACAACCATCATGAATCTGTAAGCATCAAAACATTAAAATCCATCACATTTCATTACCTCTATTGTCCTCTATGACACACACACACACGTATAAACCGATGCATCTCACCACTATAGGAATCAACTTCTACCATAACCAATGGGTCTCCATACCCTCAAATATCACAATTTCAATAAAGGCTCACATCATAACACAAACAGCATGAAAACAACCGTCATTTCAATTGGGCTCTTATCCCTTAAGAAAACAAGAAGGTAACCCATAAACCTATGAGGATTTGTCTTTTATGAAAAAAAACATTCATCTTATCCATCTCAAGTTAAACAATTTATTATTTTCAGGTTCCAAATATGGGAAACCTAAAAAATAAGATATCAAATTTTTATTAAACATGTTTACGACATCAATTTGATTAACATCAATATTCATCAACAACAACTAGATTCATTTATGTACCTTTTTATTATAAACCAATCAATTATCAATTAATTCATGTTTTACGTTCGATTCAAATTTCTATCTAAAAAAACTATTAAAAGACAGCATTGATATCACACTATCTATAAAAACACGTGGAAATAACATATGATCGATATCAATTTAATTATCCAATTAAAATATTTAAAATGCAAATTCCATTGAGATCTAGTGGTCTAAAACATGATAACACTACATTTTTATAAAAAATAAAAGTGAGGAAATGAATCCATAACCCTAAATGACTATTTATGTTATTTATAGGAGAAAAATCCACACAACGGATCATGATATCCTCCTCTCATGACAACTACATCCACTACGAGATTCAATGGTATGACCTCAAAAACCAAAAACCGAGAAAACTCCACTAAAATCATTGAGATCATATAACATAAAATGAAAAGTAGAAACATTATAACATAAACCCAAAATAATGACGTTAAATCAATCCTTATATCGATAAAGGATCGACACGTGTTTCTTGCATTAAAATAGGGGTGTTCCTGTAGCATGATGATATTTCATGGGGAAAAAATCTGAGGATTGAGGTTTGATCACACCACTTTTATGGGAAGAATTAATGATTTGAGCATCTTGCACTTGGGAACAAAAAGGTAAAATAAGGTAGGATGATATCTCACCCATTTAGATGATTAATAGATAAGTGGTTTAAGATATGATGAATTTTACATTAAAAGAAGATAACATTTATCCACATGGAATGGCCTTCTAACGTCATCCCAAGACTAAAGAAAATTAATAATGGAGTTATGGGATTTTATGCGGCCATAAATCCTATAAAATAAGTCCTTTAATTCATTTTGTTTTAATGAAAATGTCGAAGGGGTGAAACTGTATGAAGCTAAAAACATTGTTCATGATCATGGAATAATTGTACACCTACCAATCCAAGAAACACTATACATAATCCTTGAAACAGTATTCATAGAATGAATCACCATTTTTTATGTTAATGTTCATAGAATGACTCATTGATGATGATAGTAATTTTCACATAATGACTCACCAATGTTGATGGTTCTTTTCGTATTATGACTCACTGATGCCAACGGTAATCTTCGCAGAACGACTCACCAATTTCGAAGGTAATATTCAAAGAATGATTCTCCCATGAAAATGGTACTATTCAATGTTGGTGTCACATGCATAACTTATTTTAATGTTATTTTTAATTTATTTTCCATTCATGCTTTTTTGTGGGGGTTTCCAAAGGTTTTATGGAGAATAGGTGAGTTTTCATGAATTGGGCCAAACCGTGAGCCCAATTCCAGATTTAAAAATAAATTTTGTTCATTTATAAAATTTTCATTTTATAATATTTTTTAGTAATTCCAACTCCTAAATGTCCTACCCTGATATATTAACACAAAATGTAAATTTGGAGCCATTATAAATCAATAATCATGGGGGATTTGGGTTTTTATTTTAGAATTGGGCGAACCTTAAAGCCCATTTTCTAGTTTTAAATTGTTTCTTTAAATTTTTAATATCTTATTCATTATAATGAACTTTTCGGTGATTCCACCTTCCCCTAGACCCTAAGAAGCCCAGGCGCGCTCCCATTCTTTTCCCCACTATTTGGAGCTCGTTTGCATCGTGATTTAGTGCTGAAATTATTAGGGTTTCTAAAATTGGGAAGATCTGAGGAGGTATGTTATTTCCATCATAACTCTCCCAATTCTTACTCTTTTTCCCCCATTACAGTTCTTATATGATCTCATAATCCTTTTTCGAACATCCCTTTAATGGTTTTATGTTTTCAAATTCAGATTCTGGTGGATTTTGGGTCGTTTTATTCAAGATTGTTTTGAGTAAGTGTTTCTCTCTTCGATTTTTCATTCTCCTTAAGGTTTCCTCCCTCTTTCATTATGTTATAAAATGTCCAGAAGTTAGGGTTTGATACTAAGGTCTGATTTGGTATCTTTTGGGTCAATTTTTGGTGATCTAGGTCTGGATTTATATTCCTTGTGTTGCGGCGGTGGTCCGCTTAAGGTTTCGCACCAAGTTTTGAGGGTTTCGACTCAAAAGGTAGGTGATTCCATGTGTAACCATTTTATGATGAGTTAGATTGCATGTTTTATTAATTTATATGTTTATAATTTGTTTTTTGTGGTGTGAAAACTGTTTTTGTTGAATTTGGTTAAACATATAATTTTTAGTTGTATTTTAGCTTGAAATTGGGTACTTTTCATGTGTGACTCTTGGGGTAATGTTTGGGTTTAGTTTATAACATATGAAAGTGATTTATTAGTCTTGAAAGGGGCTGAAAATTCTGGTTTGGTAATTACTTATTATCATGTGGACCTTAAAAATAGATTTTTGATTGAGTTTAAGGTGTAAAACTGTGTTGTACTTCTTGAAGGTGATTTATGAAAATGCGTGTTTTTCATGTGTATCTTTGTGGTATTATTTGATGTATTTTTATAACACTTGGGGGGTTCTTTAATAATTTTTTTTGGGATGAAAATTCTGTTTTGTATTGTTATTGTTCTGATTTTGGTTTTGAATGAAGGGTTTGAAATGGGTTTAGTGTGCAAACAATGGTTATACCTCTTGGGTTTGTTTTATAAAAATTGAAAATGTTTTATTTGGTTAAAAAAAGTTGGGAAAGGGTGTATATGTACTGTTTGGGTGAGTTTGTTCACCTAATGTGGGTTTTTTAAAGGTAATGTGCTGATTTAAGATGTCAAAAAAAATTATAATGTTTTATAAATTGCCGAAATGTTTTACTCAATTGTGTTTTGTGTGAGAAACACGGGTGTGGGATGTTTCGGGTGAGTTTATTGATAAAATGAATTGTGAGTTGAGAAGGGTATTATGTGAAATGTGTGTGGGTTTTTATGTGAGTTGAATATCTTGTAATGGTTTTATAAAATCGTTTAAAGGATTTGTGGAAGTGTTAAAGAAATGTGAAACGTTTTGTAGGCAATTTTGGTGTGAGTTTGATTTCAAAATGCATTTGAATGAAAAGTGGAATTTTTGACTTGTGTGATGTACATGGGGATGTTTGGTTAATGTGTGGTGTGGAAGTGATATTTTCATATGAATATTATACTTCATGGATTGTTGAACTTGTTTGAGCACAAAGGGAAAACCCGGGTATCTAGGTGGGTGGACGTGTACTAGTACGCTAGTGAATCCGTGCGGTTTGGCCTCAGTTTCACGTATCAAGATTGATGCTTACAACTCTAAATAAACAATGATGATGATGATTGGGGACCACTAGGTTATGGGTATGATCCCTACTAGTGGCTCGTGCACGAGAACAGATATTTTTTTGTGGTTACTCTCACAGAGATATGAGGTACCTGGGACCCATAGCTAGCTAGTGCCTAGAGGTTATTTCCTATTACTTGTGCTCATTAGATCCTTTGTACTTACCGTCGGTATATGGTATTGTTGGCTGGAAAATTCAGTAGCTTTGTTATTTATTTTAAAATTATTGGTCCTTTAGAATTATCCCACATGAAAACTGTTTTCATTTATTATTTCATCCTTAGAAAATTTTAACTAGCATTTCTTATTTACAAAACTTGCGATGATTTTTGTCATGAAATGTTTGTCACATGGAATCTCTTAGAGGCAGTATACTAATAGGATTTCGCTGACACCCAACTTACACCTTTGGGTGTAAGTAGAATTGATTGTTTTATGTCACAGGTTTGGGTCCAGGTATTATGCCATTGGTTCAGGTTTTTAGCTGTCCATTGGGATGCAGTGTCGTGTAGATGGCTTGAGGGTGGTTCCTCTTTCCATGTGGAGGTTCTTGGGCTGTCCTTATTTGGTTTTTTTACCTTTGTAATGGTCTTTAAACATAGTTTATCTTATGTATTTCAGTTCATAAATTTTGTAAAAGACGGTTTTAGTTAAAAAATCCAGATTTGTTTTATTGAGTTTGTTTGTTGTTTAATGTTTATAAAATCGGGTAAATCATTCCCAATTATCATGATATGATACCCGAGCACTTGTGACAGCTCGTGGGGATTGGGAACGCCCTTAGGGCCTTGGCATGGGCCGGGTTTGGTGACGATTTGATGGAGACCAGATCTGGTTCGTGACAAAATGGTATTAGAGGAGGTTCTGGTTAACTCTTTGGGTCACGTTATTTAGGGAATAGTCGGGATAGTATAATATTAGGATTGTTGGGACTTGGTAGTTCGGTTATGGGTAGTGTGCCTGATCACCACACCTCATGACAGGATTTGAGTCGCCAGGGGAAGTCGGGATTTATCTAATTCCTTTGGTTTTCTTGCTTTGATGATGATTAGGGGAAATGAAAAGAGAGTTGGGTTAATGGTCTCATTGAGCTCGCAGGGCCTGGCAAGCCATGTGAAGCCAGAGAATTCCCTAGAACACTATTTGTGACAGTGAAGTGATTAGAATATGGTCTCCAACCATATTTCCAAGTCACCCACTGAAACTAGTTTCCTCTCACATTGTTTTGTGCTTTATTTTTGAAATCTTGGCACTTTGGTTTTAAGGTGACTTGGTTTTAATAAGCGTAATGTTTTTATGAAATGATTTTCAAATAAAGAGGGAATGGTTTGGTTTATGAAATGGCGGAACTGAATTTTCAAAATTGTTTTGAAATGTAAAATGGTGTGCTTACACATCTTTGAAAGCAGGAACTATATTGAAGTTGGTTATGAAAAAGTGTTTCCAATAGAGTTTTATAAACAATCAGAGTGTGTTTTAATGGGATGAGATGTTTTGAAATTGATGTTAATATCTTGAAAGTGAGTTATTTTCAAAATGGTTGTGACTTTCTGAAAATTTTCGTAAGATGTGAGTTGGGATTGTGATCTCGTGGATAGCGGTTTTGAGAAAAAAGGATGTGTTGGTTGACCGTTTTGGTTTTGAAAAGTGGAAATAATTCTTGTTTTAACCTTTGGTATTTTCGTGATCAACCACATGCATGGGGTTATATGGGAAGATGGATGGTTTATGACATGACTGGATGACGGTCGAGATGGATATGAGGAGGGTGCCCGGTGTGGCACAGAAACATGCATGTGTAAGGCCCATGGGGTACCATTGGTGGATACGCTAACCGCTGAACCATTTGTTTTCAAAGAAGTATTTTTAAAGAGAAACATGAAGACTTGTTGAATTGTTTGAAATGGTTTATATTATGTGTTTTTGGAAAATTTTGATGTTGTGGGATGTTTTGTGTCCAAGAACCCCTCTTGTTTGAACTGTGTTTTGGGTTTTGGTTTGGTCAGTCAGTTGTGTTATAGGGACAGTTAGTGGTCTCTTTTGAAAGATGTTTTAGGACGCCTTTATGATGGTTATCTTCATGTGTTTGGATCTGGTTTGTGGTATATCTTGACTAATGAAACATCTTGTTTGGGTCCTTGGGTTCAACCGTTGGATAAGGTACACCCCCATTAAAGGTTAGTGCACAACTGAAGTGGAACAAGGATTGTTTCGCTGTTTGAAGACCCTCTAGTTGATCAATATAAGGAATATTTTTCTTGATATTTTTAGATTGAGTCTACACCCATTCCTTTCTTTTATTTTTAGATCCTCTTTTAACGGGAGAGTGCTCGTGGAAGGGTGAAAGAGACCATAGTTTCTTATGTTTCCTGATTCGTCGAAGGTGGATGTGGTCTAGGGTTGTTAGTGTGGATGAGTGTCTCAATGGTGTCTAAGAGGGCCTTTGGGGTTCTTAAAAGTTTCTTTGAAGCATAAGTTCATGTTAAACCACCAGTGTGGGAAATATAGTCACGATTGGATATTGTGGCCACTTTCTATAATTTTGTTTTGTTTGGGGATGTTGTATAAGGTCCCTCTCTATGCATTGTTTATATCAGTCGCAATGGCCAAGTTCGGTGATGCCTTATGATGTCATGTGATCGATTGACCATATAGGTGAAAGTCATGAAATCCTACGAGAGTCCCTGTTGTGTTGGGTGAATGTCTCCCTTGGAAAAAAAATCAAAATCTTCCATTTTAGAGGAAGGTGAGTGTAAGTGTTCTTTACTTCTATTGTTTATCACTTGAAGAAACATGGTGTGATGTGTGTTCATCTTCTTATCCCTTGATTCAGTGAAATATTTGGATAGGGTAAAGTGAGTATGGAATTGGTTATGTCTGGAAAACTTATCTTGGGTTGCGGTGTAGTTGTTGGTGGCATCGAAAGAAGAATTATCATTCAGTGGGTTTCTGAAGACTAACTACGAGGCCAAAGATGCTTCAATCATTTGAGCTCCAACCATAGGTCTCGCAGAGAAGCTGGATCATATTCAGGGGAAATCACAAGGTCATTTAAAACCTTGTACAAATTCTATCCTAAATATGAAATATAGGATGAGTTTAATCTTATGGTATCATTATCTTTCTTCTTTTGTTCACTTTTGGTGGAAATAGATGGAGGGCCTTGTACCCATGACATTTCCCAATGTCATTCCCTCCCCCTTTGGTTTCCATTGAGTCTTTGGATAATGGTTGGAAATTTGGATAGACATGCTGAGCACATGGTTTGTGAACGATTAAGAGAGAATGTGTGCCTGAAATCCATGCAGGAAGATTGATCAGCACAGTTAGTTCATGGTTTCACAAACTTTATGGACTAACCATGCGACCTTCCCAAATCTTGAAATTTTTGGGTGTTTCTGTGCCGGCATATGCTGGTCGATTAAGATGGTTGGTTCTTATGGTGGGGAGAACCACTATGATTCTCATGTATGTTCCTTAGGAAAATTTGAATGGAAGTCTACCATAGGTACCAGGGAGTCCGTTCAGTCCTCCCCTTATTAGTGTCCTGATTCTGTCTCGAAAAAAAAATATTGGTTATCTCTTATGGTGGGGAGCATATTAGTGTCCCCCCGTACCAGAAACATAGATTTATATATGGTTCTGTCTTGGTGTAGATAGTCTCGTTCGGATATATCTAGCTACCAACATCTTCCTGGAGCAAACGTTGGGACTGGAGAGCGCCCAATGGTTTAGTTAAAGTAAGGTAAGTGTAACCTTGTTCAAAGTTGTTTGTTTGGGTGAATTTCTTGAGTCATGTTCGGATAGAGTTTGAAGCGTTTTATTTTGGGATAAATTATGAATATTATTGATCCTTTCAGGAAAGTCGTTTATGTTTTGTATGTGAGAGTAATCCTTTCTTAATTTATCACTTGAGGTGTTTTGGCCTTTGGGGGTGAAACCTCGCAAGGGAGTACCTATTGGTTTCTCAATGTGGTTTGGTTGTTGCTTTAACCATGCTGTGACTTTTAGGGGTGGAAAGTTTTCAAGGTGGGGAGAATTTTCACATACATAACTTATGTTAATGTTATTTTTAATTTATTTTCCATTCATTCTTTGTTGTGGGGGTTTCCAAAGGTTTTATGGAGAATAGGTGAGTTTTCATGAATTGGGCCAAACCGTGAGCCCAATTCCAGATTTAAAAATAAATTTTTTTTCTTTTATAACTTTTTCATTTTTTAATATTTTTCAGTAATTCTAACTCCTAAATGTCCTACCCTGATATATTAACACAACATTTAAATTTGGAGCCATTATAAATCCATAATCATGGGGGATTTGGGTTTTTATTTGAGAATTGGGCCAACCCGAAAGCCCATTTTCCAGTTTTAAATTTTTTCTTTAAATTTTTTATATCTTATTCATTATAATGAAATTTTCGGTGATTCTACCTCCCCCTAGACCCTAAGAAGCCTAGGCGCGCTCGCATTCTTTTCCCCACTCTTTGGAGCTCTTTTTCATCGCGATTGAGTGCTGAAATTATTAGGGTTTCTAAAATCGGGCAGATTTGAGGAGGAAAGTTATTTCCATCATAACTCTCTCAATTATTACTCTTTTCCCCCATTACAGTTCCTATATGATCTCATAATCCTTGTTCTAACATCCCGTTAATGGTTGGATGTTTTCAAAATCAGATTCTGGTGGATTTTGTGTCGTTTTATTCAAGATTGTTTTGACTAAGTGTTTCTCTCTTCAATTTTTAATTCTCCTTAGGGTTTACTCCCTCTTTCATTATGTTCTAAAATGTCCAGAAGTTAGGGTTTGATACTAAGGTCGGATTTGGTATCTTTTGGGTCAATTTTTGGTGATCTAGGTCTGGATTTATATTCCTTGTTGTGCGACGGTGGTCCGCTTAAGGTTTCGCACAAAGTTTTGAGGGTTTCAACTCAAAAGGTAGGTGATTACATGTGTAACCATTTTATGATGAGTTAGATTACATGGTTTATTAATTTAGTATGTTTATAATCTGTTTTGTGTGGTGTGAAAACTGTTTTTGTTGAATTTGGTTAAACATATAATTGTTTAGTTGTATTTTAGCTTGAAATTGGGTACATTTCATGTGTGACTCTTGGGGTAATGTTTGGGTTTAGTTTATAACATATGAAAGTGATTTATTAGTCTTGAAAGGGGCTGAAAATTCTGGTTTCGTAATTCCTTATTGTCATGTGGACCTTAAAAATAGATTTTTGATTGAGTTTAAGGTGTAAAACTGTGTTGTACTTCTTTAGGGTGATTTATGAAAAGGCATGTTTTTCATGTGTATCTTTGTGGTATTATTTGATGTATTTTTATAACACTTGGGGGGTGCTTTAATAATTGTTTTAGGGCTGAAAATTCTGTTTTTTATTGTTATTGTTATGGTTTTGGTTTTGAATGAGGGGTTTGAAATGGGTTTAGTGTGCAAACAATGGTTATACCTCTTGGGTTTGTTTTATAAAAATTGTAAATGTTTTATTTGGTTAAACAAAGTTGGGAAAGGGTGTATATGTACTTTTTGGGTGAGTGTGTTCACCTAATGTGGGTTTTTTAAAGGTAAAGTTCTGATTTGAGATGTCAAACATTTTTTTAGAATGTTTTATAAATTGCCAAAATGTTTTACTAAATTGTGTTTTGTGTGCGAAACACGGGTGTGGGATGTTTCGAGTGAGTTTATTGATAAAATGAATTGTAGAGTTGAGAAGGGTATTATGTGACATGTGTGTGGGTTTTTATGTGAGTTGAATATCTTGTAATGGTTTTATAAAATCTTTTAATGGATTTTTGGAAGTGTTAAAGAAATGTGAAAAGTGTTGTAGGCAATTTTTGTGTGAGTTTGATTTCAAAATGCATTTGAATGAAAAGTGGAATTTTTGACTTGTGTGATGTACATGGGGCTATTTGGTTAATGTGTGGTGTGGAAGTGAAATTTTCATGTGAATTCTATACTTCTTGGATTTTTGAACTTGTTTGAGCACAAAGGGAATACCCGGGTATCTAGGTGGGAGGACGTGTACTAGTATGCTAGTGAATCTGTGGGGTTTGGCCTCAGTTTCGCTTATCAAGATTGACGCTTACAACTATAACTAAACAATGATGATGATTATTGGGGACCACTAGGTTATGGGTATTATCCCTACTAGTGGATCATGCATGAGAACCGATATTTTTTTGTGGTTACTCTCACCGAGATACGAGGTATCTGGGAACCACAGCTAGCTAGTGCCTAGGGGTTATTTCCTATTACGTGTGCTCATTAGATCCTTTCTACATACCATAGGTATACGGTTTTGTTGGCTGGAATATTCGGTAGCTTTGTTATTTACTTTAAAATTATTGTTCCTTTAGAATTATCCCACATGAAAACTGTTTTCATTTATTATTTCATCCTTCAGAAAATTGTAACTAGCATTTCTTATTTACAAAACATGCAATGCTTTTTGTCATGAAATGTTTATCACATGGAATCTCTTAGAGGTAGTATCCTACTGGGATTTCTCTCACACCCTACTTAAACATTTGGGTGTAAGTTGACTTGATTGTTTTATGTCACAGGTTTGGGTACAGGTTTTATGCCATTGGTTCAGGTTTTTAGTTGTCCATTGGGATGCAGTGTCGTGGAATTGGCTTGACGGCGGTTCCTCTTTCCATGTGGAGGTTCTTGGGCTATCCTTATTTGGTTTTTTACCATTGTAATGGTATTTCAACATAGTTTTAACGTATGTATTTCAGTTTAGAAATTTTGTAAAATACGGTTTTAGTTAAAAAATCTAGATTTGTTTTATTGAGTTTGTTTGTTGTTTAATGTTTATAAAATCGGGTAAATAGTTCCCAATTATCAAGATATGATACCCGAGCACTTGTGCTAGCCCGTGGGGATCGGGAACGCCCTTCGGGCCTTGGAATGTACCAGTTTTGGTGCCGGTTTGATGGCGACTAGATCTGGTTCGTGACAGTTGGACTCACTGATACTGATGGTACTGTTCACATAAGGACTCACTGGTGTATAAGGTACTGTTCATTGAACGACTCACTAGTTCTGATGGTACATTTCATAGGAGGACTCACTGATGTCAGTGGTACTATTCACATAATGACTCACAGATGTCGATGGTACTATTCAAAGAACGACTCACCAATGCCAATGTTACAGTTCCATGAATGAATCAACGATGTTGATTGTACTATTCATAGAATGACACATCAATGTTGATGGTACTGTAAAGAGAATGACTCACCGATGTTGATGGTACTGTTCAAAGAAGACTTAGTTATGTCGATGGAACAGTTCAGAAAACAACTCATTGATGGTGAATGTGTTGTTCATAGAATGACTCACCAATGTCGATGGTAGAGTTCACAGAATGACTCACCAATGGTAATGTTCACAAAATGTGTCACTGATGTCGATGGAAATGATCACATAATGACTCAACGATGACAATAGTACCGTTCAAAGAATTACTCACTGATGTTGACAGCAATGTTCACATATTGACTCACCGATGTTTTTGGTAATGTTTACCTAATGAATCACTGAATGAATCACCAATGCTGACTGTACTATTTAGAAAATGACTCACTGATGTAGATTGTACTGTTCACAGAACGATTCACTAATGTTGATGGTTCAATTCCCAGATCAACTTACTGATGATGATGGTACTGTTCATAGAAGGACTCCCCGATGTTGATGGTTCTATTCCCTGAATGACTCATCGATGATGATAGTATTATTTAAAGAATGACTCACCGATACTGGTGGTACAATTCATAGAATGACTCACCAATCTCGATGTAACTGTTCAAAGAATAACTCACCGATGTTGATGGAACTATTCACAAAATGACTCACCGATACTAATGGGAATGTTCATAGAATGATTCATTGAGACCAATGGAACTGTTCACTAAATATCTCAACAATACCAATGGAAATGTTCATATCGAACTCACTAAGGGAACTGTTCACATATGTCTCACTGATGGAAAACTCTGTATCAGTTTCACCGATGGAACTATTCGTGTATGTCTCACGAATGGAATTTTTCACAGATGTCTCTCCAATGGAACTTTTCACATATGTGACACCGATTGTATTGCTCACATGGGTCTCACCGATGGAAATTTTCTCATCGGTCTCACCGATGGACCTGTTCGCATCGGTCTTTCTGATGGAACTATTCACACTAGTCTCCACGAAGGAATTGTTCACATCGGTCTCATCGATTGAAATGTTCATGGAATTTGAAATTTTGAAAAGTGTTGTAGATAAGTCACCTTGACATCCCAAAAAACCTAAAACACCATATTTTTGTATTGTAATGGACCAGAGAGGTTCATACCATTTCATCAGATACCTCTCAAAACATTCTTATCTTTGAGATTTCAAAACCATCCAAAAGGGAAACAGAAACTGGGTCCAAACAACCAACCACCAAGATACCTCTAAAAAATGGGAAATCCACAAGAAGAAACCAATGAAAACTAAATCATAAAAATGTACAGTCTACAACCACAATGAGAATATTTTCATACATGAAATGAGTTAAAAATAAATCCTCTAAAGGTACTAAGAATGTATCTTCGACTGATATTCCCATGTACTATCCCCCACAGCACCGTGTTTCTGCAAGACACGAACCAAGTGGATAGAACGGCCGAGTAACACCTTCACTGGGTGGTTATGGAAATCCACATGCCGCTTTTCAAAGGTTACTTCATTATCAAAATAGATATCTCCCAAATCGATGGTTTTGGAGTCATCTTTAAGATAACATTGGATCTCTGATACATTAAAAACATCATGCATTTATATTATCTACGAGGGAAGTTCAACTTGATACACCATAGATCCAACATGAGCCAGTGCCTCTAAAGGCCGATTAAACCTGGGAGAAAGCATATTCCCACCAAAAAATAATCACATCCCATGATGATTATTAACCTTCAAGAACATTTGATCCCCAACATCATACTCTTAAGGTCACCTCCTTTGATCGTAATATGATATATGATAATCCTGCACTATCCTCATCCTCTCACGAATATCCTAAACAATATCTATTGTATTCTACACTAGTTCCGGTCCATGAATTGCTATATCTCCAACCCCAGTCTAGAAAAACAAAGAATGGAACGGTCATCCATACAAGTCATCAAATGATTTCATACCAATGGTAGAGTGAGAACTATTGTTGTTTGAGAACAACACCAAGGGAAGGTTACTCCTCAAAAAACCTCAAAAATCAATGACCCAATAGTGAAACATGCCATTAAGATCCAGATAGTATTCTTTTTTTGGACATCTTCTACAGATGAAATGATGTGCTAAAAAATGTCTTAGAACCAATATCATTCTGGAGACCTCCCCACACCATAGAGTTAAAATAAGGATCTTGATTGGAAATGATCGTCATCAGGACTCCATGTAGTCTCAACACCTCCTATATATACTGAATCGACACTTGAGATAGAATTAAACCATTAACAAAGAACATTGATATGTCATCCAACATCCAATGAGGAATATCTAACAACCTGAGCAAACCACTAGGGTAATAGTGCTTGACCTTCACATTCTGGCAGACCAAACACTTAGACATAGACTCTACAACTGCATGCTTCATCCCTGGCCAACAAGACTGACTTATCATGGCACGATACATCTTTTTCATGCCAAGATGCACCACTAAATGTTATCTATTAAACTCTCTGATAAATGTCTCACAAATCTCCAATGTAACAAATATCCTTCTATGATACAACAATCGATGTTGTTCATCCACATACCAACCACCAGGCGCCTTGCCACAAACAACTTGGACTCTCCAGACCTCCACCTTTTGACACCCCAATAATTACTGTTCATCCTTCAGAACTAGAGATGATTCTTCCATCATCATAAAAAGACTACCGCTTCACCCAACTTCTTTTATATTGAGATGTAATGCTAACAATTCTTCCATTACTCTCTAAGAATCACTATAATCATGCACTACATCACTAATTGACTTCCATCACAGTGCATTAGCGTCAACATATCACATTCATGTTGTATATGATATTTCAATGTCAAATTCATGTAGGAACTCCATCCTTCGACATTGCTACAAGTTCATGTATTTTTTGGTGAAAATATACCTCAGTTTATTTTGATCATTGAGAACCACAACGCTCTCACAAATGAGTCAATTTCTCCTCGATTTCTTAGAAAACACCATGGATTCCATCTCAAGATCATGGGTGGTATATTTAATTCCATGGGGACACATCTTCTAACACCCATAAAAATGATCTATGACGCATCATAACTTAACCTAATATCAGTTGAGAAGCATCACAGAAAACATCAAACTAAACACCCTATGCTAAAAGTCATATAACTAGAGCACATACTTACTCTTCCATTATATACTTGAAATTTTTCTGACACTAATTAGTCCACATTAACACATAATCCTTCATGTTATATTTCATAAGAGGAGTCTAAACCCAAGAGAAATTAGCTACGAACCTCCTTCAGAAGCTTTCAAGACCAAAGAAACATCGCACCTATGGCATTGTCATCGAGGTTTCTCAAGACACAACTACTTCAATCATCGATGGATCCATACATAATCCTATCTAAGACACATACTGACATATAAAACAGACTTCTCGAGCCCAAAAGTCACAATATGACAACTTCTCAAACAACTGATGTAGAGAATGAACTCCCAAAATGGCGGGTAGATGCTATGCATGCTCCTCCCCGAACTTGGAGTACACAAGGACCTTGTCTATGAAAACAACAATGATCTTATATAAGAACTCACAGAACACATCATTCATCAATCCCATGAACACATCTAGAGAATTTGTCACACCAAAAGACATTACAAAAAACTCGTAATTCCCAATTTTATAATCATATTTTGTCATTGGGATATAACCATCCTTCACATGCATATGATGATATCCTAACACAAATTCGATCTTTTAGAACCAACTTTAACCCCTCATTTGATTGAATAATTCATCAATCCATAAAAGATGAAAGATATTCTTCACATTCACCAGTTTTAATAGACATTATTCATTACACAACTGCAAAATGTCATCTTCTTGTTTAATGAACAAAACTAGAGCATCCCACTGTGACACAGACGTCCGAACAAAACTGCACTATAACAGACCATCAAGCTATATATATATATATATATCTCATAACTCAAAGGGGGGAATCCTATGTGAAAACACAGATATTGGACATGATTTTGGTTTTATCTCAATCCCAAACCTAGTCTCTCATTGAGGATTTAATGTAACAACCACTTTTGGAAAAACATCAAGTTACATATCTACGATCATAGGAAACTCCAACTACTATACCTAAGAGGAACTCAACATCAACTCAAACATCATGGATGATAAGGACATACCATGACTTTGAACCATCCAAGTGTCTAGCTCACAAACAAACATCATTGGATCTCTGTCCGCATAAAAGGACACCACCTTCCTCTGGAAACAATCGATGAATTCATGAACCGAATACAACCAATCCATATGGAGGATGACATATTATGGTTATATCTGCAAACATTGGAAATTTACCCAAGATCAATGTTTCCATAGAAATTACTCACAGTATCTACACAATTCAAAAAATATATCTCGACCTCCCACTAGCGTAGTCAATACAAAGGGATCAAGAATCCTCTCTACCTCAAGTCCCAAATCATGAACAAGAGTAGGTGATATGAAGGAGTATCTCGCTCCTAAATCAAAAAAGGAAAACACCCAAGTAGAAAAAAATAAAAAGATACATTGAATGACGTCTGACTATCCTAGAACTAGAAATTCTATATCATGAAGCTGACTATGACCTCTTCCACAACCACACTAACCCTGATTATGACCAACACCCCAGCTGAGTCCAACTTTCTGAAAATGGGGACCATCATGTGGTGTTCCTCTTCCAACCCAGTATGCCCTCTACTGATGCAATGATTTTCCAACCTACAACTACTCCCTCAGCTGGAACTGCCTTAATTGAGGAAACTGTAGCGAAACACCTGGTGCACGATGATTGTAATGAAATATCTGGAACTCTCGTTGCAGATGACCTCAACCACCACAAGAAAAACAAGCACCTAAACCATTTGGCATAGGCCTAAGATCCTCTAATTCTATAGAAACAAGATGTGGTGGGTTTGGATATACCCCCAGATGAATGAAAACTCTTTTTCACTAAAAATAGGGAACCCCAGACCATAGATCTTCTTCATGAGGAATCATGATGACTCCTCTTTCATGATGATATGGTTCAGGCCATTATCTTCTTGAATTCCTCTACCTTTGCTATCACCTCAAGATTTGGATTCCGCCAAAATGAGGTTACTTATCACTAGATCTCATGATGAAACGTCTCCCGAAATTGCATCAACATGGACTCATAATCTAGAAACAGGTCTGATGCATATAGTAAAGGGTTCATGAAATGGATTATGAACCCTCACACACTAGAGCTCCCTGTCTAAGGGAAAAATCTCCATGTTACTAGACTCCTTCTCATTCGAAGATGGAAACACGACTCTAAACATATCTTGGAAATTCTACAATGAGATCACCAACTCCTCATGATCCCTGAGGAATTAAAACCACCACTGCATGGTTGCTCCACACACTATTGTTAGAACCAAAGAATCCCAGTTCACCTTCCGACCAAATATTGAATTAATGACTATCGTGGCATACATTAACCTGTATTACATGACTACATGTGAAATGGATCCATCATTCTTTAACAGAATCTAGGGAAGAAATTTGGGTAGTTTCCTTCTCTATGTGAGGTCACCGTTAAACTCTTCCTTACAACATTTACTGGCTCATCCTGTTGGACATATTCTATGCGAACCTGATTAGGACGCCAACCTGGAGCCATACCTACAAAACAACAAATTTTTATAGATCCGAAAATTGGAATATGGATGAATCAACATTAATTTATTAATTATTTTCTTTTATTCATTTTAGATTCTCTTATCCCATATTCTTCCCATTCTAACACAAGAACAAAGAATAATTATGCATGACTGTTTCCTAGGTCACTACCCTGCAAATAGTATCCGCTTGTTTAGTAGCCATTGTAATCACAATTGTTTGTGAATCAAATCACAGAGGTCCCTAAATTCCTATGTCTCACTGATCTTCAGTGTTTACATCACTTGCTAAACATAACTGACATTATTTCCCTACCATCCCAGGAATCCTGACATGTTCGTAACCCCAAACTTCATCCTATCTTTTAACCAGACCATTGATACCACCCTGTCATGACCCCCTCCCAACAAGGTGTACCCCTCATAGTCAGAGAATGTGAGAAAAAGGATAATGACCCCTGAGTCCCGCCATTAATAGGCCCCTGGTTGTTGACTAGCACATAGGGTATAATAAACACCCAAATGGGAGGCATTACCTTCTAAGAGGACATATGTGAAAGAGAGAGAGATAATATTGACACAAACCAACTATAAATCATACTGAAATATATAAGACAATACATGTACACATATTTAATGGCATCGAAAACTAATAAGACTAAATAGAAATAATAAAAGTACCAAAGGAAAATAAAAAAAATAGTAACCACAAGCCCGAGATATTCCTGCAACCCCATGCTAATAGAAACCAGGTTCATCTCCAACCTTCTCTAAGTGACGTATAAAATAGGTTATATATTCATAGGGTGAGTATAATAGTATACTCATTTGGATCATCCCTGTAGGCTCTTGTGGAAAATTAAATAATGCATTATAAATCACAGTGAACAACAAGTGAAACTAACATGTCACCTAAACAGTTGTACATTGTTCTGAGCCTCACCATGTCTACTCTCACCATGTATTTATTACAAGAGTATATGATATTATAATTAATATCAAGGGTACCCTACAACTAATTACTCATTGGTTTTCCACTTTTCCATAACATCGCACATCCTATGAATCATACTCTAAAAGGCTTTTCTGCGGACACCTAGGCTAAGGGCCATAATATTAACCTCCTGCAACAAAACCACTACATCTACGTAGGATAAGTAACCAAGTTTTGTTCAGGAGACACAACATCATGCATAACTTGTATCTTACGTCCTTCATTATACCTCAACCCATTACGTCCCATTATACCTCAATCCATTACACACTTATTCCATAATATAATTGTGTGGATAACCATGTTCCACTAAATCCCTATATACACATATATGAAGAAAACTAAAATTTGTTGATACCAGAACAACTAAAAACCAGTAGAAGAGAGTGGGGACAAACGGGTTGTCATCCATCCATCATCCCATAGGAATGTTGGGGAAAACAACCCCCATGGCTCAGAATCCTTGGGGTGTCAGTTTCCTTAATTGATGAGGTGAAGTATTTTATAGAAACAAAAAAAGAACATAACATACTATAGACCAAACCTACAATATGGGAATAGCCCATTATTATTCTCAACTACAGCTAACACCTCTTGGAATCCAGGTTGCCACCACTATGACTATGAATCATATAAACACACAACCATTTAATGATCTTTATTACATTACCTAATTAAATTTTTTCTATTGCACATTAAATTAATTAACTCCTTAAATATTAATTAACCATGAATAATTTCGACATTATATTTCATTATCCTCACACCCAAAGTTCACAATTCCTTTAAATTTCATCCTCATCATTACATCAAAACATGCTCTAGCCCCATCCTTTGATATAATTTAATAAATTATTTATTGAAAACATTATTACTTCCCATACTCCCAGTAATTCTTGATTTAAATTTGGAGATACTAAACACAATGTGGACCAATCAGTGAGTTGATGAACTACCTGTTGAGTCTTTGAAACATATAGGATGATCATAGACTCATCTTCCCTAAGAAAGATAAACATAGAAAGCATGTGGAATAGTCATTGTGTCTTTGCCTCTTCTAGAAGGAGGGTAAGAAACCAACTTTTTTGAGGAGTGGGTAACTTAAGGAATATAAAAAACCAACAAGAATTAGAAAGCATCCAAACATTCACATCCAACCTGTTTCATCAACTTCAGTGTCCTCCCTAAAACCCACATGTATAAACCAATCCATCTTGCCACTCTAGGAGTCAACTGTTATCACAACCAATGGGCCTCCCTTCTCCCACATATCACAATAGCCATCCATTCTCACATCACAAGACAAATAGAAGGAAAACAAACAACATATCAATTGGGATCACAACCCTTAAGCATGAAAGAGGGTTACTAAGAACCCTATGAGGCATTATCTTTCATAAAATAACAAGTCATTTAATCTATATATATTTAACTGATTTATTATTTTCAAGATCCAAAAATATGAAACCTAAACATTAATATATAAAAAAATTATTATATATTCTTACGACATCAATTTGATTAGCCTCAAATTACGACAATAACAACCAGATTCATTTAGATGCCTCTTTACCATTATCCAAACTATTAACAATTAATTCCAGCATGATGTTCACTACCAATTTCCACCAGAAATGAAATGCTAAAAAAATAATTCTTAGATATTACACTATCTAGAAAATCAAGTGGAAATAAATATTGATATCAATTTATTAATCTAGTTCTAATATATAACAGGTCATTTCAATTGAGATTATTTGGGTTAAAAATTTTTAAATTGGAATTTGAACATAAATTAAAAGAGAATCAATGATTCCCCTACATAAAATGGTTCATGAAATTCATTACATGATAATGATCCACACAACAGATCATGATTTCTGACTATCGTGACAACCACATCCACCAACGTATGCTGCGGTACCACCACACCAAAAATAGACATGAAAATTACATTAAAACAATGGATATCAGAAACCATAACCCTGAAATGAAATTCATGATATATTGATACAAAAATGATGACTATAAATCATACCATATGTCGATTATGGATCGTCACATGATTATAGGCACAAAATAGGAGGTGTGCATGCAACAAGAAAAAATTTCAAGGGGAAACCATCTGAGGATTAGGGTTCAATCACATCACACCTATTTGATGAAAGAAAGGATAGAATGTCGTGCACCCAGGAAAAAGAAGGTAGAATATGGGAGGAATATATCTCATCCCTTTAGTAGTTTTATAGAGAAGCGAATTATGATTCGTTCGATTTTCCATTAAAAGTGGATCACATTAAACCACACGGTTTGACCAAGTAATGACATCCTAGGACATAGGAAAATTAATATTGGAATTATGGGATTTGATTCTGCCTTAAATATCTTAAAAAGGCTAATAATGTGTTTTAACTCATTGAAAACATCAAAGGGGAGAATTGTAGGAAGCTAAAAACAATATTCATGATCCTGGAAACACTGTTAACAGAATGAATCACTATTGATGATAGTACTGTTCATAGAATGACTCACTGACGCCAAAGGAACTCTACACAGAAAAACTCACCAATTCTGATGGAATTGTTCACATAATGAATCACCGATGTCGATGGTACTATTCACATAACGACTCACCAATACTGATGGTATTTTTCACAGAATGACTCATTGATTCATATGGTACTTATCACAGAAAGAATCACCAATGCCAATGGTAATGTTCACATATGGGCTTATCTATACAGAACGTACTGATCACATAACGACTCACCATGGTCGATGGTACTGTTACAAATACGACTTATTGAGGCTGATGGTATTGTTCAAAGAATGACTCACTGATGCCGATGGTAATACTTACAGAATTAATCACTGATTCTTATGGTACTACTCACAGAATTACTCAACGATGTTGATGTTACTATTCCTAGAATGAATCACTGATGACGATGTTGATGTTCATAGAATGACTCAATGATGAAAATGGTACTGTACACAGAATGACTCACAGATGCCTATGGTACTGTTCATTGAAGGATCCACCGATGTTGATGGTATAGTTAATAGAACAAATAACTAATTCCAATGGTACTATTTATAGACAACTTACTGATAAAACAGTACACAGAATGACTCACCAATGTCGATGGTACAGTTCATAGAATGACTCAGCGATGAAAATGTTAATGTAAACAGAAGGACTCATATATGACGATGGTACTACTCACAAGACTCACCTATACCGCTAGTACTATTCACAGAATGACTCACTGATGCCGATGGAAGCACTCATAGATTGACTCAATGATACTGATGGTATTGTACATTGAAAGAATCATTGATGCTGATTGTACTATTAACATAATGACTCAACGATAACGATGGTACTATTCACATAACGACACATTGATGCAAACCTTACATTTCTGAGAATGAATCACTGATGCAAATGGTACTATTCAAACAATAACCCATCAATGCAGATGGTACTGTTCAAAGAATGACTCACTGATGATGATGGTATGGTTCAACGGATGACTCACCGATGGTAAAGGTACATTTCACAGAATGACTCACCGATGTGGATGGTACTATTCCCAGAATGAATCATCGATGCCGATGGTACTATTCATTGAACGAATCAGTGATGCAGATTGTACTTCTCCTAGAAAGAGTCAATGATGTCGATGGAACTGTTCACAGAATGACTCACCGATACCGATGGGATAGTTCAGAGAATGACTCACCAATAAATGACTCACTGATACTCATGACATTGTATCTATCAGTGTCACCAATGGAACTGTTCGAACCAGTCTCATCAATGGAACAATTTACCTTTATCTCACCGATGGAACTGTTCAGATCGGTCTTACCAATAGAACTGTAGGCATCAGTCTCACCGATTGAATTTTTCTCATCGGTCTCACTGATGGAACTATTTACATCGGTCTCATGGATGGAAATTTTGACATCAGTCTCACCAATTGAAATGTTCACATCGGTCTCACAGATGGAACTGTTCGTATCGGTCTCAATGATGGAACTGTTCGCATCAGTCTCACTGATGGAACTGATCCCATCAATCCCAACCATGGAACTGTTCACAACGGTCTCATCGATGGAACTTTTCACAGAAATTTAAAATAGGAAAAGTGTAGGAGACAAGTCACCTTGACATTCCAGAACACCTAAAACATGTGATTTCTGTAGAGGAATTGACCAAAGTGTTCTAGGCGATTACATACGCACCAGTGATGATATCATTCACGTAATGATAAAATGGTAATAATGTCATAGAATATACATTATAAATAACAATTATAATTTCATATTCATTGTTACATGAATATTAATTATCATTATTCCATTCCAAATTATGTATTATAGAATAAAAAATTACACAAAGAAATGGAGATGGTAAGTCGTACGTATAAATGCATGGTGATATTGTTATTCATAGGATTGATAAAAGGAGGTATAATGATATATCATCATTATAATTAAATCAAAGCATGGATATATACTATATTTTTAACATTAGAATGAAAACAAAATAATAATTGGATCTAGACGTAGAAAAGAATTTTGAATGAGGGGATAAAAAATCACATCCTTATCATTTATCATAATTTAATTTTCAAAAATGGTCTCCATAAGATGGATTTATACCCAATGTGTTGCAATTAGGATGTAGTGTGGTATGTTGGGAGTTGAAATGGTATGTGGTTGGTATAAATAAATGGATTTAGATTTTTCATTTAAATATAAGGAGATGTTAACCTTTATAAGAATGGGGAGGGGCACCTTTGAAAATATAGAAACAATTATATTAATATAAATTATTTTTAATTTAAAAATCCTCCAAAATGTATTATTTCGATGTTAACATCAGGATGGGTCTAAACCCTTTCAAAAAAATGGAGAGATGTTTTGATTTTATTGAAAACCTTATCATTTTTATTTATCATTTTTTATACTTTTAAATTTTAGTTTAGGTAATGAAATTCAAAATATTAAATGATTATAAATATATAATTATGGGTTTTTAATTTTCCATAATTGGCTAATTTATGAAATTTTAGACTTTATAAATTTAATTTTTTAAATTTTAAATATTTTTTAGGTTTTTTTTTGTAATTTGATAATATGAAATATTTATAAAATATAAATATTTTCAATTTTGACACTATACATTTATTTGACATTATATAAAAACAATATTGAAGGTAATTTCGACAAAAAAATATTTAATAAAATCCCTACATGTCACAGTAAATTATAAAATTAGTAGATAACAGTAATTAGCTCATATTATTTTTCATTAAATATTTTTTAAAACATTTATTTGTTATTTCTATTGATGAAATAATTTCAACTTCACTACTTTTTCATCATTAATTGAATGTATTAAACCACTTAAAATTATAAAGAAATTCACATGATAAATAAAATTTAATATAATTTTTTGGGACTATTTATCATTGATTTTTTTATCATTTTTATCACTACATTAAAGTTATTATACTTTTAAGAGACAAGAGGGTGACATGATTTTACAATCTTTTGTCTTACTTATAAATCAACCACTTTAACGGATGAAATCCCATAAAATGAATCACTTCCACCTGATGTTATTAATATTTTCATGACTTATTATATTCCCCCTTTACTTATTTTATATGAAATGTTCATAATTTGTGTGAAATATTAATGTTTTAATATTAAGTATAATTTTGGAGCATTTTTAGAAGTAGTCCAATTGAGTCAGTTTAATGTTTTAATAATAAATTTCACTATACTGATCCAAATTGTGTGGTTCTTGTTTTTTACGATTCTACATTAAATATACAACATTTCATTAGAAGGTACCATGAGCCAATTCTTCCATTTTAAGGGTCATGTGATCCTCACAAACAAGACCAAAGAATCTGTGAACAAACTGGACCATCCGTGAATATTGATTTACTGGGATCAATACAGAATTCCAAAAACATTAAATCTACACAATAATTCGGGGGACACTACATTTCATTTTGGATAAAAATTTCAAGGCCCAAATCCAAGTACAAGGGTCCCTAATGAAGCTTTGAAGTTCATCCCACCATTCTGTCCGAGAATTAAAATCAGTGTAGTATGCATGACATATCTCATGGTGTAAGCATCACATAGAGCTGAGCTTTTTCAGTGTGAAATAGACGATATAGGTGGACGACTTTGTTGAAGAACCCATTCGGATTTGAAGGCATATTAATATACAAAAACCCTTTCACATTCAGGACTTCAAAAAGACTGGATTGAAATGGACAGTTTCACTTTGATTAACCAAACGGCCATAACCTTTTCTCCTTAAATCCAAATGACTCCAAATTTTGAGAGTAGTCGACAAAAGTTATTATCCACAACTTTGAAGAAGGAGCGTTCTCGATATTCAGCTTTCATGATGTTCATATCTTCGATCCAATTGGAGGGGTATTGCTGGAATGCAAATAGTCCACTCCTTGGGCTATAAATACTCTCCCCTTCTCTGCTTGAGGGGGTTGGAATTTCAGAAGAGAGGATATCATATTGGCATGACCAAAGCATTTCCAAAGGCTTGGGATGACCTTATATACTCATGGTTCTACTTGAGAGACCTTTCATCCTCTCTTTGATTTCACTTAATTTCGTGTTCTTCGTTTTTGTAATCTTGTAATTCTCTTTCTTTGTAATTCTGTTTTAATGCAAGTTACATCTTCAATATCTCTTATTCTCTTACACCATTTGTAGTTTAATATTTATGTTCTTGAAATAGTTAAAATTCAGTTGAATCCCCTTCCCTTATTTTTCTTCATCATTCAATCGAAACACGTTTTTAATTATCATCATTGTTCGTGTGTGTGTGTCCGACGTACCACTCTTTTCTAATCCATTTCTTTTCCTTCTATTGTTAATTTATCATAATAATTATTTTAACCAGAATATTAAATACCCAAATTTCTGAGTAAATATCTCATTGGGGTGAGCCAAAATTTAGGTATGTTAAGTGATTGAGAGTATTTGCTCGATGAGTATTCGTTAATTTAACATTGTGTATGTTGGACATAATATGTCATGGATTAATGACATCTTTTGTTTAGAAACTGGTTTCCATGGATTATTGGAACCATAAATACACTACCATAAACAAGTACTGATTGAGTTTAGAATCCTAGTTAAGTTAAGTCTTGGATTAAAGCTTTAACACATAAGAATTCTAATCGACGTCAACTTGTGATGTGGGTGTTAATTTAAATGCAATATAAATCAAAAACTCAAGGATATCACAAGCTTAACTCCCTAATAATGAACTCACCACAATTATTATCAATTTTTTAAATCATTCATAATAAATTATTCATGGAAATTAATCTCTGCAAACAAACCCCCTAATCAAAATACAATCAACTAAAAACAAATGACTATTACAAAGTATCAATGTCGAGGATTCGACCCGAGTGCTTCTATACACATTAGTAGAGCACTGGAACTTTGACAGGTTGATAGGATACAATCAGCCGTGTGTTTCAAATGGCACCATTTCCGGGGATGCTGCTTTATGTAGTAATTAGTTTCTGGTTATTGTAAAAAAACCAAAAAAACAAAATTTTTAAAAAAAAATTGAAACAAAATCACAATGAAAAACTCGTCTTCTCATAAAAATCTTAAACTGAAAAAAATAAAAATAAATACCCATCTTCCTCTTTCTTCCAAAATCTCTCTGAATTCCCCGTAGCCTCCCAAACAATCCGTCAGATTTGTTTGACCCTGAAATTGAGCGAACAGTTCACCAACTTAGGAGGAACATAAGAGATAATCAAATAATTCAAGAACCAGTCCTCATCCAACCAATTGAATTAGATATGGTCAATCCTAGCGAACAAACCTTTAAAGAACTCACTGCCCCTGATATGAATTACCAACCTCTTGGTATTCAATATCCAAACATTTAAGCTAACTTAGAACTCAAATCGGGGTTGATTCCTCTTCTCCCTCATTTTCACGGGCTAGCCGGTGAGGATCCACATCATCACCTTAAAGAGTTCCAAGTAGTATGCTCTACCATGAAGCCTCAAGTGGTTTCTGAGGAACAAATAAAACTCCGAGCATTCCCATTCTCCCTAGCTGACTTTGCTAAGTCATGGCTCTACTACCTCCCTCCTGGTTCCATAACTATATGGAATGACATGAAGCATCTCTTTCTAGAAAAATTCTTTCCTGCTTCTCGTACCGCTTCCATCCGAAAGGAAATAAGTGGTATCCGTCAGTTCCCAAGTGAATCACTCCATGAGTACTGGAAGAGGTTCAAAAATATTGTTGCAACCTGCCCACATCACCAAATTCCTAACCAACTCTTGATCCAATACTTCTATGAGGGGTTATTGTTTATGGAGAGAACTCTCATAGATGCCGCAAGTGGAAGAGCTCTTGTTGATAAAACTCCTGCAGCTGCAAGAGATCTCATAAGTAACATGGAGGAAAACACACAACAATTCCATACTCGAGCACATGCTCAATTCAAACAAGCCCAAGATAATCAATCAATTGAACCGAACAAAATGAATGAGTGGATGAGTGAACTTACTTGTCTTGTGCGACAACTAGTTGTGGCTACCAAGTCCCTAACCTCATCTTCTCCGCAATCAATGTTTCATGGACCAGTCAAAAACTGTGGAATATGCAACTCTCCATCTCATCCAACTGACACATGTCCACAACTTCAAGAGGATCAATCCAATTCATCGGGACCAATGGAGCTCAATGCAGCACATGCTCAGCGGAACCCCAAACCTCAACAATCAGGTCAGTTTTTTAGAAACTTCAACCAACCTCACTCTGAGCCTTTCACTTCTTCCTATAACCAAGGCCTTAGGTATGTTAATACCATATCCCACCCCCCTCAATTCCCTCCTCAAAACCCAAACCAATTCAAATATGGTCAAGGTGGTGGTAACTTCCGTCAACCTTATCCTTTTGTTCCTCAACCTCAAAGGAACAATCCTCCTCCTTGATTCCACTATCCAAATGAGCCTTCCCAATTCCCAACCCAATAAAATCGCTTTCCCAAGAACCAAAATCAAGGTAATCCCAATCCGGGACAATCCTCTTCTTCCAAGAAACCACGGGAAAGTGCAGTGGAAGATCTTTCCTCTTTCACCCGTTCTAGCCTTAAAACATTGAAACTCAAAT
Source organism: Viscum album (assembly GCA_963277665.1). NCBI lineage: Eukaryota > Viridiplantae > Streptophyta > Magnoliopsida > Santalales > Viscaceae > Viscum > Viscum album. The sequence continues at coordinate 1,404,255,117 of OY728122.1, read as the reverse complement.
AGGTCAACTTGCATCCCACCTGAGCCAGCAACAACAATCAAATTATTCCCAACTCCCAGCTCAACCATTACCCAACCCTAAGGGTAATGTAAGTGCAATTTCACTTAGATCCGGAAAGTAACTTTCTATGCCTCAAGATAAATCCTCAAACCCTCCTTTAAATGTTGACCTAGAAAATGAAAAGAAAAAGAAAATTGAAAAGGAATCTGAATCCATTCCATCAACTCCTTCCATTCCACTTAGGAACCCATTTCCATTTCCTCAAGTTGTCTCTAAACCAAGGAAGTCCTTTGAACCTAATCCTGAAATGCTCGACATTTTTAGACGTGTTAAAGTCAACATTCCCCTCTTAGATGTCATAAAAAAAATTCCTAAGTATGCCAAGTTTCTCAAGGAGTTGTGTACCCACAAGAGGCAACTTAGGACCTTTGAAAATGTTTCCACCCAGCAGTCTATTCCCATAATGTGCAAAGATCCCGGGACCTATACGTTTCCATGCCAAATTGGAAGTTCCAAATTTGATGGTGCACTCATAGACCTAGGAGCCTCAATTAATGTCATGCCCAAATCCATATTCTCCAACCTTGGTCTAGGTCCTTTGAACCCAACAGGTGTTGTCATTCAGTTAGCCAATCGAAGCACAGCCAGTCCTGAGGGAATAATTGAGGATGTCCTTGTCCGACTCAATGATCTTATCTTCCCTGCTGATTTCTATGTCCTTGACATGGAAGGTGAGACGAACTCTTCTCGATCTCCCCTAATTCTTGGAAGACCATTCCTCATAACTACGAGAACCAAGATTGATGACCATTCTGGCATCGTATCCATGGAATTTGGTGACCAACTAGTCAAATTCAACATTTTCCAAGACATGAGATACCCATCTGGGGATCACTCTGCATTCTCAATCCATGCTTCTGAGGACACATCTAAGAGTCAATCAAACCCCAATCCACTTTGTTCTTCATGTTCTAATGATAAAGGATCTTGTGAAATCTGCACCATGATTAACAAAGTAATAAATGGTGAAGTTGATGTGGACCCCTCATTCATAGACTCCATCAATCTAAAGGAACTTGAAAACTCTCTTGAATCCCACATCAACCCTGATCTCTACTACTCCACCTTGGACAACATTGAGAAAAATGAATCTGAAGAAACTGAAGTCCCTTCCTCTATTTTTGAGTTGTCTAGCCCAAAAGTGAATGATGATATTGATCTGAAACCTCTTCCTGCACACCTGAAATATTCATTCCTCTTCCATGATCACTCATATCCTTTCATTATCTCTACCACACTTACTGAAACCGAGGAGTCTAAACTTGTTCAAGTGTTAGAGGAAAACAAAAAGGCCTTAGGTTGGACCCTAGATGACATACTAGGAATCAGACCTGCCCTTGGCATGCATCACATCCATCTTGAGGAATCATACAAACCAATTAGAAAACCACAAAGAAGACTCAATCCACTCATCCTTGAGGTAGTTAGGGAAGAGATCACCAAGCTTCTTCAAGTTGGTATTATCTACCCAATTTCTGATAGTGAATGGGTTAGTCCAATTCAAGTTGTACCTAAGAAGGGTGGGATACCTGTTGTCACAAATGAACATAGAGAGGTAGTCACAACTCGAGTGAACAACAAATGGTGTGTGTGCATTGACTATAGGAAATTGAATGTTGAAACCCGAAAAGATCACTACCCTCTTCCATTCCTTGATCAAATGCAAGAAAAATTGGCCGGAATATCACTCTATTGCTTTCTTGATGGATACACCGGCTATTTTCAAATCCCAAACGCACCTCAAGATCATGAAAAGACTACTTTCAGATGCCCCTTTGGAACATATGCATATAAAAGAATGCCTTTTGGACTTTTCAATGCTCCTGCAACATTCCAAAGGAGTATGATGAGTATCTTTTCAGAATTCAGTGAACACTACATGGAAGTCTTCATGGATGACTTCACCATTTATGGTCAGTCATTTGAGTCGTGCTTGTATTCACTCTCTCTAGTCCTTCAAAAGTGTGTCCAGTGTAACCTTGTGTTAAATTTTGAAAAATGTCAGTTTATGGTTGAAAATGGGATTGTTCTAGGGCACATAGTTTCAAAAGATGGTATTGAAGTTGATCCTTCCAAAATTGAAGTCATCCAATCACTTCCTGAACCCACTTCTGTTCGGGACATCCATTCATTTCTCGGTCATGCTGGTTTCTATCGGCGATTCATCCATAACTTCAATAAAATTTCCCTACCACTCACTCGTTTTCTCCAAAATGGTGTCACTTTCCATTTTGATGAGGTTTGCAAGAGAGCCATCATTGAACTCAAAACTGCTCCCACATCTTCCCCGATAATCCAACCCCCAGATTGGTCATTACCCTTTGAATTGTTGTGTGATGCTTCTGATAGAGCTGTTGGGGCTGTTCTTGGTCAAAGAAGAGAAAAAATTCCTCATGTCATCTATTATGCCTCAAAAACATTAGATGAAACTCAATCTCACTACACTGTGACTGGAAATAAACATTTAGCTGTGGTTTATGCCTTAGTTAAATTTAGGCCCTATCTCTTAGGTTCCAAAATCATCATCTTCACAGACCATTCTGCTATTAAGTTCTTACTCAAGAAAATTGATTCCAAACCAAGGCTAATAAGATGGATCCTAATGCTCCAAGAGTTTGACCTTGAAAGAAAAGATAGACCTGGCAAAGAAAACCGTGTGGCTGATCACTTGAGTAGAATTTCTAATTCTTCTCATTAAGAAATCATCGATCCTGAATTCCCTACTGAGCACCTTTCATCTATCACTCTAAAAATACCATGGTATACCCTAATTATAAATTACTTGGTTTCTGGTGTGTTTCCTGAAAAATTTTCAAAATAACAAAAAATGAAGTTTAAAAGTGATTCAAAATACTATTTTTGGGAAGATAATATACTTTGGAAAACTGGGGCAGACATGGTAATTAAGAGATGTGTTGATGAAAATGAGCATTCTTCCATCTTAGAATTCAGTCACTCACTTCCCGGTGGTGGCCACTATGGACCCCAAAGTACCTCCCAAAAGGTCCTAGACTCTTGATTATTCTAGCCTTCACTCTTCAAGGACTCACATGAGTTTTTTCAATCATGTCCCACTTGCCAAAATTTTGGCACAATTTCAAAGAGAAATGAAATTCCCCAAAAGACTTTAATATTTTGTGAAATATTAGGTGTTTGGGGCATCGATTTCATGGGACCATTTCCCCCTTCCAATGGATTCTCATACATTCTTCTTGCGGTCGATTATGTTTCAAGGTGGGTTAAGGCCAAACCCACTAGGAAGGATGATGCTCATACTATTAGTGAGTTCCTAAAGACCCACATCTTCCAAAGATTTGGCACACCACGAGCCTTGATCAGTGACTTAGGAACCCATTTTTGTAATAGAACCATGTAAGCTCTTATACAAAAGAATGGGGTTGTACATAAAACTTCAAGTGCATATCACCCCCAAACAAATGGAATGACTGAACTTTATGATAGATAAGTGAAAAGAGTTCTTGAGAGAATTGTAAAACCCACCAGAAAAGACTGTCTTGAAAGACTTGGTGAATCACTTTGGGCTTATCGAACTGCCTATAAAACACCCATTGGGATGTCTCCTTTTAGGCTAGTTTTTGGTAAAGCATGTCACTTACCACTTGAAATCCATCATAAGTCTTTTTGGGCTGTGAAAATCTGTAATTTTGATTGTGAAAAATCTGGTGAAGAAAGATTGTTGCAGTTGGCTGAACTGGAGGAGCTTCGACTTGAATCCTATGAGAATTCCAATATGTACAAAGAGAAGGCTACGGTACTCCATGACAAACACATCCTGAGAAAGGTATTTCATGAAGGTGAAAAGGTAATGCTCTTCAATTCTAGATTTCGGCTTCACCCAGGTAAGCTTAATTCTCGTTGGGAAGGTCCTTTTGTTATTACTAACGTTTACCCATTTGGTGTAGTGCAAGTCCAAGACCCCTCCTCCAAAAGGAAATTTATGGTAAATGGACATCGGTTGAAGCATCACTATGAGAGGACACACAATCCTAGATCATCATCTAGTTCCATTGGTTCCATAGTAGTCCCACCACTGGATGGAGATGGAAACCCACAAAATCCAAACCAGGGGGCACCTATTTCCCTTTAACCCTCTCTCTATCTCTACCTCTCTCTACCTCTTTCCTCTTCTTCCTCTCTCTTTCATTTTTTTACCACTTTATTCATCAAACCCTATCTTTTTCTATTTCTTGTGTGGGTGTGTATTTTAAAAAAACCTTAAAAACTAAAAAAACCAAAAAAAAACAATTACTTAAAAAAATTACAAAAAAAGTGTCATGCTTACTCACCATCGAGTTTTGAAATTTTGTCCAACCATTTTGGGGAGTTAACTGACAAGTTTTCATCTCAAAAATTTTTTATTTTCATCATGACTTTGGATAAATAATTTTGTGTCAAAATTAACAAATTTTGAATGCTCAATTTTTGATTTGGAAAATCCTTTTCCCAAACCATGAGAACAAACAATTGATTTCATGCCAAGGCCACCTATGGCCATCTTTTCAAAATGTTTGTTTTCACCCCCATTTGTGAGTCTTGAGTTTGTGGACCTTCGATCTGAATTTCCTGCCTTAGTGTGCATTAATATGATAGAGGCATTTTCTGAACCACATGAGAATCACAATATCCAAATAGCCTCTCATTAACCTTACATTAATACTTCTTTTGAAAGCCCCTTCAAGCCTATGAAAACATTTTATTTGATAGCCACATTTCAATCCCAATACATTATCCCATCTAATATCAACATGGATTTTCATTGCATATGTTTTTTAAATTTAAGTGTGGGGGGGAATTGATTTCATTTTTGGGTATCATTTCCTTACTTTCTGGTGTGTTATCATATTCTTTAGGGAATGAATTCATTTTATTGTGGTGGGGGGGTTGTCATTAAGTGAATGTATTGTACAAATGATATTGAAAAGTGTTCAAAAAAAATTCAAAAAAAATCAAAATTGAAAAAAAAATCAAAAAAAATGAAACAAATGGGTTGTGTCTTGGGTAGGTCAAAAATCACTCTTCCTCAACCTTTTATCTTGTTATAACTATTACAATTAGTGTCATGAGGAGATCAAACATGGGTTGGGATATGAGTGTGAGATCTGTCTCAAGGTCAACTTTCGAAAAAACAAAGAAAAAAAGGAAAAAAAGAACACATGCATTATATTCTTATATCATTGGGAGATGTTTGGTGGTTTGTAAATATTTCATCTTCTCATCACCTTCATATTTTATTCCTCTATTGTGTCTTTCTTCACACAATCATTCCCTTGTAAATATGTGTTTTCATTTCCTTCAATGTTTTATTTCAAAAAAATGTGCATTGTTTTTATATGTTGGTATTTTAACCCTCTTATTCTCTCTCTTGGAAATTATATTCATATTGTCCCATAGACACAGAAAAACCCCTTCAAAATACCTCTTGATTTTTGAGCACTTTGGACACGGTGTGGAAGCTGAGAGCTCTTACAAACTCTATGATTTTCACTTTTAGTTGGTAAAAGAGTGAACCTCCACAAATGAATTTTATCATCTCGAGAGGTGTGAGTTTTGAGTGTCCATATTTTCCATTTCTAAATTTGAGCATTAAAAAAATGAATTAGTTTTGGAACATAGTTTCTGTAACAACTTGTTGTGGAATTCAAAATGGATGAGTGAAATAGTCTAAACCTCCCCTGATTGGAGAAAACAAAATTTTAAAATCTGTTGGTGGGTAAAAATGATTTTGTAATGTTTTTATATTTGTTGCACATGAGGAAATCCACAAAACTAAGTTTGGGGGATTTGATGTTATTAATATTTTCATTACTTATTATATTCCCCCTTTACTGATTTTATATGGAATGTGCATAATTTTTGTGAAATATTAATGTTTTAATATTAAGTATAATTTTTGAGCATTTTTAGAAGTAGTCCAATTGAGTCAGTTTAATGATTTAATAATAACTGTCACTATACTGATACAACATGTGTGGTTCTTGTTTTTCAGGATTCTCCATTCAATATAAAACATTTCATTAGAAGGTACCATGAGCCAATTCTTCTATTTTAAGGGTCATATGATCCTCACAAACAAGACCAAAGAATCTGTGAAAAAACTGGACCATCCTTGAAGATTTATTTACTGGGCTCAATACAGAATTCCAAAAACATTAAATCTCCACCATAATTCGGGTGACACTACATTTCATCTTGGATAATAATTGGAAGGCCCAAATCCGAGTACAAGGTGCCCAAATGAAGCTTTGATGTTCAGCCAACCATTCTGGCCGAGAATTAACATTAGTATAGTATGTATGACATATCTCATGGTGTAAGAATCAAATAGAGCTGATATTTTGCAGTGTGAAAGAGGAGATATAGGGGGCCGACTTTGTTGGAGAACCCATTCAGATTTTAAAGCATATTCATATTCAAAAACGCTTTCACATTCTGGACTTCAAAAAAGACAGGATTGAAATGGACAGTTTTACGTTTTTTAATAAGACGGTCATAACGCATTCTCCTTAAATCCAAATGACTCCATATTTTTAGAGTAGTCGTAAAACATTATTATATACATCCTTGTATAAGGAGAGTTCTCGATATTCGGCTGTCATGATGTTCATATCTGCGAGCCAAGTGGAGGGGTATTGCTGGAATGCAAACAGTCCACTCCTTGGGCAATAAATACTCTCCCCTTCTCTCCTTGAGGTGGGTTTGCATTTCAGAAGGGAGGATATCATATTGACACGACCAAACCTTTCCAAAGGCTTTTCAGGACCTTCCATACGAATGTTTTCACTTGAGAGACCTTTCATCTTCTCTTTTTTTTTCACTTACTTTCGTGTTCTTCGTTTTTGTAATCTTGTAATTCTCTTTCTTTGTAATTCTGTTTTAATGCAAATTACTTCTTCAATATCTCTTATTCTCATCCACCTTCTGTAGTTTAATATTTATGTTCTTGAAATATTTAAAATTCAGTCGAATCCCCTTCCCTTATTGTTCTTCCTCATTCAATCTAAACCTGTTTTTAATTATCATCATTGTTCGTGTGTGTGTGTCTGACGTACCACTCTTTTCTAATCCCTTTCTTTTCCTTCTATTCTTAATTTATCATCACAATTATTTTAAACAGAATATTAAACACCCAAATGTCGGAGTAAATATATCAATGGGGTGAGTCAAAATTTAGGGATATTAAGTGATTGAGAGTATTTTCTCGATGATTATTCGTTAATATAACATTGTGTATGTTGGACATAATATGTCATGGATTAATGAAATATTTTGTTTAGCAAGTGGTTTCCATGGATTATTGGAACCATAAATACACTACCATAAACAAGTACTGATTGATTTTAGAATCCTAGTTAAGTTAAGGCTTGGATTAATGATTTAACACTTAGAAATTCTAATCGACGTCAACTTGTGAAGTGGGTGTTAATTTAAATGTAATATAAAGAAAAACTCAAGGATATCACAATCATAACTCCCTATTAATGAACTCACCCCAATTATTATCAATTTGTTAAATTAATAATAATCAATTAGTCATTACAATTAAGCTCTGAAAACAAACCCCATAATCAAAATACAATCAACTAAAAACAAACGACTATTACAAAGTATCATCGCCAAGGATTCGACCCGAGTGATGCTATACACATTAGCAGAGCACCGCAACTTTGACCGGTCGATAGGCGACAATCGGCCGCGCGTTTCACCGACCCATAGGTCATATTTTTCAAATTTAATTCATCAAAATCGATTTTTTATTTGTTAGGTTAATTTTATTATGATCAGCATATTTTTGGTTACCCTAATTTACTTGATATACCTTTAACTGTAGTAAATAAAAATTAAAGTAGTTACTATTCATAATATCCAAATAGTAATAGTAAAATTTTAATATAATTTGGGCATACTAATTCCAAATATTGAATCCATTTTTCAAAATTCAAAAAAAAACGTTTCATTATTTATATTAAAAGTAATTCCTATTTTCAAGACAAAAAAAAACAGGTTTTTTAAGAAGTAGTAACTATTAAAAAATTAACATGTGTTTCTATCCAATTTAAATGTGAAATTATATATAGTGTAAAAAATTTATAAAATGAAAAAACATTATAAAATTTTAATTTCAAACATATTATAATGGTAGTCTTACTATATAAATAAACTAGATTAAAATGATTTTTTTAATTAAAATGCAATATTTTTCACAATTCATTAATATATGAATTTCATCATAAATATAAAAAATATTTCGACCAAGTTAAATTTTTTTATGTCCCTATTCCAAATAATAAGTTTATAATTTCAAATAGAAATTATAAAATTGATAAAAACAATATTTAAAAAGGGGTTTCCATCCAAAGGAATTAAAATTGATTTCATTATGAAAAATCATTATTTTCTCCAAAAAATTGAATTTGTTTTTATAACATATCTATAAAACTAATAAAATGAATTTAATACATTACATTTAATATATGAGATATATATTTCACTAATAAAACCTATTAAGGGTTATTTTAAAATTTTATAGACTCCCTTACATTCATTTAAATAGGTTTTTTTGGAAGGTTGTTAATACTATTCATACCTCCCATTATAAATTCTAGGTTATAATACATAGAATCATTTATACTCATTCTTGTGATAAATAAATTCTATAAAAATAAAATTAAATCTTGGGTAACACATGCTTGGAATAGTGTTTCTTATAAATCAAGATAATACGATGTTTCATATTGCACAAGCTAATCATAGTGTAGCGTATAACACAAGATAAAAAATAACTAAAAAAGATTATATCTCATAAAATATCAGGGTGTCACATTTTACCCCCTTAAAATGAATTTCTCCCTCAAAATTCTTTAGGGTTAAAAAGGATAGAAACCCACATCATAAAAACTAAATATTAATTTACAAATAAATAATTTTTGGAAAATAATAGTTTCCCAAAGTAAATCATAACTATTTATCTATATACGAGAACATAGGTGAGGATTTGGCATAATGTAAAAGTAAAAATAATCATAGAAATTTTTTAATATCATTTATCATAAGAAATATAATGATCTACTGAATTTTAACAAAATGATAAACTAAAGAAGCTTGAATGTGATCATTAATAGAATTATAAAAATAATTATAATAAGACACCCTTACACATCATGAACCCTTTCAATAATGTTGAATAATTTGCATGAAAAGATATACTTACTTGATTTCATTACAATCTCATTGTTGGTCATTCGTCGAACAATTTTCACTTCATATCCTATTTAATGAACTGATGTTGATTTTGACATTTTTAATGTTTTAGTAAACAATGTGATCCATAAATAGAATGATTGATCATTCCATATATCTCACAAAAATGGTTAGAAGAGGTTATCAAATATTCATAAGACTACTTATAATGAGATAGTACATTAATCTAACTAACTTCTATCATAGTATAACATATACTATAAAAAATTTATAACCATAAAATGTTTCAAAAAATTGAAAATAAAAAAAATAAGAATGAGGTGAATTAATAATATTAACTATTCTCTCAAATATCACATAAGAAAATTCTTGTTTGTCACATTACAATCATGTCAATACCATAATAATTAATTATATTTACTATAAATCACTATTGAAAACATGCATGCTTCCTTATGCATAAATCCAAAAGGCTGTAAACATTTTCTATGATAGAATAAACCATTTTTCAACAATCCTTAATCAAATATAAGGTAATAATTACTATCCAATATACTTATTCATGTCCAACATATCATTATTAAAATATCACAATCTCATCATCATGCACTTATTATGTGTTATCCCTCCCATAATCATGTCTTTTCAAAATACATCAACTTATATCTCAATCACATTTCATGTTTACCAGTATCATTGAGTATATTCTATTAAATATTAATGAAAAGGTACAGTGGTACAATATATAGATGTTTCATTATTCCATAAAACCAAAATAGTTATTCTACAACATTATTCAATAATCCCACTAGATAAACAGTCTATCATTCCACCACATCATGGTCATACTCTACATCACCAGTAGTGAACACTTGCGATTTTCCATTGCATTTAGGCTAATTTGGTTTTTGATATTGATCATCATCATTAACACTTGGATTAGGGAATTATTTGTCTTATTTCCCATTTTTCATGCATGTGAAATTCTGATTTGTGGGAGCTGAAATATTCAAATATTTCTTTTTATTCGAATTAATTTGAAAGTAAAATGCTCGAGGACCTTCATTCCCACACATATACTATTCATGATCCCCCTTAATAATCTTTCATTAATGTGTTCATCCACACAATTATAATAAAAGAAATCTAATATTCTTTTCTCAATACCAATTATAGTTTCCTTTGAATTGGATCATTATATTAATATCATAACCATGATATTGATGAGAAAATACAATATCACTTTTTTCTAAGAAGAATAAAATGAAGGTATATACTGAAAAATAGATTAAATAACTCATCCTAATCCATGTATTCAATTTTATATTATTGCCTCATATTCATGAGAATGTTCCACTACCAATTTTTTTTCATTAAATGCTATATGTTACAAACTAACCATATGTCGATATACAAAATTAAGAAAGGAAATTATCATTTCATTGGTAAAAAATACACCTCTCATCAAATAGGGGGTCGTTAAACCCCCTAAACAAGGTGGATATTTCATTATGAATGATTTTATAGAACATTGTTCGAACCATTGGTCAATTGGAAGCCTAACATGATTTCTGATCCTAGAAACAAGAATATTTATTTCAGATCCCATAACATTTGTGTATATATGAAGACATTAATTTCACTTCCCATCGCATCCAATATTAATATACTTCCCTTGTGATCCATTAATTTTATAAAACCCCAAAATAATAGTGTTGGAGGAAAAAAAGTATGAAAAAACACAATCTAGAGGTAGTAAATTCAATAACTATCATATTATGTTAAATACAGGTTTTTTTCATGATTGTCACCATAATTCTAGGAATGTAACCTATAGTTAGTATTACCAAAATGGAAATCCCTAGAAATACCTTATATATACATTTAGGGATCTCATTATAGTTTTTTATCCATGATTCAAAAGGTTATCTGAGTGTTTTCCCCAATAACAACTATAATGACCCAATATTTATTTACAAAGAAATTAAATTGTTTTTATAGATAACATAATACATTAAATAAATATATTCATAATGGATGTATTACTTTAGTGTATCTGTAAATGTGGAACATAATAATCTAACTTGGTGAATAATCATCAATATCTCCCATAATGATCTTAAGATTTTGTTTCCTACATAATTCCATTATTTATATCCTAGGGAAAATAAAACATAAAAATGGTGAGATCTAATTCCTAGTAAGAGAAAAAATTGAGAACATAAAAAACCATTATCATAAAAATAAAAAAACGAGAACATATGGTTAAAATATAAAACTCTGGAGTCATTAAATTAATATTGCAAGTACATAAGACATAAATCATAAAATAATATTAACCATGATAAAATAAAATTTCAATAAATCTATGAATTGTGAAAAAAATTATCACATAATATGATTTCTATTATAGGCAAGGTATTTCTGTCAAGACCATTATAGTGGATAATGTCCATTTCTGAAAAAGAGATACTTTTCATTCCAACAATGAGTAAGTCAATCAGATTTTCATATTATTACAACCCTATATTACTGATCTAGATTTACATTTCAATCCATTCAAGTATATTTCATGAGATATAAATATTTACCTAATTCATTGGAGAGAGATATAGGCCTCACCCAAATTATAATGAAACCATTCATAAATTTTTAACAAAAACATAAATAATTCATCATATCATAACCCTTGGAATATAATCTGATTCTTAAAAATAATTCCATCATAAAATAATCAATACAAAATATCATTCCATCATAAAATAAATCAAATCATAGTAATAGTAAGTATTGAAATTGTCACGACCCCCTCCAAACAAAGTGTACCCTCATGGGCAGGCAATGTGAGAAGTGTGATAATGACCCCCGAGTCCCACCTCCAGCTGTCCCCGGGTTGGCGACTAGCACTGATGATACAGTAACACACAAAATAAGAGGCATTACCCTATAATAGAACACATGTAGAAGATGGAGATAAGATAGAAACCAATAAACTCCAACTCATATTGCTATATAAATGAAAACTCAAGTACACATATGAAATGTCATGCATAAGTACTGCAAATGAAAGGAGAAAGACTACAAGTACCCAAAAAAAAGTAAGAATAGCAGTAACCACTAGCATGAACAACTCATGTAACCCCAAACTAGTAGAAACCAGCATGATCTACAACCCAGTCCAAGTGTCCTGAGAAATAGTTTATATTTACATAGGGTGTGTATAACAGTATACTCAGTATGATCCTCCCTGAAGCCTTTTGTGAAAAAGTAAATAAATCAGGATAACACACAATAAACAACAAGTGAAACTAACTCATCACCTAAAAAGGTATACTATGTTCGCATCCTCCCAATGGCTACTCTCACCAAGTAATGTATAAAATAATATTTCATATAGTTATGAATTAAAAGGGTACCTCGATACTACTTCACCACTAGTTTGTCACTTTTCCCCAACATCGCACATCCAAAGCATATCTCTCCAAAAAGGCTTGCCCGTAGACACCTAGCCGAAGCACCACAATATGCACCTTGTACTACCCAAAGGCTTTCCAGTAGGCACCTGGGTAAAGCACCTCACCATCCTCCCAACCAAATGTAATCAGGTAGGTTCTGGGATCCACCACAGCTCGCATGATGTGTATCATATGTCGGGTACTATACCTGAAGCCATTATAGCCCATACACCGAGTAAGGATCCTCAAGTCATCACATACTATACACCTAAACCTATAGAATTACTTATGAAACTATATACAGAAAGTATTTGTGTGAACAAACACAAGCCATTACAGTCTTCTACACACATATATGGGGAAAACTAACCGTCGTTCCTACCAGCACAAGTATCTACCAAGAGAAGAGAGTGGGGACAAAGGGGGTAGTCAGTCATCCATCCTCCCACTGGAATGTTTGGGAAAACACCAACCAAGGGCACAAAATCATCGAGGTATCCTATAAGCACACAACAATTTAAAGAACATTATAAGATTACTTCATTACCTTTTTATCGTTTCCACTTTACGTTAATTAATTCACTAAAAATTAATTAACAATGAACAATTCCACATCAAACTTCCTTAGCATCACACCCAAAGTCCATAATCCCTTTAAAATTTTCAACCTCAAACTTATGTTCCAGTGAACTCCAACCCCATGGGCTAACTCCATTTTATCAAACAATCATTCTAGAAACACATTCCCTAACTCCTAGGAATTCCAGAAAATCATTCTATGCCACTAACACAAGGTGATCGACATGGTGATTAGATGTACTACATGTCGAGTCATTGCTGACTATATAAAGAGCGTAGCCCCATCCTACCAGAGAAGCTAAAAACGGAATGCATGTGGCATACCCTGGGCATCTTCGCTTCATTCGAAAGAAGGGTAAGCCAGACCAACTTCCTTGAGAAGTGGGGAAATGTAAAGAAGATAAGCGACCACAGAACCAACAAACATCCAACAATAACATCCATCCCACTCCATCATACCTGGTGTCCTCCCTTACACCCACATGCTTAAATTGATGCATCTTGCCACTCTAGGCGTCATCCGCTACCACAACCAAAGGGCCTCTATGCCCCCACATATCATAACACCCCTCCAAGGTAACATCTCAACATAGAAGCATGAAAAAACTACAACACATAAATTGGGCTATGACCCATTAACAATTAAGAGGGTAACTAAGAACCCTTCAATGAATTATCAAACAATCAAAATCATTAATCCATATTGAATTAACAGATTTATAATCTATTGGTTCCAACATCGGGAAACCTTACTAGTAAGCTATCATAAGTGATTAAACATTCTTACTACGTCAATTTGATTAACATAAAATTACAACATGAAACAGATTTGTTTTCATGCCTCTTTATCATTAGGAAAACAAATATCAATTAATCTTGGTTTACGTTCTTTACCGATTTTCATCAGGAACACGAATAGATATCACACTATCTATCAAAACAAGAGGCAACAACATACAATCAATATCAATTTATTTATCAGGTTCAAAATATTTATTATGTCAATTATATTGCCATCCAATAGGATTAAACATGCTAATAATGCAATTGCTCGTAAAAGAAGGAGAATCAATGATTCCCCTACCACAAAGGTTTATTACGAAAACTAGAATGGCCGAAGAACGCTCCAGAAACCAGGGTCGATTCTCCAAGAATCCTCGTTAGATATGTTCTCCTAACACAAACAATACCAAATATCAGCATATTTAGCATCCACGCACTTAGATCTACCCATACAGGGCATAGATCTAAGAAACTAAGAGAAGAGGAGAAGTATATCTAAGTAGATATATGAAACAAAACATGAATGATCACATACCTCAAGAAACTGGCTTCGATTCGCCAAGAGAAGCCTTCGTATCGCCACCAAAATGCTTTGGAGAGGTTCTCCTACCTTCAAGAGAGGGTAATCACCTGTTATGGCCACATAGGAGTTTAAACGAGAAAGTTAGTGGCAAAACGGTAGAGATCCACAATTTTTTTATCTAGTTTAAGTGCACACACAGTTAGATCAAACGGTTAGACAAACAGTGCGCTAACTGTTCTTTCTTTACAGCCTTGTCAAACACTCATCGCACAGTTAGACCATAGTGTTAGACAAACGTTGTGCTAACCATGCATTATTCAATGCCTCCATGACCAACTACGCACGGTGTGGCCGCACGATTTAGAAAAACCGTGTTCCGCCTGTGCAAGAGTTATTTCCCTTTACTTTTCCTTAAAAGTTCACCCAAATGCACCGCCATGTCACCTTAACCTCCTAGAACACCTATAACACAAAATTTTCACAACGTAATGGACTGGAGAGGACCGAGCCATTACATCAAATACCTCTCAAAATATTCTCTTCCTCGACAACCCAAAACCCTCATAAAGTAAAAACAAAATAGGGTCTAAACAACCACCCCTCAAGATACCTCTAAAAAGTGAACAAGCCATAAAAGAAACAAAGGAATCCATCTCATAAACATGAAATTTTTCATAACCAAATAATTTACATAAAAACCTGAAAAGAGTTAAACATCAAACAACTCTAGGTACTCAGCATGTATATGTGACTAACGTTCCCATATAATCTCCTCAAAGCCACAGTGTTGCCACAATACATGAACTAATGGAATAGAATTCCCGCGAAAAAACTTCTCCTTGTGGTCATGGATCTCCATAGGTCGCTACTCCAATTTTGCATCATCATCCACATCAATCTCTCCCCAATTGATGATGTGGGAGTCATCATGAAGATAACGAAAAATCTGTGATACATGGAAAACATCATGTATCTGACTCATTTGTGGGGGAAGTGCAACTCGATATGCCACTTTTCCAACACGATCTAACACCTTGAATGGTCCAACATTAAAATCAAAGGGACTCCTTCTTTGATAGGCATAAAATTTTTGACGATCTTGTGCTATCTTCATCCACTCACGAATCACCTGAACCATCTCCATTGTATTTTGCACTAGTTCCGGTCTAAAAATTGCTGACTCTCCGACCCCAGTCCAGCACAACGGAGAACGGAATGGCAGACCATACAAGTATTTAAATGGCGCCATACTGGTGGTGTGGTGAAAACTATTATTGTATGAGAACTCCACCAAGGGTAAGTGCCTCATCTTGGAACCTCTGAATTCATGAACATTAGAGTGTAACATGTCTTCAATAGTCTAGATGGTTCGCTCTATCTGACCATCCGTTTGAGGATGAAAAGTTGTGCTAAGTCATAGTTGAGAACAGAATGCATGTTGGAGACCTCTCCACACTCTGGAGGTAAAACGAGGATCTCGATCATAAATGATCATCCTAGGGACACCATGAAGTCTCACCACCACCTCTAGATACATCCATGACAAAACATCCATGGATATTGACTTCTTGATTACTATAAAGTGGGCCAATTTTGATAAATGATCCACTACCACCCAAATAGATTAATGTCCTCCCGGAGCTCAAGGTAGACTGGTAACATGTCCATTGAGATTTCCTCCCACTTCCACTGAGGAATGTCTAATGGATAAAGAAGACCACCAGGAAAACGGTGTTCGACCTTCACCTACTAGAAGTCTAGACATCGAGACACAAACTCTGCAACCACACACTTCCACCCAGACCAAAAAAATAGCTTCTTAAGGATCAGTACATCCATGTCATACCAGGATGCACTGCTAATGGAGAACTCTAGAACTATCTGATAACTATCTCATTCATCGTGAAAGGAAAAAAAAGCCTTCTATGATACAACACTCAGTTTTGTTCATCTTCAGTCCAACCATCAAGGGAATCACCAAAAACAACTCGGTCTCTCTAGACCTCATCCTCTAGATCTCCCAATAGGGACTCTTCAACATTATGCATCAGGGATGACTATACCATCATATGAAAAAGATAGTCTCTACCCAGAACTTCTCCAATATCAGGATTTAATTCTGATAGTTCTTTCATTACTCTCCAGGAGTAACCGGATTCATGCACATCATCACTAAGAGACTTTCAGCTTAGCGCATCATATATAAAATTCCCTTTTCTAGGTGTATATGATATTTTTAAGTCGTATTCCTATAAGAACTCCATCCACTAACATTGTCGTAATTTCAGGTCACGCTGGGAGAAAGCATACCTCAATCTCTAATGATCGGTGGAAACCACAAAGTTCTCACCCATAAGGTAATGTCTCCACATCTTCAGTGCAATCACCAAGGATTCCAACTCAATATCATTGGTGGAATAGTTGTATTCATGGCGACGTAAATGCCGAGACCCATAACAAAAAATTGAACTCTGCTGCATGTGAACACAACCTATCCC